>WOXC01005991.1:0-600000 GCA_011680675.1 Gymnobelideus leadbeateri
GAGAGAGAGAAAAGGAGAGAGATCTTATACAAAGAGAAGTACCCCAAAGTTTCTTATGGAGCAAGTTGGGGATAGGGACATAATGAAGATTAGCAATTCCTCTCATGTTGATTTCTTCCCAGAGTCTTTTCCTTAAGCAACCTAAATTAGGGTTGAACTCTTCCATCTTTTCTCTTGGAGCTGGAAGACAGAAGAACCTGAACTAAATGCAGAACCAAAAAAGACTTGAAGAGACCAAATAGACTAGAGGAACAAAAGAGCTCTTCTTTCTTCCACTCTCATCAACTCCATCCCACTCCTCATGTAGGAATGGGACATTGATCTCTACCAACAGAGTTTTATACCAATGGACTTTGGGACTGGGGTTACACCTATGTCAATGGGGGAAGAAATCACAGGTCCAGTTTCTAGCTTTATATCATCTGACTTTAACCCTAGAACTCTTTCCACTATACCACAATGACTTCTGATGTCCTCATGCATCTATCTACACCTTTGCTCCAGTTTCAGGGAGTGAAGTGACCCTCTTCCAAGGCTAAACCTTCCACTTCTCCCCTTGATCCCATCCTTTCCAAGTTTTCTTCAGATCCTTGATCACCCCTCTCTCTCTTTCACCTTAAATCTCTTCCTTTCAAACTGTTTCTTCCCTGATATGCACAAACAAATTCAGGCCTCCTCTAGCCAAAAAATTGACTTTGATATCCTTTCAAACCATGGTACTTGATGTCTCTTCCCCTTCAGTGACAAATCCAGAGAAAGTGGTCTATATTTGATGTTCCCATCCCCTCACCAATTACTTATTCCTAAACCTCTTGTAATCAGGTTTCAGACTGTACCACTCTATTAGCATTATTTTCTCCTAATTCACTAGTGACTTCTTCCCTGCCAAATTCAATAATCTTTTTCCATTTCTCATCTTCCTTGATCTTTGTGTAGTCTGCAACATCTTTGGACAGTTCCTTTCTGGATATAGTCTCCCTTTTTTTTTTTTGGCATTTCTGACCACTATATTCTCCTAATTATCTTCCTACTTCTTTGGCAGATCCTTATTGTTCTCCTTTCCTTTTTCTTAACCTATTATTGCCCCTTATGTGTGAATGTTCCTCAAACTCCATCCTTAGCACCTTTCTCTTTCTATATCTCTTCCCTTTGGAAATCGCATCCATATCTGTGGCCCCCTAGCCATCTCAGCTTGAAACCTCAGAGTAAACTTTGTCTTTTCTCTTCCACATGACAATCCTTAAAATATTTGTAGATAGCTACCATATCCCCCCTGAGTCTTCTGTTCCTAAGATAAATAAGCCCAATTTCAATAAATTTCAATTTATCCTCATATTATATGAACTCAAGGCCTCCACCTTCTTGGTTGTCCTCTTCTGACATTCTCTGATTCATCAATGCCTTTTTAGACATGTAGGACACATATATGAATACAATACTGCAGATAGGATCTGTTGAGGGAAGCTATTTCTCTCTTAATTCAGTCTCAAATTTCTTTAGTATTTTGACTGCTTTTCTATGATGCTGACTCATATTGAGCTTAAAGTGTTCTAAAACCTCCAGATCATTTTTTCAGGACTATTGAAATCTTAACTGTGATTTTCCTATCTTGTCCTTGTGAGGTTGATATCTATCTATCTATCTATCTATCTATCTATCTATCTATCCATCTATCCATCTATCCATCTATCTACCTAATCTCTATCTCTATATTTATATCTCCAAGTGTATGACTTTGCATTTATCCCTGAATTTCATCTTTTAGATTCAGTCCAATATTCAAGACTTTTAAGAGCCTTTTGGAACCTATTACTGTCACCCGGGGTCTTAGTTATGCCTCTTAGTTTTGTGTCATCTATAGATTTGAGGAACATACCATCTATGTTTTTTTTCCAAGTAATTGTTAAAATTGTTAAACAGCATAGATACCTGGGAGGCTCCCCTGGAGACCTCTTGGTACATAGGCATTAATCTTTTATAAAGTGCCTCATGCTATTCTTGTAGAAAAAAATGAAGAGATATGAATTAGGTAAGGATACAACAGAATTTACTGGTTGGCTGGCTGGACTCAAAGAGTAATTTTTTTTGTTTTTTTTTTTAAACAAATGCTTTATTAACTTCTGTTTTACATCATTCATTTCCACCAGATTTTGAGTTACAATTATTTTCCCCCCTGTTTTTCCCCTACCCACCCTCCCAGAATAGCAGTCCCACAAGATATCTCTTCCTCCAATCTGCTCTCTCCCATATCTTCTCCCATATCCCCTTCGACTTTTCCATTAAAGGAAGGTGAATCTTTGTGTCCCAATGCTCACTTCTTATCTCCCAATTATAAGCAAAAGAGTATTAATAATAGTATTTATATATATTTGAAATACTTAATCTTAAGACCTAGAATTTCAGATCCATTTCCTTCCTCCCTTGTCACCCATTCCCTCTGGGAAGATAAGTAATTCAGTATATGTTGTACTTGTCTAGCTATGCAAAACATTATCATAGTAGATATATTGTACAAGGCTGCTTATAATTCCCTCCCACTCATCCCACCCCCCACCTGGTCCATTCCCTACATGATCCTGTCCCTCTTCTATAGTGGGTACTTCCAACCTCCCCTCACCCCAAGGATGCCCTCCCATCCATAATCCCTCCTCTCATCCCCCTTCCCCCTATCCTGCTGCAGGTTGAGATATCCCATTTAGTATGTATGTCATTCTCTCCCTGAACCAAATTCAATGAGAATGTGGTTTTGCCTTTTTGCCTTCCTATTCTTCCCCTCCTCTGCAGCCACTTCCCCTTGCTTCTTCTACATGAGATAGTTTACCCTACCCTGTCTCTCCCCATCTCCTCTTGCCACTTTCCTCTCTCACCTCATAATTTCACCCCTTGAGTATCCTCCCTTCCCAACAAATTCAACCTATGCCCTCTATCCATATATAACTGTAAAGATATACACACACATTCACATATGCATTCATATGACCACACACCCTTCTTCCATTATTTTCATGCTGAGAAAGATTTCATCAGTCACCGTTATTGTTTTTCCATATAGGAATGTAAATAGTTCAACTTTGATAAGTTCCTTTTGATTTCTTTTCCCTTATTATCTTCTCAGGCATCTCTTGCTTCTTGTGTCTGCATGTCAAATTTTCTATTCAATTCTGGTTTTTTCCTCAAGAATGCTTGACAGTCCTCTATTCCACTCAATGACCATATTTTCCCCTGAAACAAAATACTCAGTTTTGCTGGGTAGGTGACCCTTGGGTTCATTCCCAGATCTTTTGCCCTCTGGAATATCATATTCCATGCCCTTTGATCCCTCAGTGTAGAAGCTGCCAGGTCCTGGGCTATTCTGATTGTGTTTCCACAATATTGAAATTGTTTCTTCCTGGCTGCTTGTAGTATTTTCTCCTTGATCTGGGGATTCTGGAACCTGACTATGATATTCCTGTGAGTTTTCTTTTGGGGATCTTTTTCAGGAGGTGATCAGTGGATCCTTTCAACCTCTATTTTGCCCTCTGGATCTAAAACATCATGGCAATTTTCCTTGAGAATTTCTTGAAGGGTGATTTCTAGGTTCTTTCTTTGATCATGGCTTTTGGGTAGTCCAATAATTTTTAAATTGTCTCTCCTGGATTATTTTCCAGGTCAGTGGTTTTTTCCCATGAGATATTTCACATTGCCTTCTACTCTTTCATTTGTTTGGATCTGCTTAACAGCATCTTGATTTCTCATAAAGTCATTAGCTTCCATTTGCTCCAGTCTAACTCTGAAGGAATGAATCTCCTCAGTGAGCTTTTGAGATTCTTTTTCCATCTGGGAAATTCGACTTTTTTTTTTTTTAAACAAATACTTTATTAACTTCTGTTTTACATCATTCATTTCAGCCAGATTTTGAGTTACAATCATTTTCCCCCCATTATTCCCCTACCCAACCTCCCAGAATAGCAGTCCCACAAGATATCGCTTCCTCCAATCTGCTCTCTCCCATACCTTCTCCCATACCCCATCGACTTTTCCATTAGAGGAAGATGAATCTTTGTGTCCCAATGCCTGCATATCTTATCTCCCAATTATAGGCAAAAGAGTATTAATAATAGTATTTATATATATATTTGAAACATTTAATGTTACGATCTTGAATTTCAGATCCATTTCCTTCCTCCCTTGTCACCCATTCCTTCTTGGTATATAAGTAATTCAGTATATGTTGTACATGTCTAGCTATGCAAAACATTATCATAGTAGATATGTTGTACAAGGCTGCTTATAATTCCCTCCCACTCATCCCACCCCCCACCTGGTCCATTCCCTACATGATCCTGTCCCTCTTCTATAGTGGGTACTTCCAACCTCCCCTCACCCCAAGGATGCCCTCCCATCCATCATCCCTCCTCTCATCCCCCTTCCCCCTATCCTGCTGCAGGTTGAGATATCCCATTTAGTATGTATGTCATTTTCTCCCTGAACCAAATTCAATGTGAATGTGGTTTTGCCTTTTTAGCCTTCCTTATTCTCCCCCTCCTTTGCACCCACTTCCCCTACATGAGATAGTTTACCCTACCATGTCTCTCCCCATCTCCTCTTGCCACTTTCCTCTCTCACCTCATAATTTCATCCCTTGAGTATTCTCCCTTCCCAACAAATTCAACCTATGCCCTCTATCCATATATAACTGTAACCATATACACACACATTCACATATGTATTCATATGACCACACACCCTTCTTCCATTATTTTCATAGTGAGAAAGATATCATCAGTCACAGTTATTGCTTTTCCATATAGGAATGTAAATAGTTCAACTTTGATAAGTTCCTTTCGATTTCTTTTCCCTGATTACCTTCTTAGGCATCTCTTACTTCTTGCGTCTGGATGTCAAATTTTCTATTCAACTCTGGTTTTTTCCTCAAGAATGCTTGAAAGTCCTCTATTCCACTGAATGACCATATTTTCCCCTGAAACAAAATACTCAGTTTTGCTGGGTAGGTGACCCTTGGGTTCATTCCAGTTCTTTTGCCCTCTGGAATATCATATTCCATGCCCTTCGATCCCTCAGTGTAGAAGCTGCCAGGTCCTGGGCTATTCTGATTGTGTTTCCACAATATTGAAATTGTTTCTTCCTGGCTGCTTGTAGTATTTTCTCCTTGATCTGGGGATTCTGGAACCTGGCTATAATATTTCTGGGAGTTTTCTTTTTGGGATCTTTTTCAGGAGGTGATCGGTGGATTCCTTCAACCTCTATTTTGCCCTCTGGATCTAAAACATCAGGGCAGTTTTCCCTGAGAATTTCTTGAAGGGTGATTTCTAGGTTCTTTCCTTGATCATGGCTTTCAGGTAGTCCAATAATTTTTAAATTGTCTCTCCTGGATCTATTTTCCAGGTCAGTGATTTTCCCATGAGATATTTCACATTGCCTTCTAATCTTTCATTTGTTTGGATCTGCTTAACAGCATCTTGATTTCTCATAAAGTCATTAGCTTCCATTTGCTCCAGTCTAACTCTGAAGGAATGAATCTCCTCAGTGAACTTTGAGATTCTTTTTCCATCTGGCAAATTCGACTTTTTAAGGCATTCTTCTCCTCATTGCCCTTTTGGGCCTCCTTTGCCATTTGAGTTAGTCTATTTTTTAAGGTATTGTTTTCCTCAGTCAGGCTGTTGACCCTCATTTCATACTTTTCCTGCATCCTTCTCATTTCTCTTTCCAATTTTTCCTCCACTTCTCTTATTTGATTTTTAAAGTCCTTCTTAAGGTCCTCTATGGCCTGCAACCCACTCATGTTTTCCCCTGGGGCTTTTGGAGCAGGACTTCTGACCTCACAGTCCTCCGAGTCCCACTCTATGATTCAATCCTCTTTGCCCCCAAAGTAGGAGTCTAAGGTTGCATTTTTCTGTTTAATTTGTTTCCTTTGCCTTGGCATGTTGCCACTTAATTACTTGACTTTTGGGCTTGTTGCCACAGTATGGTTCTGGTGCCAGACGGGAACTTTCGTCCGGAACGTGTGGGTGGGGACAACTTCTGTTTCTGGCAAGCTGGAAACCCACCCATGACCTCCACCCCAGATCACAATCCAGATCCAGGGAAGTTAAAGCAAGAACGATTACCCCCCAAGACTGATCGCTGGATCTCCCTACAGTTTGCAGGCCAGGAGCTGGAGCTGCCTCTGAAAACTACAAAATGGCGTGTCTCCTCAGTGGCTTCCAGCCCAAAGAGGAGGAAGCCGACGCATTCCCCAAATACTGGTCCCAAAGTCCATAGGGCAGTACCCTCTCACTTTGTCCTAGGCATGTCTATGTTGATAATTCTGGGATTGCCACAGCTGCTGGTGTTCTGGGGTCTCTCCAGCTGGCTGCTGGCCCTGCTGCCCTGTGGCAAAAACTGTGACTCAGGTGGACTGTGGTGCCAGCTCAGAGCACTGCACTGGTCCTTCCTGCAGGGCTGCTGGGCTGTCCTCAGCGGGAGGTTAGCTTCTCTGTGTCGTTCTGTGGGTGCTGGGGCTCCAGAAGTTGTTCAGAGTCCCCTTTTACATAGTTTGGCGGTAGTCTGGTGGGGAGAGTGGCTTGGATGCGCTGTTTCTACTCTGCCATCTTGGCTCCACCCCAGGCAGATTTTCTGATGGCTATAGGTCTGTCAGTAAGGCTAAGGAATGAAAGGCAGAAGAGTCAAAGAGTAATTTTTAATGTCACTCTAGTAGGAGGTCTCCAATAAAGTACCTTAGAGATCTTTTGATCCTGCCTCTAAGCTGTATTACATATTTGTCCCCTCCTTCGCTCACATTTCCACTGCTTTTGTTTAGACCCTTGTGACCTCTCACTTGGATTATTATAATGTTTCCAAACTAGTCTTTCTGTCACTCTTTTTTTTTTCCAATATATCTTTGATACAGTTGTCTACATGACCTTTCAGGATCCACAGAGATGACCATATCACTTCTCTGTTCTGAAACCCTCATTGGTTTTCCCAATGCCAAAGGATAAAACTTTCTTTAACCTGGTTATACATCATCTAGTTCTTGCTTTTTTAAATATTATTTCATACTTTTTGAATTATCACTAAATGTGACTGCTACTAGCTATTTTCCAATGCTGTTCTTCTTTCTTAGGCTGCCATGTGTTCAAGTAGACTGCCTCCACTCCTCCATTTCTAGGATCTCTCCAATTGAAAATTATATCTACCTCAAATTTATCTGGAGCATTTTGTCCCTAGAGGCAGTATGATTTAATGAATAGAAGCCTGGCCTCACAGTCAGGAATCTTGAGTTCAAGCCTTGCCTCTTACAATCCAGGCTGTGTGATGCTGGGCAAATCCCTTCACTTCTCAATGTCCAGGCAATTCTCTAAGGTTATCAGTTGTAAAGAAAGTGCTAACCTGCTCTGGAAGGGGAAGTTTGCTTACCAAGAATTTTCTACACCAATGAAATCATAGGAGTAATCTCTATCTCTACTTTGAACCTATAACATTCTACCTTGATGCACACTTGTCTGTGTCTGTGTCACATCCTTCTATATGTCTTTGGAAGTGGGGGCAGAAATATGCCACATTTTTGGTTTTCATTTATTTATCACCTAGCACAATGTATTTCACTTAAAACTGTTAAATTAAATTGAAGGGGAGCAGTTGCTCTGAATTTGTAGTCAATTATGAAATACTCCAGCACTTAAAATTCTTAAAGTAGATAATTGACACTAATTAATGAATATAGGTTGTTGTTTGAGACCTCATAAAGTTGTTGTGATCATCAATGAAAAAACGTAGAGAAAGTATTTCATAAATGTTAAAGGGGATAGATAATAAACCTGAGATTTCATAAGTATAAGGAGCTCCCAGATGAGAAAAACTTCTTTACCAATGCAGGTAGTCACCTTCTCTGCAAATTAGTTTTAGAGAATTACCTAGCATCCTGAGTGACTTGCTTAGAATCATAGCAACACTATGTGTTACAGGTGGGACTTGAACCTAGGTCTTCCTGACTCTGATGCCAGCTGTCTATCTACTATACCACACTGCCTATTAAAGACAACTATAAATATTAGCTATTATTATTAGCATACTAAAATACTTATATGAAGTTCACCCAGACTTAAAACTATACTCAACCTTTTGAGACACCCTATATGGTTTTAGTAGCAGCAGCAGACTGTCTTCTTGAGAGCTAACATTTATTGGCCTCATTGTTGTTCAGTTGTTTTTCAGTCATATCTGACTTTGTGAACCCATTTGGGGTTTTCTTGACAAAGATACTGGAGTGGTTTGCCATTTTCTTCTCCAGCTCATTTTACAGATGAAGAAACTGAGGCAAACAGGGTGAAGTGACTTGTCCAGGATTGCACAGCTACTAAGTATCTTAAGCCAGATTTGAATTGGCTGTAGGTCCAGCACTTTGTCCACCGTACCACCTTGCTCTCCAGCCTAGTTGGCCACTAAATTGCCAATTTTCTTGGTTATAGCAATTAATGAAACAGTTGTCTCTGGGCTAAGAAAAAAAGACTAAAATTATAGTCACAATTTTCAGCATAAAATATTATCCTCCAAATAAAACTAGCAACAAACACTCCCTTTCTAAAGAATAATTAATAGCTGTCTTTTTTTAAAACTGTGATAACAGTACATTTTTCAACAACCAAGCACTTAGCAGAATATGCATGTATGTGGAACTTGGGATTAGAAAGTGACAGATTCCTTTGTTTCTCAAGGTCACCTGACTCTACATTTCCTAGCCCTTCTCCCACCTGACAGGACAAATACAAGGTAACAGAAATCTGAAATTTTGAGCTCCATATATTTACGATGCTGGAGACAGCCAAATGCCAGATGATTGCTCCAGTATGAATATAGTGTTAGGAATTTGATATTTATTAACATATTCTGAATAGAATTACCAGAAAGAGACACTGCTTGAATAAAACATCAGTTTTTTTGTGACAAATAAACTGTATTCTTTCAGTAGGGTCCTTTATGACTAATTTTATTTTCATTGCTAAATGATGACTGACAATGGAGTTGTCTGGCATGCCTAAAAGGGCAATTTCTTATAATGTTTGTTTAAAGACGCACCAGAATGCATGTGTATATACTTTAAGAGAGGAAGAGTAGAAGCAGACAAAGTGCAGTAGGATGAAAAGAAAGACGGGGAAAACCTTATTCTTATGCATTCTTGATTGTTGGGAAATATATTTGGGGAAACCATGAGAGATGTGCCACAGATAAACTCCATTTTGATAAGAAAGACTTTAGTGATATCTTGTGGAAAGCAAACTAAATGCCTGAAAGTTCTCTTTAATGACTTCCTTTCAATGATTAATGGTTCTATGTCACTTCAACATCCTGGTTACCTTCTTTTGAATGACTTACTAATTATCAAAGTTATCAACGTCCTTCCTAAAAAACAAATTATTGGGCATAATATTCTGACCAGATAAATTCTGGCCAATCTAGAAGACAATGGAATTCACTTTTCTCATCCTAGATACTGGATAGATCCCATTCATCTTTTTGGCTATTGACTTATTTTAAGCTTGGAGTCCATTGAAACTTTAGAATCTTCTTCATATGTGTCAGGACACATATCCATTTGATACTTATTATGTACTATATATAATATATAATATACTATAATATACTGAGTATTATCCATTTGATAATTATTATATACTATATAACATATATATAGTATATAATATACTATAATATACTGAGTATATTATACTATACTCAGTTTTCTGAACTCAGACGAGGGATGTTTTAGTTATCTTATTAAATTTCATCTCAATGGATTTGATCTGCTATTTCTGTCTAATGAGATCTTTTTGGACTCCTGACATTCACAGTATTTATTATGGGTCACCTTGCTTTCAGGTCTCTTGCGAAGTACAATGTTTTCTTCAAAAAGTCATATGTATACTCTAAGTGGAGTCACTGGGACAAGAAAGCAATATTTAAAATACCCTTTCACCTTTTGAATAGTTGTCATATTCATAAATAACCAAACTGACAAAATGATATTTTTCAAATGATGACTATCTTTTTCGCCTTCTACTTTGGCTGGCAAGGTAATCAATCATGGCAGCAATATAAGTCATAAATTTTGTCTGGAACTTTTCCAAGACACTCTATGTTCTTTGCAGGAAATGTTATTTGCTATAAAGAAAGGATTAAAGGTCCAGGAAATTCAGTTTTTATTATGTTCTATTCTTGCTCAGCCTTTCTAACCTTTGTTTCCTATTTCCTGTGATTCCATTCTATTTTCAGTGTCAGAGGCTCCTAACCAAAGGTTGAGCCTGAGTATGGTCTCCTCTGTTCCCCTTGGTCTCTTCTCACTTCAGTGCCATTGGTTTTCTCATAGAGATTTCTCAGGATCCCCCCCCCCCCCCCCTGCCAAAGAACTGCTATACTCAGTCTCTCACCTGGAGGCCTGGTTGCCAATCTGAACAAGTGAGAAATATACCTTGCTACTATTTGGAGTGTCAATGTGGGAAGTTGGCTTAGCTGCACAGAGTGGTGATAAGTAGATAATTATCTCCACCCTCCTCAAAATAGTTGTTTTTCTTTCTGAGATGCACATTAGATAGAGGCCTAAAGTACCTTAGAAGGAGCTAGAGTGTGAAAACTAGCTTTATTTTCCTTAAGCAGTCTTGGTACAGGTCTGAAAAAAAACCTTCAAGAAATTTTTTAGTCTAGTCTCTGCTATATATCCTGATCAATGGTCTACATGCTTTTAATTCCTATTTTTCCAGGAGTGGTCTCTGTACTGTATCTGGGGGCCTAGGAGTAATTGAAAAAAGATGGTCTTCAGATGGTCCTTACAATCTCCAGTCGTTTTATTTATTTCATGCATCTCCTTCCCCATCCATCTCTCACCTTAAAGTGATTTTTAAGCAAAAAAGTATCTTGTTGTTTCAGCCTTTGTGAGCTCATGTGGGGTTTTCTTGGCAAAGATACCAAAGTGGTTTGCCATTTCCTTTTCCACCTCATTTTATAGATGAGGAATTGTAGCAAATAGGTTTAAGTGATTTTCCCAGTCACACAGTTCGTAAGTGTTTGAGGCTGGATTCGAACTCATGAAGATGAGTCTTCCTGATCACAAGCCCAGTGTTCGATCAAAAAGAAAATCAAGAAAATGACAAATGAATGTAAATTTCACATTGATTGTAAATATACTATGTAACCATATAGAAATTTATGAGTAATGTGGAATAAGCTGTATATAATTTTACATTCCTGAATAGAGTAGAGAGGCGTTGCCTGGAGGGAATGTTATAGGCCAGGGAAGTAGGAGACAAAGCAGAAATCTGACAACAATACAGTTAGAAGTCAGTGGGGGGAAAAGCTAGAAAAGAAAGGGATGGTGATCTGTTATTGTTTTATCAAAACAAATAATATTTTCAGTATATTAAAATAAAATCTATGTAGAATCTACTTGAAATTCTTTAATTCTGTTATCTTGCTTTATGAATAGAAATTGTACCACTTTAGAGCAGTCTTAAGCAACTGCAGAACTCAAGACCCTCAGGCTCTGTTTACTCCTGTTCTTCTATCTATTCTCCATACAATCTACTTATTAATAAATAGTTAATTGTTCAATTGTGTGCATGAGTTATTTGGACAGCTGTTAATTCACTTTGGTGTCATTAAATAGTTATAATTCATTTGGCTTTGCTCCAATTCATCCTGGTAGAATTCAAATTTTATTCAAGTTCCATTTACTTTTTCCATGGTTAGGTATACATAGCACAAAATGTAGGGGAAAGTTAGATAATTACAAACTAGTGTCATAGAGTCCAAATCATGGACTTTGGATCTGACTAGTTGATCTTGTCGAACAGATAGCATTTTCCCTTCATTTCCTAATGTTTAGGTCAGGGGATACTGATTGTAGATGATTTATCTTTGGTCAGTATTATACATTGCAATGAAAATATTGTCAGGGGAGGTTCAAAACACAGAAGCATATTTGATTATTGCTTTTCTTCTTAATGAGAATTGTGATTTAATTGTTCACAAAATGTTAACACCCCAAATTTGAGGTTTAAAAAGTTGTCTTTTACATGACACATTACTTTTTGTTGGACACAGGGATGTTTCCCAGCTAGCAATCTTCTGCCACAATGGTTCTTAAAATGTAGTCTACCAATGCCTGGGGGTCCCTGGGACCCTTTTAGGGCATTAGTCAGGTCAGACTTATTTTTACAATAATGCTAAGATTTAAAATTTTCTAATAGAGTAAATATGGATAGATATAACTCAGTAATTTTTAAAAGTGTAAAGATCAAGCGAGGTGGTGCAGTAGATTAAGTGCTGGCCCTAGAGTCAGGAAAACTCATTTTTCTGAGTTCAAATCTTACCTCAGACACTTACTAGCTATGTGACTTTGGGCAAGTCACTTAATCCTGTTTGCCTCAGTTCCTCATCTGTAAAATGATCTGGAGAAGGAAATGGCAAACCATTCCACTATCTTTTCCAAGAAAACCCTAGAGTCATAAAGAGTTGGACATGACTGAAATGACTGAACAACAGCAAACCATCTCAGGTTGTACTTTTCTTTGTTAAAAATATAGGACTCAGGGCGGCTAGGTGGCGCAGTGAGTAGAGCATTGGCCCTGGAGTCAGAAGGATCTGAGTTCGGATCCGGCCTCAGACACTTAACACACCCACAAAAAAAAAAACAAAAACAAAAAAAACCCCTAGCCGTGTGACCTTGGGCAAGTTACTTAACCCCAATTGCCCTCTAAAAAGCAAAAAAAAAAAAAAAATGGGACTATATTCTGAATAGTTCAGTCATCTTTCCTAACTGTATTTGCCACAGCAAATTGGTCATCCAAATCATTATTACCCAGTGGTTCTCATCCATGCTGTATCTCAAACCTTTCCCTCCCTTCTCCCTTTCTTTCCTCACCCTGTCTCCAATCCCTATTCTTTACCCAGAGGGAAAAAGAAACAGTAGGTTAGACCAGGCCTGCACCCCACTTGGCAGACTCACCCCCACCCCCCCCAAAGTAGAGTTGCCACTGCGCACTCTCTTGATGTCACATGACCCACAGCAACCAATCATCATCAGTCTGTTTCTAGTCTAACTTACCTGTGGCTGAAGAAGTTTAACCTTTTTTAATTTTGGACCCTACTTACTGCCTAATCATGCAGGTCTGGGTTAGAAGGATGGTCTAGGGTCTTATAGGAAAATAGCAGGGGAATTCAGCAGAATTCTCTAATCCAATAAAAAGATTTACTAGAGCTACCAAATACTCACCCCTGCTTATGCCTTATAGATTGGTGCCTTTTTGCTTATTCTATATTGCTCTTTTATTCAAGTGTTTTATGACAGAAGTTGCATATAATGAATCGCTAAAATTTCCTGAATTTCATTTATACCAGTGAAAGACCATGGGATTCACATTCATGCTCCAGGCCATCGTAGCCTAGGGACCTCATAAGGAGTGGGCACAGAATATCCAGTAGAATGTTTTCATTAATCATTTTTGCATGACCAAAAAATGTGGATCCAGAGAGTGATTTAATTTCCAGGAAGGCCTGGATTTTTTCCTTTATGTAACTAGAATACCCTCACTCTCAGAATGCCATTGCTCCCAGTATTTGTTGATCTCAATTATTCTCTTCTTATGGGGAAGAGAACAAGACCCACTCTAATATTTATTATAAGTTAATGTATTTGTGGGACTACATAAACAAAGAGACCATCATGTAAGGATTCAGTTCAAATTAATCTCATTTTTGAATGAGTATATTTCATATTCTCTATCTGTTTATAAGATTGGAACTAAAAGAACCAAAACGAGCCTTTTAAAATGACATTCATAGAGATAATAACATTTTAGAGCTTATAGGGACTTTACAGATTATCTAGTCCAACTCCCTTCCTTTTATAAGCGAGGAAACTGAGGCACAAAGAGATAGCAACTTGCCTGAGGTCGCACAGGTGCTCTCTTGTGCTTTGTAGAAGATATAGAAGAATTTTATAGAAGTTCAGTGGAATTCTGTAATCTAATATAAAGATTTACTAGAGCTATCAAACACTCATGTTTGTTTATCGTTATGAATGGATGGATGCCTTTTCGTAAGTCCTATATTGTTCTCTCCTCAAGATAATTTATGACTGAGGTTGTGTTGTCAGAATTTTCTGAATTTCAATTATACTGGTGAAAAGGCAGGTGATATGTGTTTATATTCTAGTCTACAGGTTCTTTTCTATGTGTCATGAGACCCGCTCCATTCTGGTGAAACCTATTTAAATACAGTTTTGAAATGCATAAAGCAAAACACAAAGGATTAAAAAGGAAACCAATTATATTGAAATATACTGGGGTCCATGAACCTTTGTTTTGAATAGTTTGGTAAGTGTATTTCAATATAATAATAGCAAGCATTTAAATAGATCTTATTATGTGCCAGGCACTTTACAAATATTATCTCATGTGATTCTCACAAACGCCCTGGGAGGTAGGCACTTTACAGATGAGGAAACTGAGGCTGAGAAAGCATTACACAGTAAATGGATTTGAATTCCTGACACTGATGGGGTCCTTGGGATGTATATATGTTTGTAACATCAGTTTGTAATATCAATCTGTAACATCAGTTTGTAAATGGGGTGCTTTGGGATCTATGTCTGTAAAATCAATTTGTAAAAGCAGTCTGTAAAGTCACACTCCCCCGCCCCCAAAGTCTCAAAGCATTAACTCTGCCCCTTCCCCCTGCCAGCACTCTGCCCAGCAACAACTCATGAACTGTTTATCTCTGCTTGAAACAATAACAAGCTACCTATGAATCCTTCACTAAACTATCTATAAACATTTTTAGCTTAGACAAATGTTATCTCCCTTAGTTAGAGTGGCCAGGTGCACCATGAATCCTTCAGTACCCTATCTATAGGGTAACTCCTTAGCCAATTATACACACACTGTTTCTCTGATGGCCTTGGTTCCCAACATCTATCTTGTCAAGCTTGACATTGAGGGGTGGCAGCCTGGGCACTCCTTAGTAGCCATGACCGAGGATTGACTTTAGTGACATGTCAGGCCTAAAACCACACCTCTAGGTAGCCCCCCCTTGAGCTATTTCCCAATGAATCATGGGCAATACGCCTGTGCAGTTGATATTAAAAGTGAATGGTCCTTTAAGCACTAACCACTCCTTAACTCCTCCCTGATGCCACCCTTACTCACCTAGTTAGCATAATTGGCACCTGATTTACTGTCTTGACTCCATAAAACTATGCCTGTGACCCCTGGAAGTTTGCAGGTTCCATACGAATCTAGCCCGCTGTCCTTGTGCAGCGTAACAATAAACTTTACAATTTCAGCTTCAAAGTTTGCTTGAGCCTGGTGAATTCCTTCCAGACTGGATGCCAGGGTGGGTCCCTGGCAGAACCACTTACCCTCCCCCGCTCCTTATCACCCTTCCCTTTTCAACACCAGGCCCAGTGCTCTATCCACTGTGCCACCTAAGTGGTTGGTTTCCTTCTTCAGGAGAGTCTGAGTTGATATCTGAACCCAGGTCTCTTAACTCCCATTTCAGTGTTCTTTCCACAACAGCCATGCTCTAATGGATCCTCCTATCCACACCAATGAATGTCTTAAGATTGAAAGCCTATGTTTTGAATCATTAATTAAGAATAACTGCATGGCATGATGAGACTCTGCCAGTTTTACTCAAGTGAAACTGGTGCACCATAAGAAAGAAGTAGATAAACAAAATTATACCTGTCTGTGTTGTATCTCTTGGAAATGCTTCTGAGTCACGAGAGAGCAGCTCTCTGTTTTATCAGAGGAGAAAACAAGAGGAAAAAGAAATAATGTAGAGAATATTTTTGTTGGTTAAAAGAAATAACTTTTTGAGCCCAGAGGAACAAAATGCCAGAAAGAGTAACAAGGAGAAGTTAGAGAATGCCCATCCCTGGAGATCTTCAAGAAGAAAATAGAAAGTTTTGAATGATTTAAGTATTCAGTTGCCTGAAAGAGGGGGAACTAGATGAGGCCTGGGTTCATTCAAACTCTACGGTATCATTCTATGATTGCATTTCTCACTCTTCCTTAGTAGTTCTTTGGTGCCAGTGGATACAGAATTTAAAATTAATTAATTTCTTATCAGCTAGGTCACACAGTGGATAGATCACCTGACCTGGATTCAGGAAGGCTCATCTTTCTGAGTTCAAATCCAGTCTCAGACACTTACTAGTTGTGTGACCCTGGGTTAGTCACTTAACTGTTTGCTTCAGTTCC
Organism: Gymnobelideus leadbeateri; assembly: GCA_011680675.1. Classification (NCBI taxonomy): domain Eukaryota; kingdom Metazoa; phylum Chordata; class Mammalia; order Diprotodontia; family Petauridae; genus Gymnobelideus; species Gymnobelideus leadbeateri. The sequence goes on from WOXC01005991.1 coordinate 16,236, forward strand.
CCATCTGTAAAATGATCTGGAAAAGGAAATGGCAAATCACTTCAGTATCTTTGCCAAGAAAACCCCAAAGGAGATCACAAAGAACTGGACACAACTCAACAACAACAAATTTCTTAGCATACCCATTTTTAACAGTTTAAACAAAAGAAAATGTAAATGCAGATTTTTTTTTGTCCTTAGTGAGTTTAGCATTGTTAAAGAAAGATTAATGGAAAGAAAAAAATTCTTATCTGCCCTTCCTGTACCACAGCTATTACACTGATAAATTCTGGCTTAACACTCCAAGTCACACTGCATAAATGATGGAATATTACATGATGCAGAGTGGAAGAATATTGTCTTTTACAAAGTTCAGTTTGTACTTGATTTTCAGTTGTGAACAGTCAAAGGGTACCCCATCTTTTCTTTTTCTCCCTCACACATGGGCATGCACACACACGCACACACACACACACACACACACACACACACACACATCCTTGTTTGTTAACAATTCCAGTTAGTTTTTTTGTGTTCAGCTACTGGAACCTTATGAAACAAGTGCATGAGAGAGATAATTACATTGTGAAAATAAAGAATATGAGAGAATCAGGATGCATAGCAGAGGAAGACTTAGTTTCAGATTGGGGAAGACCTGAATTCAAGTTGATAACATAATGTCTACAACCCTGAGTGAGTGACTTAATCTCTCAATGGCTCCAGGTAAGTCTATAAACCCAGGCTAGCTACCATTGGAGATCCCATCCCAGGCTCTTGAAAGGTTGCTTCATGCCCCAGAGCCCCACCCCAATCTTCCTGCCTATTTCTTCTTCTCCTTCCCCTCCTGACTGGTCATTGAATCCCCAGCAAACCTCCAAATCTTTTCCTTTCTCTGACCCTTATACGCACTCCTCACTTACTTTTTTTAAAAAATAGATTTTAATTGATACCTTTTGTTTATATGTATCACCAAGACAATGCATGGTGGTGACTATGAATATGCTTACATAGTTCTGAAATGCAAACTATAACAGACTCTCCATATACAAGACAGAAACAAAAATATTTATTCAGACACCAGAGAGTCAAATCCCAACACCAGAAAACCTAATCCATCATAGCAACAAAGAAGTTAATACATATTATCACTGCAGGGAACAACACCATCCCAAAGCCTTGTCCCTGCTTGGGCCTACCCACAAACAACCACTCACAATCTTAGCTATCTGCTTGCCTGTATCTTCTCTCTCCCTCTGCCCTAACTGCTCTGACTCATTTCCTGTTCCACCCTTTCCTGCTCCACCTGTTCAGCAAACTCCTGCTACAGAGGCTCCATGTGATTACATTCAGTCTATTAAGGGGCAGGGAAAATCTTCAAATTCCCATTCCTATTACATTATACATTGCCTATCTTTCTCTCTGTATCCTTCTCTCCCTTGTGGAGACTTATTCCTTACAACAAATAATTTTTTTAAAAAGAAGAGAAAAACCCCCCACCAACATCAGTCAACACACAAAATCTGAGAACTGAAGTGAAGTGTAATGAAAAGTTGTAGTGGTATTATGTTCTTTTGAAAAGCATTCGTCACATGCAGACTCAGGCTGCCATGTTTCCCGATTAGTCCTCTTCTGGTCATACTTTTAAAACTTAATCTTAGGTAGATGCTTGCATACTTTGGAATAGCCAATGGTATTATATTTTTCTTACAATTATTTTTTTAGTTATTCTTTACATATCACTTCTGTCAAAATAAAGTTTTACTTAATAATGATTCAATTTTCAATGCTTATTTGGTGTAATGGAAGGGTTGCTGGGCTCAGAGTCAGGGGACAGTTAATTATGAATTCTGGCTCCAAAATGAGGTATTCACTCATCACTGGAAAATCACTTAATCTAATTCCTCATCTGTAAAATGGGGTTAATCATTCTTGTATCCCCAACTTCTATAATGTGAAGAAAATGTTTTGTAAAACTAAAAGTGCTACATAAATATCAAAGGTTATTGTTTAAAAATCACAAAACCATTATGAAAGAGTAGTTGTGAAACAAGTATACAAAAGCAAGTGATTTTGGCAGAAAAAAAAACCCAACTTAGCAGAAATTTTGGTACCATAGGAAGTTTCATATAGAAGTCTCTTTATCTAGTCAGTTCCTTCAGTAATTTCTTGTTCTGTTACTTTATGGCCACAACCAAATTTACAAAGAATCAGATAATACAATCAGTGATATAAGCAACTACACAAAGAAATAAGGAGATAAGTCTGGCATTTTATCGGGGGATCCTATAAATTTAATTATTCTTTGCTTATATGTTATTTTCCCTGTACCTAGCCAAACATGAATGAGGATGGGGAGGACTTGCCTAAAACTGTGCCTTGAGAGATCATTGTGGGCTATATGCTGGTTGTTGACATGGTTCATGACAGGACAATTTATGATAATGATGAATTGGTTACTGAGGGGTAAGAATCAGAAAATCGATTATTTGGAAAAAAGCATCAGTTATTATAAGATATCTAGCAAACAAGGCCAGAAGCAAGAGATTCCAGGATTCAGAAGGGCAAGTTGGAAATGCTAAGCATCCAAAAAGGAAATAGGAAAGAAGTCCAAAATCAAGTAAGACATCAAGAAGTTGAGCATTCAAATAGGTTTAAGCAAATGCTAGATGCTCTGCATTTTGACTCACTATGTGAAATTAACAAACTGGCCTCTATCCTTTTGAGCCCTGGGGCTACAGTGATAACTCTGCTTCCTGTCTAAGTGAACTTCATCCAGCTCCCTTCTGCTGTTAATATTTGCTGCATGGAATATATTTTAACTTATATGATGCATGTATAAGTTTTAACAATGATTTTTCCCCAAAGCCATATATAGCTATAATATCTACATATATATGTACATATATATATATATATATATATATATATATACATACACATACATATGTTTATTTTTAAGATGTTAACCTTCGGATAGGGCTTAATAGACAATTTGTTGTCTATTTAAATAGAAAATAAAGTAGAAACCAAGGTTTCTTCAATTAGCACAGATTGCAAATTCCATATAGATCATCTGTTGAAGAAATACTACTCTTATAGCAGAATCTATTGCTGTTAAAAGACTCACATATTGCTAAGAGCAAAGGCAACAACTATTTACTCAAACTTACCTTCCCGAACATTGGGTTTTTCTTTTTTATTTAAAGTAAAACTTTATTCCAGGAGCCTTAGTGAATAGTTTCAATATAAAATGGCTATTTTCCTTTAAAATTGTTTGGTAACTGTTTTCTTTCTTCCTTTTATTAAGAAGTAGTATTTGACTGGGTAGCAGATTTATCCAAATAATTTTGTTTTTATCCCAATAAACTAAAAGAAATAAAACAAGCTACACCATTAAGATTTAGTGTGGCACAATCTTTAGGCAACTATTATTTTGAAAAAAATGTTTGATGAGTATTTTTGTAATTAAAGTTGTGAAGGTGATTGACAAGATTTTTAAAATAGGCAATTTAAAGGTAGTTTTATTTTTTTTTTAAGCAATTGGGGTTAAGTAACTTGCTCAAGGTTACACAGCTAGTCATTATTTATGTGTGGGTGCTCATTTTCTGAGGCTGGATTTGATCTCGGGTCATCCCAACTCCGAGGCCCGCGCTCTTACTCACTGCGCCACCTAGCCACCCCTTTAGGGCAATTGGGGTTAAGTAACTTGCCCAAGGTCACATGGCTAGGTTTTTTTTGTTTTGTTTTGTTTTGTTTGTGTGGGTTAAGTGCCTGAGGCCAGATCCAAACTCAGGTCCTTCTGACTCCAGGGCCAGCGCTCTACTCACTGCGCCACCTAGCCGCCCCTAAAGGTAGTTTTAGGCGTAGTTTCTATTCTGAATTTTTATTAGGGTTTCTGGATTCCATTCCAATTTCATCACAAGGTAATTGAGAGTTAACTAAACTGCACTTTGCAATTGTTTATTTTCTACTGAGATGCATCATTACCTATACCTTTATTTAAGTGAATTGGAGGTAGAAACTGGAACACTTCCAGGACCTGATTGTCAGACTCAAGAATTCTTGGAATACTTTTTTCACTTCTGAAGTGGCAGTTAGGTTCCCATAGTGCTAGCTCCTACATAAGGCCTCTCACAAGGCCCCTCAGGGGGCCCCAAGAACCTAGCATAAAGGTATGAACATTGTGAAACCTTGCCCTGTACCTGGCTTGTAACCAAGATGTAACTAAAACAAAGAACTGCCCCTTTAGCTTGCAGCACCCCATTAGTTTACATCCCTATGTAGCAACAGTTGCCTTGCTGACCACTGTTTGTTTCAGGAAGTACTTTTTACTGTATAAAAGCTTGCTGGACAGATTTCACAGGGCTGCCTTCCCTTTTGGGATACAGCCGCTGGCTAATAAAAGCACTCCCCAAAATATTAATTGGCTATGCCGTCCTGTATCTGCATCAATGTCCATTACACTTTAAATTCTGTTTTATGAATGCTGATATATGAAATCCACAATGAGTTGTCACTGATGCTATCACCATTTGATCAGATAACCTTACTTTTTTGGGTGAGGTCAGGAGAAGAATGAATGAGAGACTACATAACTTTTAAAGAACAGTCAAGAGGGGTGGAGCCAAGATGGCAAAGTAGAAACAGCTCATCCAAGCCACTCTCCCCCCAGATCACCTCCAAACTACGTAAAAGGGGACTCTGAACAACTTCTGGAGCCCCAGCACCCACAGAACGACACGGAGAAGCTAACCTCCCGCTGAGGACAGCCCAGCAGCCCTGCAGGAAGGACCAGTGCAGCACTCTGGGAGTCGGCAGCGCGCAGCACGCAGAGAGTGGGAGCCGAGCCGAGCCAAGCCAAGCCCAGGTCCACGTGAGCTGAGGTTTTAGCCCCAGGGCTGCAGGGCCAGCAGCCAGCTGGAAAGACCCCAGAACACCAGCAGCTGTGGCGATTCCAGAATTATCAACATAGACATGCCTAGGACAAAGTGAGAGGTTACTGCCCTATGGACTTTGGGACCAGTATTTGGGGAATGCGTTGGCTTCCTCCCCTGGGGGCTGGAAGCCGCTGAGGAGACACGCCATTTTGTAGTTTTCAGAGGCAGCTCCAACTCCTGGCCTGTGAACTGTAGGGAGATCCAGCGATCAGTCTTGGGGGGTAATCGCTCTTGCTTTAACCTCCCTGGATCGGGATTGTGATCTGGGGTGGAGGTCATGGGTGGGTTTCCAGCTTCCAGAAACAGAAGTTGTCCCCAACATGTTCAGGACGAAAATTCCTGTCTGGCACCAGAGCCATACTGTGGCAACAAGCCCAAAAGTCAAGTAATTAAGTGGCAACATGCCAAGGCAAAAGAAACAGAAAAATGCAACCCTAGACTCCTATTTTGGGGGCATAGAGCAGGAAAAGGACTGTGAGGTCAGAAGTCCTGCTCCAAAAGCCCCAGGGGAAAACATGAGCGGGTTGCAGGCCATAGAGAACCTTAAGAAGGACTTTAAAAATCAAATAAGAGAAGTGGAGGAAAAAATTGGAAAGAGAAATGAGAAGGATGCAGGAAAAGTATGAAATGAGGGTCAACAACCTGACTGAGGAAAACAACACCTTAAAAAATAGACTAACTCAAATAGCAAAGGAGGCCCAAAAGGGCAATGAGGAGAAGAATGCCTTAAAAAGTCGAATTTGCCAGATGGAAAAAGAATCTCAGAAGTTCACTGAGGAGATTCATTCCTTCAGAGTTAGACTGGAGCAAATGGAAGCTAGTGACTTTACGAGAAATCAAGATACTATTAAACAGATCCAAACAAATGAAAGAATAGAAGGCAATGTGAAATATCTCATGGGAAAAACCACTGACCTGGAAAATAGATCCAGGAGAGACAATTTAAAAATTATTGGACTACCTGAAAGCCATGATCAAAGAAAGAACCTAGAAATCACCCTTCAAGAAATTCTCAAGGAAAATTGCCCTGATGTTTTTAGATCCAGAGGGCAAAATAGAGGTTGAAAGAATCCACCAATCACCTCCTGAAAAAGATCCCAAAAAGAAAACTCCCAGGAACATTATAGCCAGGTTCCAGAATCCCCAGATCAGGGAGAAAATACTCCAAGCAGCCAGGAAGAAACAATTTCAATATTGTGGAAACACAATCAGAATAGCCCAGGACCTGGCAGCTTCTACACTGAGGGATCGAAGGGCATGGAATATGATATTCCAGAGGGCAAAAGAGCTGGGAATGAACCCAAGGGCCACCTACCCAGCAAAACTGAGTATTTTGTTTCAGGGGAAAATATGGTCATTCAGTGGAACAGACGACTTTCAAGCATTCTTGAGGAACAAACCAGAATTGAATAGAAAATTTGACATCCAGAGGCAAGAAGCAAGAGATGCTTGAGAAGGTAATCAGGGAAAAGAAATCAAAAGGAACTTATCAAAGTTGAACTATTTACATTCCTATATGGAAAAACAATAACGGTGACTGATGAAATCTTTCTCAGTATGAAAATAATGGAAGAAGGGTGTATGGTCATATGAATACATATGTGAATGTGTGTGTATATGGTTACAGTTATATATGGATAGAGGGCATAGGTTTAATTTGTTGGAAAGGGAGGATACTCAAGGGGTGAAATTATGAGGTGAGAGAGGAAAGTGGCAAGAAGAGATGGGGAGAGACAGGGTAGGGTGAACTATCTCATGTAGAAGAAGCAAGGGGAAGTGGCTGCAGAGGAGGGGAAGAATAGGAAGGCAAAAAGGCAAAACCACATTCTCATTGAATTTGGTTCGGGGAGAGAATGACATACATACTAAATGGGATATCTCAACCTGCAGCAGAATAGGGGGAAGGGGGATGAGAGGAGGGACGATGGATGGGAGGGCATCCTTGGGGGGAGGGGAGGTTGGAAGTACCCACTATAGAAGAGGGACAGGATCATGTAGGGAATGGACCAGGTGGGGGGTGGGATGAGTGGGAGGGAATTATAAGCAGCCTTGTACAATATATCTACTATGATAATGTTTTGCATAGCTAGACATGTACAACATATACTGAATTACTTATCTTCCCAGAGGGAATGGGTGACAAGGGAGGAAAGAAATGGATCTGAAATTCGAGGTCTTAACATTAAATGTTTCAAATATATATAAATACTATTATTAATACTCTTTTGCTTATAATTGGGAGATAAGATGTGCAGGTATTGGGACACAAAGATTCACCTTTCTCTAATGGAAAAGTCGAAGGGGGTATGGGAGAAGGTATGGGAGAGAGCAGATTGGAGGAAGCGATATCTTGTGGGACTGCTATTCTGGGAGGGTGGGTAGGGGAAAAACAGGGCGGGGGAAATGATTGTAACTCAAAATCTGGTGGAAATGAATGATGTAAAACAGAAGTTAATAAACCATTTGTTTAAAAAAAAAGAACAGTCAAGACAAGGGATCCCCTTGTGAAATTACAACTTGAAATTTGATAGAATGAGAAGGTCCTCTTTCAGTGCTCTCGTTATATCAGTGAAGTAGACACTTGTCTTTCAGTTTCTTAAGTTATGGGAGATATGAGCCTATTGTACTGAACCTAAATGTCTTTGCTATGAATATAATTCCTAACTTTCCACTTTCCTATTGGGCAAATTTAGCAGTGTTATCCATTGTCTCAACATAGCCTAGCGCTTCAGAGAATTTTTTTTTGCTTGGTATTTATTATATAAGCATTTTCTAATCTCCTAATTATAATTCCTGTGAAGGATCTAAGGAGCCTATGGTTATGGGATTTGTCTCTTTGGGGGAACTAATATTTTTCATATTTCTTAAGTGCCCCCTAGATATTTCCTTCCACCAAGAAAATTAAATTGTACAAATTTTCTAGCTCTGTGTTGCATTCCTTATGATCCAGAAGTGCATGGTTATATTAGCATTGGTTCTTCATGCATATGGCTTTTTAGTAACCTATTATCTTATCAGTACAGGTGTTCTGTTTTTACAATCCACAATTCGGAAATTCCTATAGTTGACCATAACCTCTTATTCTTCAAACTTTCTTTGTACCTCACTCCTTTCTTGGAACCACTCTAGTTGGCAGAAGAGACAAAGTGAGCAGAGCTGGCTTATGGGGCAGAAGAGAGCCCTGGGTTGGGAAGACATTTCTTTTCTTTGGTTCTTGTTTTATCTTTTCGGTAGATAGCCCTTTGTAAAAGCTAATTTATGTTAATTGATTAAATTGACAGTGGGGAGCTAAAGACTAGTATCAATGATGTTAAAGAGATATTAACTGGCACTGGACAATTAATGTTGGAAGGAACACACACAGCAGAATAGGAGATCAAGCCAACAATGTTAGAAGAACATCACTACCCTTTAGGGGGTACACCCAGACCTCTAATGAAGAAGGTAGCTGAATTCTAGGTTAAAGAAATGCAGAGATTTAATATAGGAGCCTATCTTACTACATTTGTTTATGTATAGTATTCATTTACCTATGTGTATGCTGTATCCCACCCATTTCAATCTCTGACCATAGGTAGAAGGCAAGATCCTGGAGGAATTGCATTGAATTGATTGAGGGTGGCACTGGTTAAGGGTAGTTTTGAGATTTGGGAAATTAAGAAGTTTATATTATTCTCAAAGCAATAGGTTTTATCACTTGACTTTAGCACTTTCTGCATTGGATAGCCCATGTCTAATGTAGGTCCAATATGTCAGCATTTAATCAGGTTAGACTTTTGTCTGAATTGTTAGAATGTTTGGGGAAGAGTAAGAAAAGCTATTGCTTTATACTTGGTTCTCTAGTCTCTATGACCCTCTTTCCATTTGGAAGATTCACCTCCCTTGCTGATCATATGGTCCTAAAAATGATGATTTGTTAATGTCTCATTTTGTTCCTCTATTCCTTCTAGTCTCCACCCTGTTCATATTGGGATAGTCATTCCTTAGACTGGAAAGTTTCCTGCCAAATTTTACTGCTATGTCTTGTCCATTTTATTGTCTTATTGATCTTGCAACTTGTTGACCCTTGTTGATCCTGAAGGAATACTGGTACCATCATAGGTGCCCATTAGGATTTCACATGGTGGCAGCTGTATCAGGTAGGATAGTGATGGACTTCATTGATAGGGAGAACTCCCATGTGATGGAGCTTCCTCTACAAGTTCAGGTCAGCATTTTCTAATCTTAGAGACTAGAGCAGTGATGTTAAACTCAGAAACAGAGGTCACTAAGCTATATACATGAAGATCTCTGCTTGGCTGCACAATCACTTAAAAAGCCACATATTAACATTATCTATGTTCTATTACATTTTTCTTTATTTTGTTAAATATTTCCCAAATGCATTTTAGTCTGGTTCTTATGTTTGATCTCTCTAGCTGAGGACCCTGAAAGAATAAAAGATTTGCTCAAGGTTATTCAGTCAGTATACGTCATGGAACCTAGGGCTTTCCTGGTTTTGAGACTGGCCCTCTATCTACTATACCACAGTAAAAATTGAACAGGAACTTAGTCATAAAATAGTTTAATTGTTCTGAATATCTGTTGGCAAAGAGGGCATGGCTGTAGTTCTAGAGGAAATGGCACTATAATGGTATAAGGTTATAAGTCTTCTAAATAGATATTGGTTTGGTCTTATCTTTTTCTCCTTTAGTATCTTGGGTCTGTATCTCCATTTCTTGAGTAATCAGTGATTATTTTAGACTTCTTGACTTTAAACTTGAAGCACAGTGATTGACTGACTTCTCAAGTAATACATTTTGTTCTTTTTAAAATTGTTTTTCTCAGTTTCTGGTATGGGGTGGGGGTTAGGATGGGTAGTCATATTTCTTTTCTTTTTTCCATTTTCTCTTAGAGTTCTCGAAACAATGACCACATAAGGTGTGTTGTCACCTCAATGATGGTAGTTATCATACCATGCTTTATAAACATATCCGTATTATAAAGTTATGACCTTTTTCAAGGTGTGGTAGATGGATCATCTATAGGACTCAGAGTCAGGAATACTTAGGTTTCAAACTCTCCCTCAGACTCCCACTTGTTGAATGATCTTATCAATCTCTTTGGGTCTCAGTTTCTGAGGTGGTTGGATTTGATGACATGTTAGGTTTCTTAAAGTCTGAGGCTAAGATCCCTGTGATCCAATACCTTTGAGTCTCAATGATCTTTCAGGGAGCACTGATAACCTAATCCTTGCCTGGATTTTTCTTTATGATCTACCATAGAACAGGTAAGAGTGCTGGTATTAATATCAGGAAATTTGGCTTCAAGTCTTGGCTCCAACATAATTTTGAGCAAGTTACCTAAGATCCTAGCACCTGCTAATTGATTTCATAAGGCTATTATGAGGAAATCACCTTATAAATATTAAGGGATAGGGACTGAACTTGTGACTTCATTGCTGTAGCAAAGTACTGGGTGAGAAAACTCCCTTTCTCATGCAGGTGGTTGTAACTTTTCTGCAGTTTAAAGGTCAAAGAGAGTTGCCTGGGAATTAACTGAGAAATTAATTAACTTGCCAAGGCTTACACAGCCAGTTTTTCAGAAGTCGAGCTTGAATCCAGGTCTTTCTGATCTTTGTTATGTGGTACATAGAGGGGCATGATCTCTGGAGTCAGAGGCCATTTGAGTTGTATCTTATCTGTAATACTTAATGATAGCTAGCATATGTATGGAACTTTAGGGATTGCCTAACACTTTACATATTATCTCATTTGATCATCATAAGAACCCTGGGAGTTAGGTCCTTTCTACAAATGAGGAAACTGAGACTGAGAAGTTAAGTACCTTGCTTACAACCACAGAGCTAGTAAGTGTCTAAGCCAGGATTTGAACTCTTCCTGACTCTAAGCCCAGCCTTCTATCCACTAGGTGCCCATGTATAAACCTTAAGATATTATTTGAATGTGTTATTATTAATCAAATGTGTCCATTTACACAACCAGACCCAACTATCCTTTCAAACTTGGGAAGGTATTGGTCATTGTGTTCCGGCATCATTTTCCTGCCCATAGCTCAAGGTTTCAAAAGTTTTATAGACAGTAAATCCCATTAGGAGTTTCGCTAAATTTGCTGCAAGGCTCATTTGTCTGTGTACTCTAAGTACAGTTGGGAATTATTTTTATTGGTAATTCTAACGAAAAGTTTTAGCTTCATTTTATTGTTTGCTCAGTTTGTACTTGCAGTGTACTAAGAGTAGTAAGGATGTATTAAACAGTCTAGAGATGAGTTGTCCCATGATTAGCCAGTCTACTATATGATTAATCCACTGGTTTGGTGCCAGTCAGAAGACAGGAACACATATTTAGAGGTGAAAGGAACCTTAGAGTTCATTTAATCCAGCATCCTCATTTTATAGATGAAAAAACTGAGGCCTAAGGAGGTGACTTACCCAAGGTCCAAGTAGTAAGTGGAAGAACTGGTATATAAACCCAGATTGTCTGCCAATTAGGTGACACAGTGAATGGAGTGCTGGGTCTGGAGTCGAGAAGATCTCAAATATTTAACTAGCTGTGGGACCTTGGGCAAGTCATTTAATTTCTATCTGCTTCAGTTTCCTCAACTGTAAAATGGGAAAAAATAATAATGCCTAACTCACAGGATTGTTAAGAGGGTCAAATGAGATAATATTTGTAAAGTACTTAGCATGGTACTCAGCACATAGTAGGTGTTTAATATGTGTTTGTTTCTTTCCCCTCTGACTAAATCCAGGGAATTTTTCCACTGTACCATGTTGCATGGTTTTAACTGCTACTAGTTATGATTTCTTTTAGGTTGATAGAAGGGAATATAGGCACAGTTAGCAGGAGTAATCAAACATTGAGCCTGTTGACACCTTTTGATGCTTTGCTTTCTATGTAAACAAACTGTTTAGAGACAGCCAGGCTAAGCTCAAAGTCATATACCACAAGCATCCTGGACTGAATTTTAAAATTCAGTTAGCCTATTTCAATGTTTGAAGATTGGATATGTAGGTACTATCACCACTGAAATATGAAGCTGACCTGCATTGATGAGGGATGAGTTAGATCATCTTTGGAATATTGTTATCCTAAATATACACACAGCCAGGGGTCATAGCTATTCAGCCATAGCAAAGACTTTGACATGACTGCGTTAACTATTTACGCTATTTTAGTATCTACTTCATTGCCACATGTGATAAATTTTACTGATTATGTAACCTACAAGCCTAAAATGAGCACAAAACATTCAATTCACATGCAATTTCCTTGCCAAATGTAACGTTATAAGATTGTACTTATTTTTCTTTTCTTTTTTTTTGCTTTTTGGAGGGCAATTGGGGTTAAGTGACTTGCCCAAAGTCACATGGCTAGTAAGTGTGTCAAGTGTCTGAGTCCAAATTTGAACTCAGGTCCTCCTTACTCCAGGGTTGGTGCTCTATTCACTGCACCACCTAGCTGCCCCATATTTTTCAATTCAATTTAAGAAACATTTATTAAGCTCTGAAAACATTTATTATAGTGTCTAATATACTATTCCAGGCACTGAATGAAATTTGAAAAAAAATAAAAAGACATGGTTTCTTCTATTAAAGTAGGGGTTCTTAACCAATTTTTGTGTCATGTCCTTTGGCAACTGGGTGAAGTCTATAGGTATTCTTCAAAAAAATAATATTTGTGGATGTGTAAAGTAAAATACATAGAAATAAAGAAAACCAATCATGTTGGTACTTAAAATATTTAAAAAGCAAGTTCTTAGACTCTTGGGTTAGGAACCCTTGCCTTGAGGAGTTTACAATCTAGTATAAGAAACAAGACACACACACTAATAATTGTCACGTAAAAATAGAGCATGCTAAATGCTGAGGAATGTCATAAGTGTCATGAGAGGTCTCTCAAGAGAGAGAAATCACTCATGAGTGCTGAGATCAGAGAATATTTCATGGAAGTAGTGACATTTGATTTGGTATTTAAGGATGGGTAGGATTTCATCAGGCAGAAATAAAGAGCAGGCAGGCAGTAAGCAAATATTTATTAAATGCTTATTATATATCAGGTCCTGTGCCTTGTGCTGGGGAGTGGGGAAATCACCAGCTCTGTCCTCAAAGAGCTCACAATCTTATGGGAAACATGCAAATGATTGTATACAAAATTATATATATATAATATATGTTATATTATATATATATAATATGTCAGTGTCGATGATTTTTATTGTCACCATCTCCATGATAGGGACTATGTCTTAATTCAAATTATATGTAAAGGTAGCATGGTATAGGGAAAGAATGCTAGACTTGAAAGAATTCTTTGTAAGATTCTAGCCGTGTGACTATTTTCTTTATCTGTAAAATCATGATAATCATACTAATATTTCCCTAGCTGGTGGAGTTGTTTTGAGGGAAATTTTTTATAAACCTTTAAAGGGTGATAGAAATTTGAGCTATTATTATTTGCCTCTTCCTTGGTACTGATCAGAATATAGTTCTACACAGTAATTACTTGCAAAATGGCTATTGAATGTTGCTGAATGGATAAATGAATGACACTGGATATAAAGCATATCTGAAATAATGTGAAAGAATGAATGAGCCCAATTATACAAAGCAGCATGATCTTTAGAAAAAAAAATTAGAACTTGGATTTAGAAGATTAGAATTTAAACCCTGTATTTCCTATTTATACTTGTGATGATCTTACAGTCACTTAATCTCACAGAACCTCAGTTTCCTCATCTGTAATATGAAGGAGGTTGACCTAGATTTCATCAGTTAACATTGGAGGGAGGTATTATGGGCATAGCTAGCCAATCAGGGTTTTTAGTTGGAGCATCTCCTTGAGGGAGGGTGCCTTACATCTCTGAATCCTATGGTCCTTTATCTGATGAATAGGAAATATTTCATAAACCTGTTTTCTTATAATCCACCCATCATAGGATAAATATAAACATAGATTCAACAGTTTCATCTATTGCCAAATAGTTGTGAATCAAAGCCTATGTGCAGATTTTCACCGAAGTGGTTGTACCTAATCAGGGAATACAAGGCAAATGGTGAATAGCATTCTGCAAGAAAATACTGTAAAACTTATATTCTATAAAGTATATTTTCAGGAGATTCATTTGCATTTGTAGATAACTTTCCAGTCAAGCATGGTTTTTCATTACTGGAACCATTTAGCTGTAACCAAATGAAGGGCCAAAATTTGAGGAAGGAATATATATAACTTCAATTGACATCCGTATGTAATAGTCCCCTTGTTGATCCACAGAATTTGTTTAGTCTGCAGATATTAGTTTGGCATCTGTTTATTTGGAAAATTTAGCAAATGTTCATTAAACAGCTGCCTTACTTTATTTTTTGTTGACTTGAATGTGATGCCAAACAACCACATTCTTTGCCTAACAGATTAAAATTTTAAATCCAGTTTATATTTCAAGCTTAATTTTAATGTATAATCACTGGTATAAATATGTCCTAGTGACTAATGGAGTTAAAGATTCATTTACATTTAAGAAGACAGAAGAAAAGGTAAGAGAATGTTCTTATTTTCAAGTATATACTCATTCCTATAGCCTGAGGGTATCTTTAAATTAATTTTTTTGGTTTGGGCTTTTGCTCTTTGCTTGATTTAAATACTGTAGGGCTGTGTCCATAGGGTCAGAGCAAGTTAACTTGATTGTTTCACTCTTTGATTAATTTTTTCCCTTGAAATTAATTGCTTATTTGAGGGAATAGAGGCAGCATAAAGAAGAGGCTAGAAAGCTGACCTTGGAAACAGGAAGTCCTGGGTTCTAGTCCTACATCTGACATATTGTCTGTATGACCCTGGCAAAGTCATTAACCTCTCAATACTCTAAGCAATTCTCTAAAATTGTAAGTTTCAGGCAAGATACTGACTTACAGTTTCCCCAACAAGGAGTTCTCTATGTAAGTGAAATGAAAGATCTAATCCTTATCCCTATCCATTTTTTTTTTTGGTTTGAATTAGTGGGATTAACCAGTGTAAAAACTATTTTATAGACACAGTCACTATCTAATGTGAAAACTTGAGGTCCAGTTGATTGCTAGGTCCTCACTGACATAAGTAACACCATGTTTGACCACTGATTAACTTGCCAAAGTACTGGGAAGTTCCTATGTAGCCCATGACTTGTTTAGTCAACTTCATTTCAGCACTGAATTAAGGCTCTCTTTATCATAATGAATTTAGCAAATTTAATCTAATCCTTTTATGCAAGATTAGCAAACTTTTCTAAACACAAATCCTTCTGATAAATGGGGGAAAGGGATATGGGGGTAGAGACGGGTCTCAGGAGGGAGGGAGTCTCTCAGTTTTAGACACTTGCTGATTGACTACTCCTAAGTCCATTTTCCAGTTGGTCCTCATCAGTCTACCCAGCAATGGCAATCAGATTAAAAAGGCAGAGACCCAGAGCTCTGTGCTCTAAGTTCGGGTATCCATCATCCATGTGCATTGCCTCTCCTGTTTACTTGTGGGCATAAAGGGCTGGGGAGCCATTTACTTGCATACCTGCAAGTAATAAATTTCCTGACTTTTTATCTTCCGAGTGTGTGTGTCCCTTTTTGGTACCTCACTCATGATCTCATGTTATTGTAACTTTTCCACTTGTATTCTTAATTTAGTTATATCATACTAACTTGGCCTTGTTTGGTTTGGTCTGAGATCTCATCATCCTATTTTGCTAAGAATGGAAGTGTGGCTGCTTCTCGTAGACACAACCACACTACTTTACTGATTGCCGTGGTATTATCTTGTTCTGTTTCTGGTCTGGGTTGACTTGCCCCTCCTGAAGCAGTCTGGAGCTGTGTTGTTCCCAGGGGCTTGCTATGTTAGGGGTAGTCTTAGTGTGGACACCAATTCAGCTTTAGTCCTTCTGCAGTTCGGCACTCCTAAATTCAAATGTCCCACCAACTTCAGTCACTCCTGTAGATTACAGACATATGCCACCACACCCTATTTTCTTATTTAAAGCAGTTTAGGTAAACTTGATAAAACAGATCTTAACATCAGCATGGAATATGAAAGAAAGACCAGAAAGACAGTTGGATACTAGAGCCTAATTTTGTCAGTAGCCCATACTATTCTCTAAATGTAGGGAGAAATAATACTGAACTTATTTTATTTCCAATATAGTAAGCCATTGAAAGACAATAAAGAACTCCTATTTTTGTTGGTATAGAGGATCATAGCACTGTTAGGAATAGGGCATAACAACACTTTGTTTCCTCATGTAAGGCTTTATCATCATCTTCATCATCTGTCCTATTTACATAATATTTTAAGGTTCATAAGGAACTTTACATATATTATCTCATTTGAGCATTACAGCAACCTTATGGTGAAGCATATGAAAAGAATATTTATTTTTTTTTGCTCTGAGGCTTAAAGGGAGGAAGAGGCTTGTCCTGGATTACATGGCTTATAAGTAGCAAGCTTCTTAACTCTGAATTTACTGTATTTTCCACTGTACCATGTTGTGGATGGCATAAGTAGCAAGGTACTCTAATGGAAAGATAAATGACAGTCTATTCTAGGCCAGTCAAACCACTGCCTCAACCACTTCAACCACCACTTCTTATACTCCTATGGACACAGTCAAAAACTCTGAGTCAAAGAACCCTGGGAAGTACAGTACTCCTTAGCCTGGCCCCTCTATCACCAACTAGTGAGCAGCTGCCATAAATGGGCAATAGAAGTTTTCCCTACCTCTTGCCCAAACTTCTGGCCTTGCTTCTAGCCCAGCTCCATAGCAATCATTCAGGGAAGTCACCCCTATGGCCCATGGTCAATAGAAACTGCTGGCCAACAGGTACTCACAGAGAAGGGAAGCCAGCCTAGTTGAAGCACAAGGGCACTTTGAGGGATATGCAAGAGATCGTGTATGCCATGTAAGTCAAACCACCCCTACCACCATCCCTCATACCCAATGGAGACAACCTATGAATCTGAGGACAAGAGTCTTGGAAACAACCCTTTCTTCCCTTACCCCCAGCCCCTTCCCTACTTCAAGACCAGCCCCTGCAGCTATCCAGGGAATTTGCCCTTGTGAAAAAGTGTCCTAGCTCCTGCCTCTGAAACTCTTTCTAGCTCTAGTTCTATGACACTATTACCAGGTTGGGAAGAAATTCAATGGGTATGGCAAAGATATCCTAGACAAAAAATGAAGAAGTAGGGTCTGGCAATAAAGTTATCCGTCTTTCTTATACCAGCAGAAAGAAAAGGGTTTACCTTGAATAAAAGACAAAATTCAGTCAGCCACTTTCCTGGATACATAGAAAATGGCATTTTCCACTTCTCTATAGCTCTGAAAATATCTACAATGATGCATAAGAATCTTTTTTTAATCTTCACATGCCACATAACAGCAGGTTATTATAGGCAACTATGGGGTGCAGTGAATAGAACATTGGGTGCAGAGTCAGAAAGTTGTTGTTCAGTTATTTCCTTCTCTTTGTGACCACATATTGGATTTTCTTGGCAAAGATACTGAAGTGGTTTGTCATTTCCTTCTCCAGTTATTTTACAGATGAGGAAACCAAGGCAAATGGGTTAAGTGATTTGCCCAGGGTCACACAGCAAGTAAGTGCCTGAGGCCTGATTTGAACGTGGGTCTTTTTGACTTCAGTCCTGGTGCTCTATCCACTGCAGTAACCTGAGAAGTGAGGAAGACCTCAGTTCAAATCTGGCCTTAGACACTTATGAACATTATGAATCTGGGCAAATCATTTAAACTCTGCCTTCATCAGTTTCCTTAACTATAAAATGGGGATAATAATATTTCTTATCTCCCAATGAGAAAATATTTGTAGAGCACTTAGTAGGGTTCCTGGCACAGAGTAGTGCTTAATACATTCTTATTTCCTTCCTTGTTTGACTAACCTTAATAGATTATTAATCCATGGTTAACGTGAAATTCAGAGTTAATATGGTAAATCCAGTTCCCTTTCATATCCTTGTATCCTCCCTTCAGAATGTAAGTGCTTTGCAGGTAGAAACTGCCTTTTTGCTTGAATTTGAATTTCTAGCACTTAATACAGCACCTAGCACATAATAAACATGTTGTAAATGTTTTATCTATCTAGTTATGTCCTAATATTCAAAGTAATCAACTATTATTTAAAATTACAACTTTCTAAAAATAACTTTTCTCTGTCAGTTTTCAGTTTTCTTTCAGAATGAACAATTTAGTTCTTTAAAAAAGTGCTAATCATATCATTCTTCTGCTTGATGGCCTCTAGGATAAAATACAAACTGTGGCTAGGCATTTACCCCTTCTCCCCGCAATTTGGCTTTGACTTGCTTTTGTAGACTTATTTCACATTTTCATCTTTAGGTTACATTTCAGCTAAGCTGTGCTATTAATTATTCTGTGAACAGCTTCTGTTTCTGTTTATTTACAAAGGCTATTCTTCATGCCTAGACTCTGTTTTTCAGAATTCTTATCTTCCTTCAAGGCTCAGTTTTATGACCACCTTCTCCATGAAGTCTTACCTGATGCAATCAGTTGTTTGTTCTCTCTACCTCCTCAAATTATAATGTATTTATTCTTCTACATGATGTTGAATTTTTTAATAGAATATAGACTTCAAGAGAGGTACTATTTTGGTCTTATCTTTGTATCTCCATTGTCTTACACAACGTACATAAATGCTTAATAAATGTTCACTGATTTGAATTGATTTTACTGAAGTCCCACTCTTTTCTCTTTTTTTAATTGTCTTTGGCAACAGTTCATACACAGTTTCAGAGCTAGACTTGTGGTATCTGGGGCCTCAGATTTGGAGATCTGTTACATCTCAATTGAATCAGTCCCTAAATATTATTTCTTGGATAGTAAATATGGAATTCCTATGCCTTTCAAAAAATCATAGCCTATTATAAACTCATCCAATGTGAAAAAGCAGAACAGAGGCACAAATACCTCTTAGGAAACTCCATCAAAAATAAAATCTGATTTGCTTGTCACAAACTGAAAAATAAAATGAAAAGCTTACTTGGTTTTTTGCATTAACCATCTGATATCAATTGGATACGATCCATCTATTCTGAGTTTACGGTAGTTATCTTTGCATCTGCTTTAAGTCCTAATTCCTTTGAGAATTCTTATAGTATGATCCCCCCGCCCCAATATCAGAGCATAAGGCTTAGGAGCTAGTCTTCCTCACTGAACAAAGCATTTCTTCACATGTGGTACTTATGAGGTTGTGATTTATTACTTTATGGCTTTCAGCCACAAATACACCCATTATATTATAAATTTCTTGGTCCTTGTTACAGTCTTTAGGAAAGAGACCAAAAACATTTTTCTAGGATTCAGTCCTTATTCTATACAACTGTAATGGTTTGGGACTTTTTTGACTATGCTGATGTAGTTATTAGCCCGCTGTAAACTGATTTTTGGGGTGAATTGTCCAGTTGTTTGGCTGATCTGATTGATTACTAGCCTTTTGTTAAATAGGCAATTCAGTCAAAAATCAGACTGCCTGTTCATGTTAGAGAAAGCTAAAGATGTGACAGCCTAGTCAGATCACTAAGAAGAGAATGGAAAATAATCAAGATCAGAAAAGCTCAAGCAAGAAAGAGGCTTGAAAGCAATATGAAGGATGGTAGAACAGCTTGAGCTTTGCTGATCTAGACTCCAAATAGGAACATTTTGTCTTTAACTCTTTCCCCTTAGTGATCTGCCTGAAATCTGTCACAGTGGGCAGAATAATGTTTGTTGCTCTCCCCTACCTCTTTTCCTTTCCCACAAATATGGAATGGGCAAAAAACTGTCAACTATGAAAAAGTGCAAGTACTTCTATTGCTTTTTAAGTTCTGATGAATGATTTTGAGTAAATTCACTTGAGAACTGAGAGCATTGGTTTGAGAACACTGCTACAAAAATGAATGGATGTTTTAAGAACAAGAGAGAAAAATGACATGCAAATTGGGGGAAATTACTGTTTTGGAGAAACAGAGAAGACCAGTTCACAGGTTTGTAGAACACTCACAAAATCAATGAATTGTCGATTAATTATTGAAAGTGGGATTAAAATGGTATAATTAACACTTGAGATACAAATTAGGAGAAGAAAAGGAGTGTTTACCTCAGAGTTTAGAAGCTGAGGAAAGGAGTGATTTCTAAAGATCACAAAATGAAGGAAAATAGAGTTAACATTTTAAAAAGAATAGTAAATTATCTTTACTAACAACAGAAATTTGTTTTCTTAATTTTCATAGCCAGGGAGGTGGTAGGAAAAAAAAGTCAAATGATCAATTCACCAGTATCTAAATGAGCCCAGAGTACTGGGTGACAATCAATATCATTATCCAAATAACAAATGATGCAAAACATCATTCAAAGATAAAGACTCATAGGTCAAGAGCATAAAATAGATATAATTTGTGAGACTTTATATCAGGTCTCACATTGATCCTAGGTAAAGGTCTCTATGAATCCCAGCTGTCCATAGACAACAGACACTATAAAATGAAGCAAAATAACCTTAACCCTGGTGAAAGCAATTTCCTAACCTCCTAACTCTCTTCCTGATGACCTGACTCTGTCACATTGGTACTCTAACCTTTTCTGTGGTTGTCCCTGGCTCTGACCTTTCCTTAATTTAGCTTTTTACCCCCCTCATTATATGTATTTCATAATTTATTTTGACTGGTGATCCTGAATGGTCTCTAGATGACCCAAACTTTTTTTTCCTTACATACTGAACTCCTTCCCAGGATACCCTTTTTAGTGTCTTCCAGGGTCTATTAAACTTGTCATTCTTTTTTGGGTTGTTCTCTGACTTAAATGACCTAGAAGTAGATTTGAATCAACTTTTCTGGGCCTAGCATCCTTTATGCCAATTTTTCACTCAAGTTAGCTCTTGCATCTGTCCCTGGGCATACCCTGTGTGTCACCTTAGTGTGTTGGCAGCAGTTGTCAGGAGATTACATAAGGATTTAGATTCTACCTCTCAATATTCTTGTCAACAAGCTAAGAAGATTGGCTCTAGACCAAACTACTGTTAGTTGGGGACATAATTGGTTGGAGTATCACCTATCAAGAGCTGTTCTATAGGGATCAAATAGAAGATTAATATTACTCCAAACCTATGACCCAGATGAAGGAATTGAGAATTCATCGTTTGCTCATGGCATAACATAGGACAGAGTTACTCACACCTTCTAATGTAACCTTAATAAATTAGAAAAGTGATCTGGCAAGAATTTGTGTTCATGGGCACAAATGGAATATAATAAGAAGGTAGATACACAATGGGAAAATTCTAAATAAATACAAGAAAAAGCATATAGTTATAATCAATCAGTATTGAATTTCAATAAACAGCATAGCTATTCCTTGAAAAGATAAAATGATTGTGGGGTGGGTTGATAGGAGCAAAACAGGCAAAAACTAGAATATTCTCTACCTTCTATTCTTGGAGTTGAAGTCTACATTTTTAAAGGTACAGAAACTGAACAGAGTATTGAAAGAGGAATTGAAATGATTTATAGTGTGATAACTAGATCATGTGAAGAAAGGTTAGTAGAATTATTTATCTTAGAAAGAAGGCTGAAAGGTGATGATACTGATTACTCAGAGTCATTAATTTCACTGTGACCAAATGAGATGAAATGGGTACAAATTGCCTCTAGAAAACTATAGGAAAATATTGCTCCCTAGGACATTGTTTCTTATGTTATAGAACTGCACCATATATTTAAACACTGAAACTTTGGGATTTTCTTAGATAACATGTGTTAGCACTGCAAGGGAGGCATTGCAACCGAACTATATAGGAAGGAATGGGGTAGATGTAGCCACTGCATTGGAGAAGATTATACTTATACCAATGAATATTTAACTGGCTACTAAAACATTAATAGTGATGGTGTTGATCTTTGGATGAGCCCCTACACTGCTGTAGATGCAAAGAAATGGACAGTGAGGAAAGAACAAAGGGGCACCATGGACATGGTGGAAAGAATAATGGACTTGGGATAATAAGAGACATAGATTCAAATCCTGCCTCTCCTATTTACTAGTGATGTGACTCTGGGTAATAGGTTTTAATTCTTTCAGCCTCAGTTTCTTCATATGTAATATGAGAGTAATATGATTTGTTATGCTTACCTTACAGAGCTGTTGTAAGAAAAGGACTTTCAATCATTAAATGTGAGTTACTAATATTTTTTGAGGCAATTAGGGTTGAGTGACTTGTCCAGTGCCACACAGCTAGTAGAGCCAAAGGCCAGATTTGAACTCAATTCTCCTGAATCCAGAGCCCACTGGAGTCAGCTACCCTGACATTATTATTAAGGAACTGAGTAGCACCTTTGTGGCAGTGAAACAATATGGTTGTGGTGTTTGGGGGGGGGTGCATGTTGTTCTTATTTTCTCCTTAGACTCACACTATTTGGGGGGAAAATCAGGCCATGTTTAATCAAAGGGTACATGTCACTGTGTTAATGTATTGCTTAAGGTCTAGGTTTAGAGGTAGCACCATAGGAAGTAGCATCTGATGAATGTGTTTATTCAGGCTAATGTAAACTGCATACCTGATCATTGTTTTCTGAGAAAACTCCCATTGTTGGAAGAGAAGGAAAGCAAGTATTTAATTAAGTATTTATTATGTACCAGACACCATGTTAAATGCTGGGAACACATATACCAACAAAAATAATGAGAGTTCCTTGCCTCAAAGAGCTTACATTCAAAAGGGAAAAAACAATATATATATAAAAGGTGCTGAAAAACAGGGACAGACGGTGAGGGAATGAAGATGCTCAGCAAGCCTGGTTTGGAAGTTTAGAAAGTCAGGAGTAGAGTGAGGAAAGGAATAAAGGCTGGCCAGCATAGGTGTTGATCTTTGGATGAGCCCTTACACTGCTGTAGATGCAAAAAAATGGAGAGTCAGGAAAGAAAATGGAGGCCCCAGGAGGAACTCACCAATGGAAGAAAGGAGCTAAACTGACAGAAATATATTCTGGGTTTAGAAAGATGACTTAATGTTCCAAAATTAAGAGGTCCCAGTTACTGAGGGAGTTTTCAGGGTGAGACTGTAGTGTAGCTGAAGCATTGTTCTGAAGTTCAGAAAATCAGAACAGAAAGTAGAACAAGGGTAGTGTTCTATGTATGAACATATGTTAATGTATCACATTGTGGGATCAGTTTGTATATGGAATTCACAAGGAAACCATTCAAAGGGTCCCATTGACTGAAACAAATTTGATATTTCTGGTGATCCAGTCATCATTCATTTGACTGAATTTCAGGGCAAGCATTATGGAGGAGGTGATATTTAGGCAAGGTCTTGAAGGATTGTTAAAAATGAAGGACATTGATTAGCTGAAGAACATCCAGAGGAGAACAGCCATTACAGTGAAAAGTCATGCTTCCATGCCATGTGGATCAGTTGAAGTAAATGGAAATGCATAGTCTATAAAAGAGAAAACTTGGGGAGATATGCCAGCTGGATTTAAATATTTGATGGGTTGTCATGCATAAAGTAGGTTCTTCCTTCTGGAAGTCTTCACATAGTAGATGAATGACCACTAGTTAGAGAAGTAGTGGATATGCTTTTTCAGGTATAGGTTGGATTAGATGACAATCAGGTGTCCTTCCAACTCTGAAATTCTGTGATTCAGTGATTCTGGGTGAGGATGAGATTGCAAGCACAGGGAATATTAAGAGCAAAGATGAGAAAGAAGGAAAGCACAATATGTTTTTGAGGAAGGATGAAAAATTGAGCTTGTCTGGTATATAGAGTAGGTGTTGAATAATGGTGGGAGATAAGGCTAAAAAGGCACATTGATCTCTACTGTAGAGGAACTTAAATGTTAGGCTAATGAAATTTTGGACTTTATTTGAGAGTTAATAGGAAGCCAATGAAGGTTTTGAAAAAAGAGAACAAATAAATAATATATAAATAAATCAGATAACCATTTCTTCACTTTTTTGTTCATGTTGATGTTGTATTCATTACAAGCATTGCATTCTGGTTGTTCTTATTTCACTTTGTAACAGTTTTTTTTGTCTTCTCATAGTTCTCTGAATCCTCAATATTTGATATTTTTCTGTAGTATAGTATCCATTACATTAATTTGTATATTAAAAATTACATAATTTTTAGTCATTCCTCAGTTGATACTAGTTATATTCAATGTGTCATATGTCCTGGATATTATAGTCTTTATAGGAATGTTCTGGTATGGATCAAGAATTATACTTCCATTTACAAAATATCTTTTTTATTGATTTAGGGAATCTTGCCAAATAAAATACTTAAGATTATGTTATAGCTAAGTGATGCCAAAGATAATTAGTCATTGGATGACTTCAGTAAAGAAAAATGCTAATTTTGTATGTGGTTGTAGTGTATTGGAAGGAGTGAAGTCCCCTCATATGGACAGCATCAATTCAAAAATTACCTTGCACAATACTTAATTAATCTTAGCTCCTTAGCACTTGGGAACTGATGAAAAACTCTTCTAATGACAGCAATGACCCATGATAGCAAGGTGGAATTAACTGTTCCTTGGATGCCTTATTTGACTCACTAGATGAAATATAAGGATGGCAATCCATGTTTGAGAGGCTAACAAAATATTTAATCTGACAACCATGACTCATAACAATCTTATCATTTAGAGCTAAAAGAGACATTACCAGTAATTATGCTATTTCTAAAAGATAACAAATGCTCAACAATCACTGTTCATATTATTTTCTGTGAGAAGGATTTGGTTCAGAAATTAACTCAATTCCTGGGACATTTAGGGACAAAGTGATACAAAATCAATTTATTTGAATTTTATAAAACGAACCAAAACAAAATTAGTAACAAAGATCCTGATGAATTCAGTAAAACAATTGAGTAGGGAAAGAAGGGGAGGTCTGTGTGAAACCAAATAGCCAATTTGAATATTTGTAATTTTTTTTCCAGTTTTCTATTGTTGTTTATGGATTGTGTGCTAATACATTAATATTCCCTGATAATTTAAATTTTAAGAGCAATAACAATTTTTACTAAGTTTTTTTTGGTATTCTTCCTAAAGATCTGCTTTAAATGAAAAAGAAATTTTGTTTTTAGATTAAATCTCTCTGTGTGTGCATGTGTATGTATATAAAACTTGTCTACATTAGAAAATGTATTTGTGTCTCAGGAAAAATTTGAGATCTCTTGGAAGAAAACCTCCCTTAAAAGTATTTCATGAAAAATTAGCATGTTTATCAGTTTTAAGCAATTTGTAACTAAGTAACAACAAAAATTGGATTATTAAAAAGTAACTGAAGCTATATTAATGCTAAAACAAAAAAGATATTTGAGATGACAACCAGATAGGAGGTCAATTTATCTCAAAAAAATAAACTGAATTGGCTAGTTATATAACTGGAACATTAGTCATGTAAAATTTTAAAAATCTCAAAAAAGGCAGCATCTTTGGCTTTGGGAGAATAGAAGGAAGGAAGCTGTGTTTATAAATTACAATAAGAACATATCAAAGAAAAAACCCCTTCAGATAGTCATACAATTGCTTTGTTTACAATGTCTAACAATTAATATTTTCACCTAACTGATTAAATTGGCAGGACTTTTTTGTTGTTATATAAACATTTTGATAGATTTGATATCTCACTGGTGTGAGTATTCCCCTCACAAGGGCAGATCATAAGCAGATCATACTTTTTTTTATCTTATCCAATTCTTGTCCTTGTCTTTCCATATATTTTCCATTCTTCCACAGAGGATCAACTTAATGTGCCTGAAGCTTTCCACAGGTTCTTTTAATGTTCCAGGTGTACCCCCGTAGCACTTAGGCTTTTTACTGTGGTTGTCAATCTTGTGGGATAAATTAACAGAGGAGCTCAGTTCAATGTCTTATATCTACTGCTTACTATCTATGTGGCCTTGGACCAAGTAATTTTTACCTCTGGACCTCAGTTCCTTCATCTGTAAAATAACAATGTTGAAGCATATATTACTTCTAAGATTCCTATCTCTAAATTTATGCAGCTATGAAGATCTCATGACTGTCCTCTTACTGAGTTTTGTGTTTAGCTCAGTTTCCATTTGTAGTACCTAGGATTCTGATGCACTTCTTTAATGGGCTGCCTGTTTAACTCCTGTTGTAATTTCGGTTAATGTGCCTTTTTATCTCTGTT
The DNA here is from genome assembly GCA_011680675.1 of Gymnobelideus leadbeateri. Classification (NCBI taxonomy): domain Eukaryota; kingdom Metazoa; phylum Chordata; class Mammalia; order Diprotodontia; family Petauridae; genus Gymnobelideus; species Gymnobelideus leadbeateri. The sequence continues at coordinate 42,326 of WOXC01005991.1, forward strand.
GCTTTTATACTGTGAAGCTAGTCTAGTCCCTTTCAAAGAAAAGCTCACAGTACAATGAGGGAATGCTATGAGGGAGGAGAATACCAAGATAAACCTCTAGAAGAAGAGAATTCTATAATGATTACAACTAGGAATCAAGAAAAGATAATGGAGTCCTCACTCGTTGCTGCAGATCTGCACGGTGCGCTCGTCCGCCTGCTCCCGCAGAAATGCTCCGGTTGTCTACAGTCCTTCGACAGATAAGGCCAGTGTCTAGGGCACTGGCCCCTCACCTGACTCGTGCTTATGCTAAAGACGTCAAATTTGGAGCAGATGCCCGAGCCTTAATGCTTCAAGGTGTAGATCTTTTAGCTGATGCAGTTGCCGTTACTATGGGGCCAAAGGGAAGAACTGTGATCATTGAACAGAGCTGGGGAAGTCCCAAGGTAACAAAAGATGGTGTGACTGTTGCAAAAGCAATTGACTTGAAGGACAAATACAAAAACATTGGTGCCAGGCTAGTTCAGGATGTTGCCAATAACACAAATGAAGAAGCTGGGGATGGCACTACCACAGCAACAGTCCTTGCACGATCCATCGCTAAAGAAGGTTTTGAGAAGATTAGCAAAGGAGCAAATCCAGTGGAGATCAGGAGAGGTGTGATGTTGGCTGTTGATGCGGTCATTGCTGAACTTAAGAAGCAGTCTAAACCTGTCACAACTCCTGAAGAAATTGCTCAGGTTGCTACAATTTCTGCAAATGGAGACCGAGAGATTGGCAACATAATATCTGATGCAATGAAAAAGGTTGGGCGAAAGGGTGTCATCACAGTAAAGGATGGAAAAACATTGGATGACGAGTTGGAAATTATTGAAGGCATGAAGTTTGACCGAGGTTATATCTCTCCATATTTTATTAATATAGCTAAAGGTCAGAAATGTGAATTCCAGGATGCCTACGTCTCTTAAGTGAAAAAAAGATCTCTAGTGTCCAATCAATTGTACCTGCGCTTGAAATTGCAAATGCTCACCGTAAACCTTTAGTCATAATTGCTGAAGATGTCGATGGAGAAGCACTGAGTACACTGGTTTTGAACAGGCTAAAAGTTGGGCTACAAGTCGTTGCAGTAAAAGCTCCAGGATTTGGTGACAACAGGAAGAACCAGCTTAAGGATATGGCTATTGCTACTGGTGGTACAGTGTTTGGAGAAGAGGGATTGACTCTGAATCTTGAAGATATTCAAGCTCATGACTTTGGAAAGGTTGGAGAGGTCATTGTGACAAAAGATGATGCCATGCTTTTGAAAGGAAAGGGTGAAAAATCCCAAATTGAGAAACGTGTTCAAGAAATTGTTGAACAATTAGACATTACTACTAGTGACTATGAAAAAGAAAAGTTAAATGAACGTTTGGCCAAACTTTCTGATGGAGTAGCTGTAATAAAGGTTGGTGGAACAAGTGATGTAGAAGTGAATGAAAAGAAAGACCGGGTTACTGATGCACTTAATGCAACACATGCTGCTGTTGAGGAAGGCATAGTTCTGGGAGGAGGCTGTGCATTGCTTCGGTGCATTCCTGCCTTAGAGAAATTAACCCCAGCTAACGAAGATCAAAAAATTGGAATAGAAATAATTAAGAAGTCGTTGAAAATTCCTGCAATGACCATTGCTAAGAATGCGGGTGTTGAAGGCTCATTGATAGTTGAAAAAATTTTACAAAGCTCCTCAGAGATAGGTTATGATGCCATGCTTGGAGATTTTGTGAATATGGTTGAAAAAGAATAATTGACCCAACTAAGGTTGTAAGAACTGCTTTGTTGGATGCTGCTGGTGTAGCCTCTCTGTTAACTACAGCAGAAGTTGTTGTTACTGAAATTCCTAAAGAAGAGAAAGAACCTGCCATGGGAGGGATGGGTGGTATGGGCGGAGGCATGGGAGGTGGCATGTTCTAATTTCCTAGAATAATGCTCTATCATGATCTGTGATGCAAGCAAGACTCAAGGCAGTGTTCTTCACTAACTTCAGAGAAGTCAGTTGGAGAGAGAACTGAAGTAAAGGCTGATGTTTGAGAATCACTATAACCATCAGTTACTGGTTTCAGTTGACGAAATATGTAATGGTTTACTGCTGTCATTATCCATGATAAAGATAATTTATTTTGTATTTTTTGAATAAAGACATTTGTACATTCCTAATACTGGGTGCAAGATCCATGTACCGATGTTCTGCTTTCAACTTAAACCAGCTGAGGCATTTTTACTATTATTCTGTTAAATCAGAATTTTAGTATTTGCCATCACTAGAAGGAAAGTTCAGAAGCAGCCTTTCTGCGCAGATGAAGATTAATTAAAATTGTGTACAAAGTAGAGAAATATCCAATTATGTGATGACCTTTGTGTAATAAAATTGTTTAAAGTTAAAAAAAAAGAAAAGAAAAGATAATGGAATGTTTGCAAGAAACTTGAGTGGCAGAATAAAAATATCTGGAAGAAGGGGTAAGGAATAAACAAAAAATCAATAAAAAACGTAAAAGAAGAATGCCTGGATTGGAAGAGAATCTTGAGAACATAAAAAAAACAGTGGAAGAAAGAACAGAAGAGACATAATTCAATGATTCAAAAATAAATGTTAGAACAGAGTCAAAAGATAGAAAAATTGGAAAAAATACATTCTGCAATAGATCAATGTCAATCAGATATATAGACTGAAGGACTGGGGAAGTATCAAACCTCATGAACCACATTCTTATGGGAGCATTGCAAAGGCTAGAAAGGAAAAGACTATAAGAAGAACTATAAAATAAAATAAGTTGGAGACTAGCCTAGGATAAAGATAAGGAGAGAGAGAAGGAGGATATGTATCTAAGTTAGGAGGTAGAGTTGGGGAGAGGACTGCCTCAAGAAAAACAAACTATAATCACAACAAACTACAAAATGGGAGTGGGATATAAAACTCAGTGACTTAGGTCTAGGATGAGGATAGGAGACAGATTATTTTGTTCTAAGCAGTGCAAATTGCAGATAGTACTATTGATTTACTCTTCCCTTTCACTTTCTTTCTCTCTCCCTCTCCTTCCCATCCTTTTCCTTCCCCTCTTCTCTTCCTCTTTCTTCTTTTCTCTTTCCTTTTTTGCTTGTTTAAAGAAGAAATTTTATAATAGTATTTGGTGGAAAGACAACAAAATGTATCAACTATAATGATGAATGTGAATGGTTATTTTGACCCCATCCATTAAAAAATAGAGTGGCAAAATGAATTCTAAAGCAAAACCCAATTGTTTGCTGTGTATGAGAAAAACACAGCAAAAAGATAAGTTCAAAGTTAAAATGATTGGCTAGAATAGGATCTACTACCTTGGCTCAATTCAAAAAGATCATAAACCATTATCATAATGATTTAATAGGTATATATGAAAAAGTAGGTATGTGAGTCATCAGTCACTGATATCTTTGCTATCTTTTTATTGCAAAAATGCAGTCATTGATCTGCTTGATTCTTTTAGAATCTTTACTTCTTAGAGTAATTCTGGTGAATGTTTAATAAATAGCTCTCTGGGTGGAAAAGCACACTTTAAAGCTTAATCTGCATTGTTGCCATTTTCTTCATCAGTTTCTTAAGTCTAGACGTCAATCTAGACGTCAACAACAACAACAAAATAACTCAAGCACAGCTTGAGTGTTTGCTGATTTCACGAGCTCTTGAGAGCCAATAAGGGTTGGCTCTAGCGCACCTCTGCTTTTAGATAATCCTGAAAATAGGTTCCTTGACATTTGGAATCATAGATCATTCCGTTCAGTTACCTTGTTTTACAGATAAGAAAACTGAGATTTGTCCGAGGTTATAGAAATAGTGAGATGCAGGACAGGGATTCAAACCCAGGTTCTCTGATTCTGAATCTAGTTCTCTTTGTATTATAACATGTTTTTTGAGTTTCCTGAAAATCACGTAACCTACAGCACAGATTGTTTCTTTATGTATTTGATCATGTTCAGACACTCTTGTCTTCCCTGACTTCATCTTCCTGGGTACCATCATTACTTCCTCATTTCCCACCATCAGTTACTAAAAGGCTACATCTGTTATTGAGGGGTTGAAGGCCCAAATGTGTTGGTTCCACTATCAGTACTTAGGAGAGTACATGACTGTAGAGACACCAGCACATTTCTTCTACTTTGTGAATATTTTTTTGTCCTTCCAGTTTCAGTTACATATGCTTTTGGGAGTTTACAAGGGTGCATTGAGTTATCCAAGTTTCACTTCTATTCAACTTTTCTTTGCAGTTTTGTTCTGTAATACTTCCTAGAATCTTATATCATTCCACACATATTTTTTTCCTGCATACAAACGTGTACTCTAAATGGGTATTACCTTTGGCTACTATGCCTCCCTGCTTGGTTCAATCTGTAAACCTTAAAGATATATATGTGTGCGAATGAAAAAAAGAAGAAAAAGCTTGAAAATATTTATGATGAATTTCTTGAAAGTTTGAGTAATATTTTCCAGATCAGAGTTTTGCATGAGTACTTAATAAGAAGAATAGTTAACATTTATATAGTACTTTAAAGTTTGCAAAATGCTTTACAAAGATTATCTCATTTTATCCTCACAAAAACTCTGGGAGGGAGGAGCTATTACTATTATCATTTTACAGATGAGGAAACTGAGGCAGACTGAGATTTTTTTTTAATTTTCTCATGGTCATATATCTGATAAGTGTTTGAGGCTGGATTTGAACTCAGATTTCACCTGACTCTAGAACCAGTGTCCTATCCATTATGTCACCTAGCACAAGAAATCTGTCCTCCAATTTTTAAACTAATTAAAAAATAAAGATGACCTTAAAATTCCATTTATCACACACATATGCATACATATGTATTTTTAAAACTATCATAAAATATTTCTCTTGCCTCATCCCCTCCCCAAAAGACATAAGCCAAGAAAGTTGAATACATTAAAAGCATCAAAGTTGTTTATTAAATAATAAAAATTATCATGGGGGTGACTTGGTGGTGCAGTGAACAGAGCCCTGGCCCTGGAGTCAGGAGGATTTCAAATCCAGCCTCAGACACTTACTACTTACTAGCAGTGCGACCTTGGGCAAGTCACTTAAACCCAATTGCTCTGCCTTCCCACCTCTAAAAAAAAAGCAAAAAAAAAAAAAAGAATCATCATGATTATTAATACTACCAAAAGTGTAATACCAATAGCTACTAACCCATGGATCTTTCTCATATCTATAAATTATCAGAATTATATATGTGTGTGTGTGTGTGTGTGTGTGTAAATAATAAGTACATCACCAAGAAAAATATGTAATTGGAACATGCAGGCTGTCACAAATAATACTCTAGAACAAACCACTTCTTTAGTCATATAGTTAGCTGAAACATTCAGTGATTACAAAAGACCATTATGCTTATTTTTCATTGACTGTAAGAAAGCATTTCATTTGGTAGACCAAACTGTTGCCAAGATGTCTCCTTTGTATATATTACAATAATAATAGTATCTGAAGTGTTCATTGGACTTAAATGTCTGGATTTTTAGTACGCTTTTTTCTTTTAAAAATGTTTTATTGATACTTAAAAAATAAAATGTTTAACAACATAGATTTTTAGCATTTAACATTTCCAATATGCACCTTTTCCAATCTTCTTGAATTGTACCCTGTAATGAAGAATAAAAGTTGAACAAAACTAACCAATATAGTATCTGACATTATACTACCTGTATAATCTCCTATCTACTTAATTGGTAGACAAGAATTTTTTATCTGTTCTCTAAGACCAAGACTGGTTACTGCTGAGTTCAGCTATCTTTTATTATATTTATTAACATTTTTAAATTTCCATTTAATGTTTTCAGGTGCTTCTTTCTTAATTTTGAGTCAGTTCAGAGAAATCTTCTCATTTTGTTGAATTCCTAACATTCTTTGTTGTTTATGGTGCAGTGGGGCAGCTAGGTCACACAGTGGACAGAGTAGCTGGCCTGGAATCAGAAAGGCTCATTTTCCTGAATTCAAATCTGACCTCAGACACTTACTAGCTGTGTGACCTTGGGCAAGTCATTTAACCCTGTTTGTCTTAGTTTCGTCATCTGTAAAAAGAGCTGGAGAAGGAAATGGCAAAGCCCTCCAGTATCTCTACCAAGAAAACCCCAAATGGGGTAATGAAGGGTTAGATACAACTGAAAAAAAACTGAACAACATTGATATGACACATCCCCCCCCCCCACAGGCATTCCCTAATCAATGAAAACCTGCTTTGTTTTACACTTTTTGTTACTACAAAGAGTTTCAGCGTTTTTTCTTCTTTGCCACGTTGTTTCTAGTCTAGGAAGTACTAAATAAAATTTATTAGCAGGAAATTGGGCAGGTGGTAATAGAGCACTTAACTTCCCACAATGAATATAAGTAAGATGAATCACCCGAAGAATTGAATGGGAATTTTGGAGTGCCTACTGAACCTATATTAATGATCTTTTGAAAATTATGAATAGGAAAGGTACTGCAGTTCTGGAGATGGGCAAATGTGGTCATGACTTTTTTTTTTTAAGAGAAAAGGAAAAGGTGGATTTGTCAAGGATTAGATCAATAAATGTGGCTTCTGTTCCTAGAATAAATTCTATAATGCATTATTAAAGGGATAGATTAAAAGCTTTTAGAGAGGGAAGTGGTGATCATCATGAGTTATTATTGGGTCAAGAACAAGTTTTGTCAGATTAACTACATTTCCTTTTTAGACAGAGTTGCTAAACTGACTGATAGATTTATAACTACTTGGATTTCAGAATGGCATTTAACAAAATCTCTCATGATATCCTTATGGATAAAGTAGAGAGATTTGGACTACATAATAGTACACTTGGGTGGATTTTGGATGGTTAGATGACCAGGATCAATAAGTGGTTTGGATAGAATTGATGTTAACTTAAAAGGGAGCTCTCTAATACAAGTGCTGAAGGAGCCCATCCTTGACTCATCTCTCTTCAACATTTTAATCAATTTCATTCATGACATTTTTATCAATGGCCTGAATGAAATTATAAGCAGCATGTTTATAAAATCTGTAGCTGACACAAAGCTGGAGAAACAGAGTAGGGGTTCAAAAGGGCCATGGCAATTTCCAGAAATGTACCACATCAAACAGGATGACATTTAATAGGGGGAAACTATCATCTTAAATTTGAGTTTAAATGAAAAAACCACCAATATTAGTAAAGGGTGGAGAAACATAGCTAAATAAGAGTTTGTGTAAAAAATATCTGGTGTGTGTGGGGGTGTGTGTGAACTGTAAGTTCAATATGAATCAATAATGTGACATAGCAACTACTACAGCAAACCTAGAAATATGCTCTTTGGAGCACAGGAAGTGACCATCATACTAACTCTGGTCTGATTAGACTGCATGCAGAATATTGAGTTCAGTTATCTCATATTTTGGGAAAGACACTGAAAAGCTACAGTAAAGTTGGAGGAGGATTATCATTATGATGGGACAACTAGAAAGCATGCCACCTGGGGATCAATTAAAACTATGGCTCCCATTTAGAGGTTTTCAAGTCCTTTGGGATTTCTTGATGATGGCACAAGGAGCTCACTAAATTTTTTCTATAGTTCCTGAAGAAGTAAATAATTGCCCAATTATGTTACAAATATATTTTTCTTTTGTGACAACAGAACAGATGCTTGTGTCATTATAGGTATATTTCTGCAGTGATTTGGAGTTGTTTTGGAGCAAAAGTTATTGATGTAGTTATTGTAAGCATTTAGGGAATAAATCTAAAAGAATAGTATGAATAGTATATTAAATTACTCTTGGGGTTCACACAACACTGTTTTGTTGTTAAAATGTTTTCTGGGACAAAAAAAATGTTGGGAACCACTGGATTGAAGTGGATTGAATCACTAGGTATGTTTAGTCAGGAGAAGAGAATACTTTGGGGAGAGGGGAAGATGGTGGTTGCCTTTAAGTATTTGGAGGTCTGTCATATAAAAGAGAAACTAAATTTTTTTTGCTTAACCCTAGAGGTCAGAATTAGGAGGGGTAGGTGGAAGTGCTGAGAAGAATTCCCTGTTTGTACAATGTAGCGCATATTCTGGGGTGACTGCCTAACACTCACTTGCAAATCTATCCTCAGAAACACAATATTACACTTTCCCTCAGGATTCTAGGGGTCTTTGAAGGGTTGGAAGTATCTTCCTAATGCTCATGAGCTCCCACTTGTATGAGTAGCTAATACCAATTAGTTAAATTTAATTAGCTTCAAAAAGGAATTTACTAATGTCTGTGACTCATTCTCCCACTAATAGATACAGAGGCCAAGGGAAAGTGAAATCAAGGTTAGAACATGTATAGTAAATAGAGGTAATTCACAGATCCCAGAAGTACTTTTGTTAGACTCTTCAAGATGCTTCTCAGAGGTATAATATAACTTTTCTAGCAGGTCTCTTGTAGAACCTTGAATCTATTTTTCTTCATCTTTTTTGCCTCCCAACACAGACATTATAGTCACATATCCCAAAGGCACTGCTAGGATGCTGATGCAGAATCCCCAAATACTCAAGATTCTTCAAAGGTCACAAGATCACTCCTCTGTCTAAAGGTAGGTGGGATGAGGAGGTGGATGTGCTGCCTCTTCTCTTCTCTCAAACAATTCCTTCTTGGGCAATTGGTTGAAAGACTTCCTCCTAAGTTTCCAGATGCTCGAATCCTGGGATTCCACATTGACTTGCCATAAGATGTGACCTACAGAGCATAACTAAGTTTCACCGAGTGATTCGAACATGCTTCCTGTGCCATTCACCACATTTACCTAATGACTTTTGAGGACATGACAATTAATAATAAATATTCTGCATTTAGTCTAAAATGTATGATTGGTACAACTGGAGATGGTCATGGCCTTATCACACCTATGACTGATTTAATTGATAATAGTCTCAGGGCTAGGTAGGTCAGGGCACTTGATTGACTCAATCAACCCCAACCCTAAAAATAAAATATAATAAAAAATAGAGTTGTCCAACTGTGAAATGTTTAGCTTTGTTAGGTAGTGAGTTCTCCATCACTAGATGTCATTAGAGACTGGAGGACCCCTTATAGGAAATGTCATAGAGGACATTTCTGCTTATATATGGATTATAGGAAATAACTCTCTGGTATCCTCCAACTTGGAGATTTTATAAATCTTTGTCCAAGGTGAGGAGAAGTCCTTACATTTTTAGCTGATGCAATAAGTTGTGTTACATGCAATAAGTTGTGTAAAATATATTTTGAGTATGACTAGAAAAAGAGCTGTTCTATTAATGTAATCAAAATGAGAGACAATAGATGAGGCAATCTTAATGGTAATTGTTTACTGTAAGGATACTGAAGGAACAGAAAGAAGCCTTTGATTACATTTAATAGATCCTTTATGGAGGATTATGGGAAAACATGAAAAAGAATTGCTCTGGGAAAGAAATCATAGAAGGCATGAACCATGCATAGGTGAATGTATACTTGCACTATGAGACGACTGGTTTTTTTCAAGTATCTTCTAAACTAATAGATTATCTACTCACATTTATTGCTCTTGTTGCATGAACTAATAGTAGAAATTCCACTATAAAATATTAAATTTAAAATATGCATTTGTAATATTTTCTTTTTGTTAACTTACCTATGATACAATGTCAGGTATTTGGAAAACTTCTGAAATAGGTACAAGTTTTTAACTCCTTTTTCCCCAAACTTTAGTGCCATCTAGTGTTTAGATAACTTATCTCAATTCTAACAGTATTAAGTATTTCAAAGAACTGGTGGGACCTCTGGTTACCATGAGAAAAAAGTTGAAAATGAAATACAAGAAAACATCTACACAAAATTTACCTCTATCATTAGCTGAATGACTACTAGTAATTATTTGGACAGCAAGGAGATAAAATCAGTCAATACTTAAAGAAATTAATCCTGGCTGTTCACTCGAAGGTCAAATACTGAAGCTGAAGCTTAAATACTTTGTCTATATCATGAGAAGACAGGGCTCATTGGAAAAGGCTCTAATACTGGCAAAGATTAAAGACTAAAGGAAAAGGGGATGGCAGATGATGAGATGGCTAGATAAAATCATGGAAACAATGAACTTGAACTTGGATAGACTTTGGGAGATAGTGGAAGAAAGAAGGACCTGGTGCTCTGTGGTCCAGGGGGTCTCAAAGAGTTGGACACAATTGAATGACTGAAGAATGACAAAATTATTTGAGAGGATGATTATTTTTAATTCTGAAGATTAGAATCATCTTTCTGTTTTCCTCAGAGATAATACAAATAAACTTGGGAGGGGAAAATGACACATCCATAGATGATGTGATTCACTTGGGCCATTGCTACAACTTACAGTGATTTTGACTTATTGTTATGTATGGGGAAGATTGCTGTATTGGAGAAGATTGTTGTGCTCAGTTCTACTTATATTTTTTTGACATAATTGCAAAGCATTAGGAAGAAGTGGGGATGAACATGAATGGTGAAGAGACTAGAGGTAATGTTAGAATCAGTTTAAAAACTAGAGATAAGAGTCTAGAAAGACTTGATTTGGATATAAGGAGAAGCTTCCTGGTTATGAACACTATCCCAAAGTGAAATGTTCTGCCTTGGGAAGTGGTGAATTCCTCCTTGCTGGAGATTTGTAAGCAGAGGCTAAATGGCCAATTTATTGGGGATTTTAAGAGGATTCTTGTCCCAAAATAAGTTGCCCTATAAGGTCCTTCCTAACTCTGAGATTCTGTGATTCTCTGAGTAGTGACCACTAAAGTTCTTTCCAAATGGATCAATCTATGGCTTTCTTTCCTAGAAGAACTCTTGCTTCTGTTTTGTGAGAGGAAAACCCATGGTTTTCAATATTGTTTTTAATGATGATCATTTCTGAATATTGACCACAGCTCAAAATTAATGGGAAGGGAAAAAGAAAGGTGAAAAAGTAAAGTAGCAAAGTTAAAATAATAGATATATTTAAATTCATTATAGTATCATTATAGTAAAATAATTTTACTATGAATTTTAAAAATATTTTTCAATTTGAATAAAAATGTATTTCATGGTTCTGTCATTTTGTTATCATCCTGTAATTCCTGATTTTCTCCTAATTTATCATCTCTTCTACTACTCACTGCATTTGAAAGGCAGCAGTTTTTTTGGAAGCCATGAATATTTTGTTCAGAAGCTAGTATTTTTCACAGTTAAGATATAGTTGCACAACAATTTTGTGTAGTTCTACATGCTTCATGATGACTATTTTAATATTCACATAGAAGCTATTCAACTCTCAACCAATAAATGTTGATTTTTTTTAAAACCAGCTAAAAAATCAAAGTAGCTCTGCATAATTTCTTAAGGTCATCAACTTCCTTACATATGAGTATTAATGGGTAATAAGGTCACTTAGGTTTTAAGTATGCTTATATAGAGGGAGGGAGTATGTACACTGATGAAATCAAAAATCCTTTAAATATTTATGTAAACTGAGACAAAAGAGTGGCACAGTGCAGAGAGTGCTGGACTTGGAGGGAAGAATTTGAATCTTGCCTTTGATGCCAACTAGCTGTGTGACCTTGGTTAAGTCATTTAACTACACTTAGCCTCTATTTTCTCATACCTAAATGAGGATAATGATAAGACCTGCCTCTCAAGGTTGTTCTGAGGATAAAATGACATAATGTATGTAAAATAGGTTGCAACCCTAGAAGCACTAGATAAATTCTCAAAATCATCATTATTGAGATAATCACGATCTCTTATTTAGGTCATTGTGAAACTATTGACTGAAGTTCAAACTGAAGTTAAACATTCTTGACTATTTCATCATATGAATTGCCTTGTTTCATTTATCTGGTGTCCCCACTAGGGTGTCTTTGCTGATTGTCTTAACCTGTAGGTGGATTTTAGCCAACCAGTTTGAAAGTTACAAACACAATAGTTTGTAATGGTTCTGCTGCTTTGTCTTTAAAGACAAACTAAATTGTCAATCTGGCTTGAAAATTTTTGCCCAAGTCAATGTATTTTAAAAATGGACTTATTTAAAGTTTCTTCATTTCAAAGATATCTTTGTGACTACTGCTTGAAGACTAGGGAAACTACAATAACACAACTACATTTAGTGCCTCTCAGTAGCTATTTCATTCATTTATTCCTTGCTTCATGTATTTGTCTTAGGTATTGTGCTGGATTTTAAAGATGCAAAGACAAAACTAAAACTGTTCTTCCCTTGAAAAGATTACACAGTACCACATGGGTGAGGAGTGAGATGGAGTCTCACACATAAACAGATAAGTAATTTTTTTTTTTTTTTTGCTTTTTGGAGGGCAATCGGGGTTAGGTGACTTGCCCAGGGTCACATGGCTAATTTTTGTTAAGTGTCTGAGGCCGGACTTGAACTCAGGTCCTCCTGACTCCAAGGCCAGTGCTGTTTTCACTACACCACATAGCTGCCCCTCAGATAAGTAAATTTTTATATATGTATACACACATACACACATATATAAAGAAATATGAAAAATTTGGGAGAGAGGAGGAAACTAGCAACTGGGAAGAAGCAGACTAGGTCTTGTAACGGTTGGGCAACATAGTTCTTTTCCAGGTCAGCTACCACGCTGATGACAAATTATTTAATTTAAAAAGGCTATAAGCCAAGACTAAAGTGGAGTAAAAGTTGATATGTGCCTTTTTTTTTTGTTTGAAGATGCCCAACAACTTGTAGTTGTTGCAACTTTAGCTGAGCCTTGAAGGAAGTAAGGGGATGCGAAGATACAGAACTTCTGTTGTCCTTTATTTTCAAAGAGGACCAAAATGACATCAGTATGTTGGGGTCAAGGTATAGTGTGTTTGCCTGTGTCATATCAGACCAAAACAAGCTCAGAAGGCTCTACCACAGGTTGGGCATACAGAGTCCACATGAATAATTTGAGAGGACTTGCCTCTAAATTTGAGCTACTGCAATTCTGCTTCACTCATAGATCATGGCATTTTCTTTGATGCCATACTGAGTGGCCCCGTGCCAGTGTCTCCCATGTCATGCAATTGATTACAAAATTCTTCAGAGACACCTTGAGAATGTCTTTGTATTACTTCTTCTGACTTTCACATGAGTGCTTGCCTTGCATGAGTTTTCTGTCAAATAGTCTTTCAGATAAATACATGTTTGCAATTTGAGCAACATGGCCAGCCTATTAGAGTTCCATTCTCTATAGTAGAGTTTGAATGCTTGGCAGGTTAGCTCAAGAAAGAACCTCTGTCTAATTCTTATCTTGCCAGGCTATCTGCAGAATCTTCCTAAGACAATTCAAATGGAAATGATTCAGTTTCCTAGCATGGTGCTGGCAGACTTTCCATGTTTCACAGGCATATCACAATGAGGTCAGCACAATGGCTTTGCAGACCTTCAGTTCAATAATAACTCTAATACCTCTATTCTCCTACACTTTCTCTCAGAGCCTGTCAAACATGAGCCGGCTCTGGCAATGTGTGTGTCAATCTCATTATCAATGTGTACATAAATCTCTGGAAAGTATACTGCCCAGATAAGTGAACTTGTCTACAACATTCAAAATTTCTCCATTTGTTGTTTTCTTGGTGTTAATTGTTAGGCCAAAATTAGCACAAGCACCAGAGACTGCATTGAGTACACAATCATCTTCAAACAAAAAAAGTCACATGCCAACTTTCCCTTCACTTTAGTCTTGGCTTATAACCTTTTTAAATGAAAAAAATTTGCCATCAGTGTGGTAGCTGACCTAGAAAAGAAAAGAGAAGGAAAAGAGCTGTATTGCCCAACTGGCCAGTTCCAGTTGGATCTCTACTGGGGCAGTTCCTCTTTCTTCAGAGGCTATATCTACACTAGGAGCTAGATAACCTTCAACTTTGTTCCCTGCATATAGAGATTCAGTGTGGTGGCAAGAGCACTAGCATTAGAGTCAGATCTAAATTGAAATATGACCAACCCTTGGTAAATGGACCCTGATTAGCTAAGAGTGAATGTAAATAGGAATTGCTTCTGTTTTGACCAGAAACCCTGAGGGTCTTCACCTCCTCAGACTGATGCCTTCATTTATTTATTTATTTTATTAGGTAAGGAGGCCATTCTCTGTCTCATTTCTTATCTAGCCTTAATCACTGAATGGGTGTTGGCTCAGTCAAACTGAGACCTGTTTAAAGACCTTAGCTTAAAATGACCAAGGCCTCCCACCGCATCAAGGGCCATCTCTGGTAATCCTGACTGATATCTTTCCACTGGACCCAGATGGCTCTGGAGGAGAAAGTAAGGCTGGTGACTTTGCACAGCCCTCCCTCACTTAAATCAAATTCACTTGCATGGGATGGCATCACCTCCCTGATGTTATGGTCCTCTTAAAGAATGAAGGACAAACAACAATGACCCACCTTTGATGTCCTGTAATTGAGCTATATATATCTTCCTCAGACAGAAAGGGAGGGGATAAATATTGCTACTGGTTTCTTGATGATTTTGATACATAGGCATTTAGATGGTGAATCTAATGTCCTCTGTGTGGTATATTTTTTCATATCTTGCCACAGTGTGATTTTTTTTCAAAGTAATTATGCTAGTGATTGTGGTTTCAGAAGTGAAATATTTTTCTTAAACACTGCTGTGTTTTAATTAAATGTAACCCTGGAAGAGTTGTGTTTGCTTGCAAATACGAAATGGGCTAAGCCCCGGGGCACTCCAGAATCCAATAGAGGAAATTGAATAGCAGAGTCAATTGGAACAAGCTACCAGAAGAGTGAAATAATTAATCAGGAAGTTAAAAATTTAGTGAAAATAGAATACGTCACAGAATGCCAACCCTACCTGCTTATGTGGGACAACTGCCTAAATGTGGCCACTATCGACAGATGGTAAATGAGTTTGTTGATTATTTAATTATCCCTATACCATTTTTTTAGCACTTTAGTTTGAAAGTAAGTTCAATGAAAAAGTTAGCTGAGGCCAAAGACATGGCAAAATATTAATATAATAAATCAAATGGAGGGTGTGTGTGTGTGTGTGTGTGTGTGTGTGTGTGCCAAAGTCCCCTAAATTGTGACTCCAGAATTATTATTTAGATATTTTGCAGGAAAATGTTGCCCAATAGTCAAATAATTTCTCTGAACAAAGGAACATAAAACAAATGAGATAATGACAAGCAGATACAGTGAAAGCGACAATAAATTTGGAATAAGAGGGCCCAAGTTCAAATCTCACATTTGCTACTTATTACCTATGACTTTAGGCAAGCCACCTAGCTTCTCTGGTCCTCAGTCTATCTGTAAAATTAGGTGGTTGGTTTAAATAGCTTCTAGGGTCCATCATATCTTTAAATCTATGAATTTGTAAAATTTTAAAGTTAGGTGGCACAGTGGAGAGAGTGCTGGGTCAGAAGTCAAGAAGAGCAGATTTCAAATCCAGCCTCAGACACTTATTAGCTATATGACCCCTAGAAAGTCACTTAAGTCCTGTCTGTCTCAGTTTCCTCAACTGTGAAATGGGGTTGTTAAAAGCACCTACATCCCAGAGATGCTGTGAGGATAAAATGAGGTAATGTACCCATTCCCCGTCATACAGTAGGCATTTCTAAATACTTTTTCCCTTCCTCTCTTATAGCACTATATATAGATGTGAGCATATTATTTCCATAGCTCTTCTATTCCACATCTTTGAGGCCTCCAATCAGAATCCAATAATGGGCCAATAGTGCTACTGGATAATTTCAACAAGGGAATAAAAGCAGGAAGTGACAACTGACACAGTGTGAGTACAATTTCAATTGTCAGAGATCTGTGGTTGTTGTGTTTAATGTATACAACAAAAATGATCAAACAACTGCAAGGTAAGTGCCAACTGGAAAGGGGCTTCCAAAAGGGTAAGATCTTTCTCTGCTTTCTTGTTCCACTAAAACCTCAGACTGAGCACAGCTCTACTTACCATGTTGCTGCTGTTGTGAAAAGTCTTCCTAAACACAAATTTCTTTTACAACTATGCTTCTGGTCAGGTTTTCTTTAATAGCAAGAAGGCTTAAGAAATTAAATAATGAGAAAATGACTCTTTAAATGCCAGGGCTCCATTTGGAGTTCTCTTGAAAACTCTTCAGTTCTGGAGGACTGCACTGAAAAGCCATCCACTGAAAATGTCAGGAAGGATTTTAAGAAATGAAGCATTGTTGAGAAACTGAACAACCCACTGTGTCATGAAAATGAATACATTCTGGAAATTAAGGCCTATGTTATATTTCAAAAAGAACAAAAAATATCCCTAGGCTAAACTAGGTGAAAATGATTTTGAGACTACCACTTTAAAATTCAAATGCACAATAAGTGATAAATAAAATTGTGATTGGATGTATTCTCATTGGTTCTTATTTTTCATAAGTTAGTTAATTTTACATACTTAAGTTCAAGCTAAATTTTAACAGAATCACAGAATTTAAGAGTTAGAAAGGAACTCAGTAGTCATCTAGTACAATCTATATACAATATCCATACTGGCCACCAAGAAAAAGTCAACAAGTAGTTGTCTAGCCTCTTCCTAAAGACCTCCAAGAAAGAACCCTCCAGTGCCCATTCCATTTTTGGACAGCTCTATTTTTTTTAGGCAGTTGGGGTTAAATGACTTGCCCAGGGTGACACAGCTAGAAAGTGTCCAAGGTTGGTTTTGAACTCGGGTCCCGCTGACATTAGGGTCAGTGCTGTATTCACTGTACCACATAACTGCCCTGACAGCTCTTATTGTTAGCAAGTTTTTCCTGACATTGAGTATAAATTTGCCTCTTAGCAACTTCTACCTAGGTCACCTGCTTCTTCCCCTGACACTAAATATAATATTCTAATCTCTTCTCCACATGACAGTACTTTAAATACTTGAAGGGGGCTACATACCCCCACAGAGTTTACTCTTCTCAAGGTTAACTATGCCCAGTTTCTTTAACCAATTCTATTATGTCATTGACTCTAAGCCCTTTATTCTCCTGATTGCTTTTCTTGGGTTATTCTCCAGCACCTACATCTCTTTCTTAAACCATGGCACTCAGAACTGAACGCATCACTCCAGGTGAGGTCTGGTGAAGGCACAGTCCAGTGAGATGATCACTCCTCTATTTCTAGAAGCTCTGCCTCTCAATGCTGCCCAAGAAAGCCTTAGCTATTTTGGCTTCCACATCACACTGCAGATACATGTTGAGTTTTCAGTCTACTAAAATTCTCAGACTTTTGTTTTTTTCAGAACAACTGGTATCTACCCATTCCTCCCTCATGTTTTATTTATGAAGTTGATATCTTGTACCAAGGGTAAGAATTTATGCTTATTGAATTTAATTTTATTAGATTCTGCCCAATACTTCAGCCTGTGAAGGTCTTTTTGGATCCTGATTAGTATTCAGTTTATAAGCTATCCCTCCCAGTATCGTGTCATTTGCAAAGTTGATAAACATTCCCTCTATTTCTTTATCCAAGTCAATAATCAAAATGTTAAACAACAAAAGGTTGAGGATAGATGCTTATAGTACTAGAGATCTCTTGCTACAGGAATATTGAACCATTGGCACTTAAGCTATATACTGAAAGGAGAGAGATTTTCTGAGGTGTAGGTAAGGAGGGAATGTATTCCTAACATGGGAGATGGCAATTACAAAGGGAAAGGGAGGAGTGTCATACTGCCTGGGAATAAAGGTAAAGAACAATGACGCTGGAAAGATAGGTTGGGGCCAGGTTGGAAATGGCTTTTACAAAAGCTAAACAGAGGAGCTTATATTTGGTCCTGGAGGCAATAGGGAGCCACTGAAATTGATTGAGTAGGGGAGTAACATGTTCAGATCTATGTTTGAGGAAAATTATTTTGGCAATCAAATGGATGGTTAAAGCAAATATTCATATTTGACCCCTTACAAATTCTCAATGTGAAACTTAATGCTAAAATCAGATGTGTAGGTGGTAACTATCAATGTGAAACTTCTAAAACTCAGGCACGCAAATTGATCTGTGAGCTCACTCATTACAGTGTTCCCTCCAACAATGGAGAACACAACTTATCCATGCCTGCTATCCTTTGTGACTCTCCATTTCCTCCCAAAAGTTCACCACAAGGGATCCATCCATTGTAATGGAATTTTTAATCTTTTTCTCTTGACATTGTGAGGGTACCAGTAGGTTCTCCATCTCTCATCCTCCATTCTAATCATGAGATTAATTCATCTTTTCTTGTTACCATACAATTCCTTAATGATATCCATTATTCTTGTTTTTTTTTTCAGAATTCCTCTTTAGTTGTATGTTGCAAACTTCTCATCCCCCCAATGCACCTTTATACTGCCCTTTTTGTGATGCTAATCTCTAGATCTTCAGAGGCAATAGAATTACAGATCTCTTTTATAGACAACAAGAATAAAATGTTTATATTGAAAGATGAGACTTGCATGCTTGGGAAGCTTGGGATTTGTGCTTTTCCAAAAGGAATACATCTCAGTCTTTCCTTTTCAACTCTGGCCCAGTTCATTGTCCATATTTATTGTCTGCTCCAAATATACATGCTGTTAGATAACCTCTATCACATATCTACTCAAAGGTATGCTAAAATATGGTTAATGGACATTCTTCTTCCATTTCCCTTTTCCTGTGTGGAAGGATGGGCCAAACTCCTTTTAATGATCATAGATCTCTTCTGAAAAGGTCTGCTATATCTCGGTGCTTGAGACATTCAGAACAATGCCATCCACAAACAGGAGTATCTGGAGGACCTCACCATTCACAGGAAATCTCTTCTTAACTTGGAATCTCTACTAGCTCTCCATCATAATGAAAGAGAGTTTTGGTAAGAATATGATATTTTGTCTTGCTTTATGTTATTATCAGGGGGCCATTGAATAGGGTTATTTCTGTTGTTTCATCTTCCAAGGAATCTTGAATGATCTTGGAATATGCATGGGAGAAACCCTTTGGTTGACTCTAAGCTTCGGTGCCTCAAAGAGTATGATATACTAAGACTCACAGTCATATATGATCACTGAAAGAATACTCATGTTAAAAAGATGGGCCTTTGAATTGGATAGAAGTGTGAAGTCACTAAAAGGACTGCATAACTTCCCACAGGCAGTCCAGCCCACTTCTTCCTCCCAATCCTAGGTCCTTTTCACTGTTCATCTTCAGTGTCTATCAAGATATATACATTGATGAAGCAGCTCCCTGGGTTGTCCATTCAACGACATGTCATAGTCTAAACAAGAATGCTTCATCTACTTGCTTTTTCTATGAGGATAATTAGACTGAACTATGTGAATCTCATTTGGGAGGATCTATAGTTGTTCCAGGCTTATTGCAATCAGCATAATATCATTTGCACACAGAAGTTTCTGAAGGCACTCACCAATTATAGGAAATCCCACTTAGACTCTACATCGGACATTCTCCATAATGGTGTCAACCAAAACAAGCCTATATCTCATTGTTGTGCCTTACTTGATAATGATAATAATTAGGTGTTCATTAAACAAGTTAACAAAGTTGAATATACCATATGATATTTTCTTTTCCAGCAGAAGGAATACCTAGGATTGTTTTTAAAGGAAATTATTTCTCAAAAAGTCAGTGAATGTTAAAGTTTGTTCACTTTTCTAAAAGAGGATTACCAAGGAGTCTGATAGCAATCTGGATAAAGAAGTATCATGAGGATAGAGGTAGGTGGCTTATGTCATGCTATATGTGACACCATGGATAAGAGGTGATTTATCCTTCTAATTAGGCAGAGGACTCCACAGGCAGAAAAATGCACAAATACCATGACTGTATTTTACAGTAAAATAAAAATTAGAGCAACAAAAATCAGCTTTGGAAAAATGTAATTACAGTTAGGCTGCTTTAGTTAAAAATGTCAAGCTAAGGAGTTGTTTCTGACTTTAGAATATTCTATATTTCATTAGTAGAGACAGATATGATTTCCAAATTTGATCCTTTAAAATTCGAATTAATAGTTTCACTAAATTTTCTATTCTTTTAATGAAGTAAAACATGATATAATGTGGAACAGCTTGCTTTGAACAACTTAGCTGATTAAAATCTTATCAATTTAATATTTTGGAATAATTTTACTCTGTAATTATAGTAACATGAAGAACAGTTATTGTAACAATAAATAACTTCATTCCATTGCATGTCAGTCTTCTGCTTTTGGGGAATGGGAAAACTGCCATTCCATTAAGTTCTGTCTTCTAGTCTCCTCAACTGCCCTCCCTGCCTGAAAGGGAAGGAGAGAAATACCATTTTATCAGCTCTCCCCACTAGTCTTACATGAGATACCTAAAGTCTTGAGAGGATATTACCCTGAGACCATACCCCTAGGAATATTGATAACCTCCCTGAATCCATCCCTTGATAAACTCCTACTCGGTCTTGTTATCCCCAACCTGGTAATTCTGATTCTGTTTCATGGGTTTCTATGACCCCAATATCATCACTACGTGACCTGTCTGCTGTTGATGAATCTCTCTGTACTTGACTTTTTGGATCTTTAGAAAGTAGATTCAAAGCCTTTTTAACAAGCAAGAATTGCGCAGTGTCCAAACTCCATTGGCATAACCTTTGAAAAACCATGATCAATGATGGCACTGAAATAGGACTTTGTAAAGAATGTACATCATACATTATATGCATACAAACATATATATACACATACATATATTCTTTAGTATATATGTACACATTTGTAATATTAATAGTGGAAAGTATGTGTGCATATATACATACATACATACATACATATTATATAGATAGTATTGCATATGTTATATCATTATTGTCAGGAATGACACATACTCATTTTGTGGCCCTGGGCAATTCACTTAACCACTCAGTGCCCCATGAAAATCTCTGAGGCTATAACTTGTAGAACAGGTGCTGATTCACATTGGAAGAGGGAATTTCTTTGCTATAATGAAATTAATGAAACTGATGAAATTATGTCTCACACACACACAAATTTTGGAGATGGTCATAAGACAGGAATAGTGACTGGGCTTGTGATTCCATTGGGGTAGGGAGCTTGCAGTGAGGAACTTCCTCTACCACTAAAGATCAGCAATGTCTAGCAGAAAGAATTTTGTAGAGTGCTGAGAGGCACACAGCCAGTAGATGTCAGAGACAAGATTTGAACTCAGGTCTTCCTAGCTCTGAGGACAGGTTTTTTTTTTTTTAAATCAACTCTTACCTCACTTACTCTCAATGAAATATTTGTAAAGTGCTTATCACAGTGCCTAGGTGCTTAAGAAATGCCTATTCCCTTCCCTTACCCTTACTATCATTTAACCTCTTACAATTTACTTAACCTTTTTGGCCTTCAGTTTCCTCATTTATAAAACGAGGGAGATACATTAAATGGTCCTTAAAGCTCCTCTCAGTTCCAAACCTAGGATCATAATTTCACATTGATAATAATAATAGATAAATAAAAATAATAACAGCTAGCATTTATATAGTGCTTACTATATGCCAGGCATTACATTAAGTTCTCTACAAATATCATCTCATTTGATCCTCACAACAACCCTGGGATGTAGGTGCTATAATAGCACCAATTTTTTGGGTTTGCTTTTTTGTGGGGGAGACAATTACAATTAAGTGACTTGCACAGGGTTATACAGTAAGTGACTGAGACTGTATTTGAACTCATATCCTCCTGACTCTAGGGCAGGTGCTCTATCCTTTGTACTATCTAGCCTCCCCTTATAATGCTTATTTTACAGATGAGGAAATTGTGGCAAAGAGAGGTTAAATGACTTGCCCAAGGTCACACGGCTGGTAAGTGTTTGAGGCCAAATTTAAACTCAGGTCTTTCTGACTGCAGGTCCTGTGCTCTATCCCCTAGCTGCCTGTATAAATATAAACATTTATAGACCACATCTATATGAAATACATATATATATATATATAATTATATAGCATAAGATTCTAAACCTAGAAAAAATATATATACATATACAATAAAATATGGTATATAATATATATGGTTTTGGATATTTGCATGCATATATATGTATGGCTAGATGTACATATATATTAAACTCTATTAGAATGTCTATCTCATACAAAATTTGTCTACTTTTGTGTAATAATAGTCCAGAATTATATGACTATTTAAGAAATATTTTGTAATGATGTAATAATTTTGTTTTGACAATAGAAGAAAAAAGGACCTCCCTACACAAGTTCATAGAATAAATGCCCTGGTATCTATAAACCTTGTGATCTTTGGCCTCTATTGTAAATTGACCTTGCACATGCCTGTCTGATACATGAACCATGCAAAATCTTCTTAGAGCTCTTTTCAACCCTATCCCATTACTTGTTATTACTTAACATTTACACTATTAAGATTTAACAGCCAAAATAATGTACTTACTTATCAAATTGAGTAAGATATTATAGTTACCTAGGTGAACTGATAGTTTAAATGGATTTGAGCAGTATATTATTTTCTATGGAGACATTCCTCTTTCTTTAGAATAAAAGAGAAAGGAATGAAATACTATTTGAGGATAAAAGAAATACCTCTCTTCCCACATCATATAACATGGTTCTGTAGTATAGAGGTATTTTGGGGAAATCACCAGTATTTCAGAAAAGCAAAATCTACTTTTTAAGTTTCAATGAAATATCAGAATGATGGCATTTCTTAACTGCTGCATTCTGCAATCTAGCTTCCTTATTTCAAACTTAAATAGTATACTGCTGAGTTATTTCATAGATTAGAACTGGAAGGGACTTTGCAGATCATTTAGTCCTCAGTTTACAAATGAGGAAATTGAGGCCCTGAGAAGTTGTGACTTATCTAAAGGCAAAGACCTTCCATCGAAGGTGGAATTTGAATTCTGTTTCACTGACTAAAACATTTTTCTTTTGAAGGAAAACTTTTTGACCACTGCTTATGCTAAATGCTTGCAAAATGACCCCTTTTCTCCAAACACTTTAGTTTCCAGAGAAAAAAGAGAATAAATTATTTCAATTAGCATTCAAGACAATACATTTATATGCTTTGTAGTAGTATGATACGTATACGTTAATATTTTACTATAGGTAGAATCTAAGAAAACAATGTGCTGTCTTAGAATTACAAAAATACAGAATTTAATCTGGGAGTTGAAAGAAACCTCAGAGGTCCCCTTGTCCAACTCACACTTTTCAAGATCTCCTAATTTCAAATGACCACTGTCCATGTCCTCTAACAGAAGCATGTATTCATGACTATAGGAATGAATCATTACTACAATAAAATAATCATTATTCTTTTGAAGGATGTTCCCAAGTCTCAAGTAATGAAATTAACTGACTATATTAAGATTTTCCTAATTCAAGTAATATATATTTCTAGTAGTAATTTAAAGTTTCATTTTGCTTTTATTTTCAGGGGAAGAAAATCTAAAAGATGATTATGCAAATACAGGAAGGATCCATGATCTCATCTGCATGATAAAGAGTGCCTATTGTCCAGACTCTGATATACACCAGAGTGGACACCCTATAAAGCTCATCCATCAGTATATATTTCATGGACAGACACTGAAAATGAACAATGAAGTTAGATCCAGAATTAAACAGGATGAGGAGAGAAGGCTAGATTGGCTTGAAAAATTTCAAAGTTCCTTTAAGGATAGTAAACTTTTCCCTGAATCAAAGGTCTAACTCTTTAATACTGATATTCTTCTCATGATGTATGTCTATGAGAAAAGGAACCCTTCCATTTCTGGAGCACCAAAAATGAGTACCACCAAAAGTATAATTCAGAACTGAACAATGTCCTTGAAGCATATTGCAACTCATTACAAACTGGGAATTAACGAGAAATGGAGTCAAAGACATGCATTCATGAGAAAAAAAATAGGTGACTCTCATTAACTAGAGATGGACAACCCCTATTAGTAGCCTCTTGGTGTTTATAGGAATCAAGAAAGGGCCCCAAAATGTTGTGTGGACCAGTATTGATGAACTTAAGAGAAGACATAGTAAGAATGTCAAGAAAATCACACTGTTGGAGAAACTAGCCACAGATATCAAAGCTCCATTTCAATATTTTAATAGTCATTCATTTATACCATTTTAACCCACTTGGATTTTTAATAACTAAGTTCTTTCTCAGATTAGACCTTTACCCTGAACCTTATCCTTTTCAAATTTCTTTTAAAGACAATAATCTTTAATAGTACCTTTATCGTATAGGTGATGAGTATCTTACTATGTGTAAGAAACTGTAAGAGATGCTGGGGGAGATATAAAGATGAATCAGACATTGGCAATGTCCTTAAGAATTTATAATCTAGTGCAGAAGGTGCCTATTGAAAATATTCAAATAACTATATTATAAAGAATTATGAGAAAGTTTGCTGCAGGTGATTAAAGACTAGATTTGATATCAGGAAGACTTCAATTAAAGTCTCACCTCAAGAAACATACAATAGTAGCTTTATGACCTTGGGAAAGTCATTTAAGCTCTCAGTGCCCCAAGAGTGCCACCACTCTGAGACTGACTTACTACTCTGCACGTTTAGAAGGAGTTTTTGCACCAATAGTTCTCACACTGAAAAAAATCATTGGTCTGAAGAAAAAAAATGATACCAACAATATAAAATATTTATAGAATATCTGATAATTGCAGTAGAAGGGGCACACCTAAAGTGCTATGGAAATTCAGGAGGGAGACACACACACACACACACACACACAGAGCGAGAGAGAGAAACAGAGATAGGGAGAAAGAGAGAGAGCAATCTAGTGATTGGGTGAAAATAGGAAAGGCTTCATGAAGCAGATAGTAGTTCAGTTGACCCTTGAAAGATGATAGCTAACAATAGTAGTGGTTGACATTTATACAGGATGTCCTAAAAGTTTTTACCAGTTTTAAGCTTTAATAAGCTAAAAGTGCACTAAGACTTTTGGTGCACCTCTGTTTAGTACATTAAAGTTTACAAAATGCTTTCCATTCATTATGCCCTTTGAGCTTCATTTCAACCTTGTCAAGTAAGCCATGAACTTATCCATAATTTATAAGTGAAGAAACAGTTTCAGAAAAATGGAATGACTTGCCCAAAGTCATATGACTTGTGTCTTAGCCAGACCTTGAGCCCAGGGAGTCTGACTCTAAATCCAGTGGCAGAGATGTGAGGGAAGGCACTTCAGCAGGAGGGAGTAGCATAAGCAAAGGCAGAGAAGCAAGAAAGCATGGGAATGACTGGTTCAGTTCCACTGAGTTGTATAGTAGACAGTAAGGGTGCAAAAGTAATCAGGGGTCCCATTCTAGAGTAACAGGTAACTGTTGAAGTTATCTAAACAGGAGACTGATAAGACTAGAACTGTGATTTTTAAAGACTAAGTGCCGTTTAATCCAGAGGCAAAATATCGTCATTCAGACTATCTCCCCTTCTATTGGTAAAACAAACTTATTGGAGAAATGTGGCAGTCAAGGACCCTGTGCCCTATTCAGCAAATGGAAAATGAGCAGGAAAAGGGAGTGGGAAGAACACACATAGGTTTAAATAGATGATTCCAGTCCAGTTCATGCCAAAAATCCTTACTGTGATCAGTGGTCAAATGGTTTACTTTGGAATGTCAGGGCCATTTCTACAATGGCCAAGTGAAGATGCTAACCTTTTGTGAGCCTCCCTTCTCTTCCCTCACCTCAGGGGCATGGCTGCCACTGAGAGACACCTGAGATAAATATCGGTAGCAGTTCACAGCTCCCCAATATGAACACTTAGTTTTTTTTTGTTTATTTTCTTCCCCTCTTTGTCCCTTTTTCTTTTATCCCTTTTCACCTCTCCAATTAGTCCTTCTCTTCTTAATCAATCAACAATCATTCAGTGAACCTTCACTAGGCACAAGAAACCCTACTAAACATTGTGAAGAATGCAGAGATCACAGAATAAGATACAAAGACCTAGGATAGATCCTGCCCTAAAAGGGATCTCCATGGATTTCATTTTGCCCCATGGTGGCATTCTCAGCTAAAGGTAAACTATACCTTTTAGGCCATTAGTTGTCAGTCCAAGTGTTGGCAGAAGAAAATACAACTTCCATAACGAAAGATTTTCTGAAGAAAAATTGTAAGCAATTTCTTACTTCTATATAGCAAGGGCTATTTCTTATGGGAGTGGATCCAGCCTTTTCAGGAAAGCTTTGGCTGCTGCCAAGAGGGTCGCATTCTGCTTTCTAAGCCACTTAAAGACATCGGGAAAACCAGATGCTTTTCTGTCATTTCAAAGCTTTTCAGTCATGAGCAACCAGAATAATGCTTCGAAGAAGGGGTGGAAAATGTTTTGGGTACTAAGGTCTGAGTGTGTTTTAAAGCAAAAGCAAATAAATAGAAAGCATGCTGTTAATGTATTGTTTCCCCCTCAGGAGGGTAAACACCAGCACTGGGGTTTATGATAATGGTGCCAAGTTCTCTAGTGTCATAAACTGGCTTAATGCAAAGCAGATGAAATTTCATCTGTGGTTTGCAAATGAAAGCTTTTGAGAGGGTGAACTAAAACCATTATTGCCCCATAGATGTGTTAGAGTCCTCAGGTTCAGTCAAAGTTCAAGGGTTTGTGTATATACAGCAGCAGTATTTTGGCAGGCCAGATAGAGTTGCCTGTCTTATTCTCAAATGGTGCCATGCACGAAGATATTCCAAAGTAATACCAAAGGGTTAAGGAAGAGGAACTTATTAAAAACAAACCAAGAGAGGCAATGTGATGCAGTGGAAAGTGTTCTCATTGTAGAGTCAAAGGACTTGGATTCAAATCTTGCCCCTGTTATTCCATAAACTGTATAATCTTAGGTAAGTCACTTCTCTCTAATTCTGTTTTCTCATCTCTAAACTAAGGGTTTGGACTCAATTTCCTCAAGAATCCCTTTTGCCTCTTGATCTATACTCACACAAACAATGAAAAGATCCCAAATTTATACATCATATGTTTTAGGCCAATGACCAGTGATTTTGTCACAGACTGCAAGTTGTAATGATTTTTAATCTTGGAGAGTAGGCTGAGCCTTAGAGAGGTGACATGATTTTCCCATACTCACATATTTATTAGATGTAAGAGCCATATCTTCTTGACTACAAGTCCAGAATGCCCTTCATTCTGTCATAACTACCTCTCTGTTATGATTAAAAGGTAGATAAATCCTACCTACATAAAATAAAGCACCCAGAACAGAGATAGGTCAACAAAGATCATGTTTGTCGACAAGATGCCTGTTTTCCCATCTCCTGTAAGGAGGGAGTCCAGAACAATCGTAGCCCCTATTGTGAATTTGGGATTGAGATCAACCCTTTCTCTAGGATGAGCTGAACTGAAGAGGGTGGGGACCCCTCTTATTTACATTGCTGGATCTGCATTGAAACACAGATTTGACTTTCTAGAAACTAAATGAAGTGGGTTTAAGGATTGATTTGCTTTGTTTACTACTATACGTTTTAATCTCCTGAGCTCCCAAAGCACTCTTGTTTATACCTTCTTCTTTTGGGGGAAAGAAGGAAGTCAATTGGGGTTAAGTGACTTGCCCAAGTTCACACAGCTAGTTAAGGGTCAAGTATATGAGGCTGGGTTTCAACTCAGGTCCTTGTAACTTCAGGGCCAGTGTTCTATTCACACTGCCACCTAGGTACCCCTTGTTAGTTCCAAGTTAGTACTGTGTACTATGGGTTTTTTTTTGTGTACATTTATGCTTGCCTACTAGATGACAAGCTCTTTGAATGTAGATTAAGTCTCATTAATTTTGCAGATGGCCCACAGTGCCTGGCACCATGACTTGCCCAAGATTAGGTACTGAACTGATGTTTGTGGGATGAACAAATACACGTTATGTGAATATGAAAATTATAAGCCTAAAGTCAGGTCTAATTTTCTTTTCATTCCTACATTGCTTTGTGGAAATGCGCTGAAATGATAGACTCATCTGGGTGGGAATTATCTGAGGGAGACACTGGAAGCTGATAATTTCATACTCTGTGACTGTGACTACAGGATATCAGAATGTCTGGCTGAAATGTCAAAAATATACTCAATCATAGACTGCTTGGTCTCCATCACATGAAACATCTCAGCCTGCACAATCACATTTTATAGCTCTTCAGTAGAATAAAATAGCACCACCATGAAATGGCTTTTCTTGCACGAACACAAGAAACCCAGAATCCTAGAATGTCCGCTAATATCCTCTAGGTGGCAGCACACGCTTATTTTTCAATATCGCCCTCCCCCCGTGTGGATCTTGATTACAACTAACACTAAGTACCTGAAAATAATTTCTCCAGCAATAGAATATTGTATTTTGCCATCCATCTGTAACTATTCGAGGAGCATCAACTAATTGAGTAATTATTCTTTCTCTTCGGTGACCAAAAAAGAAAAAAAAATAACGTGTGAAGGCAAATACACATTCTGACTAGATTATGAAATGCCCCCTTCCCTGGAAATATCCTAAGTATTATCATCAACCCCTTTGACTTTCTAATTAAACCAATTCGCATGAAATGCCAAATTCCAAGGGCATAACCTGTGGCTTTTATATCCTTGTAAAGCAGTATACTTTGCATATCTCTCTACCCAGACAGGCATTGAAATAAATGCTGATTGGCTTGTATCCTTTGTTGAGACTGTAATGGGGCTGATCTCTTTTCCACTTTATGGGTTCCTCAAGTATAGAAGGGGTGTAGTAGCAGTGGTTTAATACATAATGGGGAGAAGTAAAGGAGCAGGAGAAGAAAGCAAGTCATGAAAAGCTAAAAGGAACAGAGAAATGCCTTAAGACTGAAATATTGGAAGTTGACATAGCAGAGCAGAAATTTGAAGTGCTCAATTTAAAAGTCAGGGAGCCTGGGCTTGAATCCTAGCTGTCACTGTACTTCACTTATAATGTGAACTTAGGGCTAGTCACTTGACATCTTCAGGACTCAGTTTCCTCATTTGTAGGGAGCTGGACTAGATGACCTTTAAGGTCTTCCCCAAGTCTAGGTTTATGCTTCTAACACACATTTAATTAAAGTTTGTTCTGCCCTACATAAGGGCAGCTAGGTGACTATATGGATAGAGTACCAGGCTTGGAGTTAGAAAGGCTCATCTTCCTGAGTCCAAATTCAGCCTCAGACAGTACTAACTGTGTGACCCTGACCAAGTCACTTAACCCTGTTTACCTCAATTTCCTCATCC
The DNA here is from genome assembly GCA_011680675.1 of Gymnobelideus leadbeateri. Taxonomy (NCBI): domain Eukaryota; kingdom Metazoa; phylum Chordata; class Mammalia; order Diprotodontia; family Petauridae; genus Gymnobelideus; species Gymnobelideus leadbeateri. Next base: position 71,509 of record WOXC01005991.1, read on the forward strand.
ATAAAATGAGATTGGAGTAGAAAATGAGAAACCACTCTATTATCTTTCCCAAGAAAATTCCAAATGAGGGCACGAAGAGTCTGACATGACCGAAAATGACTGAACGACAACAACCGTTTAGATGATACCAAACAACCATTTTAACTGATTTCTCGTGACCTGATTGAATTGGCTATAAATTTGGCTTTATATAGATATAATTATTGGGCCATGACATAGTATAGTAAAGGTCAACTTACGGTGTTATGATCCTTCACTATTTACCACAATTTCCCAGTCACATTAGTCCCTAAACTAAGAGTTTTAAATCATTATTTTTTTCTCCTATATGCCTTCTAGTCAATCTAACATCCAATTCTATCAGGTCTTCTGATTTCATTCAGATTTACCTTTTCTACTCCTGGGAATTTTTCTTTCCCACTGTTACTACTATATTCCTGATCTCTTTTCAATTCAATTCATTGAGCAGAGTATAGGATCTGGAGTTAGAAAGCCTGGGTTCAAATCCTGCCCCTATAATGACTTTACCTCCCACTACCTCATTTCTTCATCTGTAGAAAGAAGAAGTTTAGGGGGCATCTAGGTAACACAGTAAATAGAGCACTAGCCCTGGAGTCAGGAGGACCTGAGTTCAAATCTGACCTCAGACACTTGACACATTACTAGCTGTGTGGCCTTGGGCAAGTCACTTCACCCCAATTGCCCTGCCTCCCCACCTCAAAAAAAAAGGAAGGGGTTTGCCTAGATGATCTCTGAAGTCCCTTCTGACTCAAAATCCATGATCTAAATCTATGATGTGCAGATGTCCAAATAAAATACTATAGGAGGTTGCATCTAGCTGAAAGAATGAGAAAAGACTTAATGGAGAAAATAGCATATAAAGCTGATCTTTGTAGGAGAAGGCAGGACTCTAATAGGTGAAGATGATGAATTTAGGCACAAGAGACCATGCAATGGAAGAGGGCAGAAGGAGAATAATAAATAGAAAATAGTACAATTTAGCTGAAATAATGTATAAAGTTGAATGGGTGAAATAAGGCTGGTAGGGTTGAATGGTATCACATTGTGGAGAACTTTGAATACCTTGACCTAATGCTCCAATTTCATTCGAATATTTTTAATTTTTTAAAATTTCCGAATTCGATGATCAAAGAAATTATGAATATACATAGAACAGAAAAAAAAAACAAAACCTTGCACATGAAATTGCAAAGCAGAAGTGTCAAACTCAAAATGCTGGAGTCTGGCCCAAACCAAATTACAACATAATTAGGACATATTTAACAAATAAAGATACAACAAAACATTGAAATTGTTAATTTGTGGTTTCGTAAGTCAATATGCATCCTACAGGAACCTGTTTCTGTTTGAATCTGACACCACTGATGTACAGAATTCTTAGGTATATGATAAATTAAATATGTAACTTTCAAAGCTGTCTAAGGAACATTTTATTTACCTCTAGATTACCACAAGAATCTCCTGTCTAACTTCTCATGCTCCAGTGTTTCTATTCTACAATATAATCTGACAACTGCTACCAGTTTACATTATGTCACCTTTCTGTTCAACAAACTGCAAAGGCTACTTGTTGCCCACAAGATCAATGCTAAATTAATCACTGTCACTGCCTTAAAAAAATTGACCAATCATACTTTTCTATATGCAGCATATTCATACTTCTAGTCCAAGTTCTGAAGACATAACTGAGGGAGAAAGAAGAGGCCAATATTTTTCACCACTGGGAGCAGCAAATGCTGACCAACTGTCACCAAGAAACAGATAATAGCCTCTCTCCCCACCCCTAGATCATTGGTTCTGGATTTTGCCCAGTCATCAAAGCCATCATCTGGGAAAGTAATACCTGTGGAGAAGGGACCAACCAACTGCACCAAATGCCAACCAATTGTGATCTACAGAAAAGGCAAATCAGCCTAACTTAAGCAGCAAGATACTTTGAAGGAGAAATAAGAGGCAGCATTGCCAGTCAATAAAAACCACCTTGACCATGATGCTCCCTCAGACCCCCAACCAAGATAGCTGAAGTCTCTGCACCCAAGAGTCTTGGGAATAGCAATTGCTTCCAACACAGCGTGCCCATAGCTCTCACACTGAGCAGCAATCCTTGAAGAGATGAAATCTGGCAATTGTTCCAGCTAGTGCAGTAGTCTCAGCTACTGAAGATGTAGGAGAGAAAATTCTCACCATCAGACTGCTTGGCACTGTCAAAAGGTTCAACATTAGAAATTGATATGATTTCATCAGTGGAAATAACATTTAAAAAGTGGCATTGCCATCTATTTTGCCTCTGTATTCCATGGGCCATGGGCCATTTCCATCTGACTTTTTAGCTATAAGTTTCCATATATATTGTCTACCCCATTAGTTGAGCTACTTAAGAGCACTTTTTGCTTTTCTATTTGTATCATCAATATAAATGCTTTGCATATAGTAAGCACCTAATAATTTTTTTTCTTTTTGCTATTCATTTTTTCCTTCATTTATTCACTCATTCTGGTCGGCCCTCTCTAGGTCTTCATTCAAGACACAGCACAATACCCATCACTTTTAGCATTCAATTATATTCTTCCTATTTTGTTTTCTACTTTTTAAAAATGCCTAGATCTCATCTCTCCAACATGCTTATAAATTCCAGGAATATAAGAGTTGTGTATTATATTTTTTTCACTCATTCACTCTGGTAGGCACATGGTAGGTGCTCAGTAAATACACACTGAGTTTAATTGAATGTTTTTTTTTTAATACCAAGTCAACCAATGGATGACCTCCAGGGTCCCTATGAGACCACCTTTCAGAAAGATTAAATGTCTCTCAGCTCACAGAACAGAAGGCCCCCAAAGAGGGGTATTTCTGATATGAACCAAGCAAGTGTTTTCTCTCCTAATGTTGTAAATGGTCACATTTTAAGGATTACATGACGGCTAAAGTAACAGGAAAAGCTTATGCTTGATTTTCATTCAAAACAGGAAGGAGGTCAAATTACAACAGCATCCTTGTCTTGTCATGGCATGCTTGATATAAGACTTCCTGACCTTTTATTCTGTCTTTATAATTATCTTTTTCTCTTACAACACAAGCACTAAGATGGTGAATTATGTTAGAAACATTTTGAACAATGTATTGTATGGGAAGTGTGAGACTGAGCTTAGGGTACCTCATTCTCAACTGAAATAAGACAACTGCCCTTTGGCATCCTAGCAGTTGACGCTGGAGAGCACTGTGATAAAGCAAACATGCTTTCCTTTCTGGGTCTTGTTAAATATGGAACTTACCTATATCAGAGCTTTTCCAATACTGACACTGACCCAGGCCCAGAGACTGAGGAAGAAAGAAGAAAAAAAAAGATGATCATTTGATTTGCATTTTTTAGTTTCACACTCACATACACACAAAATTAATTTCACTTGTGTAAAACTGAGGATCTTCTACAGAGAAATTTGCTTCCAAAGCTGTCTACTTAAGAAAAATGTATGCTATAATTACAGCTCTCACAAGAATAGCTTCATGTCTTCCCTGCAGGAAAAGGAAGAAAATTACTCCTTTAGAAATCCCACTCCCAAGCACTTGTATAAATATTTTGTTCTTGCCATGCCCACTATAATTAAACTTGTTGATATTTATTGTGTAGTATCCTGTAATGTGTCAATATGGACTTCTTCTGAAATGTAATGGATATAAGCAGCAAGAGCGATTGCCCGAGACAGCTAGGTGGTACAGTGAATAAAACATGGGCCCTGGAGTCAGGAGGATCTGAGTTCAAATGTGACCTCAGACACTTGACACTTACTAACTGTATGACCTTGGGCAACTCCCTTAACCCCAGATTGTCTCACCTTTCTCCTCCAAAAGAAAAAACAAAAGATCGATTGTCAAAGGTTGAAACCTTCTTTGCAAAATTAGCTACTCCATGGGTTCTATCACTTGCTCTGGCACTTTCAGCTATTGTTTCACTTTTCTTCTAGGTGGGATGGGTCTCCATCTGTTTGTGTCATAGAGCCATTTGGCAGTCTAATGATATGGTTAGTGAAAATAAAGGTGTGATTTTTTTTTCCCATGTAAGTTTATGGATTCTCCAGGAATTCATCCATGGACTCCAAATTAAGAACCCTTGGCTTGTGAACCTTTGGTTAAGAAATCCTGACTTGCAGTATTCAAAAGCCAGAACATGAGTCTCAGATTTGGAGTTCCCTGAGCTTCCCTTAACCTCACCCAGAGTGCCTTTCTCTGCTTCCCATCCCAGATCCAACACTTCCCTCAGTCCAGGTCTGGATCCATTTTGTTTCAAGTAGAGAGTGTATCCCTCAAACATTTGAGGAAGTAGGGATAAGGGAGAACTAGTGAGACAAAGGAGACAAGGTCCTGAAAATAAAGAAGATTCTTTCTATCCATTCTCCTTTATTTACCTCCTATTTAATGCCCACCTACTTACTCCCTGAAATTCCCACAGGTTTTGCAAAACTTTTAATCTACAGATAGGTCTTGTATTCTTAATTTTAAAAAAATAGGAATTTCATTTAAAAGAGTTTTTTTAACTTTTCCATCTGTTGTACAGTCTGCCATGGAGGAAAAAAAAGAAGAAAAAACCAAATACTAACAGTTTGAGAGAAAACCAGCAACAGTAGTCTGTTGCAGCAGGAGCCAGAGGTATTTAAGAATGGCTCTTCCACTAGGTACATGAATTGGTTACTGATTTCTTTCTGTATTTACCCCTTGTTACTAGAAGTCAAGACCCACTTTTGAGAGGCAAAAAGTGATCAGAAGTTATTCTCATGGACTCCTGACTGGTACATAACCATGTCAGAGCAGCTCTGAGCTTTTGGTTAGGCGAAGACATTGATTTCTCTGCTAGTCACATGAAACGGCTAGTCCTTTCACACTGTTGAAAACCTGGTTTGGAAGCATGTCAGTGTTCAGAGTGGGAAGGGTCAGATGACAAAATTTAAGGTCACTGCAATTCCCTACCCACTTAGGTTGCCATTTTCTATCATCAGGACAGACTTAGAGAGGGAGCCATGAGGGGCAGAAGTTGAAAAGACAGGGAAATATAAGCTTGGCCTGCCTTGGTTCTGTCACATTTAGATTTAGACAGAATTAAGTCCAAAATTATCCTTTCATGCTATAGTGACTTTTTTTTCCTTTAAAGCAAAAATAGCTTACTTAAAAAAATACATATTGTGTCTCCAAAATAAAACTTAAGCAGCAAGCTTTAGCCACATTCCTAATTGTGTAATGGAAGACAGTGGTACAGAATGCTTTGATTTATACAGTTTTATGGTACAACCTCCCCCTACCTATCAGAGCCTGAAGACCTCTTCCTTCATGTGCCACTCAAAGAGTTTTTGAAAGTATGGTAGCAAAGGGAACTTTTGGTGTAAGAAATGGAGAAACTATCTGTTACTCAGATGAGAGGTATTGTAGAGTCACCTGAGGACGCAGAAGTTATCTTCCCAGACTGGAGACAACCAGCAAGCCTTTCAAGAGGGATTTGAACTGAGTTCTTTCTTATTCTAAGCCTAGCACTCTCTTCATTGAATCATGCTATTGTTGATTATATGGAAATTCTGTTTAAAATAACTTCATACATAGCAGTCACACATTTCTCCAGGGTGAGCTATTTAATGAAATTGCTGAAGTTTATTTTTAATGGTTCCATATCCATTGATCTATTGTCATTATCTCACTTTAAACATAGTGGGAAAGGGCTTTCAGGGAACATGATGAAGGAACATCTGTTTTCTAAGCATAATTCAGGAGATATAAGTCACAATCAATTTATCAGTAAGAATTTATTAAGCAATCCTCATATGCCAAATACTCTGCTAAGTTCTGGAGGTACAAATACAAAAAATTTATTTGATAGGCAGGAACTTTGGAAGTCATCTAGCTCCACCCCCTCATTTTGCAGATGACATAACTGAGAGCTCCAGGGCAAGAAAATGCTGCCCAAAGTCACACAGCTAGTTAGTGGCAGACACAGGATTAAAACCCACATGTTCACCTTCTATGGCAGCACTCAGTTCACTATTTATACCTGGCCATCATTTGGTAGCATAAAAAGCAAAGTGCATACTCATGCTGTAATAGTTACCAGAACTACTGGATAGAATAGAATTCATTGGGATCTGCCTGTTAGGCATTTGGGCAACTTATCAGCCAGTTATCAGCCACTGTGCATTCTCTGCTCTTTGACATGTAGAGAGTATTATTGGCTATTATCTGGGTAATTCTGGCCCTTCGGTGTGCTGGATTGTTTCCTGCACAGGGACATTGAAATTCATTTGGTCAGAGGGGCATTGTTTCTGGATTTCTGGATCCATTACCTCCTTCCTTGCAAATTCTTAGTGTCCTGTTGATTATCTTATACTTATATGAGTGTGTAAATCTTAACCAGGATCTGGGGCTTTAGTTACCTGGACAGAATCCTCCTATTTAAGTTCCCAGAGTAACATGTCTTTAACTGAAAGGGTTAATCTGAAACTCTATTTTGCTTACTTGGAAAAAATTCACATCTGACACTCACTAGCTGCTTGAGCACTGGCAAGTGACTTAATCTCAGTCGAGGCTACCTTTTGGAAGCTATCTTATAGTTTGTTGCTAGAATCAAATTAACTAAATTATTTAAAGCATTTTGCAAACTTTTAAGTGCTATATAAATGTTAGTTATTATTATCTTGTTCTCATCTTTTTTTTTGGATGGAATTCAGAAAAAGTCTAAGTCCAAATAGTTAGCTACTATTATTCTTTTATATTTAGTTTATTGCATATTATTAAACAAGTGGATAAAAAGAGTTAAGATGTAAGCTAATCCCCTCTCTGAAAGCATCTTTGCTACAATTCTAGCAGCAGACAGGATGGCAGGGACTGTACTTCACTCTGTTACCACGTGATTTTGATATCTTCTGCTATATTCCTGTATTTTGAAAGCTTTTTGTCCCATGCAGCTCATTTATGAAAAAATCATTCTTAAGTTTTTATGGATCAATATTACGTCTGAGCAATTGCAGTTCACAGTTAGGTCTGTGATAATTCTCTAGTTCCAGTACAGTTATTTGATTGAGTTCTTGAAAATATTTTGAGGTTTATATTTATAGCATGGGGATTTGTCACCTGTCAGGTCATGAAAGATCGGGAGTTTCTGATGTACAATTCTAGTTCCCAAGTCACTGGTAGGTATTTTGATAGGCACTAAATTTTTTTTACACCTTCAATAATATGTTCAAAAGTAGCTGCCATTTCCTTGCATAATCTACATTGACCATAAAGTCTGGGGTCCTTCTGATTTTTTTGATGATGACCTAGTCCTGAATTGCCACCACAAACCCCACACAACTGCATGTCCATAAATATATCCACATGACCTAGTCATTTGTTCAATGCTTCTGTGTTGATATATTATTGACTGGATTCATATGTATATCAACCATGGAGGTCTTTGGATCTTAGCCATTTCATAAACTCTATCCAATGGTAAACTGCTTTGGATTACATTCAACAAATCTTTTTTTTTTTTTTTTTTTTTTTTAAATTAATTTATTAGTTTAGTTTCAGTTAACAAGATTCAATTCCATAGTTCCTTGATTTTCAAATTTCCTTTACTTCCCTCCCCCTCCCCTCATGACATCATATAGTACAGTATAGGGTCTGCAAATGCATTCATATTAAACATTATTCCAATTACAAAGGCATATTGTACTAGGTGGGATGAAAGATGATAAGGAAGAAGTAAAACCAAACAATGAGAAGAACAAGATCATTTAGTTTGCTTCCATCAGGATTCAGGCTCAGTTCTTTCTAGTTATATCTCTGGATGGCACATTTCTCACTTTCTTGAGTCATTCGGGATTAACTTATATCACTGCATTGCTGAAAAGAGTCCAGTCTGTCATAGTTGGTCATCACAGATATGGTATGTCTGTGATTGTATACAAATTTCTTCTGATTCTACTCTTCTCGCTCAGCATCAGTTTGTATAAGTCTCTCCAGGTAATTATGAAATCCGTCACCTCCTCGTTTCTTATAGCACAATAAAATTCCATTACATTCATATACCACAACTTGTTTAGCCATTCCCCAATTGATGGGCACCCCTTTAGTTTCCAATTCTTTGCAACCACAAAAAGGGCTGCTAAAAATATTTTTGTACATATGGTTCTTCCTCCCACTACTATGATCTCTTTGGGATATAACCCTAGGAGTGGTATGGCTGGGTCAAAGGGTATGAAATTATTTATAATCCTTTGGGCATAATTCCAGATTGCTCTCCAAAATGGTTGAATAAGTTCACAACTCCAGCAGCAATGTATTAGCGTTCCAATTTGCCCACATCCTCTCCAGCATTTGTCACTTTCTTGTTTTGTCATCTTAGCCAATCTGACTGGAGAGATGTGGTATCTCAGAGTTGTTTTGATTTGCATTTCTCTAATTAATAGTGATTTAGAGCATTTCTTCATATGCTTATAGATCTCTCTAATTTCTTTCTCTGAAAACTTCCTATTCATATCCTTTGACCATTTCTCAATTGGGGAATGACTTGTATTCATATAGATTTGGCTCAATTCTCTATAAATTTTAGAAATGAGTCCTTTATCAGAGACACAGGTTGTAAAAATTCTTTCCCAATTTCCCACCTCCCTCTTGATCTTGGTTACATTGGCTTTGTTTGTGCAGAAGCTTTTCAATTTAATGTAATCAAAATTATCCATTTTGCATTTTATAATGCTCTCTAATTCTTGTTTGGTCCTAAAATCTTCCCCTCTCCACAGATCTGTCAGGTAAACTATTCCTTGCTTTCCCAAATTGCTTACAGTATCATCCTTTACACCTAGATCATGCACCCATTTAGACTTGATTTTGGTATATGGTGTTAGATAGTGATCTATGCCCAGTTTCTGCCATACTGTATTCCAGTTTTCCCAGCAGTTTTTGTCAAATAGTGCATTCTTGTCCCAAAAACTGGGGTCTTTGGGTTTATCGAACAATAGATTGCTATATTCATTAACTGCTGGGTCTCCTGCACCTAATCTATTCCATTGATCCACTACTCTACACCTCTGCCAGTACCAAGCAGTTTTGATGACTGCTGCTGTATAATACAGATTAAGATCTGGCATAGCTAGTCCACCTTCCTAGCATTTCTTTTCATTAATTCCCTTGATATTCTAGACCGTTTGTTTTTCCAAATAAATTTTGTTATTATTTTGTCTAACTCTACAAAGTAGATTTTTGGTAAATTGATTGGAATGGCACTAAATATATAATTTAGTTTGGGTAAAATTGTCATTTTTATTATATTAGCTCGACCCAGCCACGAGCAATTGATATTTTTCCAACTATTTAGATCTGTTTTTATTTGTGTGAGAAGTGTTTTGTAGTTGTGATCATATAGATTCTGGGTTTGTTTTGGCAAGTAGATTCCCAAATATTTTATAATGTCTACAGTGACTTTAAATGGGATTTCTCTTTCTATCTCTTGCTGTTGAGTTTTATTAGAGATGTACAGGAATGCTGAGGATTTATGTGGGTTTATTTTATATCCTGCAACTTTGCCAAATTTATTTATTGTCTCAAGTAATTTTTACTTGATTCTCTAGGATTCTCTAAGTATATCATCATATCATCTGCAAAGAGTGACAGCTTGGTCACTTCTTTGCCTAATTTGATTCCTTTGATTTCTTTTTCTTCTCTAATTGCTACTGCTAACATTTCAAGTACCAGATTGAATAAGAGGGGTGATAGTGGACACCCTTGTTTCTACATTCAACAAATCTAATGGTATACATACAACTTTGTTATCTACATTTAGTATTGCTCAGTGATGTCTACTTATTGCTAAAATATTTCTATAGGTTTTTGACTTGTGTATTTGTGCTTTGATAGTATCTAATCTTTTCCTCCTTTCATGATAATGAGATTTTAATCATTCTGTAGCTACCTTGGTGTAATGAGTCTTATAGTTGATCAGTATTGTGTGGGTTTTTGTTAGGATACTTTTAAAATTTGTTACAGACCATTGTCTCAATGTATATGAAGTCCTAGAATCGCATAGGCATTGATTGTTTTAAAATGTTCTTCCCATTTAGTTTTGACTTAATGATTCTGAGTTTCTTAACATATTCAGTCATTGCTTTTTTCTTGATAGCTTCATATGTGTCTTGATTGATGTAGATGTATTTTAAAGTGTTGCTTTTGTCTACTGGGTCAATATAACCTCTGAATTCAAGCCCAGAACTTTTAGTCTCTCTATATCTTTGACATATGATAAGAATCTTATAGTTGTCATAGCCAAATGATATCTTGATATCATTGGAGAAAAATTCCAAGAGGTAAAGAAGCTGTTAAAAGTGTTTTCAATGAACTATATATTTTGATGTCATCCACAAATATCCAATAGTTAATAAGATGTTCTGGTTTGACACCCTCATCAATTTGGAAACCACATTTCATTCTGTTTAGGAAAGATGATATATATTTAAAACTTGGCTAAATCACCTGATTCTGTTCTACTGTTATAACCATCATCATCACCATCTTTATCATTCTTATCTTTTTCAATAGGGTGCAGATGGAAATGATCCTACAACAAGCTGTCTCCCTGCTATTATTCTTTGATATTTCATGGCCTATGGGTTACTGTGCAAAGAAATAAATGAACAGCTTTTTTCCCATTGAAGAAGAGTATTAGTATGTAAGCTCTTCCTCTGTAGGCTCCCTGAAAGCATTCTCAGTACAATTCTAGAAGTAAACTGGACAATAGGGTTGAGAGGATGTAAGTTATCCTATTCCCACATGATTCTAATCTCCGTTGCAAGGTGTCCATATTTTTGGGAGGTGTTTTTTTTTCATGTAGCTTAGAGATTATTAGTATTTAGTATGACAACATCTAAAATGATGTCCTTGAGTTTTTGTGGATTCATAATTATTATAACATTCATTCTGTGATAATACTTCAGTATTATCTACTTCTAGTAGAGTTTATTGGCTGGATTCTTGAGGATACTTTGAAGGCTATTTTTGTAGTATGGGAATGTGTCATTTATCAGTTCATGAAAGATAGCATGCTGCAGTGTAAAATTTTAGCCACCAGGTCATATCTTGCTAGGTGTCTGGTAGGTGCAAAATTCATATAGTTTACAGAGATGTGTTGCACACTTTTTACTATTTCCTTGTATAATCTAAATTGATTATGAAGTCTGAAATTCTTAAGGATAACCCCTCTATTTTTTATTACAACAACTTAATTTGGAATGGCTATTATGAACTTCTCCACTTTGACAATTGAATAAATATGTCTCCATCATTTGTTTGATGCTTCTTTGTCAATGTGTGCAGATATTGTCAATGGAGGTCCTTTTGATGGGGTACAAGCTCTGGTAAACCCCTTGAACTCTGATTGAATCTTCCCACTTGATGAGGCATTTGCCTGAGGCCATAAGCCTTTCATTATAACTAGGCCCAAATCTCGGTTACTCTTAACCTATCTTGGCCCTCCACTGTCCAGCTACTTCCCACCCTTGATCCTATAAAAATATCTATAACCAAATCTGCTACCCTTAAACTAGTTTAGCCCTCCTTTGTCTGTCATCTCCAGGTAGCCTTCAGCTATTTCCCACCCTTAATCCCATGCCTGGAGTTTGACCTCAGTTCCATCAAAGATCCTCCCCAAACTCCTCCTCTAGACCACCCCTAGATTCCTCCCACAACCTTTCTGTATAAGATCCCATCTTGCCTCCATGTATGCAAGAGTGCCATAGAATTTTCTAGCACAGACTTGCTCTGTGTCAGATGATTCTGGCCCACTTGTCCAATGCAAGCCTTACAGATACCAAGGCTCCTTAAGAGTTTACCCAATATGGCAAACTTAAACTTTGCTGTTTTTGACTTCTAGAAGACTTGAATTGAATTCATTTGGCAGGACCCTGCATGTTGGTATTTTGGGGTCTCAAGCATCCCTAGCCTAAACCTCATCAAAACTACCTCTTGTTACATTCAACAAATTCGATAGTATATATCTGTTATCAATATCTTTACTATTGATCAGTTCTGATTGTTCTATAAATATTTTTCTGTAAGTTTTTGATCCATGCTCAGAGATCAAGTTCTCTGTGAATAACTATCAATCATTTACTTTTTGATGGGGAAGTCTTCATCTTTCTGTAACTGCCTCAGGGTGTTAGGCCTTTTGTTTCATTAATATTACATGAATTCATAGGATTCTTTTAAGATCTCTTACAATCTGTTTTATTAGACAGGTATTGTTGAGGTGTTACTGTTTTAAACATGTTCCCACTCAGCTTGGATTTTAGGATGCCAGGAAGTCACTTAATATATTCAGCTACAGCCTTTTAATATTTCTATGCTCATCATGTTCTACTCTGAGGACACCAGCATACTTGTAGGGACTACTTTTGTCTACTCATTCAAAACCTCCAGATTCAAGCTCAGATCCTTCAGGTCCTCTTTTTCCTTGGTATACATAAAAATTCTATATTAAGTCCAAATGACATTTTGATATTGTTGGAGAAAAATTGCACAAGATAAAGGAGCTATATGGGTTTTTGATGAACATATGGCTTAATGTCATTAAAGTACATTAAGAAGTTAATGGGATGTTTTGCTCTCAATATCTCTTTAATTTGGAAGTCATACTTAATACTATTTAAGAGAGATGATAAAGGATTTAAGGACAAGCAGAACCATAATAAGCTTTACCTTTCTCCCTGAAAAATGTGACATTTGGTGTCAATTATTCTTGCCATAACTGTGTTTGTGATGTGTTTTAAGTAATTTTATATTTGGACAAAAAAGAATCCTTTAGTGTTCTTATATTTGTATCTAGTTCATATAAATATTTTGTACAAATAAATCACGAGTTCAGAGCTAATGAAAGACTTTGTAATAATCCACAAATGCAGTATAAATGTTATAGTGCTTTTGGGCATCAGATTCAATAATTACCTAATTGATGATAAAGCTGTTCTTTGTACTCCTGAGACTTTTTGAAAAGTTATTTCATCTTCAGTCAATATATTATTAAAATATGAATTCGTGATTAAGGGTTGTCATTTTAATTAGCACAAGGTTTTACATATTGTAACCATTTAATAAATGCTTTTTAATAATTCTTTTGTTTATGGACTTTTATTAGCAATATAAGTTATGAATACTTATATATATATATATATATATATATATACATATATATACATAATACTCTTTTCCATTTGGTCCAACTTGCTAGCATAAAGTTGTTAATTTTTCCTATCATCTCCTGAAGATTCTTTTGTGCCTCTGATTCCTTTGTTTCTCAGTCCTTCCTGGTAAATTCTTTGATTGAAATCGATTCATTTATTTTGTTCTTTGTGCTGTTTGACTCTTTGTATTTGTCTTAGGCTTTTGGCTTTGGCTTTCAATTGCTGATCAAGGGAATCTAGACTTTCTAATATGCTTTTGGATTTATAATATTTTTTTTTCTGGGTTCCTTTCTGCATGTTTCTTTTTTTCTTTAATTGAGCAATATGATCTTCAGTTGCACCAGATGAATATTGTTGTATTTTCCCAATGCCTTTCCAAAGATTTTCAAATCCTCCTTCAAGGACATTTTAGCAAAATGATGTTTGAAACCCAGATATTAATTCATAATTCTTCCTTTTTTCTTATAGCTCTTAAGGCAATAACTTCCTGTATCAACAATGCAGTATTCACAATTCCCATGGTAACTATAAATATGCTGATATGGTTTTTTAAATTAATCTAGTTTATTTATTTTTATTTTTTAGTTTACATCATTCATTTCCATAAGATTTTGAGTTACAAATTTTCTCCCCATATTTCCCCTGAAACATGATACTCAGTTTTGCTGGGTAGGTGATTCTTGGTTTTAATCCCAGTTCCTTTGCCCTCCAGAACATCATATTCCATGCCCTTCAGTCCCTCGGTGTAGAAGCTTCCAGATCCTGTGTTATTTTGATTGTATTTCCACAGTATTCAAATTGTTTCTTCCTAGCTGCTTGTAATATTTTCTCCTTGATCTGGGAACTCTGGAACCTGGCTATAACATTCCTAGGAGTTTTCTTTTTGGGATCTTTTTCAGGAGGTCATTGATGGATTCTTTCAACCTCTATTTTGCCCTCTGGTTCTAAAACATCAGGGCAATTTTCCTTGAGAATTTCTTGGAGGATGATTTCTAGGTTATTTTTTTGATCATGGCTTTCAGATTGTAATTTCAGGTAATTTTTAAATTACCTCTCCTGGATCTATTTTCCAGGTCAGTGGTTTTTCCAATGAGATATTTCACATTGCCTTCTATTTTTTCATTTGTTTGGATCTGTTTAATAGTATCTTGATTTCTCATAAAGTCACTAGCTTCCATTTGCTCCAATCTAATTCTGAAGGAATGATTCTTTTTTTTTTTATGGAATAATTCTTTTCAATGAGCTTTAAAGATTCTTTTTCCATCCAGCAAATTCAGCTTTTAAGTCATTCTTTTCCTCATTGGCTTTTTGAGCCTCTTTTGCCGTTCGAGTTAATCTGTTTTTTAAGGTGTTATTTTCTTCAGTCAGGTTGCTGATTCCCATTTTATAATTTTCTTGCATCATCCTCATTTCTCTTCCCAGTTTTTCCTCCACTTCTCTTATCTGGTTTTCAAAATCCTCCTTAATCTCACCTATAGCCTGTTAGCAGCTTATTCTTTTCTTGGAAGCTTCTGGTGCAGGAGTTCTGACTTCATCGTCTTCCTCCTGTTCCATGCCCCAATCCTTTTTGTCCCCAAAAAAGGAGTCCAAAGTTGAATTACTGTGCTTGGCTTGCTTCCCTTGTTTGCTCATGTTGCCACTCAATTACTTGACTTTTGAGCTTTTTGCCACAGTAGAACTCTACTACCAGAGGGGAGAGATTTGTCCCATTTTCTGGGGCTTTCTCAGCTGCTGGTGCTATTAGTTGGGTGTCCTCTCTGAAGCCTACCCACACTCTGGCAAACTGGTCCCACAACCCAGGACCTCTACCCTAGACCACAATCCAAGCAGGTTAAAGCAAGACTGGTTACCCCTCAGACTGGTTGCTTGGTCCCACTACAATCTGCAGGCCAGGAGCTAAAGCTGCCATGTGGTGGTGGCTGCCTAGCTGCCTAGCTGCTTCTTGCCCCGGGGACAAAGGCCAATCACACTCTCAAATTCCCAGGTCCCAAAGTCCACACTGCACTGACCTTTCAGTTTGTCCTTGGTATCTATCGGTTGATAATTCTGGAAACTGTCACAGCTGCTGGTGATCTGAAGTCCCTCCAGCTGGTGGCTGATTGTGGCCACCCTGAGGCCAAAACCTCGAGCTCATGAGGGGCTTGGCTTGGCTCCCAGAATGCTGTGCTGGCCGCTTCCTGCCTGCCTGCCAGGCTGTCCTCAGTGGGAGGTTATCTTCTCTGTGTCATTGTGTGGGTTCTGTAGCTCCAAAGTTTGTTCAGAGTCACCTTTTACATAAATTGGAGGAGGTGAGAGCCAGAGCCTGTGGAAGTCCCGTTTCTACTCTGCCATCTTGACTCTGCCCCTGATATGGTTATTAATCACAAAATATACCAGGCTCTCTACATGGGGAATAAAGCTAGAACATTTTTTCAAATACCAGAAAACTGAGTCCCAAAACCAGAAAGTCAAAGCCATCACAGTAGTTATGGAGTTGGCATACGTAGTTAACATAGTAAACACCCACATTCTCAAGCCTAACAAACAGAACAGTCTCCCTCAGGCAAAGGTCCTCCTCTCCTTACTCAGGTCAACTGCTCATCATTCACAAAACATGCTCCCAGCAGCTCTGACCCCCCTCAGTTCCTGTCCCTGGCAGTTCTCAGCAGGAGTCCTTAGCAGAACTATATACATTCCAGTGGAGATTTTTCTTATTTCTCTTCTGTCCAACCAAAAAATCCTCTAAACAATGTAAATCATACCCCACAGAATCAGGTATTCCTGGGTATGGTACTAGGATATCTGGCCTCAAAGTCCAGTACTCAATATTTGGGATCTTATGTGTTTGTTGTTTTCTAATTTGCAGATTTGGGGTCATCATTCTGGCTAGAGGTGTACTTTCTCCCAATGGTCTATTATTCAAATTATGTAAAGCCACAAACAAAATATCCTTCCAATGTTGATATGAATTATTGGAACTTAATTTCCTTAACTGTTCTTTCAATAATCCATCCATTTTTTCAATT
Organism: Gymnobelideus leadbeateri; assembly: GCA_011680675.1. Taxonomy (NCBI): domain Eukaryota; kingdom Metazoa; phylum Chordata; class Mammalia; order Diprotodontia; family Petauridae; genus Gymnobelideus; species Gymnobelideus leadbeateri. Next base: position 87,725 of record WOXC01005991.1, read on the forward strand.
AACCCAGATGCTTGTGGATAATATGGAAAATGATGTATCCATTCTATATTGTTTAGTATACAATACTTCTTCATTTCATTACCTTTGAAATGTGACCCATTGTCACTGTGCATCTGCATTGGGGTTCCATAATATAGACTTATGAGATCTAAAGTTTTACAAATATTTTTCTGCATTGCATTCTTATAAGGACAAGCCACTAGTACACCTGAATAGGTGTCAACCCAAGTACATATAAATCTGCATTCTTTATCTTATAGTAGTGGACCAATATAATCTATTTGCCAGATTTGGGCTGGGACCTTTCCTCTTGCTATCTCTCCAGTTACTACCTGTGGAACAGTTTACTCCTTTTCCAGTTGACATATATGACATTCTTCTGCCATCTGTTTTAACATTGAATTATAGATACTAATACCTCGATCTTGTGCCCACTGGTATGTGGCCTGGACCCCCAAATGGCCAGCCATTTGGTGGACCCATTTTGCTAATACCAGAATATCAGTTGTTGTCAAGTTATGTTCAGTAGCAATCTTTGCCAGTCTATCAATATGAGCATTGTACTCACATTCTGGCATGGTGAGGGCCACATCTACATGAAAAACTGACAAGTCAGTGACCAAAGACATGTTCCAGACATCTTTCCATAATTCTTTGCCCCAGACTTATTTGCCATGAATTTCCCAATTTTGATTTTTCCACATGGGCATCCATGTAACTAACCCATTAGCTACCGTCCATGAATCAGTGAATATATGACACTGTCCTCCTTGTTCTATTTTGATGGCTTGATGTACTGCCATAAGTTCAGCATACTGACTACTTCCACCCATCCCAGTACTTTCCAAAGTCCTTCTAGTACATGGGTTATAGGCCACTACTTTCCAGTGTCTTTTTTGGCCCAAATATTTCGCTGTCCCATCAGTAAATCATGCATTTCTCTTTTGTTCTTCAGTTAACCCATCATATCCCTCATTCCATTTTACAGAGGATTGTATCAACTGTTGCTTTGGCTCAGGGGGTGTGTCATTCCTCTCAATATCTATGGATTCATGTAGAGCAGAGACTCTGCTTTTGCCTGTTTTTGCTCTATTTTGAATATACCACTTCAATTTGATTATACTAGCCTCTTGGGCATGTCCAATTCTGTGAGAAGCTGGGGTACTCATTACCCAGATCATAATCGGAATTCCAGGTCTTAATATCACTTCATGGCCCAGAGTCAGTTGTTCAGTCTCCACCAAAGCCCAATATGCAGCTAACAACTGCTTTTCAAAAGGTGTATACTGGACTCCAGATGAAGGGAGTTTCCTACATCACAATCCCAAGGGTACATTTCAGCTTTGTTGTTTTTGCCATAAGCTCCAGTTTGTGTAGTCATCTTGTACAGTCACTTGTACTTCCACTGGACCATTTTGCATGGGCCATAAATCTAGGGCCAATTGTATGATAGCCTTGGCATCTTCAAAAGCTTTACTCTGCTCAAGTCCCCAATCAAATTCATATTTCTTCCAAGTGACTCTCTCTCTCTCTCTCTATATATATATATATATATTTCTTCCAAGTGACTTCAAAATCTGTCCCAAATGTGGAATGTGGTGCCTCCAGTATCCAAACAATCCTATGAACTTTTGGGCCTCCTACTTATTAGTAGGGGTGGGAAAATCTTGAATCTTTTGTTTGGCTTGCAGAAGAATCTCTCATAGTCCCTTGTTCCATTGTATACCCCAAAATTTTACATTTTGAGCTGGTCCTTGAACCTTTGTAGGATTAATTTCCCACCCTTTACTTTTCATATGCTCAATTAGAAGGGTCAAACTTCTCTCCACTTCTTTTATATCTTTTCCCTGTATCATAATATCATCAATGTAGTGGGTAAGCTGTACACCAGGAAGCTTTAATTCATCCAACTATTCAGCCACAATCCTGTGACAAATAGTGAGGCTAAGTAGGTAATGCGGGTGAAAGTATATTGTCTACCCTGCCAAGTGAAAGTGAACTGGTCCCATTGTTTAGGGTCTATTGGGATGGTGAAGAAGGCATTTGCCAAGTCAATAACTGCATATCAAGTCCCACCATATGTCTGGATCCTTTCTATTAAGGTGATGATATCTGCAGCATACATAGGAGGAATCACCTTATTCAATTGTCAAAGTGCCACAGTCATTCTCCACATCCCATCTGATTTTTGTACTGGCCAGACAGGATTATTCCATCATGTAGTTCTAGGGACTAAAACTCCTACTTCAACATATTCCTTTATAGTAGTGGTAATTTCATCTTGCCCACCTGGCACACGATACTGTTTTAAAGAAATTACTTCAGAAGGTTCAGGTAAAGTGGTTGGGTCCATTTTAATTTTTCCCACTAAAACTGAATTAATACCTATCTTCTTTCAGGTAAATTCAGACTCATGCCTCTCAATGTATCTATTCCAATGATGTATTCAGGAATGGGTACAACAACCACAATATATTCTTTCTTAGGTAATTGTCCAATTTTCATTGTTATTTTAACTTCTGGCTGATATTTCAGCCCCTCCTAGACCTGTGATGGTAATAGGAGTTCCATGTTTAAACTTATCAGGGTTTCCATAGATAAGTGTGGCCTCAGCCCCAGTATAGAGCAACACCCTAGTTACAGTAGTTGATCCATTTTTCCAATATATTGTTAAACCAATATGGGGTCTGCAATCTCCTCGGTATATTTCTTTAATCTGATCTGGGGCCTGGCCTATTTCCTATTCACCCTGAAGGTGGGGCAAACTTGGATACAAAGATTCAGATTCAGGAGTACTGCAGGGGTGGTTCCTGCTTCCCTGTTCATTCTAATGTTAAGCACCTTTTCTTTTTTTTTTTTTTTGTTTGTTCGTTTGTTTTTTGGAGAGCAATTGGGGTTAAGTAACTTGCCCAAGATCACAGGGCAAGATTTTTGTTTGTGTGTGCATTAAGTGTCTGAGGTCAGATCCGAAATCAGGTCCTTCTGACTCCGGGGCCGACGCTCTACTCACTGCGCCACCTAGCCGCCCCTAAGCACCTTTTCTTGGTATGTCTTATGCTGCTCTTCAGCTGGAATACCATCTATTCTTCTAAAGTCCACCCCTGCTCTCAATAGAGGAGAAAACGGTTCCCTTCTTGTTGATCTATTTTGTCTTTGAATCCTCTGGCTTTTTACTGTTCTCTCTGGAGGAAATTTATCTTTTCTCCATTCCCATAGGTCATTTAATTGTGAAATCTTATCCAGCACCTCCAAAAGAGGGTACCCTATTTCCCCAATTAATAGAGTCAGAATTAGGTGCTTATAAGCAGGAGGAGCCGTCTTCACTATTTCTATGAGGAACTCCTGGGGGGGGGGGGGTCATGATATGCATTTGCATCTCCAACCATGATGGTAGTTTTCATTACCTCCTCCTTTAGCTTTCTCATGCAGTCTCTAAGTGAGTACCAGGGTCTGTCTCCACCAGGCCACGTAGAGTCAGTAGGATATTGCTTTCTGCATCCCTTTGCACCTAGAGCTAACAGATTAGTTCTGCTGAGGCCTCTTCGCACATGGTGATCCCTAAAAGCTTGGTGTACAAAAAGATTCTGACTGATACTTATGAATTTTAAGCAATTTACACTGTACAATGTTATTCCTCCAGCGCTTTCATCAGTGATTCTTACTATCCAAGACACTAAAGACTTTCCCATTCTTTGGGTGAATCTACTCAATATATCAGTAATCTCCTGTTGAGTGAAATCCTCAATTATCTCCCTGGACTCTGTTTGGCCCTGGTGGTTCTCCTATCTTCTTCTTCATATGGGGAGAATTTCTACATTAGAAGACTCCTCATCTAACCTTGTTCCATTCTCCTCACACACATTCTCCTGGCAGCTGTCGGAACAACTCTGCCCAGCCTGTACAAAAGCTGCATGCACATTTCTTCTGCTGGTTTTTTGCTTCCTTTTAGCTACATGAACAGTAGCTTGTTCCTGAACCACCTGAGTCCCTCCAGTTGCTCTTCTGAATGCTGTGACAAAGAAGAATCTTCAGGCAAACCAGCCAACTCCCTAGCCATATGAGCTCTTTCCTCTAGCAGCTTATCCCTACTTTTACACATAAGGCACTTGTTAGCAAGACCCAGACTCTCCTGCACACTCCTGCCAGTTATTTGCCTGGTTCTATGGGTATTCCTTGCAAACATCTTTCCAAATCTCCAGGTTCTCCCTCTTTTAGCCTTGGTTCCCAGTTTTCACAGGGCCCTGTGCTTTTGGCCCATTCTCTGGCTAGAGAGGAATAAGGCAAATCCTCCCATCCTGGGATAGCCATTTCTCCCTCCAAACCCCCCCTGCTTCCAAATAGAGGCCTGACATTTTGTGATCCTGCCCTTGTTGCCAAACATATCAACAATGCAGTATTCACAATGCCTGCATTAACTATAAATATGTTGACATGGTTATTAATCACTGGTATTAAATATTAATGGTTATTATTATTTATATTATTTTATATTATATTATTGTAATTTATTATTATTAAATATACCAGGATCTCTACATGGGGAATAAAGCTAGAACATTTATTCAAATACTAGAAAACTGAGTCCCCAAACCAGAAAGTCAAAGCCATCACAGTAGTTATGAAGTTGGCACACGTAACTAATGTAGTAAACACCCACATTCTCAAGCCTTCAAAACAGAACAGGCTACCTCCAGCAAAGGTCCTTCTCTCCTCACTCAGGACAACTGCTCAGCATCCACAAAGTGTGCTCCCAGCAGCCCTGGTCCCCAGCAGTTCCTGTCCCTGGCGGTCCTCAGCAGGAGTTGTCAGCAGTAATTCTAGCTGGCTCAAAAACAAGAGTTTGAGGTGCCATTGCTGTCGCTGCCACTGTGCCTCCAGTCACCACATGCTCTCTAGCTTGGCTTCTGCTTCCTCTTGCTCCACTCCTTCCTGCTACATCAGCAAATTCAAGGGGCATGGAAGATCTTTAAATCCCATAACCTTACACTTCCACAAAGTGTATGGAGTTCAAGTCATGAAATGTTTTGGAACCTTCTGTTAAGTACTATGGGGAAAAGCATTCATTTACAAGGGTTATAGAAGATACCAGTTTTCTGAATTAATCTGTTTTGGTACAATTGGTCTCATAGTTGGATTCATGCTACCAAATTTTTAAAATCCTCAAATATAGAATTTCAGTGTAAGTATGTCTGTTTCCTTTTTAAAAATCATTTGGAGATATCTTGTTAGCCGTTTTGTTATTAGTTTTTATTTCTGGAGTTTGCATGAAATAAAGATTGTCAGTGAACTCAGTCTTTAGATTTTTTCTCAGCAGAACTTAGCAGTTCCTCAATTTTATATCTTATACTGTCTAATCTAGGGTTATATATGATAGTTTTTTTTTTCTGCACTGACCCACAATCAATCAATATTAGCAACACACCATTATGTGACTTGGAACATAAAAAAATCAGTATGATGAAGTATGACTTCAAGTTGATTATTATTATCATAATTGTTAAAAGGAAAGAAGAATAGAAGTTAACAGCTAACAAGAGATACTGTAGTTGATTTAATGTTTTTCAATTTCCAGTTATTTCCTAAATTCTTGTTGAGATTAGCATACCATTTTTATCCACTATGTTTTTATGGTTGTCACGGTCTATATTGCATCCTAAGGAGCTTCCCGGAGCTTTAAGACTCCTCTTCCTGAATTCAAATCCAGCCTCGGACACATACTAACTGTGTGACCCTAGACAAGTCACTTAACCCTATTTGTCTCCGTTTCCTCATCTCTAAAATGAGCTATAGAAGGAATGGCAAATCACTCTGATATCTTTGCCCAGAAGACCCCAAAAGAGTTGGACACAACTGAAAAATGACTAAACAACAAATTATTCTTAGACAGTGCTTGAATAGAAAAGGAAAAAAAAAGTTCTCAACAGACTATGTTTGGATACTTAACTCAATGACATTCCTCATTCAAAATGAGCATTTTCATTTGGTAAACTTTGGCCACATACACTGACTGCCGTTTAAATTTTTTAGGTTTATTGTGATGTTAGTTTAAGTTATGGTGTTGATGCTACTTTCTTCACTCAGGTTAAATATCTTTTTGATGGTATCTTAGGACAATATTCCTTCATTTCAATGTACATTTATTAAGCATGTACAAAGCAAGGTGCTAAAAGCTGGGGCCACAAAGATGAAAAGCAACAGAATTTCTGTCCACAAGGGGTTTTTAATTTCAGGTGTGTGTATGTGTGGGGGAGTAAATGACTATAATGAGAATGGGAATTTGAAGATCTTCCCTGCCCCTTAATAGACCTAGGGGGAAGTTTGAAGACCTCCCCTGCTTTGAAAGTAAACTCTACCCCCGATAGGTTGAAAGTAATCACATGGAGCCTAAGGTGGGAGGAGTTTGCTGAAGGGATGCAGAGCCCACAGGAAGCTGGTAGTCCGAGCTAGCCAGTCAGTGGGGCAGAGAGGAGGACCTCAGGCAAGGAGTCAGACAGGCTCATGAGTAGATATTGATCTTGTATTGGTTTGTGAGATGGCTGAAAGATGCTGTGGTTCTCAGCATTACTATGACTTCTGAATATCTTTGGTATTATGATGGAATTGGCTTACTGGTTTTGGGATTCGGTTTTCTGGTGTCTAAATAAATGCTTCAGTTCCATCCTCTATCTGGAGAGTTTGGTATATTTTGTGAATGAACATCATGCCATCATGCTATACTTAGAGTCATGGTCTTTATCATGATAGTGGGTGCTGTAAATATCTTATCGGTGCTACGATGACATGTACATGAATAATTGAGATACAAAGTAGAATGTGATAGGGATGAGGTTGAAAGTGATCAGAGGCTCTGAGAAAATTTGCATAAGGAAAGCACTTTTACCTGGGGGTATAAGAAATTTAGGTAAGATGGAACATGGATTGCATAAGAGTAATTGCTGTGAAATAAGGAAAAAAGGTCAATTTATGCCTGACTATAAAGAGCCTTAAAAGCTAAGCTCTAGGGGAGAATAGTATTATGGAAAGAGTCCTCAACAAATTTGGGTTTGAACCCTGACTATTCAACTTAGTTTGTATATAAGTCATTTATCATCTCTGGGCAGCAGTTAATTCATTTCTAATCTTTTTTTTTTTTAATGGCGAAGCTCTAGACTAGATCACCCATTTAGGTCCATTGCTACTATAATTAATGATATTATTTTGTATCATGTCAGCACTATTCTCTTGTGCAATAAACTTAGGAAACCTTGGGGAACAATTGATATTTAGACAGGAGAATAACAGAAAAACAATGTAAGGTGAGTCTATCACCTTGTTGGCCTCACATTTACTTCATCCAGTTGCTCAGAGAATCTGAATTCTTTTTCTTAGTTGTATCCTAGGCTTATCAATAGTCCAATTTGACACTATTATTTATAAAAGAATGTTTTTATTTTTATTAATTACACAGAAAAACAATTTTAACATTCATCTTTTATCATTTTTGAGTTCTAAATTCCTTTCCTCCCTCTCTAGCCTCCCCCTCCTTGAAAAGGAAAGCACTCTGAAGTTGATGTTACATATGTTGGTACTATTCTTATTTGTATCCACTTTTAAAACTGAAGCAGCAAGGTATTGTCTTTTGAGATAGATGAGTATCTTTTCTCCAACTAAGAGGCTAAACTCAATCAACTACTCTTCCAAATTTCACATTGATATAACTCCCTATATCTTATTTAAAAAAATTATGTTCCCAAGCTTTTTCTTCAGTCTTTGCTTCCTTTTTTACACTTTAGTCATCCTGTCCCCTGGCTTAGTCACAACTTATCTTTATCCCCTAGATTGATTTCTTTACAAGTTTCTCTGACTCCTTTGAGTATTTTCAAAAAAAGAAAAATTCCATTTACTTACATAAGAGAGCTCTTAGAAATAGCAAATAATCTGGGGCAGCTCAGTGTCACAGTGGATAGAACATTAGCCCCAGAGTCAGAAGGACCTGAGTTCAAATCCAGTCTCAGACACTTTACTAGCTGGGTGACCTAACTAGCAAGTTACTTACCCCAATTGCCTCAGGAAAGAAAGAAAAAGTAAACAATCAAATCTTGTTGAACATCTACTATGTGTGAGAGAGAGAGCAAGTAGAAAGACTTCTGTCTCTGATACATAAACGTCTGTATGACTGGAGAAGTTACTTAACCTTACAAAACTACAGGCAATTTTCTAAGACTATATAAATTACAGAGCAGTTGCTAAACTGTATTATAAGAGGGAAATTCTTTCACAGGAAGCTCCCTATGTCATTGAAATTATATGTCTGGACAAAAAAATGCAACTATAAACCTAACACTGTGTTAGGTGCAGTAGAATATTAAAGGAATATGATATTGTTACTCCCTCCTTTCTTTGCTGGTTGAAATCCTACTCATCTTTCAAGACCCAGAGTAAATGGCATACTTTCTGTGAAGTCGTCTTTCATCACTTTTAGGGAGAAAAGCCTTTCTTCTCTTCTGAATGCTTAGTTTCTAATGCACTTATATATTCTATGTTGCACAGTACTTCTTTGGATACTTTTCACCTTCCTTACTTGGTTGTGAACTCCCCATGGGTAAGGACCATATCTTATTCATCAATATAATTATAAAAATATTTGATGTTTATATGACATTTTAAGATTTTCAAAGTATTTTACATATACAGTCTCAATTGAACCTCACAAAAGCTCTGATCCCCTTTATACTGTTAAGAAAACAGACTCAGAGAGCAGAAGAGGAGAAAAAGCATTTATTAAGTACTCACTGCATACTAGACCTCGGATAAGTGCTTTTACAAATATGATCTCATTAGATCCTCACAACAACCCTGGGAGGTGGGTACTATTATGATCTCCATTTTACAAGTGAGGAAACTGAGGCAGACAGTAGTTAATTAACTTGCCCAGGGTCACACAACTAGTAAGTATATGAGGTTATATTTGAACTCGGGTCTTCCTGACTCCAGGCACAGTGCTCTTTCCACTGTTCTACCTGGGTTAGAAAGGTTAAATGACTCATCAGCGTTACATAATGTATAAATATTTGAGTAAGGATTTGAACTCAAGTCATCCTTGGGTTCCTAGGTCCAGCACTCTATCCCCTTACCATATTAAATCTTTGTAGCTTCCCCAATGGCCAGCACAGTGTTCTGCAAGCATTTAAAATGTGTTTGCTGAAATGAATTAGAGATGTTTCTTTTATAGGGGATAGAACTATGGGGACAATGGAGTAGAAGAATCAACCAGTAAGAATGTGGGATGGGAAGGCAATAACCATAGCATCTAGGGGCAAAAACAAAAGCAGTAGCATTGAGAACAATCACTGGGCTAACAAGCTCCTTCTCTTGGCAAATACTAATTTGCAATTGTGTACTTTAAATTCCTTAATTTCACTATGGGTTCACAAAAAACAATCTCTCCCTCCTCTTCCCTAGTCCACCATTGGGAGGAAAACTGTTTTTATCCTTTAATTCATTCCCTAACCATGGATCTGCTCTATCAAGCTAAACATGTAGATGACAGCAGTGTTCAAACAGCTCTTATATGGTAAACTGAGGATTGATGGCTTGATTAATTTCACAAACACTCATCAATCAAACACCTAACTTACACAGGGGTAAATCTGTGTTAGTCATGGAAAATGCCAAAGATATGAAAGAAAGTCTCCAACTTTGAAAAGCTTAAAACATAGTGGAAGTGACAAAATATATATACACACATATACATACATATCTACATATATATGCATATATACACATATACATATATATACATACATATGTACACACATATACATATGCACACTGTGTGTGCATATATATGCATATATGTATGTATATACATATGAGGCAATAAATAATAGAGGAAATATGGCTACTAAGTAGTGACCGGGGTGTATAGTCCTCTATGCCGTTATTACAGTTTCCTATAGATTCAGGTCTCCCTCCAGAAAGATCATTATGTCTTGTCGGTCTAATTAGCCCAATAAGTTCAAATTGCATTTTTCTTTGGTGCTTATTTGAATATCCAACTATTCTGTCAAGCCCAACATCTCTAAATGGAATTTATCTCCTTCCCTCTCCCCAAGCTACTCCTCCCCCTTGAATTCTCCTTTCTGTCAATGGCACTGCTGTTCTCCCCATCTTTCACACTTAACACTTTGACAACATTTTTTATTCTTGACCTTATGCCCGTACAGTCAGTATATCATCAATTTGACTTATAGCCTGTCAGTCTGTCATCACATATTTCAGATATATTCCTTCTTCTCCATTCCCAACAGTCCATTCCCAACAGTACTACCTAGTCAGCTCATACCTGGGCTACAGCAATAGCTTTGTATGAATTCTCCCTCACTCAACTCTCTTCTGCCCCACAATGACAGACTAGCCTTCTTTTTTTTTTTCTTTTTCTTTTTTTTCAAAGCAATTGGGGTTAAGTAACTCGCTCAAGGTTACATGGCTAGTCATTATTTATGCGTGGGTGCTCATTTTCTGAGGCCGGATCTGATCTCGGGTCATCCCAACTCCGAGGCCGGTGCTCTTACTCACTGCGCCACCTAGCCGCCCCTTTAGGGCAATTGGGGTTAAGTAACTTGCCCAAGGTTACACGGCTAAGTTTTTGTTTGTATGGATTAAGTGTCGGAGGCCGGCTCCGAACTCAGGTCCTTCTGATTCCAGGGCCGGCGCTCTATTCACTGCGCCACCTAGCCGCCCCTAGACTAGCCTTCTTAAACCACTGCTTTAATCATACCATCCACTCCTCAAGAATGTGCAATGGTTCCCCATTGCCTTTTTGATCAAGTCTAAACTATGACATTCAGTCTTATACACACCTATTGATAAAAACCAATTCTTTGTTTCATGCATCACACTCATTTCCACTTCTTTATCTTTGAACAGGTCTTTTGTCACATCTTTCTCATCTGCTGCTATGTATACTATGAGTGTCTTGAGTTTTGCTTCATGTATATAGATTTCCAGTGCTTACTATAGTGCTATACATATGGTAGAGATTTTATAAATATTTGTCAAATGAATTGATAATATAAAAATATTTTAATAATTCTATGATTGCATGATACACATTCAATAAAAATCTGTTTCAAAAATGATGGCCCATGGCCATTGCTATGGCTAATCAGGGAGTATCCTTTACTTTCTTGCTGAAATTATCTCTTTACCTATTCCCTCAGCAGTTTTCCTGCCACTGTGGCCAGGGTGAAAACTAGACTGCGGGTTTTTCCAGCCCTTCATCCTGCAATTTTGATTTTGATTTCTCAGACTCACCTCCCATGCAGCAAGAACCTCCACTCCAGCTCCAAAGGATGTCCAAAAGGTTTTTTCATTTAACCAGTGCTCCATGCTGTTGCACAAATTGCCCTGCAGGAGCGATATGGAGTAATAGGGCTCACATCCTATTGCTAGAGAGTTAGTAGCTGCCCAGCTTCTTCCAGACCTGCAGAGTTGATGTCTGAGGCCAAATTGGATTTGGTTCTGCTACACAGTGGTGTGATGCGCCACCACTGAGTGAAAAAAATTAGGTTAGATTGTTAATGGTCAAATCTCAAAAGATTCAAAGACTTGGCTCAGATAAGCAACTCCCAAAGTAGTTCAGGTGTTTTATACTAAATTGTTTTAGTCGATTGGCTCTGCAAACTTAGCTGGATTTTTTTGAGAGATGTTGTTATTACTTGGACCAGAATTACCATAAAGGAAGACTTTTTTATACCTCTCTTCTCCTTCTAGTTTTGACTTCTATTAAGAAGGTGAAATACAGTATTAGCAGGAGATGATCTGAAGTTAACTTTAACTAAGCAAAAAGCTTAAAATAGAAATGGGGAAAATTTGGCTTTTAGATTGATAACATAGTCGTAGATTTGGATGGATCCTAAAGGCCATCTAGCCCAATGTCTGAATACATAAGTTTCCATTATTAGACATCCAATGGATACTCACTGCCTACTCTTCTTACCTCACCATGTAAATCCAGTGACAGTTAATTCATAACTTACAAGGCAACCCATACCATTTTCCAGCTTTAAACATTAGAAAGTCAAGTAAACTCAACTTTACTTGATTTCCCACTTCGTATAGGAAGGTACTCTTTGTAAATATTAATAATAGGATAGGTATTAATAATAGGATAGGTCTAAAACATATTCAAATGAATTTCTGATCTCATCAATTTGGGATGTCCCATCTCTGCCTATTCATACTGTGTTACTTGAGCATGTTGTAGATCATATAATGGGACAGATAGGTAGAATGTTGGGCCTGAAGTTAGGAATATCTGAATTCAGTTCCAGTCTCAAATATTTACTAGGCTTGGTCAAGTCATTGGGCAAGTATTGGAAATTGATGGAATGCCTATCAGCTGGGGAATGGCTGACCAAGTTGTGGTATGTGATTGTGATGAAATACTATTATGCTATGAGAAATGATGAACAGGATGCTGTCAGAAAATCCTGGGAAGACTTACATGAACTGATACTAAATGAGGTGAACAGAGTCAGGAGTACATAGTAACAACAATGTTGTACAATGATCAACTATAAATGATTAGCTATTCTCACCAGTACAATGATCCAAGACAATTCTAAAGGACTTAGGATGATAAATATTATCTACCTCCAGAGAAAAAACTGATGGAGTCTGAATGCAGATTGAAGCATACTTTTGTACTTTATTATTCCTGGAGGTTATTTTGGTCTACATTTTCTTTCTTTTTTTTTAAACAAATGCTTTATTAACATCTGTTTTACATCATTCATTTCCGCCAGATTTTGAGTTACAATTATTTTCTCCCCATTATTCCCCTACCCAACCTCCCAGAATAGCAGTCCCACAAGATATCGCTTCCTCCAATCTGCTCTCTCCCATACCTTCTCCCATACCCCCTTCGACTTTTCCATTAGAGGAAGGTGAATCTTTGTGTCCCAATGCCTGCACATCTTATCTCCCTATTATAAGCAAAAGAGTATTAATAATAGTATTTATATATACTTGAAACATTTGATGTTACTACCTCGAATTTCAGATCCATTTCCTTCCTCCCTTGTCACCCATTCCCTCTGGGGAGATAAGTAATTCAGTATATGTTGTACATGTCTAGCTATGCAAAACATTATCATAGTAGATATAATGTACAAGGCTTCTTATAATTCCCTCCCACTCATCCCACCCCCCACCTAGTCCATTCCCTACATGATCCTGTCCCTCTTCTATAGTGGGTACTTCCAACCTCCCCTCACCCCAAGGATGCCCTCCCATCCATCATCCCTCCTCTCAACCCCTTCCCCCTATCCTGCTGCAGGTTGAGATATCCCATTTAGTATGTATGTCATTTTCTCCCTGTACCAAATTCAATGTGAATGTGGTTTTGCCTTTTTAGCCTTCCTTATTCTCCCCCTCATTTGCAACCACTTCCCCTTGCTTCTTCTACATGGGATAGTTTACCCTACCCTGTCTCTCCCCATCTCCTCTTGCCACTTTTCTCTCTCACCTCATAATTTCATCCCTTGAGTATTCTCCCTTCCCAATAGATTCAACCTATGCCCTCTATCCATATATAACTGTAACCATATACACACACATCCACATATGTATTCATAAGACCACACCCCCTTCTTCCATTATTTTCATAGTGAGAAAGATATCATCAGTCACAGTTATTGCTTTTCCATATAGGAATGTAAATAGTTCAACTTTGAGAAGTTCCTTTTGATTTCTTTTCCCTGATTACCTTCTCAGGCGTCTCTTCCTTCTTGTGTCTGGATGTCAAATTTTCTATTCAATTCTGGTTTTTTCCTCAAGAATGCTTGAAAGTCCTCTATTCCACTGAATGACCATATTTTCCCCTGAAACAAAATACTCAGTTTTGCTGGGTAGATGACCCTTGGGTCCATTCCCAGTTCTTTTGCCCTCTGGAATATCATATTCCATGCCCTTCGATCCCTCAGTGTAGAAGCTGCCAGGTCCTGGGCTATTCTGATTGTGTTTCCACAATATTGAAATTGTTTCTTCCTGGCTGCTTGTAGTATTTTCTTCTTGATCTGGGGATTCTGGAACCTGGCTATAATATTCCTGGGAGTTTTCTTTTTGGGATCTTTTTCAGGAGGTGATCGGTGGATTCTTTCAACCTCTATTTTGCCCTCTGGATCTAAAACATCAGGGCAGTTTTCCTTGAGAATTTCTTGAAGGGTGATTTCTAGGTTCTTTCCTTGATCATGGCTTTCAGGTAGTCCAATAATTTTTAAATTGTCTCTCCTGGATCTATTCTCCAGGTCAGTGGTTTTTCCCATGAGATATTTCACATTGCCTTCTAATCTTTCATTTGTTTGGATCTGCTTAACAGCATCTTGATTTCTCATAAAGTCATTAGCTTCCATTTGCTCCAGTCTAACTATGAAGGAATGAATCTCCTCAGGGAACTTTTGAGATTCTTTTTCCATCTGGAAAATTCGACTTTTTAAGGCATTCTTCTCCTCGTTGCCCTTTTGGGCCTCCTTTGCCATTTGAGTCAGTCTATTTTTTAAGGTGTTGTTTTCCTCAGTCAGGCTGTTGACCCTCATTTCATACTTTTCCTGCAACCTTCTCATTTCTCCTTCCAATTTTTCCTCCACTTCTCTTATTTGTTTTTTAAAGTCCTTCTTAAGGTCCTCTATGGCCTGCAACCCGCTCATGTTTTCCCCTGGGGCTTTTGGAGCAGGACTTCTGACCTCACAGTCCTTTTCTCTCTCTATGCCCCCAAAATAGGAGTCTAGGGTTGCATTTTTCTCTTTCCTTTGCCTTGGCATGTTGCCACTTAATTACTTGACTTTTGGGCTTGTTGCCACACTATAATTTTAAGGCCAGATAGAGGAATTTTCGTCCCAAACGTGTGGGGGGCAACTTCTGTTTCTGGCAAGCTGTAAACCCACCCACAACTTCCACCCTAGATCACAATCCAGATCCAGGGAGGTTAAAGCAAGAGCGATTAACCCCCAAGACTGATCGCTGGATCTCCCTACGATTTGTAGGCTGGGCGCTGGAGCTGCCTCTGAAAACTACAAAATGGCATGTGTCCTCAGCAGCTTCTAGTCCCCAGGGGAGGGAGCTGACACATTCCCTAAATATCAGTCCCAAAGTCCATAGGACACTAACCTCTTACTTTGTCCTAGGCATGTCTATGTTGATAATTCTGGAGTCGCCACAGCTCCTGGTGTTCTGGGGTTCCTCCAGCTGGCTGCTGGCCCTGCCGCCCTGGGGCTAAAACCTTGGCTCATGTGGACCTGGGCTCCGCTCGGCTCCGTTTCCTGTGCTCTGCGCATTGCGCACTGCTGGCTCCCAGACCCCTGCGCTGGTCCTTCCTGCAGGGCTGCTGGGCTGTCCTCAGCGGGAGCTTAGCTTCTCTGTGTCATTCTGTGGGTGCTGGGGCTCCAGAAGTTGTTCAGAGTCCCCTTTTACATAGTTTGGGGAGAATCTGGGGGCAGAGTGGCTTGGATGAGCTGTTTCTACTCCGCCATATTGGCTCCACCCCCTGGTCTACATTTTCTTTTGTGACATGGCTAATATGAAATGTTTTATATGACTACAGTACAATCAATATAAAATTGCTTGTCCTCTCAAGAAGGAGGGAAGGCATGGAAGGAGGGAAAGAATTTTGAACTCAATTTTTTTGAAACTTTGTTTTGAAAATGAATGTTAAAAAATTATATTTACATGTAATTCAGAAAAAATAAAAAGTGCCTCTGCATTGTCCTTTATGTAGCATTCATTTTTAATTCCTCAGACTGTTGTATTCCCTATCTTTCTAACATACTGCCACAAGATAGTATTAAAAAGATTGACTTTTAGGGGCGGCTAGGTGGCACAGTGAGTAGAGTGCCAGCCCTGAAGTCAGAAGGACCTGAGTTCGGATCTGGCCTCAGACACTTAACACACATAAACAAAAAAACCTAGCTGTGCGATCTTGGGCAAGTTACTTAACCCCAATTTCCCTCCAAAAAAAAGCAAAAAAAAAAAAAGATTGACTTTTGGGGGAGTGGAGCCAAGATGGTGGCACAGAAGCAGGAAATTCAATGAGCCCCCCCCCAACAAACTCTAATACCTAAAAATATGACTCTAAACAAATTTTAGAGCTAGAGAATCCACAAAGTGACAGAGAGAAACATCTCCTGCTGAAGGCAGCCTGGCAGGCCTATAGGAAGTGTCCACTGCAGCACACTGGGAGCAGAGTGCAGTCCCTGTGAACCATGGGTTTGGCCTCAGGGTGACCCCAACCAGCTACTTCAGGAGAGTGAATCACCAGCAGGTGTAGTGATTTCCTGACTCCTCAACCCATAAACACTAAAGAGCAAGTAAAAGGTCAGTTGAGAACTCTGTTGGAAAGGAAGGGCATGGTCTAGCCCCTGCTCCTAGGGTGAGAGGTGACAGAATTTCAGTGGCTGCAGCTACTTCCTTGTGAGGCTGCCTCCAGAGTTCCTGGCCTGCAGATTGTAGGGGAAACAAGTGACCATTCAGAGGGTAATCACTCTTGCTTTAACCTGCTTGGATCTGGATCACTGTCTTGGGTGGAGGTCCTGGGGTGTTTGGCCAGTGGGCCAGAACTTGTGGGGGCTGCAGAGAGGGCTAATAGCTCTGGAAACTCCAACAACCCTAGTGATTTGGGTTTAAGTTCTCCTCTCTCAAAGCAGAGTTCTACCATGGCAAAGAACTCAAAAGTCAAATAATTGACTGGCAACATGAGCAAGTAGAGGAAAAAAAGCAAGCAGAGTAATCAAACATTAGATTCCTTTTTGGGGGACAGAAAGGATCAAAGTATGGAATGAGAGAAAGACAAGGAAGTCAGAACTCCTGCATCAAAAACTTCCAAGAAAAATATGAATTGGTTACAGGTCATGGAGGAGCTAAAGAAGGATATTGAAAGTCGAGTAAGAGAAGTAGAGGAAAAATTTGGAAGAGAAATGAAAACGATGCAAGAAAATCATGAAAATAGAGTCAACAATCTGATGAAAGAAAATAACACCCTAAAAAATAGACTAACTCAAGTGGCAAAAGAGGCCCAAAAAGCCAATGAGGAGAAGAATGCCTTAAAAAGCTGAATTTTCCAGATGGAAAAGGGATTTCAAAAACTCACTGAAGAGAATGATTCCTTCAGAATTAGATGGGAGGAAATGGAAGCTAATGACTTCATGAGAAATCAAGATATTATTAAACATATCCAAACAAATGAAAAAATAGAAGGCAATATGAAATATCTCATAGGAAAAACCACTGACCTAGAAAATATATCCAGGAGAGATAATTTAAAAATTATTGAACTACCTGAAAGTCATGATCAAAAGAAGAACCTAGAAATCATCCTTTAAGAAATTCTCCATGAAAATTGCCTTGATATTTTAGAACCAGAGGGCAAAATAGAAATTGAAAGAATTTACTGATAACCCCTTGAAAAAGATCCCAAAAAGAGAACTCCTAGGAATATCACAGCAAAATTCCAGAGTTCCCAGGTCAAGGAGAAAATACTACAAGCAGCCAAAAAGGAAGAATTTTATGATTGTGAAAACACAATCAGGATAATGCAAGATTTAGCAGCTTCTAAATTAGAATATGATATTACAGAGATCAAAGAAGCTAGGATTAAAACCAAGAATCACCTACCCAGCAAAACTGAGTATACTGTTTCAGGGGGAAATATGGTCATTCAATGAAATAGAGGACTTTCAAGCATTCTTGATGAAAAAACCAGAGTTGAATAGAAAATTTGATGTTCAAATACAAGAAGCAAGAAAGTATGAGAAGGTAAACAGGGAAAAGACATCATAAGGAACTTATTAATGTTGAACTATTTACATTCCTACATGGAAAAATGATAATTGTAATTCATGAGACTTTTCTCAGTATGAGGATAGGTGAAGGGAATATGTATGTATATATGTTTATGTAGGAAGGTATATGTGCTTATAAATACATATGTGAGTTTGTGTATATATGTGTACATGTTACATAGACAGAGGGCACAGGATCAGTTGAATAGGAAGCAATGATATCTAAAAAACAAAATTAAGAAGTGAGAGAGGAATATAAAGAGAGAAGACAGGGCAAAACAGAATATGGTAAATTATCTCATGTAAAAAAGGCAAGAGAAAACTATTACAATGGGGGGTAAGAACAGGAAGCCAAAAGAGAATGGGTCAACCTTACTCTCATTGAATTTGTCTTAAAGAGGGAGTTACATACACACGAAATTGGGTATCTTACCTATAGGAAAGTAGGGAGGAAGGGGATAAGAAGGAGGATGATACAAGGGATGGCAGATTGGGAGGGGGGTGTTAGTTAGAAGCACACACTTTTGAAAAAGGACAGGGTCAAAGTAGAAAATAGAATAAATGGAGGGCCAGATAGGATGGAGGGTAATATAGTCAGTCTTTCACAATATACCTACTATGGAAATGTTTTGCATAACCACACATGTACAACCTATATTGAATTATCTTCCCAGTAGGGGTGGTTGATGAGGGAAGAAGGGAAAGAACTTGAAAATCAAAGTTTTAAAATAAAATATTAAAAATTAGTATTATTATCATCATCATTATTATTATTACATGCAACTGGGAAAGAAGATATACAGGCACTGGGGTATAGAGATCCATCTCATGCTATTAGAAGGTTGGAGTGAGGATAGGGAAGAATAGAGGAGAGCAGATTGGGGGAAGGGGTATTCAGTGTGATCACTGTTTTGGGTTGGTGGGTGGGGGAATGACGGAGAAAATTTGTAACTCAAAACCTTGTGGAAATGAATGTTGGAAACTAAAAATAAACAGAAAAAATAAAAAGGGAAAAATAATATATTCTCAATTTTGCTAGGAATAAAAGTCAAATTTATTGGCAAAAAATAAAAAAATAGACTGACTTCTGTTTCCATGGGGAGCTTGGGATCATTAAAGAAGCTCTGTAATTTGTTTAAGGTAATTTAATCTGTTTTCCACCTCCTGCCTTGTTCTAAGCTCTGTTGTCCTTCTATACTGTTCAATATATGCACATTAATATGTGAGCTCTTGTAGCAGCAAGCACACTAGCATACCCAGGGTGATTGCCAACACAGGTTCCTAGATCTGCTTTTCTAAAGGAAAGCAACTCAAAATAGGTTAAAAATCTTGCTTTAACCAATCAAACATATATCATTTATCTAGTTCAGGGGAAAACATCAGTACCCTGAACTTCAGAGAATACAAACAAGTTACAAGCAGAAGTTACAGGCAGACAGAGAAACAGATCAACAGACAGGCTTTCAGCTGTCTGACCATTACATACATACCTACTCAGTTGCCAGAGAGGGAAGCACCAACATCTGGGTTTTCAAAGCCAGGCTGCCCAGAGTCTCAAATGGTCAAATCACACAACTCTTCTCAAAGTGAGTCCCAAAACAAAACCTCATATCACGGTATATATATATAGCCTTCTCCTGGCTCAGAGAATGTAACAGCCCTCTTGACCCATTGCCCAATCACAAAGCAACAAGGTGTGGTCATTCCTGAAAAACAAGCCTCCGGCCACAGGCTCCATGTGACTACATTCAGCCTATTAGGAGGCAGAGTATATTTTCAAATCAAGCAAGGTTCTCAGAGTCACTTAAACCTATCAAAGGGCTTAGGGGCAGGGAAGATCTTCAGATACCCATTCCCGTAATAGCTCACCACTTCAAATGAATGTCATAATCTGGGAACTAGACATCTTTGATTCTTTTCATCTTTTCTGCGTGAACAATCAGGTCAAATTATTTTGAATAGTTAGATATTTTCCAGGAGGCTCTTCAGTGCTCTGGGTATTGCTAACAAGAACCTCAGCAGGATTTCACCTTAAAGGCAGAATTTCTCTTCACCTAAGACTTTGCACTATCCTCTGTCTCAATGGCAAAGTCCTTTGGCAAGCATACACACCCCTGTTTTATGCCTCATCCAACTATTATGAACTGTCAATCCTCAAACAAGGTTATTTCTGTTTAATACATTTCAAGAAATCTTGACATCTTGAATGATGTTAATGTATGGATGAGAGATTCCTTGGTAGAAAAGAGTCAAATCCAATGCTTTCTTACAATCCATGAACATTAGGCACTATTGGACTTACCTTATGTTCTCTACATGTTTAAGTCAGTTGTGAAACAGGAAAATTGTGGAGCAATGTTAAATATTGCTTGCAAAAAATTTGCTTGTTCCTTATTAACACCCTCCAAAATTTTATGTATAGGATGGATTAAATTTGTGGTCTCCCATAGTGTGTAGAGCATGTTACCATGGTCTTTAAGTCATAGTAGATTCTAGGAGATGGAAGAGAAAAGAGAGAGTGCTCCAGGCATGGAAAACAACCACTGCAGAAGCATAGAAACACAAATTGGACTATTTTATTTGAAGAATAAGAAGTAAGCCAATAGGAAAGGAAAACATAGTACTCAGAGAAGAGTAATATGTAAGTATTTTGGAAGTTAGCAACCATGCTAGACTTTTGAGGCCAGATAAAAATGGATACCTTCAGGCTGATAATGCTCCAGACAGTTGCGCCAGGGGAGGAAGACTGACCTTAGCCTGACTTTGAGCCCGCCAAGGCAAAGCTATTTCTCAAGGCTCCATTTTCCAAATGAGGTACTGGGCATTCAGCATTCACAAAAGCAAAGCTGTCTCCCTTGCTGGCTCCCTAAGAGAGAAAGATCAAAAGCTAGATTCTGGGGTGACCCAGATGAGCTCTTCATTTCCCATCAGTGCTCCGCTTGGCTTTGCCCCCACAAATATCGTGCCTCTCCCAGGATAAGCTGATCACTTGAAATTTAAGCAGAGTGAGTCACTTTTGATATTCATAACTTTCTCATGCCCTCGGTTGTCTCTGTCTTCTGATTAGAGGGCTAGTTGGAGGAGTAATAAATTCTTTCTAAAGCCTTCCTTTATAGAGGGCTCAAAACTTTCTAGGTTAACTCTTCATTTGCTAACAGCATTGGGTACTTCCTCCCCCTATTTCCCCTGCATATCTTTTTCAGATTCCTGTTGTATATTGTCTTCCCTTATTAGATTGTAAGCTGTTTGGTAAGGACTATCTTTTTCCTATTTGCATCTCCAGCACAATGTCTGGTGCAATTAAGAAATACTTATTGTATTGTATTGAATTGAATTGAATCAAGGCAGGCTTTGAAGAGCTTTAAATGCCAAAGGAGTTTAAATTTGACCCTAGAGATTAGCCACTTCAGTTTATTGACTGGGGTTGGGTAGGTGGAAGAGATGGTCAAACCCATACTTAAGGAAAATACATGTGACAGATGACTAGAGAATGTATTGGAGTGGGGAGGGTCAGGGAAAACAAATAAGAAAAAGTATTAGAATCATCCTATGCTTGCAGTGGTCTCCACTTTTTCTATAAAGTATGCACCACAAATCCAACCCTGAAAGAGTAGGAAGAGGGATGCTGTGTAGACTAGAGGATGGTTGTTTTTGTGAGTGGGATAGAGAAGAAATTAGGGAGAAGTAAAAAGTTGCCTTTCTGCAGGTAAATTTATAAAACATAAATTTGCAATGGACACAGTAAGGACAGTGTGTGATTTCTCCTATTCTTTTTAGCAGCTTGTGAGTAGGAACAGAAGAGGCAAGCAGCATTTTGGCTGGTTATTCCTCACTCTTGATAGGGGATTATGCCATAAATTTTTCTGGTCATTCATTTCTCTAATGAAAGCCTTTATACCTTTTCTTCTGCAGATTTTGTCCACAATATGCTCTTCCATTGCTTTTTTAGGTATCCTTCAACTTTACTTCTCCATAGACTATGATATTCCATGATTCATAGCCCTATAGCATTATCAGAAGAACATTGGTATTCAAAATTTGGACCTGTTTTAGGAAGAAGACTGAAGATATTGAAAAGAGCAAATTTCCAAAGGCAATCCAATTTGCTCTGCTCCTTTTCAGTTTAGGGCCTATCTCATTAACCATTTGCAGAGCTAGTTCAAGAAACTTGAAACTGCACTGAGACTTTTGGGACATCTTGTATGTATGCATATACATATGTGTGTGGATGGATAGAGACAGAAGATGGAATATGGAAGAATTAAATTGTCTTTAGGTTGTACATACAATTGCATAGTATAGACTATTTAATAGGCATTCTTCATCCATTTGTTTTTTTTGTGTATTGATAGTTCAGCTGAACTCTTAAGAAATTATAGGTCCTATTTTGGAGGGTCTGCAATGTTCCAGTACTTAATACAATAACTACAAAGGTTCCCAGCATCATTCTTAGGTTTTCCCTGCACATAAATCACTGTAGCTAGCATGCAACTTTCGACTTTCACACAGTTGAATTGAAAAGGAAAGGGGCACATTTGTGAGGGAGAGAAAATAAATACTTGTTAATTAAATGTATTTTAGATAAAATTTAATTTTCTTTTAAGAACAAGGAAAATATTCACTATGGGGGGCATCAAGAGAAAACTCAGCCCAATATACATGGGCTGAAGAGAATTTTTGGCCAAGACAAGACTTGCCTATGAGCAACTAAGCAGCCAATGTTTTTGACAAAAGATTGCTTTGTATCCTTACTGATTATTTTCCTTTTGGACTCTCTAACCATATTCCAAGAGAGTGTTTCCCTCCCTCTCATAAAATAGACAAGAAAATGGAAGTGGGAAGAAGCTGAAAGGGCTAAGCCCCAAATAAAGAGTGAAGGGAAGTGATTTTTTTTTAATAGGCAACTGGGGTTAAGTAACTTGCTCAAGGTTACACGGCTAGTTATTTTTATGTATGGGTGCTAATTTTCTGAGGCCTGAACCAATCCCGGGTCCTCCAGACTCGACTCTGGGGCTCTTACTCACTGCTACCTAGCTGCCCCTAGGGAAGAAATTTTTAAATAAATCTCTAGATGACTGGGTTTGGGAAACTTTTGCATGTTTTCATTTAAAAGAAACTCCTTCCCTGTCCTTTTTAATCCCCTTTATACAGAAGACAGAAGAATGCATGAATCCCAATCCCCAAAGAAAACCTGGAACTTGTTCTTTGGTCTTTACAATATACCTGGGACAACTGCATATTAAGACATTTCAGCATGAAATTGGGGTTCAACATGATCTAAATTTTCCTTGAGAATTCAGGGTCCTGCCATAGTTTTCAATTTTCCTTCATTCCAGTCTCATTCTATCCACAGTAATGCCATGGCACCATGTGTATGCTGAAGTTTGCTTTTGATTTGTGTGCTGTCTAGCAGCATCTGTTCCTCACCTCCCAAGCTGCCCCCCCCCTTTATTATGCAATATATATTATTTAGGATCTGGGGCCAATGAAGGACATCTGTAACCAGCACGTTTCTGGACATGTACAGCATCTTTACTGGAACTGCAATCTGTTTTGCAATAAAACTTACTTTCCTGGTATTTACTGACTTTTTTAGCCTGAGCACCAATTCAGCTAATTAGATTGAAGGCAAGGCATGCCATGATTGATTTAGAGAGGCTGTTGTCAGTCGCTTAGATCAGCACGTACTCAGAACCTTCCATGAAATTATTTTTCTGCTCATTGGCATCACTTTATGGTAGCTGAACATTGTCCACAGAAGCCCAGGGACATACTCCCAACATGTGATTATTCATGGGAATAATGTTCAGGCTAGATTCTAATTCTCTATGAAACATCAGGTTAAGTCCTGAGGTCTAAGGGAAAACAGCAGCTTGGGTGGTTTAGACTAGCTCAGAAAGTAGCCAGGCATTGCCAGGTGGAATTTAGTGCACTTTCCCAGAATGAGGGAAAGTCAACTCCCAGACTCCACCTCTTCTCTGACCCACACTAACTCAGCATGAGATCTTAAACAAGATTCTTCAGTTTTCTGGACTATAGCATCCTCATCTGAAAACCTCTAACAGCATTTTTCCAGCTCTCTGATTCTACAAACAGGATTTCCACGATCTTGTCAATTAGAGATGTCATGTGGGGCTCCCTGAAGTCCCACCCCTGTAAACTCTGACTAGTGACCTGGCAGCAAAACAATAGGGCCAGGCTGCATTGTGTGAATAATCTAATAACTGCTGTTCTGTAACTTAGAGATAGATCCTTGACCTCCAGTCTTTTTGGTGGATTACATAATCCACCCATTCCTTCCCACTTGGATGCCAGAGTCATAGTAAGGTGGTCGCCAGAGAGAGCACGTGGCTTAAGTAGAGTTGAATCTTGCAAGGAAGGTAGGAGTAAGCAGCAGCAGCAGAATTGGTTGGAGTCAGAGAAGTGCAAGCTGACTGGCTGGTTGTCAATGAGTGAATGAATGAAAGGTAGCTCACTCTGGAGAGGGAAAATGGGAAGGGGAGGAGAAAGAAAAAAGGGGAGGAAAGAGGAGGACATAGGGAAAGGGAAAGGGAGAAGAAAAGACAAGGGAAGGGAAACAGAAAGGAAAAGAGGAAGGGAGAAGAAAAGAGAAGGGGAGGGAAAAAGAAACAAGAAGAAGAGGGGAGGGGTGAAGAGGAGAAAGAAAAGAAAGAGTGCACATTATATTTAGAATAATCAGAAAAAAAAAACTTAATGTTGACAACTTATTAAACCAGTCCTGTTAATTAATGTTAATTAATCGCCAATATTTGATAGTCAGTCATAAGTTATTATTAGTCAATAAGCATTTATTTAGTACCTAATACATGCCAGAACTCCTGTTAGGTGCTGTGGATAGAAAGACAGAAATGAAATAGTCCCTGTACTTAAGGAGTTTACATTGTATTGAGAGAAACACATGTAGATATATAGATAGAGAAAGAAATACAGCTGACTGTGATTGTGATTTGATTGATATTGGGAAGTCCTCATTGAGGCAACTTCCTATATGAACACAGGCAATTTCTCTGCACCTTCTGGTTTCTAGAGGTGCCTAATTACTGTGTCTACACTTCTGCCCCAGCTTCCTTTTCTGCCACTCTCTCCTAAGTCCTTGGCAGTTTTTTTTCCCAGTCTCATCATTCAACTGGAAATGCTCTCTCCAAAGTCACCAGCTATCTCTTGATTTCCAAATCAAATGCCCTTTCTTAATCCTTATCTTTCTTGACATTTCTGCTACTAGTGCTATTCATTAATTATGGTGTTATTCATCTCCTCTGGATACTCTTTCCTCTTTGAGCTTCTATGACACTGCTTTCTCCCAATTCTCCATATTTCCTGTCTACACTCATTTCCCTTGCTGATTTTTCATCCACACCATATTCACAAATAGTAATTGAGTCTCAAAGCTCTGTCCTGGGCCCTCTCTTTTCTTTTTGCTCCATACCAGGCCTGTACAACATACAGTCTGATAAAGGATTTCAGGTGTCCTGTGAAAAATGTAGAGGATGTAAAAGAAAGTAAAGATGTAACAAGTGCTTTTTCCATGCACCTCTTAACTTGCCTTCCTCTAGTGACTATTTAGCCCTTCATGTAACTTGGCCAATGGGTTTCCATTGCTCATTCTCTCCTGTTTGTCATGGGACCCATGACAACCAACCATTGTCTATCTCTAGTCTGAGAGGAGCAAAAGTCCTATCTTTTCACTTTGTTTTCAGTTAGTACTTGTATTGAACAGGGAAAAAATGAGTGCAGTCACATTCGAATGCTACTGAGACCAGCTATATGATGAGCTGATTGTCAACAAGAAGGCTTCTTTCCCTCCTTCACTGTGTGGCTGCCCTCCAAGTTAATGAGTATCTGGTGCTTTCTCCATGGTCAGACACTCAGTTCAGTATTTCTTTTTATGTGAGCAGTTGCTGTGAAGCTTTTTGGTTCTAACATTAAAGATTTTGGTGTAGAATGGGTGGTAAAAAGAAATGGAAGATCGAATCAGAGCATAGAGTGTTTAATCTAGAGTGAAGAAATAGATAGTTGTTTACTTAACTGGAGAGACAAAATATTGTGTCTTGTTTGTCAAGAAGTGATAGATCTTCTGAAGGAATACAATCTTTGTCACAATTTTAAATCAAAACATCTTGACTTAAGCAAATTGGACATCAATGAAAAACATATTAAAGCTTCCAAATTGTTGAAAAATCTCTATGGGGAACAACAGTTTTTCATGAAAGTAAACTCAAAGAATGAAGTGACTATTAAGGTTAAGTTTTTAGATTTCTAGAGAAATTGATTTCAAACATGATTCTGAAGTATGATAAACTGATTGCTAAAAAGACTTGTAATACATCCCATTAACTAAATATAAATAGTAAAAAAATCCAAAAAAATGTATTAAAACTTGTACCACTTAGCAAAGTAAATTTTTAGCATTAATGTGATTTCATGATAAATAGAAATCTTAAGTAATAAGTGTAACTAATTGTTATTAGCTGAAATTTCCCCCTTTTAAAAATATGGTTTATTTGTGAAATAGTTTAATAATTAATTATACCTTTACTTGGAAAGTGAGCTGATAAAACTGTATCTGCAGCCCAAAGTATAGTTATTTTAATTTTGGCCCCTACCTACTGCCAAGTCTACTCTATGATATCTCATTTGGTGACCTCATCCACTCCCATGGTTTCAATTATCACCTCTATATAGTTGATTCTTAAATCCAATATACAGCCTTGGTCTCCTAAGCTCCAGTCTCACATGACCAATTGCCTTTTGGACATCTTGAGGTGGATTTTTGTAGGCACTTTAAACTCAACATGTCAAAATAGAGCTCATTAACTGCTCCCACTCAATTCTTCCCTTTGTCAAAACATCCCTATCAGTACCAATGATACTACCACCCTACCAGTTCCCCAGGTTCACAATTTAGATGTCATCCTCAGCTCTTTACTCACACTCACCTCATATATCCAAATCTTGTTGTCAAATATATTTTTACAATCCATTTACACTGTATATATCAGTAGAATTGAATGACTCCCTGAAGAGCCTCCATGTTCAGGTACAAAGTCTTTTGTTTGGCTTTTAGAACTTTACAATATGGCCTCTTTCAACCTTTACAATCTTCTTACACTTTACTCTCTCCAACACACTCTCCAATTCAGCTATACAGACCTACTCTAAGCATAATAGAACCATAGATTTTGACCTGAGAGAGCACTGATAAGCCATTGAATCTAACCTCCCTCACTTCATTTTGAAGATGAGGAAACTAAAGCACAGAAGACTTAAATGATTTGCCAAGTCACACAAGTACTGATTACCTGAGGCAAAATTTGAAACCACACCCTCCTTACTGCAAGTCTAATGCATTTTCTATGACACCATGCTACCTATAACTTTGCCTAGTTCTGTACTATTTCCACAGGAATACATCAGACTGAAAGTATGTAAAAATAAATCTTGGATAAGATAAAAACAAAGTTTGACACAAAGTGGAAAACAAGACCAAGGTAATATATGACAGGTGTATTCCAATCAGTATATATTCCAACAAGTACATATAATACGTATACTCCAATCAGTATAGGAAATTTTCACCTATTTCCCCCTGAAATCACAGAAAATTCATTGACAAGAAATGGGAAGTAAAACAAATGAAATAGTTAATCATCAGATTATAAAGTAGGCAATATTTTAGAGCTCAATATGCCTATCAACATTGTCTATTTCTGAAAAGATGCCTAAAATAACTTCAAGGGAATGAAAATGTATTTTGATTCACAATTTAATGAAAATGTTATATATCTAGAGAATCTTTCCTTATTGGACTTTTTCTCAGTACCCTAAATTTAACCAGCTAGGATTATTTGTTAAGTATCATTCTTATAAAACTTCTGAAAGGAATAAATTTGCTTCTTAATGGGAAATCTACATTTCAACATAAAGATGGAACACAATATCCTGGGCTTAGGTATTCTTTGCAAAAGCAAGCTTTTTCTGGTCCTGTATGCTTAGCATATAGTAATGACACAGAGAGCAATAAATTTATTTCATGCATGAAAGGCTGATGGTATGAACATGTTTCCATTACATCACAGACATTACTATTGAAGTTTTCATTGCTTAGCAAGGAACAGTGAGACATGAAAAATTCCACCTTTCCCCCCAGTGTACTGAATGCCTTCTATTGAAACTTTCAAAGGGGACACCTATTTAACAACCAGAAGTCTATAAGGATAGAGCAAGCTAACAAAGAAAGTACAACTTTAGAAAGAATTATGAATGCCATTAAAACTACTGGTAAGGTTAGACAATGGAATGATGTTCTATCAGTGACTGAAAGTAGTCTCAGATTTGATTGATCTCAAAATGGATGATGTCTTCAAAGCTCATATTTAGATGCAGAAAAGTTTTTGTTTCTGTTATAAAGACAGAAATAAGTACTTGTGGAACTAAGCTCTAATATTCCAATGAATGTAATCTCATCAACATAAGTATTACCTTCAATGATGCTGATTTTAACTCATCCATATCTGCCAATCCGTTGTAGCTTTTATCTGAGTATTCTCATAAATTTGCCACAAGTCATACTGGGGCCTTCCCTGTATTTCCTTAGCATCAAGAGACTACTGATGGAGCACATGACTTGTATATAAATTATCCCTTGCTCTTATTTGGCGACTGGTCCATATGAATATATACATATCTATATCTACATAGACATATACATATATGAATGTGTGTATAAATATATCTATATCTATACACACATATACATATAGACACACATTTATTTGAGGACATTCTATAATTTGATCTATAATTTCAAGAAGGATTTTTCAGGTAGACTATATTAATTTTTCTTCCTTCGATAAACAATTATTAGGCAACTACTATATGCAAAGCTCTGAGCTAAGTGCTAAAGATAAAAGATCCCTCCCCAAATCCCAAGTCCTGACACAAGATGTACAGAAATAAAAATAATGAAATGTAAGGCATGAAGAAATTAGTTCAAAGAAGTGCTCCATGCATATCTTAGGAGGGAGAAAAAAATAACAGATCCTGGGTTTGGAAAAAGTTACAGGAGGAGGTGAGCCCTGACCTGAGCCTTAAAGGAAGATAAGAGAGGAAGGAGTATATTCTAGCTTATGAATGCAAGAAGAAAGGAGATGATGTTTTTGAGTCAAAGGAATAGCTAGTACTCCAGCCTGCACTGGAAAGTAGAGTATGTGAAAGGAAGTAATTTGAAATAAGACATTTTACTGATATTACTTGCATTACAGAATTGTGGATCCATTTATCTATTTACACCAAGTATACTAATATGCTTTGGGTATCTGAGCAATGTATTTATCAGAACCTTACTGTTTTGATGTTATGGAACCAAAGAATATTCTGCAATGGAAAGAGCATTGGATTTTTGAGTCAAAAGACCTGAGTTCAAGTCTCGCTTTAATATTTGGTGGCTATGTGATCATGGGCTCTCAGGTTCTTTGTTCATCATCTACAAAATAAGGGGATTCAGGTACGTGCTTTATAAGTCCCTCTCAGGTATAAATCCTATTTTTAAAATTATTTTTGAAAGATACCATAGATCTCTATCTAGGGAAAATATGATAGAAAGGTGCTTTTAAAATTAAGAGCATCATATTTGTGCCAGACTTTCTCAAAGAGGAAATGGGAAACTATAACAAAAGATCTCCATATTTCACACTAAATGTTGCAATAAATTCTAACTAGCTAAACTAAAGCAAAAATAAAAACCTTTAAAATTGAGAAGGAGGCGGAGCCAAGATGGCAGAGTAGAAACAGCTCATCCAAGGCATTCTGCCCCCAGATTCCCCCCAAACTATGAAAAAGGGGACTCTGAACAACTTCTGGAGCCCCAGCACCCACAGAACGACACAGAGAAGCTAACCTCCCACTGAGGAAGCCCAGCAGCCCTGCAGGAAGGACCAGCACAGCGGTCTGGGAGCCGGCAGCACGCAACACGCAGAGCGCAGGAATCGGAGCCAAGCAGAGCCCAGGTCCGCATGAGCCGAGGTTTTAGCCCCAGGGCGGCAGAGCCAGCAGCCAGCTGGAGGAACCCCAGAACACCAGCAGCTGTGGTGACTCCAGAATTATCAACATAGACATGCCTAGGACAAAGTAAGAGGTTAGTGTCCTATGGACTTTGGGACCTGTATTTGGGGGAATGCGTCGGCTCCCTCCCCTGGGGGCTAGAAGCCCCTGAGGAGACACGCCATTTTGTAGTTTTCAGAGGCAGCTCCAGCTCCCAGCCTGCAATTAATTGTAGGGAGATCCAGCGATCAGTCTTGGGGGGTAATCGCTCTTGCTTTAACCTCCCTGGATCTGGATTGTGATCTAGGGTGGAAGTTGTGGGTGGGTTTACAGCTTGCCAGAAACGGAAGTTGCCCCCCACACGTTTGGGACGAAAATTCCTCTATCTGGCCTTAAAGCCATAGTGTGGCAACAAGCCCAAAAGTCAAGCAATTAAGTGGCAACATGCCAAGGCAAAGGAAACAGAAAAATGCAACCCTAGACTCCTATTTTGGGGGCATAGAGTGGGAAAAGGACTGTGAGGTCAGAAGTCCTGCTCCAAAAGTCCCAGGGGAAAACATGAATGGGGTGCAGGCCATAGAGGACCTTAAGAAGGACTTTAAAAATCAAATAAGAGAAGTGGAGGAACAATTGGAAAGAGAAATGAGAAGGATGCAGGAAAAGTATGAAATGAGGGTCAACAGCCTGACTGAGGAAAACAGCACCTTAAAAAATAGACTAACTCAAATGGCAAAGGAGGCCCAAAAGGGCAATGAGGAGAAGAATGCCTTAAAAAGTCGAATTTGCCAGATGGAAAAAGAATCTCAAAAGTTCACTGAGGAGATTCATTCCTTCAGAGTTAGACTGGAGCAAATGGAAGCTAATGACTTTATGAGAAATCAAGATGCTGTTAAGCAGATCCAAACAAATGAAAGATTAGAAGGCAATGTGAAATATCTCATGGGAAAAACCACTGACCTGGAAAATAGATCCAGGAGAGACAATTTAAAAATTATTGGACTACCTGAAAGCCATGATCAAAGAAAGAACCTAGAAATCACCCTTCAAGAAATTCTTAAGGAAAACTGCCCTGATGTTTTAGATCCAGAGGGCAAAATAGAGGTTGAAAGAATCCACAGATCAACTCCTGAAAAAGATCCCAAAAAGTAAACTCCCAGGAATATTATAGCCAGGTTCCAGAATCCCCAGATCAAGGAGAAAATACTCCAAGCAGCCAGGAAGAAACAATTTCAATATTGTGGAATAGCCCAGGACCTGGCAGCTTCTACACTGAGGGATCGAAGGGCATGGAATATGATATTCCAGAGGGCAAAAGAACTGAGAATGAACCCAAGGGTCACCTACCCAGCAAAACTGAGTATTTTGTTTCAGGGGAAAATATGGTCATTCAGTGGAATAGAGGACTTTCAAGCATTCTTGAGGAAAAAACCAGAGTTGAATAGAAAATTTGACATCCAGACACAAGAAGGAAGAGATGCCTGAGAAGGTAATCAGGGAAAAGAAATCAAAAGGAACTTATCAAAGTTGAACTATTTACATTCCTATATGGAAAAACAATAACTGTGACTGATGATATCTTTCTCACTATGAAAATAATGGAAGAAGGGTGTGTGGTCATGTGAATACATATGTGAATGTGTGTGTATATGGTTACAGTTATATATGGATAGAGGGCATAGGTTGAATTTGTTGGGAAGGGAGAATATTCAAGGGATGAAATTATGAGGTGAGAGAGGAAAGTGGCAAGAGGAGATGGGGAAAGACAGGGTAGGGTAAACTATCTCATGTAGAAGAAGCAAGGGGAAGTGGTTGCAAGGGAGGGGGAGAATAGGAAGGCAAAAAAGGCAAAACCACATTCTCATTGAATTTGGTTCAGGGAGAGAATGACATACATACTAAATGGGATATCTCAACCTGCAGCAAAATAGGGGGAAGGGGGATGAGAGGAGGGATGATTGATGGGAGGGCATCCTTGGGGGGAGGGGAGGTTGGAAGTACCCACTATAGAAGAGGGACAGGATCATGTAGGGAATGGACTAGGTGGGGGGTGGGATGAGTGGGAGGGAATTATAAGCAGCCTTGTACAATATATCTACTATGATAATGTTTTGCATAGCTAGACATGTACAACATATACTAAATTACTTATCTCCCCAGAGGGAATGGGTGACAAGGGAGCAAGGAAATGGATCTGAAATTTGAGGTCTTAAGATTAAATATTTCAAATATATATAAATACTATTATTAATACTCTTTTGCTTATAATAGGGAGATAAGATGTGCAGGCATTGGGACACAAAGATTCACCTTCCTGTAATGGAAAAGTCGAAGGGGATATGGGAGAAGGTATGGGAGAGAGCAGATTGGAGGAAGTGATATCTTGTCGGACTGCTATTCTGGGAGGTTGGGTAGGGGAATAACGGGGGAAAATGATTGTAACTCAAAATCTGGCGGAAATGAATGATGTAAAACAGAAGTTAATAAAGCATTTGTTTAAAAAAAATAAAATTGAGAAGGAATAATATATTCATCTTTATTATGGAAAGAAAGGATATTTTATCACTTCAAAATTAAATAAATGGTCAGAGATGAAATCAGTGTGTTTGATTATACAATTATAAAAGGATTTTGTTTAAAAACAAGCAATTTTCCTAAAAATAAAAATAAAAGAAATGCATAGGGGAAAATAAATGTATTTAATATATCAGATAAAGGGCCAAGAATGTGAAAATGATAGATTTACATTTGAGTAATTGGCATTCCCTAATGGGAAAATGGTCAAAGGACTACAACAATTTTTGAAGAGATATAAATTGTTAATAAGTACATTAAAATATGTTCAAATTGGAGAAATGCAAATGAACAACTTTAAGATACCACTTAATACCAGCTAAACTGACAAAAATAGCAAACAAATTATAGAAGTAAATGTTGGCAAAGCCATGGGTAAATATACCCATTCTGTTTCTTTCATGGTGCAAGCATTTTGAACAGCAGAATGGCAATAAATAGGGACATCACAGCATAGGAAATAGAACACTAGACTTGGAGCCAGAAAGACCTATGTTCAAATCTTTTTTTTTTTGCTTTTTTGAAGGGCAATTGGGGTTAAGTAACTTGCCCAAAGTCACACAGCTAGGTTTTTGTTTGTGTGTGCGTTAAGTGTCTGAGGCCTGATCCAAACTCAGGTCCTTCTGACTCCAGGGTCGGCACTCTACTCACTGCTCCACCTAGCTGCCCCCTAGGTTCAAATCTTGCTTTTGAGACTATTTAGGTATCTCTTGGCAAGTAACAACCTCTGTTTCTCAAGCAGCAACCCGAGATGTATCTACTAAGGCAAAAATTCATGTTAATGGAAGTTCTCATATCATGGGTTCTCCACTCTAACAAAATTACAGATTTTTCATGTATTTCAAATATGACAAAAAATAAGATTCCCAAAATGTACTGTATACTTTGACCCTGAGCAAACTCACTGACAGTAAGTATTCCTTCATTTTTTTATACTTGTATCCCTTAGTGTTTGGTTCAGTGCCTGGCATATATTTAGTAACTATTTGTTGATTGGTAGAATTTTACTCTTAATAAATCATAAAAAATATTCATTAGTGGGAGAATGAACAAATTCTTATATATGAATTATTAGAATGTTACTATGCACATGAAAGGACAACCATGAGGAATTCAGGAAAACATGGACAATATGAACTGATGCAGATTGAAGTAAGCAGAACCAGAAAAAAATAATAGCTAATATTTATATAGCACCTCCTATGTACTAGTCACTGTGCTAAGCATTTTACAATTATTATCTCATTTGAAAAAAGTATGGGGCAACTAGGTGGCACAGTGGATAGAGCACTGGCCCTGGAGTCAGGAAGACCTGAGTTTAAATCCAACCTCAGCTATTTGACATTTACTAGTTGTATGTCCCTGGGAAAGTCATTTAACCCCAATTGCCTCACTATAAAAAAAAAGAAAAAGAAAAAAATGTATACACAAAAAACAATAACATAAATCACAAGGAAAAGAAAGGAAACTTGTCTCAAAGTAAGTATAAGAACCATTATTGATCTCAAAGAACAGATAATGAAACAAACTATTCTCAACTGGGAGACCAAGGCACTACTAGGGAAGACTATTGCATACAATGTCAGACACAGTCAAAAATTCATTGTTTTTTCTCAAGTCTTTTTCTTGGTTAAAATCAAGTTTGATTTTAGAAGTAGGAAGGAGGGGGCACATACAGAAATTACTTTGAAATAAGAACAAAAAGGCAGCAACTCACCTTACTTTAGAAAAAAAAAGATAAAACAGGGAAAGTGAACTGTTCGTTAAAATACATAGCTGTTTTATTTATAATAAAAAATCTGGAAAAAATGTGTAGTCCAACAATTGAACAATGCCTGAATAAAAATTAAAAGAATATTATGGCACCCTTAGTGATAAATATGAAAAAATTGAGGACATATGGAAAGACTTTTTGTGAAGTGAAACAAATAGAGACCTCAAGAACCCCTGATGGTATCTGTACTTAATAGCACTCTCTATACATGGAAATCAAAGTTATAAGAAACAGTTTCAAATTCAAATCAGATGAGTACACAGACTGAACATGTTTTGTTTTTTTTTGCAAATGTGTTCAATTCTATTTTTAAAATGTTATGTATATAGTATAATGTGTATATAGTTTCATGTGGTTTTATTCCTTATTTTGAAAAGTTATTTATTATTTTTATTGATAGTTACTCAATTTAGAAATAAAAGCTAGGGATAGGGACTATACCTGGGATTTCATTTGCACAAGGAATTCCCATTTGAGTAAACTCCCTGTACGTGCAGGTTACCACCTTCTCTGTGACCTGTGGTCTGAGAGTTGTCTTGAGCCCTGAGAAGTTAAATGACTTGCCTAAAATCACACAACCAGTATATATCAGAAGGGAGTTTTAAATCCAGGTCTTTCTGATTTTGAGTCTGGTTCTCTAGGTATTTAGCCACTATACCATGTAAATGGTCTTTTGCCTCTTTGTGTATCCTCATAATTTAGCACAGTGCCTTGCACTGATTAATAAATGCTTATTGAGTGATTGATAGATAATTTTCCTATTCACCACAATGGCTATTCCAAACTTTTTCATCCCTCCTCAATCTTTCCATGGCCCCCTCTCCACCCTCTTAGTTGAGGATCTAATCTCATATGTCACTGAAAAAAGTGAGTCCATTGGATGAGAACCCCTTTTTCTTCCCTTTTCCTTATCTCATGTAATTAAAATATCGGTCCTCACCATCTCTTCCTTCAACCCATCTCACATCAAGAGTTGGATGCCCTTTTATCTTGCCAAGGTAAAGCCCTCCACATATACCCTTGATCTCAGTCCATCTTATCTTTTCTAGCAGATTGTTCCCTTTATCATCTTTATTCTCTCACTACTCTTCAGTTTCTTGCTGTCTACTGGCTACTTCCCTACTGCCTACAAACATACCTATCTCTGCCCCATATTTAAAAATCCTCACTTGAT
Source organism: Gymnobelideus leadbeateri (assembly GCA_011680675.1). Classification (NCBI taxonomy): domain Eukaryota; kingdom Metazoa; phylum Chordata; class Mammalia; order Diprotodontia; family Petauridae; genus Gymnobelideus; species Gymnobelideus leadbeateri. Next base: position 123,120 of record WOXC01005991.1, read on the forward strand.
CCAGTCATCCCAGCTAGCAATCATTCTATATTTCTTATCAGTTGAACTCTTTGAGAAAGCCATCTATACCTCCACTTCCTTTACTCTTTCTTCTAAACTCCCTGCAATCTAGCTTTTGACATTATCATTCAAGTGAAATTTTATCATGCTTCTTGACTCTTCTCAAGTCTTTGACACTGTTGATCACCTCCTCCTTTTGGATATACTCTTAAGTTTGCATGATACTACTCTCTTCTGGTTCTCATCCAGATCCTTCTCGGTTGGCTTCATTGGTTCTTCATTGAGGTCACGATCATTAAATATAGGTATCCCCCAAGTCTCTGTCCTGGACCCTCTTCTCTTTTCCCTCTATATTATCTCACTTCATGATCTCATCATGAGTTCAATTATCATCCCCATAGGTATGATTTCCAGACCTATCTATCTGTCTATCTATCTATCTATCTATCTATCTATCTATCTATCTATCTATCTGTCTGATTGTCTGTCTATCTGTCTGCATATGTATAGCTCTGAAGACCATCTCCAGTTGTCCTGGTCTATATCTTGCCATTCAACCCAGATGGCTCCAGAGGAGAAGGCTGATGACTTTGCATAGCTCTCTCTTACTTAAATTCAATTCACTTTCGAGGCATGGCATCATAACAACATGTATCTATATCTATTCATATATCTATATATATCTATCTATCACAAATCACCTAGATAGAGATGATAATTGAACCCAACCATCTCTGCCAATTGCCACCCACAGGACAGGTAAGACACAGTCTCTCCTCAGACCCTAATGGAGGCAGCTCAGAACCCTGAACCTAAAAGTCTTAAGAACAGCAGTGTAGGGGCGGCTAGGTGGTGCAGTGAATAGAGCGCCGGCCCTGGAATCAGAAGGACCTGAGTTCGGAGCCGGCCTCAGACACTTAATCCACACAAACAAAAACCTAGCCGTGTAACCTTGGGCAAGTTACTTAACCCCAATTGCCCTAAAGGGGTGGCTAGGTGGCGCAGTGAATAAGAGCACCGGCCTCGGAGTTGGGATGACCCGAGATCAAATCTGGCCTCAGAAAATGAGCACCCACACATAAATAATGACTAGCCGTGTAACCTTGAGCAAGTTACTTAACCCCAATTGCTTTAAAAAAAAAAAAAGAATAGCAGTGTATCCAGCTCATTGGCCACAGCCATCGCCCTGAAAAGCAGCCCTTGTGTAGATGAAACCTGTCAATGTTTCCTATAGGTTTAGAACAATAGTACCGAAGACTCAGGAAAAAAAAAAAAGTTCTTCCCACCAAAGTCCTAGACACTGTCAAATGGTTCAAAATTTAAAATTGGTGTGATTTTATCAGCAGAAATATCACTGAAGAGGAGAGATTAACATCTGCTTTGTCACTCTGCCTTAAAGACTTTGGGACCTTTCCAACTGATTTATAGCTGAAACCTTCCAGAAGAGCAGAGACCATACTACTCTGCTTTTTGTATCTCTAGCGCTTAGCACAATGCTCTGCACATAGTAATCACTTAATAAGCACTTCCTTTAGTCATTCCTGTCTCATATATGTCCCTCCATCCTCTCACACAGACACTATTACTTCATGTCTGAACTATTGCAATAGCCTTCTGGTTGATCTCCCTGCCTCAAGTTTCTTCCCACCCTTACCCGATTCCATGCCATCCTATATTCAGCTGCCAACATGATTTTTCCTAAAGTATATCTCTGACCATATCACTCCTCAACTCAATAAACTCCAGTGACTCCCTATTACCTCTGGGAGCAAATATGAACATCTTCTCTTTAGTATTTAAAGCCTGAAATGACACTCATTTCCCAATACCGTGCCTTGTCACTGACTGTCTTTTACCCTTAGAATGCTCTCCCTCCCCTCTTCCATTTCTTAGCTTACCTCATCTACATTAAGCCTCATCTTAAATCCCACTTTGTATAAGAAACCTTTTCAGGTCTCCCTCCCAGCCCATTTCCTACCCCTCCCCTCCCCAGTGCTAACACCGTCTCTCTGGGCTTACCCCCCCTTTACACTGCAAATACCTCATATATATTTAGTTGTTTGCATACTACCTCCCTCAATAAAATGTGAGCTCTTTGAGGGCAGGGGACCACATTTTAACCTTTTTTTTTTTGTAATGCCAGCACTTAGCATAGTTCCTGACATATGGCAAGTACTTAATACACATGTTGAATGCTCCCTCTCATATTTAATGTACAAAAAGACGTTTTTTTTCCCTCTCTAATACAATTCTTTCACCCTTCATTGTGGGGGAAAATCTGTTATGGTAGACAGAGTTCTGGGCTTGAAGTCAGGATAATCTGGGTTCAGATCTTATTTCTGAGACTTATTTTTTTTAAGTTTTGCTTTTTTGAGGGGGAAGGTAGAGCAATTGGGGTTAAATGACTAGCCCAAGGTCACATGGCTAGTTTTGTGTTAAGTGTCTGAGGCTGGATTTGAATTCAGGTCCTCCTGACTTCAGGACCGGTGGTCTATTCACTGTGCCACCCCCATTCTCTGACACTTGTTAGCTATATGGCTACGGGAAAATCTCTTAATATCCGTAAGTCTCAGGTTCATCATTTATAAAAACAGAGTAATAATATCTTTCCTACCTATATCTCAGGATTTATATGGGGTACAGAGGAGATAATGTTTGTCAAGTGCCCTTAAATCTTAAGATTCTAACAAAATGTTAGCAATCATACAATGTCACTTCACAACTATATTGAAAGTAAACATTGAAGATTTATTATGTAGATAAAGTAGTGTATATTTACACGGCAACATTTTATGATTCATAAGCACTTTCTATGAGAGGCTTTTTCTTCTCTCCCTCTCACAATGCCCACCCCCTAGTGCTGACCTCATTTAATTCTCCAAAACTCCGTGAAGTAGGTAAAGACATTTTAAAGAGGTTCAGATAGGTTGAAGAACTTTTATTATTTCATACTAAGTCTAAGTGAAGGCCTTCAGACTCAAACTCCAGTGCTCTGTCTAAATCTGGAATACCACCAGTCTTTTAGTGAAAGGATGAAGTTTTGATGGTTGTATAGGTCTATGTGTATGTTTCCACAGCCTGTTTTCTGCAGGAAGCTACTGAAACTGTGAATCTGCTCTGACCAGACATATTCATGTTTCTTCATTGGGCCAGCCTCTCTGCCATAACCCTGACCATGCTCATGCTGACTAAGGAAGGGCATTCAGCTGGCAGAAAGGTTCCTTCATTCAAAGGGGAGAGCAGCTGAGCTAGCAAAGGCATCTGGATGTATGCATATAAGTCTGGTGCTGTTGTTTTTATGGTCTTCATTTCTCTTGCCTAGAAGGATGGCTTCGCCATCATTTTGGCTGTTGAGGACAGCAGGTGCAGTATGATTGTTTGTGTTGCCTGGTGTAGCCGTAGTTAATGCTTTGGCTGGGGAAATGGCAGCTGTGAGGCTGGCCATGCTTGTGATAAGGGATTGTTTTCTAGGAAGCCTTGCAGCTGACATGGGTCGCAAATCACCACTGTTTGTAAAGACACTTCCTTCTCCAATCATATAGCATGTCATCATTGGGGAGGGGGGGAGGATTCAAAGGCTAGAACTAGTTTTGCTATTCTTATGTCCATTCAAAGGACCAAGAATAAATGAATAGAACCCTACAAGTCCGTGTTATCTACTGATTTGTCTTAAATTTCATCGTGGTAAACAACCATTATTTAGCAAAAAGATAACTTTTTTGAGGCTTACTTTTTTGTACCCACCTAAATATATTCTGAAGAATATATTTCACTACTAACAACTGTTATGTCCCTCATTATAATGATTTTTCTTTCAATCTTTAAAATAATATTTAGAGCTGGAAAGGGGCCTTAGTAATCATCTAGTCAAAAACGGAAACTGAGACTCATGGAAGCCTCATTATGTGACTTGCCCAAGGTTATATAGTTAGTAGAAGGCAGAATCTGAATTAGAACATGGGCCCTCTGACTTCAAATAGAGTACTCTGAACATAAGATTTCTTGATATCCATAGCCACTTGCATATTTTAGCAAAGGTTTCTAAATTTGTCACCTCCAAAGTGGAGTTCTCTGGTCATGACATAACTCCAAAGAAATTGTGATTAACCATTTGGAAAACAAGAAGATGAGTTGCATTACAGACATTCAAAGACAGGCAATCTCTGGGTCTGTCAACAATTCAGCATTACCATATTTTTCATCCATTGTCATCAACAATCCCTTACATTGCCTCCACTCAACTACTAGTCTGCTGTGGTTTATTCAAGCTCCTCACTTCTCCCCTTTTCCAGTGGACACTGGACTCTCAAGATAGTTATACCCTAACTATGATCTGGGCACCTATTCCTGCATATGCAACTCTGTAGGAAAAATTCTAGACCCCCCACCCACATCCTGTCCCCCTAAACTATTTCAGGGCTCTAGCTGGCACCCCTAGGGGGAAGGGTAGATTCTGCACTCCAAGCCAGTGGACATTAAATAAGACTTCTGACCCTACTTTTTTGTTCTTGATGGGAGAGTGAATTTCACAGGATGAATAACTATGGATGAGTTGTAATCTACATTTAAGATCTCATTGCATTCTTCTATCATTCAAATACACTCCCTTTCAGAAATTCCTTATTTTTGTAGTGAGTGCCACCACTCTTATGGTGACCCAAGTTTAAAACATTGGTGTCATATTTGATTCTTCACTTTCATTTTATCCACACATAACGATTAGTTGCTAAATCTTATAGTTTTGATCTCCCCTCCATCTGTTGCCTCCATAAGTCATCTCTTCTCACACAGCCACCGCCTTGGTACAGCTCTTACTTATGGTTACAAAATTCTGCTGGTTGGTCTTCCTGCCTCAAATATTACCCCTTGTCCACTCAGCTGCCAAAGGGATTTTCCTAAAGGGAGGTCTGTCCGAGTCACTCCCCAGCTCAATAAACTACAATAATTCTTTGAAACTTGCTTGATTAAATATTATTTCATTTTTGTTGTATCTTTTAAAATGTCTCATTTTGTGTTTTATAATGTAAATGCATATTATATAGTGATACATGTATGTAAGTTATAACTATTATTTTTTAAATTTTATAAATAAATAAATATACATATGTTGACAGGCTATGCTGAATTTTTTTTTCTGATTAGTGCATGATTACTGATGTAAGTGATAGAAGGAGTCTTGATATCTTGGCATATTTCTGCAAAGATAGTATTTATGTTAATATTTTGAAATTTACTTAAAATCATTTGTGATACCAATATCCTGATTTATATTCTGCTTCTTTGCTGCCAGGATTGGTTTTAATGACAGTATTTTCAGAAACTGATTGTGAACATTTTTTCCCATTTTACTCAGATCATTCATGCTGAATTTATCTTTCAGTTTGAAGTATAGCTTAAATCTCATATTTAATAGATTATGGACAACACAGAAAATACTCCAGGTGGATAAAGAATTCTTTTGCTGGGGTAGTTTTTAGTAGGATATAAAGGAGAATAAAGTCTGTCATATAAGTACACAGATTTCCACAAAACTAAGATAAATGACATGTGATAACAAATTAGCATATCAGGATATGCATAGGCATTTCAGGGAGGATTTGGGAAGGATCACAGCCTTAATGGCTAAAAGTATATATGTTCTTTAACATCCCAGAGACCTAAAGCATATAGCACTCAGGAGTATAAGGAAGCAGTCTGCAAAACAAGGCAGAGGGAATGAATGGAAAACTAGAATAAGTGAAGATCATTGAGGAGTCAGATGTGACTTAACGGAATATAGATGGAGCATGTAATTGGGGTTCTGTCAATATCATACACAAGAAAATTTTAATCAGATGTTAGCCCAGACACTGGAATGAATAAAAACAACACTGGGTGATGTGCTTATGCATTTGAATTTATCTCATAGTTGTGGACTTTTCTAAGTACAACATACCCTTTGTTTTTCTCCCCTCCCTCCCCCCAAGAAAGGTACCCAGAACCTCTCCACATCTTCTGAGTTAATTTGTGACCCTATCTGTCCATAACTTTTCCATAGATGATCCATGCAATGAACCCAAAGGCTTTCTTTGAATCTTCCTCTTGTTTTCTTTTTTCCTAAACTTAATAATCACTAAATAAAACTAACGTTTCCTCATAAAATATGGAACAGGTGAGGACTGTATGTGAAACTGTGAATTTCTTATGGTATAGAATTTGCTCTCCTTTTAAAGCACAGAATAATTATATATAGATTATTAAATAATATTAAATTTTTATTGATTTATATTATTATATTATATAATATGATGCAAAATTATAGTAACAATATAAATGATATTATATATTATTCATTACTACTAAACTATACAATTATATTTTAAATATAATAAATTATTCAACATGTATTTTTCAAAGCTATCTTGCTTGCCTGTTATTCTTTCTGGTCTTCCTTCTATTCTCTTTTAATTTGGGGGTTGAGGAAAATGGTAAATGTTTAACAACTGACTTTACAAGAAAAAAATGTACACGTGACACATTTTTGAGTGAAATCTTTATTTAACACTTTTTCCATTACTTTTCTTAAGTCTAGAAATCAACAAAACAATAAATCAGGCCCTGATTTGTCCTGTTCACTCATTTTTGAATGAAAGTAATGAAAAGTAATGAAAAGTGAGCAATCGGCTCTATCCCATCAGTTAGAGCTGGTTTCAGAAAACTACAGAGGGAGACTCTATTCTTAATCTCCATAGATTTCCCAACTCCCCAATTTCTCATCAATTGAAAACCAATGAAACAAATTTACTTGCAACAAATATACATAATTAAGCAAAACAAATCTCTATGTTGGCCATGTACATCTGATTTTTTATTTTAAGTTCATCACTTTTCTGTCAAGAGGTAGATAGCTTTCCTTCTTCATTGGTCCTCTAAAACTGTGCTTGGTCATTCATTGCATTACAGAGTTCTAAAGCCTTTTCAATGTTGCTGTCTTTACAATGTTGCTGTCTGTGGATAAACTGTTACTGCTCTACCCACTTCACGTTGTAGCAGTTTAAATAAGCTTTATTCTCTGTAACTATCCCTTTCATGATTTTTTTTTACAGCACAGTAACATTACATTATATCCTTATCCCATAATTTATTCAGTCATTCACCAACTGATGGGTATCCCCTTAGTTTCCAGTTCTTTGTTATAAGAAAAAGAGCTACTATAAACATTTTTGTAGGCAAGTAGGTGACCCAGTAGATAAAGATCTGAGCCTGGTGTCAAGAAGTTCAAAGCCATTCTCAAACACTTGCTAGTTGTGTAACCAGGGAAAGTAACTTAGTTTCTGCATGCCTCAGTTTTCTCATCCATAAAATGGGTACAATAGTACTGCCTACCTCTCAGGGTTTTTGTGAAGATCAGATGAGATCTGTAAAACACTTTAAAACTTTAAAGTGATACATAAATGCTAGCTATTTTTATTTCCACATAGGACCTTTTCCTTTTCATTTGATCTCTTTAGGATATAGGCCAAGAGTGGTATTTCTGGGTCAAAAGGTATGGACAACTTGGTGATTGGAGGGTATAATAACATATCACTTTTCAGAATAACTGGGCCAATTCACATTTCCACCAACCATCAATGGTCTACCAGTGGTATTTTTAAAAATTTAATTAATTCATTTTTTGATTAATAAACATTTATTTTCTTTTACTCCTCTTCCATAGTGGCTCCAATATTTGTTATTTTCCTTTTTTTATCTTTGCCAATCAGATTTCTTTTCATCTTTTTCATTTTTTTAGAGCTGCCAGCATTTAAGCTTTTCATTTGTTTATGATTTTCATTTGTTCTTCCTCTCATTACATGACTAGCCAACCTCCTTTTCAGAATTAACACATCCCTAATTATTTTTTTTAATCACTTCTCCTGTGCTGCCTTTAATTAGTTGGAGGAGTGACATGTAAAAGGGGGCATTAGATTTATTGTATTGGATCCCAGAGAGCAGAACTAGGAACCAAAGGCTGAAAATGCAAAGTAACAAATTTAGGTGAAATGTAAGAAAAACAAACCTTACAAATAGAACCATCCAAAGGGAGAATGGGAAGCATGAGGAGATAAAGGCTTCTCTTCACTACAATTCACTAAGCAAAGTCTAGATAACCATTCATTGGTTGTCAAGACCTTGTTCAGGAATTGTTTGATGGTTTCTGAGAGCCTCCTGCCTCCGAGTTCTGTGATCTTAATGCTAGTTTGAAAGGAGATGTAATAGGGAAGTGGATAAATTGATTTATATAAAAAGCCACGTTAAAGACCCTTTATGTTCTACAGACTTCTTCCATTCCTGAACGTATTTTGATGTATGGTTTGATTTCATGAGTATACAAATTACAAAACTTAGGGGAAAAAGAATGATGAGGATGACTTGGTAAATTATTCTATAGGTTGAAAAATGCTTAAAATGAAATGTCAGCTAGACATTGTTTTGCTAGTCTTAGATAACCTCTGACTTAAATAACCTTATTTTGCTGCTTTTTTAAACTTCCTACTGATACTGTGAAGTTTCTGCCTTAAGAGGGTAGAAACTTTGTCTTTTTTCCTTTCTTTATATCTCCAACACTTAGTACAGTGTCTTACATGTGACTGACTGACCAACAATAATAATGGCTACTCACATTTATATAGGACCTTAGAATGTGCAAGATGTCATGCATATGTTATATCATTTAATCAAGAGCATATACCCTGTATTTCATTCATTGGAAACAACCTGGAAAAATGGGATGCAAAAATCTCAATTGATTGTTTCTTGTAGTTACTCTATAACTATAAATCTTGAATCTTTGAAATTTTTTTTTAAATTTTAAATTAATGTGTTTATTTACTTTTAGTTTGCATCATTCAGTTCCACCATACCTTGAGTTTCAAATGTTCTCCCCCTTCCTTTCCTCCTTTCCTCCCCGCCCCCCCCCCCCGCCAATCATGGAGGCACACACTCAAATATAGGATCTACAAACACCTTCACATTAAACATTAGTCAAGTTGTAAAGAAGAGTTATAATTAATGGAGTGAACAATGAGAAAGAAGGAACAAAACAAAACATAGAAGAGAGAGACCAAGTAGTTTGCTTCAATCTGCATTCAGACTCTGTATTTTTTTCTCTGGATGTGGATTTCTCTTTCAATCATGAGTCTTTTGGAGTTGTCTTATAACCTTACATTGCTGAGAGGAGCCCATTCTATCAAAGTTAGTCATCACATATACATTGTGTCTGTGATTGTGTACCGATTTTAGATCTTTGAAATTAAGGTGTCCAGGTTTATATGAGTATCATCTCTTATTTATGCCCTAGACAGAGTAATCTCTATATGATTCTCTAGCAGTTTTCTCCATGTTATCAAAAATATCAGTTCAGGGGAGAAATGTAAATAATAATAACACAGAAATTCTACTTCTCTTTTAAAGATTCCAAGTCTTATTTTAAAATATTATCTGATATCACTACTACCCATTACAGTAGGTATTATGACAAATATTCCCTTTACTTTCTGCATTGAAGTAGGGCATAGAATTGCAAAAGTGAAGCATTGAAGGAAAAAAAATAATGGAGAATGGTGAGAAAACTCAGAAAGAGGCTGAGCACTTAAAGAATGGTGATAAAAACTAACGGGATCAAGATGATTTTTAGATAAAGGCTAACTGCCACACTTAAGCCAAATAATGCCATATAGTTGCTATGAAAGGTTAGTGTTTTGGGGTTTGGGTTGCATTCTGTTGTAGGCCGTCTTAATAGCTGAGACCTTAAGGCTGTTTCTTTCATTTTAATGGATATACTTTGGGGACAGAAGATTGAGAGCTCTATCTCCATGGCTAAATGCTTGATTTACTAATAATCTGTGAATATTCTATGTATGAGGTAAAGGAGTGCTAAATCAAAGAATGATATTTCAAAAGCACTAAAAATATCTGGGGGATAACAGTTCAGAGGAAACTAAGTATACTCTGACAGTTGCTAAAAACAAATAAAAATGAAAAAGGACAAATGCTTCCAGGGTAGTTCTATGAGTAGGGTTTCATATGTCATGTTTCATATGAAGAGGGAAGAAATAATTTCTTTTCATAGAGCCTACATCAGGTGGTCCAGGATATCATGTATAGTTTTGTACTTATCAAAAAGAAACATCAATACATTGGCCAGAATCCAAAAGGACCCGAAGAGGGCAAGAGATGACAAAAGGATAAAAGGCTATATAGTCTATGAGGAGAGATTAGAGAAACATAATATAGAAAACAAAGGGGAAGAAATGAGAGGGGATCTGAAAATTGTTTTTAAATACTTCAGAAGTCATAACATAAATGGAAAAAAATAATGACAATGAGGACTAAGGACAGGAATCTAAAAGTAGAAAGCATAGACATTCTCTTGAAGATCAAATGATTTTTCCATGAAAAGTTGTTTGGCTATTACTCAAGGTAGGACCTGGCCTTGACTCTTTAGTCTAGACAATCCTGTAATAACTGAGGGGGCTAACTAGAGGTCAGACTGCAGCAGAGGAATGAGGAGGAAATAAAAAGCCTAACAAAACATATTGCAGATGCCATATTTAATACCTTTTTCGCACCATAAATTTGTTTATATAAATTCCACTGCCTGGGGTATTCTATCTGTAAGTTATTAAATTTTTTAAAAGGTGAAGATCCAAACCCATACCTGGGCCAAGACCTTGGGGACATCTACTCCAAACACTTCATTTTGCAGGTAAAGTAATTGAGAATTTAAGGGTCTTAGCTAAAATTGACAAGCTAGTAAGTGGCAGGGCCGAGATTCAAAATCAGGTCTGGTGACTCCATATTTAATGATCTTTCTAATGCACTACACGATCTCCAAAAAAAGGGGTTATGGGAAGATTAGCATCTTGGGTGTGAGGGCTTACAGAACCCTTTTTAGGGCTGCTCAGTCACCCAACTCTTATCTGTGGCTCCAAGAAGTTTTAGCATGCACAGCATGTCAGTAAAATCATCTCAGTAGGAGAGCAAAGCCAGGTTGAGGGTAACTGACAGTCCTCAAACCTGTCAATGAGTTAGGGGAATGTCTACCCTGAAGACTTCCCCCCACAGGCCAAATGGGTGGATGAGAACAATTTTCTCCAACTGCCATGAAGACAGGTGAAGCAGGCACTGGGAAGTACTCAGAACTTTGTCAGATATCAAAAAAACCAAGGTCATCCACAGTATCCTGGGCCTTTGCTAGTTCCTGATTTTTTGTCTTGCCATTGAACTTTGATGACTCTACAAGAAACTGAGGCTGACAACTTTGTGCAAATCTGTTTCACTTAAATACAATTCATGCTCAAGTCAAAACATCATCCATAATGTCAGTGCTCCTCTGAAAATGGACAAGTAGCACCCAGAGAAAACTAGTTCTGAGCACTTCTTAATCTTGTAAATTTGGCTCCTAATTTAACAAGACACAGGGTTTCATTCCTCACTCCAGCCTGTCAAATAGCACCAAGTATTTCAAGGAGATAGGCCCCCAAAGTAACTGGTGCTTGAGAGAATTGTTAGGACTGAAGCAGGATTTTTTTCTTCTCTACCTACACACAGACATATAGACAGACAGACACACACACACACACACATACATACATACACATACACACATCACTATCTCTTTTTTGATTCCCCAAAGGGTTCTGTTTAGTCTTGTTTTGTCTTGTCCATTTTAACATAATCAAACTTCTATATTCAGAATGGCGCTGGATCATGTTGCTGGTAAGGAGCATTCTGTAGATAGGTTTCTGCATTGGCAAAGGTTCCTTTTTACCATGATCTTTCTCATTTGAATCCTTTCCTTTATGATAATAGGACTTTTGTTGTTGTGAAGTCAAAAATTCTAAAATCCTAGAATTTAACTTGAATATATTTATGTGTCTCTCTATCATTCTATTCTTTGCAGGACAGTGGGTGATGGCTGATCATTGCGCCATTTTCTGTCAAAGCATTCTACACAATAATAATAATACCTAATATTTATCTGGTACTTAAGACTTGAAAAGTGCTTTACAATTATCTCATTTCTGTTAGACATATCAAATTTCTGAGGGGAATCTATAGTCTGGAAATATCTCTTTTATAATTTGCCTGGAAATTTGAAGTTGAGAAATACTCATGAAATGTTTTAAACCCCTGGGGGAAGTCAAAGGTAACTGAGAGATCCATATTTATGCCTCATTAGGCAAGTTTAAAAAAGCATAGTGATAGCCCAGTAGGTTTACCCACATCTAGATAGAACAGGGAAATATGAAGAACTTGAAAGTAAATGAAGAATTCTTAAGTTAAATTCCAAGAGCAACTTCATATATTGTGGGGAGGAGGGTAAGACAAAATATTTATATCACAACCCCTGGATTAAATAGGAACAACGAACTTCCATGCTTTTGACAGGAAGTTGTTTAAAAAACTCAAGATGTCATTTTCCTTAAGATCTTAAATCATCAAAATGAAAACTAATACCCTAGGTCCATGTGTCATTTGTTGCCTTTCATTTTATTCTGTTCAGTATTAAAAAGATACTAATCCCTCTGGTAGACCGGAGTGGGATGTGCAGGGAATTTAACTGTAACAAGTTATAATTCAACATGTCAGATCAATGATGTCAATGAATGCTGATTTGTCCCAGGAGCTTTTGTTGCCTTTACTGCAATAATGAAGATTGGAAGAATCATTTGATTATTAGTCTTTGGGGATGGCCACCACTTTCAACTAAAGGTTGAGCTGACTGAGAAAAGATGACAAAAATTACTTCCCTAAGTGACTGAGTTACATTTATAACCACTATGCACAGATGCTTGCTAAACTAACTTTCTAATATTTAGCAGTGTCAGTGGAACATGATGGATGGATTACTCATAGATATGAATTGTTATGTGAAACTCTATTCTGATTAAGGTGACTATTCTATCCACATTCACCTTAGAAACCCTGCACGCTGGGGACCAAATAGTCCATGTGGCTAAATTAGCACAGCAAACCCCAATAGAAAGGTGAACGATTAAAGGAATAATTCAATCAACATAAATAGAAAAGGTGGAAACCAACCAGACCCCAACCTCTTCTTTTTCTCACTGGCAAGACCTTTACCTAGACTTCAAGTGCCCACTTCATTCCTCCACTACAGAAATAGCCAGAGACAAAGGCTAAACACTTAGTATGGCAACCTAAGCAGTTCTGTTGACTTTTCTGATACAATATTGATCTACTATGCCAGTCCTAATTAATATGTTGTTGGCAGAAAACATTAAACAGCAGTTGTCAAATCAAACTTATTATGTCTTTAAACATTTAGGCTTTAATTATATGTAACATCTCCAAGGACTAATATAAGTACAATATGGCTGCTTGGAGTCTGTTGGGTAATTTGCAAGATTACTGTTGGATTTAGAAATAAGGCAACTTACTTATGGATATAAAACTAAGAGATTTTTCTTCTGCCAGAAAATGCTTTCAAACAATTTCCCCCCTTACAACTTAAGAATGTATTGAAAGTGTATCACCTGGCAAAGTGGAGGAGGCCTCACACACTAGGTTAAATAAAATAGGAGAGGTGAGGTTATTACCCAGTGTTTTGGCCTTGGGTCTTCAAATGAACTATTCCCATTGAACCAAATTTTAGAGTTGTTTTCCCTTGACCCAATTTGTAAACAGTTATAACCAAACATCTTGGCAAATCTGTCTACTGGTGACTCCTATTTCAAAATCCCCTATAAATACCTTTGCTTAAAATAGGCCCAAGATTTCATTTTGGTGGATATTCCTCTCTGTGGTGCTAAATGCAAATCCTTTATGCCTTTCCATCTTATATTAAATCCCAGTGTGCAGAAGGTTACACAGGTTCTATGTGAGACAGGTGGGATTTGAACACAAGTCCTCTTATTTAAAATCCATTGCATTGCACATATCTTCAAAGATCTTCTGAAATACTTTCCATAAATGAAGAATAGTCAGCTCTCCCTCCAATATGTTAACATACACACACACACACACACACACACACACACACACACACACGGATTATGTGGTATGTCACTATGCCAACCTAAATACCAGGCCTAAACGTTATACAGCAGCAAATAAAACTAATACAGCCTAGGTTACCAGCAGCTAGATGTATTTCACAAAATTTTCTGTTGGTAGGAAAGGGGTGTGAAACCTTTTCTAGCTTTAATATCTTTTCAAGCAACCAACCTACGTTCTAAATAATGTTCTAGACTTCAGGTACACATGGCATAAGTTAAAGACAATATAGATGATCAATCAATAAGCATTCATTAAACACTGTCAGCAGTGTGCTAATTGCTGAGGGTATAAGTAGACAATGAAATAATTCTGACTCTCAAAGAACTTTAACTTCCTTCTATGCCTCTTTGTCTTGCCCTTGCATATCCAAGGGCTTCTGGAAACTTAAGGTCCCTGTACCTTACACATTATGTCAAATAATCTGGTCATTTAATTCTCATTGCAATTAGAGTGATTGTTTCTTAAGAGACAGGTCAATTTGGAATCAGAGGAGTTCTGCCACGTTATTAAAAGGAAATTGCCTTTGATTTTGTCAGGTATTCAATTAAACTCAATAATTATTTTAAGTGCTTTCTTTTGTCAGACAATTTGCTGTAGACTGGGTATATAAAGGCAAAAAACAAACGGCCCCTACCCTCAAGAAACTTAGAGTCTATAAAGTAGAACAAAGATGAGCTTAATATACCCTACATTCTTTTACCCAGTAATACTGGCCTTCTTGTGGTTCTGCAAACAAAATACTCCATCTCTTGGGACCCAACATTTTCTCAGCTTGTCCCTCATGCCTGCAATGTTCTCCCTCCTTATCTCCCTGGCTTCCCTGGCTTCTTTCAAGTCCCAGTTAAAATTCTCCCTTTTATTGGAAGCCTTTCCCAGTATCCATTGATTCTAGAGCCTTCCTTCTCCAACTTATGCTGTAAATAGCTTCCTTGTACATATCTGTTTGCATATTGTCTCCTCTACTAGATTGTGAATACTTCAAAGACAGTCCCTGCCTTTGCATCTTCAGTGCTTGGTACATAGCCGGTATTTAACAAATGCTTATTGACTAACAGGTTACAAAGTGCAGAGGGAGGAGAGGGCAATGGAATGATAAAATAAATAACTTGATGTTCTTTGAAGGTTTGGGAAGGGAAACTACATTAATAACTAAGGAAAACTATGGAGGAAGCAGCATCTGAGCTGAGTCCTGAAGAAAGATTAAAGGCTAAGTGAGACAGAGATGAGAAAGTACATTCCCAGCATGGGTATGGCCTGTATGACTACTAAGAGGAAAGAAGCAGCATTTCAAGTTCGAGCAACTGTTAGTAGTTCAGCTTGGCAGGAAAGTAAAGTGTGCAAAGGAAGTAATGCAATATAAGGTGGGAAAAATGATTGGAGTCATATTGTGAAGGGCCTCAAATACCAGACTAAGAAGTTTGTATTTTAAAATCTAAGAAATAGATAGCGACTGAAGATTTTTTTGAGCAAAAGAACAACTATATTAACCTTAGGCCTTTGGAAGATTATTTGGGTGGCTGTGGAAAAGACAGATTGGCTAGAGGAGAAAATGGAATTAAGGGAATCAATCTGGAGGGCACTGCAAGTAAGGCAACGGCTGGGACAATAGAGAGGAAGAAAGAAATTTTAAAAATGTTTTGGAAATATAATCAAGATTTAATAATAGATTATAAATTGCTTGAGAGTAGGAATTCATTCTTAATTTTGTCTTTAATTCCTCCTGCTTAGAACAGCACTTACATATGCTTAGTATTGAAAAAATATTTGTTGAACTGAAGTGAATTGATTGGATATACCAAGTTCTAGGAGTCTGAGTCTCTTAATGCAGGCAAACTCCTAGCATTGCATTAAATAATAATAACAACTGACA
Source organism: Gymnobelideus leadbeateri (assembly GCA_011680675.1). Lineage (NCBI taxonomy): Eukaryota > Metazoa > Chordata > Mammalia > Diprotodontia > Petauridae > Gymnobelideus > Gymnobelideus leadbeateri. The sequence continues at coordinate 139,033 of WOXC01005991.1, forward strand.
TTTATAGAGTGCCTTAAGGTTTGCAAAGCTTTTTATACATCATTTCCTTTAAGCCTCATAGCAACCATATGAGGTAGGTGTTCTAGGTTTAGGAATGGGATTTTTTTTTCTGTTTTTCATCTGAATCTGTGACTTCATTATTCAGCAACTTAAATGATTTGAGTTGCTGGAAGGCTCTGACTGGCTCAGAGTCACACAGCTAGCATATGTGCTAGGCAGGACTTGAACCCAGATGTTCCTGACTACAAAGCCAGCCCTGTATCAACTATGTCAGGCTGCCATTCATTAAGAAAGAATATAATTTTTATTTGAAATATATATTTTAACTTTCTTATATCTGAAAGGAAGGTAATAGACCCAATATTAAAAGATCATTTCCCAGTAATTACAGAGAAAGTAATTTCCACCTTCCTCTCTTTCCAGTAGGAACAGCTGTTTAACATCTGCAGTTATGCTATATAGGTCATACATGTTCATGAAATTCGGTTATCAGTTTTTTATCTGCCTCTTTTGTCATTATTGGATGACCATATTGTCATCATTTGATGTCTCATTCGTGACTACACACATCAATTGATCAATAATGAATTTTTAAGTATCTGCTAGATACCAGGCGCTGTGATAGGCACTAGGAATATGAATAAAAAAGGAAGTTATATTTTGATGAGAGAGATGTCAAGTACAGATACAAATATTTGCAAACTAGTTAAATAGAAGCTAGCTTGGAAGTCAAGCATTAATTAAGTGCTTACTATGTGTCAAACATCGTGATTAGGGCTAGGATGCAAAGAAAGGCACAAAGAGTCCTTGCCCTCAATGATCTTTCATTTTAATAGGGAAGATAATTTATAAATAACTGGGAACATACAAGATATATACTGAAGGTATACTGAGATCAGAAGTCATTAGCCACTAGGGGAACTGAGAAAGTCCTAGAGTAGGTAGGATCTGAGCTATCTTTTGAAGTAAATCAGGAAAATTAAGAGGTGGAGGTGAAGAGACAAATATTTCAGGTGTGGGGGACAGCTTTTGCAAAGACACAGGGTCAAAAATTAAGCATTATGTTCTAAGAACTACAAATAGCTTAATAGTGTTGGAATATAGAACAGCAATAGGATGGAGAGGAGCAGGGTTTAAAAGGGTGGAAAGGTAGGAAGGAAGCACATTATGAAGAGTTTTGAATGCCAATAAAGGAGTGCTCTAAAAAATCATCTTGGCAGCTGAGTGAAGGATAGTTTGGAGTTGGAAGGATTTAAGGCAAGGAGACGAGTTAGAAAGTTATTAGGTTGGCCTAGGCAAGAAGTGATGAGGACCTAAATTAAGGTTGTGGTTGTGTGAATAGAAAGAAGGGAATGTATATGAGAGATGTCAAGGTAGAAATGATAAATTGGATATGTGAGGTAAATGACAGTGAGGAGTCAGGATGACATTAACATTTCAAACCTTTGGGACTAGGAGGCTGATGGAGACCTTGACAGTAAGAGGGAAGTTCAAAGGCATACTGGAAAGAAAACTTTAGAGTCCAAGGTCTTGGGTTCAAATTCATACCTCTATCCTCATTCACTACTTGGATGAATTGAACAAGTCACTTCATTACTCTTGTCCTGAATTCCCTCATTTGAAAAGTGAGGGGATTGGATTAGATGACCCTTGAGGTCCCTTCTAGCTGTAAATCCTACGTTTTGAATAGGACTTTTGTGGTAGGGGTAGGTGGGGAAGTGGATGTACATTCCATAGAAATGAAGGTAAGTTGTTGGTCTTTTCCTGGGACCCTGCATGGCATAGTTATTTCTGCTTCCAATCATTCCAATTATTCCAATCCAGGTTGATTGAATAAAAAAAAGCAGACATTAGTAGCTGAGTTGAGATATGATCAAGGCATCTTGAATTGAGGCATTGCAGAGTGATTCAGTCCAGGGATGTTTATTCATAGACTATGATTCCAACCTTGGAAAAAGAAAATTTGATTAAAATGCTGCAGCAGTAAGAATGGCATGGGTACTTAGTCACTACAACCTGAAATTGTTTTAAATGTTTCTCTCCCCTTTCTTCTCCTCGCCCACCCTATCCACCATTCACTTTCTTCTCTAAAACTGATCTGTTCTCAATGAAACACTGCTGAAAACACCTGCAGTTACTTACTTTGGATCCATGACTCACAATACACTTGAGACAGGTGATTTCCAGACAGCAATGAATGCTCTGTCATGGCTCATCACTACAGTTTTTAAGGGCATGAGCCACTTTAGATATCTGAGTATCTTCCTTTTGGATATAAGTGTTGAAGAGGGACAAGACATAAAAAATAAAACAAGGGATAAGCTTTAATCATGAAAACATATAAAACCCAAGAAATATTGAAAAGGAGACAGAGACAGAGGAACAGAGACAGAGAAAGACAGACAGAGAGAGGAAGGTGGAGGTAGGGGGAGCTGGGGTGAAAGGTCCCAGGTCATCGTGTTCTTTGCTATGTTGTTGTTGCTGTTATTGTTGTTCTTGATAGTTTGATGTCTTGCATGTGAATTGGGTTTGAGTAAGGCAGTGAGCTGTGCGAAGTCATCAGTCTCATTCTTTCCTTCAAAATCATTGAAGTCCAGTGGCAAGACAAAGGTCAAGTGGGTGGGTGTCCTTGGTCTTTCTAAATTAAGGTCTTTCCCAACTTTCAGTTTTCTAGCTGTCTCCCCACGACCTAACCAATAACACAATGAGAGAAATCCCCAGATACCAGTTATTTCTGAATCAGAGGTCCACAAAGTGATGCTATATGTTTCACCTCAGCTAGGGGTCACTAGGCATCCTTCATATGCTGCCATGAGGATACAGCTTCAGCAATCCAGAACAGTTGTGTGGAAAATGCTTTTTGAAAAATTCCTCAGCTGCTCCCTTTTGTTAGATGTGTCCAGGCTGAATTTATTGTATTGATGTTTCCAGGTTTTATTTCTTTTCTCTTATTCCAAATACAGTCCAAGAGTCTCCTTTGCGATTTGTGTTAATTTCTCTTGCTTGTCTAAAACAATCATTAAAAAAAGACATACTTCAAATTTCCTTTATATATATATATATATATTTTTAATTCATAGTACCCTTTTTTTGTCTTTGTTAATATCACATTTTTTCCTATAGCTTCTATGGCTTTTCACCTGGGTCAGTTGTGAAAATAGAAATTATTCACTCTCAGAAGCCTTACTGTTTTACTGTTCAAATACTTCAGAGCTGCCTGTTGTTATTTTAGTACATTTACTTCAGCTTGGTTTGACAAATTCTTTACATAATCAGCACTGCATATACATAAATATGATATATAGGATAGATGTGTGTGTGCATTATTAAAAAAGTCCCTATTTATAAAATGCATGCAACAATGTCTGGAGCATTAAGACTTAACTGAGCAATTTTTATCACATAAAATATATGACCTATATGTATGATGACAATGGTTTTTATAGTATATATGTATGCATACATAAAATATATGTGTATATATCTATGCACAAATATAAATATATGTGTGTATATGTATGTATGTATATATGTATGTGTATACATGTATGTATGTATATATATATAATCGCTCACATGTAACAACTGCTCTGAAACTACTATTTCAACTCCCACTCCCAACTGATAAATTGATTCCCCAAGAAGTGGCTTCTATAACCCTGCAAGACTCTAGGAATACTCCTAAGGGGCCAGTGGTATGCATTCTTTTGCTATAGCTTATGAGCCTCCATCAGTGTGTTTTCCACTACGATTGTCAGTTTCTTATTTAGTCAGCTTTTAGAAAGGATTATTTACTGATGTAGTAGAGTAAGAATAGTTGGTACAAGACAACATCTCCAAAAGTCTGTTACTTGCTCCTACACTATTACCTACAGAATCCAGGGGGAAATATGTTCAGTCTTAGAGATCACACATGGCAAAGTGGTAACTCATAGCCCCAGGTTACTGAAAGTCCTTTTTTGCCCTTACACTTGGGCATGAGAAGTACACCTTTTGCATATTGTAGCTTCCTTGCTCAGTTCTTCATGGAGCCATGAATCTGGATCCAATCCGTCCTTCACTTCCTCTGTAAACATGGACTTTGGCCATTCCAGCAAAGCTAATGGGATACTCTTGGGAAGTCCTCCAGATCTTTGAAGCTTGAAAGACCAAAGCTAGTTTTAGCTATATGAGTCTTATTAGGAACCGATATAGTGAAGGGGAATTCAAATCCTATATCCCAATGATCTTGCTATAAGATGACCTCTTTGAAGATGAGTAAAGGAGTCAGGCTTAGCCTATATACTTAGACTGGTCCTTAATAGTCTATTGCTAAATCCATACACGAAGCCTTTCAAACTTAATAAGATGCACCAGGTATAACCCAGTTTTTGTTGGCACAACCTTTCCTACATCATGAGGGCTTGGAGATGAACTTTAGTGGAAGCAAATCTTTCTCCTACTCAAGCACTTCTGTTTCTGAAATTCTACAAGCAAAGAATCAATGCCAGGCGTCCTGAAATACAAATACACAAATTTACACTAAGATTTAAATGAATCAGATATAGATATAAGCTCCAGAATTTGTGTGGGAGGAAGAAGACAATGAAAGGCAGGAAAGAAATACAGAAGATAACCCTTATGTTTTTTGCCCAGATTAGCCCTGACCATGCTCTCCTTTCACTCTTGGCTGAGGAAAGCAAAATTAAAAAGCAAATAAAGAATTGGTTCAATGTGAACTACCTCCCCTTTCCTAAATCCTTTGGATTAAATTAATTTAGAGCTTTGGTCACTACTTAGGACAAACAGGTACCCCTGAACCAACTCCATTTTACACTTCTCCATCCTCTCAGAATTTGACAATCTCCATTTTAGTAAAAAAAAAAGGGGGGGGGTTATGTACAAAACCTCTTATAGAATGATATACATATTATAGGAATGTGAAATAATATTATTATTCTCATTATTATTATATAACTAGATACTTTGCATCTAAAGTATATAATATGTTATTTCATGTCTGTATATAAAGGATACAACTTGTTCATTTTACTGGAAAAAAATAATATTGGGTCCTAGAGTGAATGAAATAATCATGATGAATGGATTCTACTGACCATTTTTTAAAATCACAATTTAGTTCTTCCTGGTGAACTCCAGCATTTTGAAATCCATGTAGTCAATTAGTTTTTAAACATTTAAGTTGAACAAAGTATAATCTTGAATCACTCTTTTAGTCATCTTCAGAGAGGTCATATGATGGCAAGATTGTTAGAATACAGGATTTGAATTTCCCTTCTCTATATTGGTCTTAGTAAGACTCATCAAATTCATTCATCAGTCAGTCCACTAGCATTTAATAAGCATCTGCTATGTATCAAGCACTGTAGTAGGTACTACAGATACAAAAACAAAAACAAAACAGTCCCTGCCTTCAAGGAGCTTACATTCTATATACCTTAATATGTATATGCATATACCTATACAAAATAAATACAATGCAATTTTTTTCAGGGGAGGTACTAGCCATTAGTCTCTTTCAGTTCTCACCTCTACTACCTTATATTTCCCATCACCAGGTGGACTGTCCTTGTGTTAATGACTTTGTCAACAATTGGTCAGACAATTTCAGGTTAAGTTATCCCTCTGAAGTTTGCTCAAGTATCTAAATCTTAGACTATCTCTAGAGACTTTCTTTATGATGCCAATTCATAGTTATCCTAAACTATGGCCTTGGATTTTCATTATTCTTAGAGGAATCTAAGCAAATTCATTGCATTTACATCCTATTTTCTTGTTAGCATCATGAATTTGAAAATGCAAAGTGTTAATTTGGAGTCAGTTAATGTGAGGAGAATTTCCTTGTTATAAAAATCCACCTTCACCTAAAGTGACCACATCAAATGGAATCTACTGTATGGCAAAGTGCCTAATGCCTATAAGGTATAGAGTGTGTTATTTGGCAGAATCTTTTAAATACAAAGTAGCAAGGAGTGGGAGGAATAAATTATATTGAAGGATTAGAAGCAATAATAAACAGGGAAAGACTCTTCATGTTGACACCCCAGAATAACAACACGAAAAAGTGATTCTGGCTGTCACTGACTATTTCTGAATTGGAAAAAAGATGGCTTTTTTAAAAAACAAATCCCCTTAGCCCTTCTGACTTAAAAAACAAAGAAACCTAGAAAAAGTTCAAAAAGGGGAAAATAACCTCCTTTCCCCGAGTTCTTCAGATTAGCTGTGAGTAAAACAAACTGCTCTGTATCCTCTGTATTTAGTGACAGATAAATATATATCAACATGCAAGATAATCAAGGTACACCTGGTTATTATTTGTAAAGACTTAACAGTAAGTTTTTAATGATGAATTTATCTGTCACATAATACCTTAATAGATCATAGGGAACATCAAGGGAGGAATGTGGCACTGCATTTTTAAAGTCTCTTTCGATGTCTCTGAATGATAATAGGCATGGAAGCCACCATTAGTCTTGTTGGATGATGGGGCCTTGAGGAGTCTCCTCTGTGTTACCTTTTAGGAGGAAGGTCAACGAAAGCCTCCCTCTGGGGACTCCCTTGCAGGATACAACTAACACAAGCGTAAACTGTATGGAAATGGCTAAATTATCTTTACTGAGACCTTGGTCTTTGCCATCAATCAAGTCCTCCTGAACTAGTAAAACAGAGAAGCACCCTGCTGGCCAAAGTGTTACTATCCATATGTTTGTCAGGAGTGGCACTGCACCTTTAATAATAAACAGGTCCTTATTTGTCATACTTCCTAATCTGTCCAAGGAAAGACAGTCTTGCCTTTCTGATTCATTTGAATGAAGGCATCTGGGAAGGGAAAATTTCTTACTCTCTTGTATATATGTATGTTCATTCTTCTCCCTCCTTTCAGTTGTTTCTTGCCTTTAAAGACCCTTTCTCTAGGAAACCTGGTCTAGCCCTCTCATACCAATGATCTGAAGCAGGGAACATGAATCTAACAAATCCAGCCTAGCAAACAAGTGCCCTGCCCCCGACACATGGAAAGAAAAGTGCCTGTTTCTGCCCTCTAGTTTCTCCGCTTCTTGAAAGCTGGGGCCCTGTCAATTCCTCATTCTGACACCTACCTCACGGGGGATTAGAAGTCATCAATACCAATGACTGTAAAACACTCTGTAAATAAAAATGGTTTAGAAGTTCCAATTAACAACAGAAAGTAACCCTTTGGGATATGCCAGAGAGAAATAACTTCAGTCATAAATAAGCAATGCCTGTTGTCCCCACCTCCCAGGTTTTGTAACACTTCTTTTTTCAGTGGGGTTAATGGTGAATGGGCCCAAAATTAGAGGCTCAATAATTATTTCTTAACTTCATCCATCCAAAATAAAAAAGAAAATCATCTGCAGACAGTGATTTCTTTGATAGAAAGAGGGCAAGAATATGGGGAAGAGTGACCATTCCCTACTCAATTAACCACTGTCTAAGTCTAATGTTCCACTGAGACCACCACAGGCCTTATCAAGTCAAAAGCCATCAATGACTCTTTAACAAACAAAATGCAAATTCCTTAGAAAGGAAACAAGCACTTATTAGGCACCCACAATGAGCCAGGCACTGTGGCAAAGCATTTTACAAATATTGTCATGTTTGATCCTCACAACAGATCTATCAGGGAGGGGCCATTATTATTTTTCTTTTACAGATTAGGAAACTGAGGCAGATAGAGGTTAAGTAACTTGCCCAGGGTCATACATATAGTAAGTGTCTGAAGCTGAATTTGAACTTGGGCTTCTTGATTCTAAATCCAGTGCTCTCTCCATTGTGCCATCTAGCTGCCTTAAAGCACCTAAGTGAATGGTATGCTTCCTAAACATAGGAGAGGTCATAATAAAGAGAGATTAATTTGGAGCTGTATGGTCAGAAAGGAACTCAGCCTTGAGCTGAACCTTGAATAATGACTACGATTTAGAGAGTGGAAAGGCATTCTAGAATCAAAGGAGGGTGAGAGGTAGGAATGAGCATGTTCAAGGGATGGCGAGTAGCTGCTCTTGAAAAAAGAGGGAATGAAAATAAAATTGGATATTTTCTATATAGTGAATGGAGCCTTTGTCTCAGAATCAGAAAGGTGTGGGTTCAAGCTAGCTCATTTTTCAGATAAGGAAACTAAGGAAAAGTGGTTAAGTGACTTGCCCAGGGTCACACAGGTAGCAAGTGACTCAGGCTAGATTTGAACTCAGGAAGATGGGTTTTCTTGTCTCCAGGTCCTGTACTCTATCCATTTTGCTAACTTAGCTGCTGCAGCTCTTTATTACCTCAATAATAATATACAAATTCTACTGCTTATAATTTAAAAACCTTCACAACCTAGCTTCAATTTACCACATCAGCCTTATTATACATCCCTCCATTAGATTATAAACTTCTTCAGGGCAGGGACTATCTTTTGCCTTTTTTGTATCTGCAGAGATTTGTACATTGTCTGGCACATAGTAGACTCTTAATATTTATTAATTGATTATGATTGATTGACACTCAGTGGTCCAGCCAAACTTGTCTTCTTACAGCTCTACACTTTTTTTTCTTTTTGGAGGGCAATTGGGGTTAAGTAACTTGCCCAAGGTCACACGGCTAGGTTTTTGTTTGTGTGTGTTAAGTGTCTGAGGCCGGAACCATACTCAGGTCCTTCTGACTCCAGGGCCAGTGCTCTACTCACCGTGCCACATAGCTGCCCCTTTACTGCTCTACACTTAACAAAATTCCATCTCCCATTTCTCTGCCTTTACATTGGCTGTCTCCTGTACTTAGAATGAACTTTTTCTTTATGTTCACCTCAGGAAGTGCCTAGTTTCTTTCAAATCTCAGCTCACAAATCACCTTCTATATAAGGCTTTTTTGATTTTCCTAGCTGCTAATGCCTTCCTGCCCTTCCCATTATCTCATATTTATGTATTCATTTCATATATACTTATATATGTAAAAATGTTTCCTGCACTAGAATATAAGCTCTTTGAGGGCAAAGGTTTTTTCTTTTTGTATCCTCAGCATCATGCCTGGCACATGGTAGCTGCTTAATCAATACAAATATGATAGAGTCATACCTGGGCTTTAGAAATATTACTTTGTTAAGTAGAGGATGGATTAAAGAAAGAAAGGGGCCTAAATCTGAGAGTTCAATGAAGAGGCCATTGCAAAAAGTTCAGGCCAAAGCAAAACTAGTGTGGAGGTCATAAGAGTAAACAAAACAGGACAGATTTTATGGAAACAGAATCAATAAAGCAATTGATCCGGAGAGGATGAGGTGAGAATGAGAAGTCAAGGGATGCATAGACATCAATGAGTCTAAATGACTAGAAGGTTGGTGGTCCTATCATCAGAAATAGACAAATGACAAAAATGGTTGGGTTTGTGATTTCTTTTCTGGGTGAGTTAATTTTGAGATGCTTATAGTACAGCCAGTTTAATAAAGCTGGAACAGTAGATTAAAACTAAGTTGTGAAGGGCCTGAAATCCCAAATGGAGGAGTCTGTATTTGATTTTTTGGGAGTCACTAAAGTTCACTGAGTAATGGAAGAACATGGTCAGACCTGTTTGCAATGACAAATAGTGGTTCTTGAAGGGGAACTGAAGCTCAAGAAAGAGAGTATAGCTAGAAATATATATATATATATATAGTTTGAAGTTATGGGCAGAGTAAGTAACTGCTCAGTATGACAGAAGATGCCTGTGGGTAACTCTAGAGCTCAAAGAGACCTCAGAAGGCATTGAATCCCAAACCATTACTTTACAGATGAGGTAATTCAGACCTAGGAAGGCTAAGTGATTTGTTCAGTGTTGTGCTGAATATGAAATTAAACATGCACCTGTTACAGCCATTCTTCTGAGTAATCACTGTATATAAACTTAAATATCATGAAAAGCTTTATTCATTTTCAAAAGGAGTGAAAATTGAAAGAAAAACTATTAATTCATTGCTTTTTTAACAAAGAAATTTCAATCTTTTGCAGAATGAAAATTTATTCAAATGTCATAAAGCTTCTGTGAAATACAGTCAAGCACAAGAAGGGAGGAAGGGGTTAATATTTCAACATGTACCCAAGAAGTGGAAAGTAAATTAATGGGCCTTGATTTCAATCATCATAGTCTTTGAGTTGTGGTTGAGAGGCTTTCTCTTCATGTCTCCTGCCTCCATACCCCACCCCCATTACTGATGCCTGTGTAGTAGCTCAAAAGGAGACTCAGAAACTTGATTTTTCTCTAGAAAATTTTCCTCAAGATCCCTATGGCTAGCTATAATTTTTCAACCAGGAACTTGAGCAATTAAGACAGTCTGTTGTGTATTTATATTCACACTTCTTTGTAATAGCCCCCAGATCACCAAATTAACCATATATCTGCCAGTTCAGGGTTGTGCCTAGGATCCATGTCACCCTTTTTATTTGAAGTGGCATCTAACTTTTATCCTGAAGTAAGCTGATTGGTATGTAGAAAAATACCACTGCCTTGATTTAAATGAATATGTGTTTTGCTTTTCATTTGGGAGTCCTTGGGGTTTTTCCTGCCTACACTTAAGAGCAACTCAGCTCCCCTAAACTCCAGTTGTACTTGTAGAGGGGGTGTGTTCTGCCAGCAATCTTGTTCTCCTTTGCATGTGAAAAGAGATACTTGCTTTGGAGTAATTAGTTATCTGGAATTCTGCACCATAAGGGGAAAAAAGTGTCCTTTTGGATATTTACTAGAGGAAAGGCAGAAATCTATATGGACAAATACAGTATTAATGTATTTTTATAAGAAAGCCACATTACTTCAAAATTCATCTAAATAAAAGATAGTGTTGCTACTAAGAGTTCATAATAACTACAAAAGAAAATACATCAAAGTTATTTTTTCCCCACCAAAGTGTTTACATTTGTCAACGATTATTTTAAAGCTATTCTATTCTGACCTGGTATTTTTACATCTTACTGAAGCAACTAACGATCAATATGTATTGATTGGGTCACTAATTACATTAATTTTGCTTTAGAAATTAGAGAGAGACCCTAATGAGAATGTGAAGTTACTTGAAGACAGTACATTATGGGTAGGCTAATTTAGCTGGGCTCCATGCATCAGATTATTTCATTATGAACAGTCAATTACCATACAAATGGGTGAGATAAATAGGGTTTTCTCAACACATTTACATTTTTTAATTCTTTGGTAAATTTCAAGAGCTTAAGAGCATTTATGCCCTCCTGTCATATTTGATATCTACCTATTTTAATCTCAAATTAACCATATGCATAAACCCTACACTCCAGGATTTTATGTACAAGTTTAAAATATCATCTAAAGAGATGTGTTTATTTTTATTTGTTCTAACTTTATTGCTATCTCTTAAAGGAGCAACCTTTTTTTTTCTTTTTCAATGAAAAAATATGTATTTTCTTGGCCTCCCTCTCTGTATAGGAAAAAAAAGAACATGATCCTTGTAAAATATGTAGAGTTGAGCAAAGCAAATTCCCACATTGGCCATGGTTAGAAAAAAATAGGTTATATTCTGCATCTTGACTCTATCACTTCTCCATCAGAAGAGTATGTATCAATATTGGTTGCCTGGAATTGTGGTTGGTCATTACATTCTTCAGAGTTCTTAAGGTTCTAAAACTTGTTTGTCTTTAAAATGCATTATCATCACACAAACCATTCCCTTCCTGGTTTTGCTCACTTCAGTCTGTGTAGTTTATCCACATTTTCCCAGGTTCCTCTTAAATCGTGCCTTTCATTACTTTTCAAGGCATGATATATGATATATTACATTCACATACTATGATGTGTTAAAGAAAAAAGAATCCCTGAATAATTGGTGACAAAGATTTGGAGTGTTGTTACAAATTTACAATAATATGACCAATCTGATTCTGCAACTGAGCACCATTACTAAAGTGATGAATGCCCAATAAAAGAGGTGGAGGAATCATCTAGCCATGTGAGAGTATGCCCTGTTGGTATTAGTGACCTATGTATTCAGTTGGAAGATTTGAAAGACTCCAGATGTAGCTTTCTCTATACCAACAGATTCTAATAATTGGGTTTTAGCAGTTGGGGAAGAAATCTGTTGGAGAATTAGAAAGAAGAGTGAGGAGATGAACATTAAGTCATTGAGAGGACATGTGAGGCTTTCAGGCAAAGCCACCTTCATCAATGTCATCAGAGTCCTACAATGGACTTTAGCATCAGGAAAATAACTTGAGGAAATTTGAGAGAAAACTATACCAAAATGAATAATTCAAACAATATTTTATAAACATTTGAGGTCTAGTGTGAGTACTAATAACAGAATTTGTTTTGGCTTATATATTTTTATTCACTTAAAATCAAAATAAAAAAGTGACAGTATGGGAAAATTTACTGAGGACCCAAGTTTGAATCTGAACTCTGCCACTTACTATCAGTATGAATTTGGGCAAGTTACTTCAACCTCTCATGTCCTCAGTTCCCTTAAATTTTGAAATATCTCTATCTATATATCTATCTGCATGTATGCATGCACATATGTGTATGTCTATATACACATACAGATATATATGAATATATATGCATACACAAATATATACACACGTATATACTAGAGAAGGAAAGGTCAAACTACTCCAATATATTTACCAAGAAAGCCCCATGAATAGGTATTGCCATACTGTGGTCCACTTGCCATGAAGAGTGCATCACAAGTGAATGATTCAACAAAACACAAACACATGTGCACATGCATGTATGTAGACAAATATGTATGGGTATATCCTTTTATATATGCATGTATGTGTGCATATGTGCATGTGCATATGTATGTTTTTATATATAGTAAAATGATGGTGATAGTGGAGAAATATTATGCTCCTTTCTCTATCCTGTATTGTGTGATGAAATTTTTGCCACCTTATTTCTAAAGTGTATCATTGGGAGTACAAACAGGACTTCCGCAGGGCTCCAGCTTCCACCTCCCCCAATTCATGTAAAAGGTGACTCTGAAGAAACTTTGGAGCTACAGAACTCACAAAATGACACAGAGAAGCTAACCTCCCATGGAGGACAGCCTGGCAGGCTGGCAGCAAGCAGTCAGCTCAGTGCTCTGGGAGCTGACCCCAGCCCTGTGGGAGCCTGAGGTTTTAGCCCCAGGGAGGGCCTGACCAACAACCAGCTGGTGGGACTTCAGATCACCAGCAGCTGTGGCGTTTTCCAGAATTATCAACACATAGATACTAAGGACAAAGGGAGAGGTCAGTGCAGTGTGGATTTTGGGATCCAGTAGTTGGGAGTACCTCGGCTTTTGCCCCCAGGGGGAGAAGTGGCTGAGGCAGCATGGCCCTGCAGCTGCAGCCACATATGCCTGCTTTAGCTCCTGGCCTGCAGATTGTAGGGGGACCAAGCAACAAGTCTGAGGGGGTAATCACTCTTGATTTAACCTGCTTGGATATGGATTGTGGTCTAGTGTGGACGTCCTGGGGTGTGTGACCAGCTTGTCAGAATGTGTGGAGGCTTCAGAGAGGGCACCCAACAAATACCTTCAGTGATTGGGACAAAGCTCCCCTGTCTGGTGGCAGAGTCCTACTGTGGCAAAAGCCCAAAAATCAAGTAATTGAGTGGCAACATGAGGAGGCAAAGGAAGCAAAACAGAGCAACCCAACTTTATACTCCTATTTTGGGGACAAAAAGAATCAAAGCATGGAACAGGAGGAAGACAGTGAAGTCAGAACTCCTGTACCAAAAGCTTCCAAGAAAAATACAAGCTGGTTACAGGCCATAGAGGACTTTAAGAAGGATTTTGAAAACCAAATAAGAGAAGTGGAGGAAAAATTGGGAAGAGAAATGAGAATGATGCAAGAAAATTATGAAATGAGATTCATCAGCCTGACTGAAGAAAATAACACCTTAAATAATAGACTAACTCAAATGGCAAAAGAGGCTCAAAAAGGCAATGAGGAAAAGAATGTCTTAAAAAGCCAAATTTGCCGGATGGAAAAAGAATCTCAAAAGCTCACTGAAGAGAATCATTCCTTCAGAATTAGACTGGAGCAAATGGAAGCTAGTGACTTTATGAGAAATCAAGATACTATTAAACAGATCCAAACAAATGAAAAAATAGAAGGCAATGTGAAATATCTCATTGGAAAAACCACTAACCTGGAAAATATATACAGGAGAGATCATTTAAAAATTATTAGACTTCCTGAAAGCCATGATCAAAAAAAGAACCTAGAGATCATCCTTCAAGAAATTCTCAAGAAAAATTGCCCCAATATTTTAGAACCAGAGGGCAAAATAGAGGTTGAAAGAATCCACTGATCACCTCCTGAAAAAGATCTCAAAAAGAAAACTCGGGAATATTATAGCCAGGTTTTGAAATTCCAAGATCCAGGAGAGAATATTACAAGCAGCCAGGAAGAAAGTATTGTGGAAACACAATCAGGATAACACAGAATCTGGCAGCTTCTACACTAAGGGATAGATGGGCATGGAATATGATATTCCAGAGGTCAAAGGAGCTGGGATTAAAAACAAGAATCACCTACCCAGCAAAACTGAGTATCGTGTTTCAGAGGAAAATATGGTCATTCGGTGGAATAGAGGACTTCCAAGCATTCTTGATGAAAAAAACAGAGTTGAATAGAAAATTTGACATTCAGATACAAGAAGCAAGAGAAGCATGAGAAGGTAAACAGGGAAAAGAAATCATAAGGAACTTACTGAAGTTGAACTATTTACCTTCTTACATGGAAAATGATAATTGTAACTGATGAAACTTTTCTCAGTATGAAAATAGTTGAAGGGAATATATATATATATATACACACACACACACACACACACACACACACACACACACACACACACATATATATATATATATATATATATATATAGGAGGGCATATTGGTATATGAATACATATGTGAATGTGTGTATATGTTTACAGGTGTACATAGACAGAGGGCACAGGACCAATTGAATAGGAAGGGGTGATACTTAAAAGGTGAAATTAAGAAGTGAGAGAGGAATATAATGAGAGGAAATAGAGAGAGACAGAATGGGGTAAACTATCTTATATAAAAGAGGCAAGGGAAAATGGTTACAATGGAGGGGAAGAACAGGAAGTCAAAAGGGAATGGGTCAACCTTATTCCCATTGAATTTGGCTTAGGGAGGGAATGACATACACACTGAATAGGGTACCTCACCCTACAGGTGAGTAAGGGGGAAGGGGATGAGATGGGGCATAATGGAAGGGAGGGCAGGTTGGGGGGGAGGGAAGTTGGAAGCACACACTTTTGAAAAGGGACAGGACCAAAGTAGAGAATAGAAAAAGTGGGAGGTGGGTTAGGAGGGAGGGAAATGTAGCCAGTCTTTTACAATATATCCAGTATGGAAATATTTTGCACAGCTACACATGTACAACCTATACTGAATTGCTTATCTTCCCAGTAAGGGTGGGTAACAATGGAGGAAGGGAATGAATCTGGAATCCTAAGTTTTAAAATCAAATATTATATATATGTATATATATGCACATATATATACATATATACACACATATATATGTATGTATATATTATTAATATTATTTTACATGTAACTGGGAAATAAGATATACAGGCACTGGGGCATAGAGATACACCATGCCCTACAGGAAAGTCGAAGGGGGTATGGGAGAAGATATGGGAGAGAGCAGATTGGAGGAAGGGATATCCAGTGGGATTGTTATTTTGAGACGGTGGGTAGGGGAAAAATGAAGAGAGAATTTGTAACTCAAAATCTGGTGGAAATGAATGATGTAAACCAGAAGTTAAAAAAGCATTTTATTTGGAAAAAAAAATGTATCATTTCCTTTTCTCTCCCAAATTGGCCCCCCTCCTTCCAGTCTCTTCTCACTTCTATCCATCTTCCACACAGCTGCCACATTGCTATTCCTTAACAGCACATCTAACCATGTTCCTCTCCTGTTCAGGAAGCTCCTGTGGTTTCCTCTTGATTCTGGGATAAAATATAAACTCTTCTGTTTGGCATTTAAAGCCCTTCTTAGTCTGACTGAAGTCTATCTTTCCAGAGTTATTTCACATTAATTCCACCTTATAGGACCTATGTTCTAGCCATACCAGCCTTCTTGCTGAGACATTCAAGCCTACTTCTGTGTCTTTAAACAGACTGCACCCTCACTCCCTCCCCAATCCCCCACCCCTCCACCCCCATCCCTCATGCTTAGAATGTTCTCCTACCTTTCTTTCAACTCTTGAAATCCTTAGCTCCCCTCAAAAAGACTGAGATCAGGTACTATCCAGTGCTGACACAAGACCTTTCCTGAACTTCCTCCAGCCATCATCCCCCCACACACACCCCCAGTCCCCTACCTGGACAAAAATACTTTACACTTAGTTTAAGAAGAAGTGTAATGTAGTGGATAGAGTCAGTCTTTAAGCAAGGAAGATATGTGTTCAAGTCCTACATCAAACACATATTGGCTCTGTGGCCGTGGGTAGATCATTTCCATCCCCAAAGGCTCAAAGAAGTTGTTTAGGACTATATATGTAGTAAAGAAGCTACCAACCTGTGCTGGTAGAACCTCCATTTTCTCTCCTGGCAGCTTCTTGTAACAGTGAAATCAAGGGCTTTGTTTTATTGTTACTGTATGTGCTTTCTAGTTACTTATCTGTGAACAAGCTTTATCTCTCCTGCCCTCCTAGAATGGAAGCTCCTTAAGGTCAGGGACTGCTTTGGGTTTTTTTAAAATTTGTTTTGTTTTTATACCCCTAGAACCTTAATTCCTTTTCTAGCATATATCAGGTGCTTGATCAATATTTTTGAATTCAATTAAATAAATTGCATGAGAGCTATGCACAGTTCCTCCCCTCTCTCAGAAGTTCAAATGAGGGAAATAATAAATCAGCGAAAGAAGGAAATGAAGGAAAAGGAATGTGGGAGTATGGATCCCCAAATCCCTGAGCTTCTTGTTACTTTGCCCTTAAAGAAACTTCTAATCTATGTTGAAGTAGAAGAAAGGGGAGGAGAAAGGGACGACAGGAGAAGAAAAAAAAAAGACAGGGAAATGTGCCTGAATAGTCATACTTTCCCATAGACAGCTGTTAGCTACTGGGTCTAGACAGATAGCTTTAGGGATGGCCACTATGGCAGCCAGTGGTCCAAGCTTCTGTTGAGTTGATTGGGAAATAATGTGAAGATGCTTGCAACCAGGGAACCGAGATTTTCCACAGAACAATATACTTAATATGTCACTTTGTTTATTTAAAGTTGTTTATTTAAAGTTTCTTGCTGCTGAAAGCTCTTTGCCTGTGAGGGTTTTTTTTTTATTTATAGTTCTTGACCCCAAAATGTATGCTGTACACTTTTCACAACTGTATTTGCTCTAATAAAAACATTACTCATTTGTTTTTTTTTAATTTTTTGTGTCACATTCTAAGTTCTGACATGTCTCCTTTCCTCCCTCCCTCCCCACCCTGAACTAGAGAAAGCCATTATTAGACATATATACACATATGTCAAACTATATTGTGCATACTTCTATTTATTGGTTCTTTCTTTGGAGGTTGATAGCATCTTCCTTCATAAGTCCTTTATAGTTGATTTGAGTATTTATATTCAGAACATCTTGATTTTCACAATTATTCTTTGTGTAATATTACTGTTACTGTAACAGTAATATTACTGTTACTGTATATAATATTCCCTTGGTTCTACTCATTTCACTTTTCATTATTTCATTTAAGTTGTTCCATGTTTTTTTCTAAAATCAACTTGCTAATCATTTCTTATAGCACAGTAGTATTCCATCAAAAACTAATTATTTTTAAAAATGTATACCTGCAGAAACACAGGGAAGAAATAGATTTTTGTGTGTGTGGTATCCAACAAAAGGAAACAAACTCTGTGCCCATCATTTAAGTAACAGCTGTACAAATTGTGGTAAATGAAATATCACTGAACACTAAAAAATGGCAAATTTGAGGAATTCAGAGAAGTATGGAAAGACTTATATGAACTGATTGATGGAAAATGAAGTAAAATCATAACAAGAGAAACAGTACACCAATGTAAAGGAAAAATACAACACAACGAAACTATACACTGTGTAATTATAAAGACTAAGCCTCAGAGAAAAGATGAAAAAATAAAGATATCCTCTCTTTTTTTGAAGCTGTGTGTAGGGAAGAGGGTGATGGGATTATGACTATATGAAATGTTGTCTGTGTAAAAATGTTAATTGGTTTTGCTTAACCTTTTATTGTTGCTGTTGTTGTTCCAAAAGTAATCTCACTCTCACAGGTGGAGGATTTTATTTAAAAATGAGTGGGATATAAATACAAAAAGGAATCAATAAAACAAACAAAAAAAAACCATATTGTACAAGTAGAACTGTGACACTGAAAGCAAAAGACCTATAACAATTACAGTAAATTAGACAAAGTAAGATAAAGCAGATTCACTGGGAAGGGGATTATTTGTTGAACAATCCCCAACCTATGTTTGTTTTCCTAGGGGAATCTACCCCATGTTGTCATACTATCCATCTGGGAGTGAAGTGAAGGAAGAGGCCTAAAAGGGACCTTCTCAGAAAGTGGGATTTACCAGAATGAGAAAGGGTTGCTTTGATGGCAACCCCATGTACAGTTGTCTTCTGAGGGAAGCTTTTTTTTTTTTTAGTATTTTGTGTGTTTCTGTATCTGTTTATGGGCTCCTAGGAGTCTTTTGTGCCTTACAAATATTTTGTGGGGGGTGGGGAATAAGGCTGTCCCATATTGATTTGCATTTGTTACTTTGTGTGCTCATGTAGGAATCCTATTACTCACAGTTCTATATACAAATGATATCTAAGCTATAGTTCTACATTTTCCTGGAGTAACTCCAGGTCCAGGTAATGATCCAGAAGGAAATAAAATATAATGCTGTTTTGGTCAGACCCTCAGAATTTGATCCAATCCATTTGTAAGTCCAGAGACTTCAAGCTCCTGATAAATGAGTTATGCAATATACATATATAATATCTATGTCTTGATATATATAATCATTTGCAAATGACTACACAGTAAATTCCATGGTGCTTCCTCCCTAGTATTTACCTGCCCTATGGCAGGATTCACCTCCAATGTTTAGGATTTTGATTGCTTTTCTGTTTCCTCTGGGATTGTATTTGACTGGTCTCTCCCTTTTTCAAGGGCCAGGAATAGTCACATCCACATCTTGGTCTACACTCCAGGTTATGAAGGATTACATTAGAAGCAAAAGGAGGCAGAAGTTTCTCCTCTAATCTCTAAATCAACTAATCCCATTATGGTGCATTGGTTTACTTCTTCCTCTATTCTAGATGTGTCTGCTGAATCTGACATTCATTTATGAAGAATATTTCTGTATTTTCCTGGCCAGAATGATACTATTTACACACTTAGTCTTCAGTTTTATTCAATTCAGAAGAATTTTCTCTCCACTTTAGAGACTAATGAAAGTCTTGAGAAAAAGAAAAGATATCATCCATGAGTCAAATATGTATATATTTCTATTAAAACCAACTTTCTTGTTATTTTCTATTAAAATATTAATTAGAGAATTGAGTGTGACTTTTAAAATTATACAAAATAAAAATATGATGAATGTAAAGTGTGTGATATGCAAATGTTCACTTTGATAGTACACTGTTCCATTATAATATTCATAGCCTTATCTTTTAAGTAGAAAGAATACAAGTGATAATGACTACCTGAAATTATGAAAACTGAGTGTAGACTTATAGGGTTCTCTAGCGTGTGACTATTTATTATTAATCTAGGGCTACAGGGACAAAAATCTATTAGTTTGGTCTGATCTGACGCTCTATTTTGGATCCTATGTGAAAAAAGTCTTTTTGAAAAAACCATGACCACAAAGAAAGGCATAGCTATGTTAAGATAAAAAAATAAAAAAGAAAACCAACTCATAGTGTATCAGGGTGATCCAAACATGATCTGCATTATTTAGAAAAATATTATGGACATTTTGGCTTCCATGTGAAGCATGGAGCAGTGGAAAGATTACTGGATTTGATGTTGGAAAACTTGAGCTCCAATCCTAGTTCTGCCAATTAATTTTTACATGCTATGAGAAAGTCTCTTTTACCCCTCTGGCCTCAGTTTCCTTACTTGTAAAATTAAGGAGATGGAGAAATTTGACAATCTCTATGGTCCCTCCTAGCTCTATATTTAAAATCCTTCTATAATC
Organism: Gymnobelideus leadbeateri; assembly: GCA_011680675.1. Classification (NCBI taxonomy): domain Eukaryota; kingdom Metazoa; phylum Chordata; class Mammalia; order Diprotodontia; family Petauridae; genus Gymnobelideus; species Gymnobelideus leadbeateri. The sequence goes on from WOXC01005991.1 coordinate 159,240, forward strand.
CCATATTCCTATAGAGGGAATATGGTTTAAAAGAAAATGCATTAGAGGTGAAAGCAAAGGGGAAGGAGAAGGGGATAAAGTACCAATTATGTGCAGAAGTCTGGTGCTAAGATCTTTTTAAGAAAGTGAGGTCACCTTCTTCTCTGCCATACTCTATGGTCTACGGCAAATCACAATTCTGGACCTCAGTTTTCTTGCCTGAAATGTTGGATTAAATGTCAACGAAGTCACTTTTAGTTTTGAAAATTTTCTGCATAGTGAGTTGTAAAACTAACTTCTCTGAATTTCTCTCAGCATTAGGTTGGTCTGTTCAACACAAGACAATTAAAATAAACTGTTGTTCTATACTCTTTGGATTCTGAATTAAGGATAGCCAGCATGTTATCAAGCTACTTATTTACAAAACTAAGCATGAGAGTTGAGTTTTTATCTATTTGTCAATATTACGCATCTAAGAAAACAAAACACAGGAGGGACAAAGGTAACAAATACAAGAATTTTTAGGATTGCTACCTACAGCTGAGAGTGTGTGTGTGTGTGTGTGTGTGTGTGTGTGTGCAAGGCAAATAAACAGCATTGCAATATAGACACAGCTGAGAGCACTTAATTAGTGACAATTACAACATTGTTCTAAGCTGCCTTCAGCCTTTCTGTTTCCCTAAGACAAATTCATTTAAGTAAATAAAATGTCAAGAAAATAAGCAAGGCCTTTGACTTGCTGGTCAATGGGGAATATGGCTTATCTTAAAATAGTTACTAAGCAAGTTTGGTTGGTTAGATTGGTATTCAATGTTAAGTTTTAATGAAATGTTTTATTTAAAAAAAAAGAAATTATTGAAATATTTCAAATATCTGATGCTATACTTTGGAATTATTTTGGAAAGGTTATCCATAAGAAAATGTCAATGGTTTATGTTTCTAAACAGAAGAGACCTAGTCTTTTTTCTAAGGAGACTTATTATATGAGAAAGGCCTACTAGCTTCTAAAGATAAGCATGAACTTCAGCCTATATTTCTATACTGTATATTTAGTACAAATTGTGTGGCCAAACCAACTTTAAAAATATTATTTTTTTTTAAAGAGCTACCTGTTCAAAGATTTTTCTGGCAGACTCATAGGCAATTGTAAAAACTTGGAAGCAAACCAAATGCCCCCCAAAATAGGGAATGGTAAAACAAATTTTTTTCTCAATGTAATCTCATTCTTTAGTGAAAATAAGTTTATGAGGAATATTAAGAAGTCTGCAATGGAACATGAAATAATACAATGTGAAAAAAGAAGATGCTTACCAAAGTATATATTACCTTCAACTATATTTGAGGGAAAGTGAATGGAAATGAATGGTCAAAGAATCTGGAGTGTGCCTTAGGGTAACTAGAAAAAAGTGATGATGATAAGCCATGAATTGGAATGAAATCATTTAAATGGAAGTAGTTACTAAGCAAATTTAACTGGTTATTGATATTTAATGTTAAAGTTTAAATAAAACCTTTAGGCCATTTTGGTTTTTTAAAGAGAAAAAGGTTTGCAATTAGCATTTCAGTTTGTGGTCATTACTTAAAATCTTCTTATTTACATATAATCATTTATAAATGACAACATTTTAATTCAATCAGTAATATAACTGAATAATTTTCAATAATGAACAACTTTATTTTTTTGCTTTTTTTAGTAGGGAGGGCAATTGGGGTTAAGTGACTTGCCCAAAGTCACACAACTAGTTTTTGTATTAAGTGTCTGAGGCTGGATTTGAACTCAGGTCCTCCTGACTCCAGGGCCAGTGCTCTGTTCACTGTGTGACCTAGACACCCCAATAATGAACAACTTTAATTGGTGGCAGAATCCAGAAAGTATTTTTCAGTGTAACCATATGTTCTGTATTTATATACATCATACCAGAAGGAATCAGAAATTGTTTTTGAGGTAGGTATTCATAAGAGAAATTGAACCAATTTATCTTATGGAATCATAGCAATTTCAGAGTTAGAAGGGATTGGGAATTGGAAAGGCCTTCTAGTTCAGCCTATTCCTGAACAGAAATTCTGTCTACAAAAACCCCTGACAAATGGTGATCCAGACTTAACTTGAAGACCTCTACTAACTGGAACTCCCTATCTTCCAAGTCAGTTCATTCCACTTTTGGATGTCTAATTACTAGGAAATTGTTTGTTACATTGAACTTAAACCTAATTCTTTGAAACTTCTAACCATTGCTGCTTTTTCTGCCTCTATGGCCAAAGAGAATGCTTATTCATTTTTCCAATTCATAGTCTTTCAAGTACTTGAAGACAGCTACCATGTACCACCTAAATGTCTTTTCCAGATTAAATATCCCAAGATTCATGAACCAAATCTCCTGAGGGTTGATCTCCAGTTTCCTCACCATCATAGGATTACAGATATTGAACTTGAAGGGACTGTTGATATGATTAGTTAAAAATCTTAGAAATAAAGGTCCAGAAAAATTAAATGACTTGCCCATGGTTATACAACTAGTAGGTGGCATTAGTGAGATTTGAACCTTAGTTCTCTGTGTTCAAATCCATCACCCTTTTTACTATAATACATTAATCAGCCTCTTCTGGGTTTATCCTAGTTTCTTATATATGCCTAAATTATGTCCTATATTATATATATGTATATATGTACATATACATATTCATATGCACACACATATAGTGTATACATGTGTATATATATATATATATATATATATATATGATTTACAATTTACTTAACATTTAGATTCACTGAAATAACTAAACAATTTTTCATAATGAACAACTTTAATTGGTGGCAGCATCCAGAAAATATTTTTCAGTGTAACCATGTGCCCTGTATTTACAAACACCACACCAGAAGCAAATATACATAACTAGTAATGAGAAGGGTGTAGAACATTAAAGAAATGAATCATAGGACCCAAAAGCTACAGTAGGAGGAGATACTCATATGTTATCAAGAGAAAACACCTGAGGGGCAATCTTGCTAGACAGGTTCTAGCAAAGTAATAAGCAAATAAATAGCTAAAGAACTCACAGTTAGGAGGTTTGCTTTGGGCAAAACCATTCTATTAACAAAGACAGAACACTCCAAAACCAGAGACTTTGCAGAGGGATGCCTCTATCATTAGTCAAAGGATCATCTATACACATGCAGTTGCCCAAACCAGTTAATAGTACCATTTTAAATGTACAAAATAATCATCACTACGGGTAGAGTTATTGGGTAGTTAGATCATTTTGTTTCTTGGTATTTTTAATTTAAGGGGAACTTTAGCTACTTCTTTACCCAAAGTCTGTTTTTCAAAATGTTCTCTTTTTAATCACTGCCACCTTTGGAGGCAGGATGAAAGTTTTTCCCAATTAACTAAAAGGGAAGTAGTACTTTTCTCCAGGTCCTTTCTTCTAAATGAGTAATTTATTAGTTTCACTTTTCACTACTAAACAGAGACAAGCACTTGTTTGCATGTGCATAGAATAAATATGTACTTTTGGTGTTTATAATTATATAAAAATATTGTCCTTAAAATGTAAAGATGGTGCTACTGACTCACAGTCCTTTAGAAATGATGATGTTTTAAGTTGTTTGCTTTGCTCCCCCCGTCCCTCATTCAGTGGAGGATCCAGCTATGCTCTCTCATCTAGTGCATTTTATTACCAACACTATAAACCTTGGTCTCATTTGTAATATAGTCTATTTGCATCAACCATCTGCATTTGGTCAGCAAGCATTGATGGCTGGATGAAATCCTAGAGTAATGAAAGAAGTAGTGGGTGTGATCTTTGAAAAGTCATGGAGAATAGGAGAGGTGGTACTAGTTTTTTTTAAGTTGACAAATTATTAGTCATTCTATTCCTGGCAAAACTCTAAAATTTATTAGGAAAGGAAAATTTGTAATCACTTAGAAAGGGAAGCAATTATCACTAAGAGACAGCATGGCTTTATTGAGAATGGGTCATTCCCAGATAATCTCATTTCCTTTTCTGACAGAATCATCAAATGTGCAATTTACCTGGATTTCAGCAAAGCATTAGAGAAAGTCTCATATTGTCACTGCAGAAAGTATGGAGAGGCATGAGATAAATGAAACAAGAACTGGTTAAATGTCTGGACACCATTAAGTGACAGGAGGGAAGTATCTAATGGAATATGCCCGGGTTCTATCCTTGGCCCTATCTTCTATAGTTGGTATGTCAATCATCTTTTCAGGTGACACAAAGCTGGAAGGAAGTAAATTCAATTAAGCAAATATTTATGAAGCATTTACAAATAGAAGGCATTGTCCTGGATGTGTTGGATAGCGAAACAGGTTGGATGATAAAACTCAGAAATGAAAAAGATCTTGATGAAAAAGATCAGTAATGCTACACTGAATCTAATAATATTAACTATAATCAAAATAAACTTAAATCATCTCTATGTAGCTGATTTGCAGATCTATTTATTCAGCCCTAATATTTCGCCTACATGACCAACTACCTTTTGGACATCACAGATTGGATACACTGTGCATCTTAAACTCAACATTTCCCACATAAAAGTCATTCTCTTTCCCCTAAAATACTCCTCTCTTATGAACTTTCTCATTACTGTTTAGGGTGTCACCATTTTCCCAGTCACCCAAACTCACAATTTTAGTCTTAGCTGTGATTCCTCATTTGCAGTCACTCCCCATATCCAGTCTGTTGCCAAATCTGGTCATTTCTACCTTCATAAAAATGCTTACATACCCATTGCTTTCTCTTCATTCACATGACCAGTATAGACACTTGTCACCTCACACTTGGACTATTGTAATAGCCCTATAATTGGTTTTCTTACTTCATGTCTCTCCCCACTTCAATCCATCATACTCTTAGCTGTCAAAATATTTTTCCTAGAGCACATGACACCTCCTACTCAATATATTCTAGTGGAATCAATATATTACCTCCAAGATCAAATATAAAGTCAAAGTCCTATGGTCTGCTATCCAGTGTTCCTATCAGTTTTGCCTTGTTCCTCATACATGATGCACCATCTCTTGTCTTTGTTCTTTTGTACTTGCTATTTCCCATGCCTGCAATACTTTCTCATCTCGCCTCTACCTCTTAGTTTCCCTCAATATTCAGATAAATCTTACCCTCTGCAAAAAGCCTTCCATCATCACTTTCCCTGCTAGTTCCTTCTCTCAGATTTCTCTATGTTGATTTGTATCTTATCTCCCTCATTAGAATATGAGCTCTTTGAGGGTAAGGACCCTATATTTGCCTTTCTGTGTCTCCCCAGAACCATGGACAGTGCTTGACTCAGAATTAACACAAAGAAATGTTTCTTTCATGACTTGAATGACTGATTAAATGACTGAGAACTCTAAGACTGGATTTTTAAAAATAACCACACAAGTACAAAGTATAGGATGAAGAAAATGTGCTGAAACAACAGTTTGTATGGGGAAAAAAAGATCTGAGGGTTCCGGTAGACTGAAAGTTCAGTATTAATCAATAGTTCAATTTGTTGTAATCGTTTTTTAGTTGTATCTGTCTCATTATGACCCCATTTGGGATTTGATTGGCAAAGATACTGGGGTGGTTTGCTATTTCCTTCTCCAGCTCATTTTATAGATGAGGAAACTGAGGCAAAGAGGGTTAAATCACTTGCCTCAGGTCACACAACTAGAGTTTCTGAGGCTAGATTTGAATTCAGAAAAATGATTCTTCTTGAATACAGGCCTGACATTCCACTACTGTGCCACCTAGCCACCCAACAGTTCACTATAGTAGCCAAAAAGCTTATAATAAATCTTTATAGTCATCTTTTACACTGTGAATAGGTGGAGCAAAGAACCATTTTTTACTGAGTTATTTTTCTAATTGATATCTTACTTTCGCCTTGTTGCTCCTTTTTCCCAATGATATGGAGACAGGGGAAGAGGAGGGATCCAATGATGGAAATTACGTCTTTGCCATTGTCTTTCTATCTTTTGTAGTGACAGTATAATTTAAAATCAATGCATCTTAGCAAATTCTGTGTTACCAGCAGAGGGAGTAAAAGTGCACAAAAGTTAATTTTTCTGAAGCCTGATATGTCTTTAGAAATTGGAACATATCTGTATAAAATATATAAACGTGTGTGTGCCTGCTCTATAGACAATTTAATTTTCTACTGAAACATTCTTGCCTTTGATCATTTTGTGGGAACCAACAAAAGTAAAAAAATGGATGCAATTTTTAGTTGATGTTATATTTTGAAAGGATTAGAAGAAAATACAAACATAGCCATATCTATACATACTACCAGTTTACAAAATACTTCACAAAAAGAAAAAAATATATAGCTCTCCTCCTCCCCCCAAAGAAGTTCATCTCCTATACATTTTAGAGATTGCTCAGCAGTTAGTCTTGCCCTAAAATATATCTCCTTTAATAAAGTGTCCTGGAGACATACTATTCTGGGTTTTCCAGTGATTAGGTTCTTTTAGACTAAATACAGACAACTTTAGCACAGTACTGAAAATACAAGCCCAACAATAACACTATACAGACAGGTTACAGTTATATTCTATAAGAGGAGTATTGATTAGCCCTTCACTGTTTTCAGATTCCATTGTGAATGGCTAACAGCACCGATTAAAAAAAAAACAACAACCCTCCTTTCTGGACTATACATATATTTGATGTGTGCTGACCAAATGCCCTTCAATATGTTCTATACTAATATTATATGAATATTAGTGAAGAATCCACAAAATTTCTATGAGACTTCTTAGATAAATATGTATTTAAGTGGTTATGTTTTATGCATATTTTCAATTTGTATGCATTAGCCAATTTCACAGGTATTATTTACCTGGTGGGAATATTTAGCTTTCTGCCACTCCATTTTATCCTATGGATATAGTCACATATGTTTTCTAATATGCATAACATTTATGCACTAAATCATTCTAGTATCTGGAGTATTTATCATTTTTATGAGGTGCTTATCTACAGTTGGGCATTTATTTAATTACTAGTTACTTTCTTCACTCTCCTCAAAAAAGACAAATCAAGCCTCCATTGAAGAAAAATGAGCAAGGACCCTCAAAATTAACAGGGAACCTTCTTCTGAAAAGTACAGTTGAAGATTTACCATGAAGAAAAATAATCTGTCAAAAACCAAGCAGGATATAATTGAGTTCTTGTGAAATTCTTTTTTTTCCTACTTTATAAAGAAAAAACTCAATGTTTCTTGAATATCAATCAAAATGAAGCAAATTACAGAACCTACATTAAAAAAAATCCCAATCTAGCTTAAATTAAGGAATTTGGTCAAACTTTTTAAAGACTTTAATTAAATTTGTGGTTTACTTGAAAAAATAGTTTTTAAGAATGTAGTCTGCTGTCTCCAATCTATGTCTAAAGTACCCCAAATTGGAAACATTTAGGTCCTTGAATGGGGTGGAAAAAGCAATTCAAAGTTACATTTTTTTCTGTTCAAACAATACCCCATGGGAGTTTTGGAAATAATTCTGTTTATTTGCCTTTCTTATGTGGAGCTAACTGAGTTGACCTACCACAGACCATCACACCAAACTAGTTAGCTGTTTTGTTTACATACTATTTTATTATGCTCTTAATTCTTTCATTAAAATCTTCTATGAAAGCTAAGTGGCAATTTCTCATAGGAAAAATGAAGCAGAGCCTTTTATTATCACACATCTAACAACAAATAGCTGTGGCTCTATTCTTTTGTGATGTTCCAATGTCCAGACATTGTTTGTCTACTTACAGCAAATGGAAAATTATTTCAACGTGTGTTTTTAGAGAATGGTCCCCCAAAGGGTCCGACTGATAAAAAATAAATACAAAATCACAAAGAGGGTGGTGTAATTGCTGCTAAACTAGATGAAATTATCCCAGTTCATTTGAACCCAGAAGAAGAAGAAGAAGAAGAAGAAGAAGAAGAAGAAGAAGAAGAAGAAGAAGAAGAAGAAGAAGAAGAAGAAGAAGAATTGCTAACATTTTTGTGGCATTTTAAGACTTGCAAAGCACTTAGTATATACCTGGTCTTCAGATAACCCTCTGGGGTAGATGATATTATCTCCTTTTTACAGATGAGGTAACAGGCTCAGACATATTGCCCAGAGCCATATTGTTAGTAAGTATATGGGGAAGAAGTTGCATTCTGGTCTTTCAGACTCAAGTCCAGGGTTTATCCCCTCTATAAGGCTTCTTCCTGTGGATATGGATATAGATATAGATGTAGATGTAGATGTAGATGTAGATATAGATTAAAAACAGTGCATGATTCCTGGCCAAAGACTTTAACAAAGACATAAGAAGGAAATCTACTTTTAAGCCTACATTTGGCTATGTGACCAACTAGAAACCAACTCAAAGTTGGGCACTGGGACAAAATATAGAAACAAAAAAGATAAGACATTCCTCCTTTATTTTAGTATTCTTCTTCCCGAACTGTGGCTCCCTCTTCTCTTCAGATACTGAGTAGAGAGCCTGCTATAGAATTGAGTAGAGAAATAGTGTAGTCTACTAAAGACTTTGAGGAAAGTTTAAAAAAAAAGAAAGGAAAGGAAAACCTTTATGGTTTAATAGAAGTATCTCTGGACTTGGATTCAGAGAATCTGTGTTCAAAACATTTGTGTTCAAATTCCAATTTGGCTATAGTCTACCTGTGTAGACTACCTGTGTGACTATAGGCAAGTCACGTTCTTCTGAAGGATTCAGTATCCCCAAATATAAAAATGAGAAAGGTGGACTAGATGTCCTGTAAAATGTCTTCCAGGTCTCTCTTTAATGGTCCTGTGACCTTAAGGTTGTGTGCATGTGTGTGCGTGTGTGTGTGTGTGTGTGTGTGTGTGTGTGTGTGTATGTCCTTGCACATGGGTATATACATTTGTCTACCTCTACCTATGGTCTTCTTAGTTTGGATTGGTCCTGACTATGTTTCAGGTCAGGAGCATAAGGAGTGTGGGGACCTGGCACTATATTATCATTCCATAACGTTTATTCCTCTAATATGAATTTGTAGCCAATTGTCACAAAACCACTACTTCCTCCAAAAGATGGTATCATTTATACTTCCCTGTCTTTCTTGGATGCAATATTGCTAGTTATTATTTCTATGACTATGGGTCTGTACCTTCTGCAAAAACCTTCTGAGAGAAAAATAAAGTTGATGTAAAATTAGTATTCCCTCCTTTCTTGATTTTCCTCTTTGGAGTGGAGGCAGACTATTCTTAACCTTTCTCTTAACTCCTGAAAAATGAATTCAGTTCTTTTTCTCATGCAATATATTACCCCCTCACAAACTCACACCCAGCTTCAGTCTCAATTGCATTTTTGTGGGGAAAGAAGAAAAAAAAGAAAAAACTGGAAAAAGGAAAGTATTTTTCTAAAGTGGAGGGTTGAGGGTGTGGAGCAAGGGGTGTAGTATTGTGTCAAAGAATTTCTGAATTGGCAGGATTCTTTCCTCATATTTCCTTTTGTGATTTCTCTATTCTCCTCTATCCACTCCTCCCTCACTTTTCCTTCTCTTCCTTATTACTTTGGTATGTGCATGGGAGGAAGGGGAGCAACATGCAACTGAACTAATACACCCCCAATCCAGGGTTGGGAGAAGGTCCTAACACTTTCCTATTGCTCTGCCTGCTACCCAAGACAGCATTATCTGTAGTGCAGCCTTAGGAGAAAAGAATAAGGTTACAATCACTCAACATTTACTAAGTGCCTCCAATTTGCAAGGCCCTGGGAAAGATACAAAGTAAAATGGGACATGATCATTGCCCTCTAAGAGCTTGTATTGTAATAAGGAAGATAAGCCATCAAGATAACACGCATATTACTTTTTTGGGAGGGAGAGAGTGTAGGTAGATTAGGTGAGAAATTTTATTTGCCAATCAATGTAGATTGGTACCTTCTCCTCCATTTATCTTGTTAAAGAGTTCACTAAGAGGTTAAATGACTTACCCAGGGTCACATGGTCAATATGTGTTGGGGTAGAATTTGAACCCCAGTCTTTCCTAATTTCCAGGCTAGTTTGCTATTCATTATTCTGTTCCTCTCATACAAATCACTATTTTACATAATAGAATATAATATGTGCAGATGAGATGTATAAGCAAGATGCTGTGAGGATTCTTACAAGGGAAAGATAACTTCCACATGATAGTATCATGCAAAGCTTCATGGAGGATTTGACATGCAGGCAGGGCCTTGAAGGATGCCCAAATAAGGTAGAATATGGGAAAAGCATTTTAGGGGTAAGAAACAGTGAAGACAAAGGTCTAGAGGAGGGAATCTTTGTAGGAGATGGCAATTATTCCATTTTGGCTGCAACAAAGTATACATGAAAATAAATTATTGTGAGCTAACTTCAGAAAGGAGGGTTGGGGAACTATGCCCAAAGGGCTATCAAAATGTGCATACCCTTTGACTCAGCAATATCACTTCTAGGGCTGAAAGAGATCATGAAAATGGGAAAAGGACCCACATGTACAAAAATATTTATAGCAGCTCTTTTTGTGGTGGCAAAGAATTGGAAATTAAGGGGATGCCCATCAATTGGGGACTGGCTAAATGAATTGTGGTATATGAGTGTAATGGAATACTACTGTGCTATAAGAAATGACAAATAGGCAGACTTCAGAGAAACCTGGAAAGACTTGTGAACTGATGCTGAGTGAGAGGTAAGCAGAACCAGGAGAACATTGTACACAGTAACAGCTACATTGTATGAGGTCTGATTTGGATAGACTTAGACTTTCTCAGCAATGCAAGGACCTAAAACAATTCCAAAGAACACATGATGGAAAATGCCAGTCATATCCAGAGAAAGAACTATGGAGTCAGAATGCAGAACAAAGCATACTATTTTCTTTTATGTTTTCTTTTGTTTTTTTTTTTCCTTTCTCATGTTTTCCCCATTCATTACAATTCTTCTATGCAACATGACTAAAGTGAAAATGTGTTTAATAGGAATATATGCATAGAACACATATCAGATTGCAATCTGTTTTGGGGAGGGAGACAACATTTAAAACTTATGGAAGTGATTGTTGATAACTAAAACTAAATAATTTACTAAAAAATAAAAAGAAAGGAGGGCTGGAAACAGATTGGGGGGAATCTCAGATGCTTGGCTAAGAAACTCAGACTTCATTTGGGCAGATTAATGTTTTTTGAGCTACAGATATGACATGGTCAAAACTGTAATCCTGTGATAGATGTGACAGCAATATGTAGAAAGGATTAAAGGAAGACAGAATAAAGGCAAGGAGTCTGGTCAGTAAGCCAATAATAACAAGAGTCTGGAGAGAGGTAATGAGAGCCTATGAATAGAAAAGGAACAGATGAAGGATAACACACACACACAAGCACATGCACACACACACACACACTATATATATATATTAAGATTCCCAAAGTGTTTTACTTATATTTTCTTATTTGATCCTCACAACAGCCAAGGGAAGTAGATAATACAGAGACAATTGTCTCCATTTTATAGATGAAGAAACCAAGGTTCATAGAGTTTTGTGAAGGAAAGTACTTTCCAACCCTTAAAATGCTAAAGAAATCTGGGCCATTACTATTACCAATGTGGTCTAGAAAATCGAAGGCTTGAAAATAATTTTCAAAACCTATTGAATACCCAAATTATTCACATGATATTGAGAATTCATCCCATTGTCCACTTTCCTCCCATATTATATGTTCCACTCTTATCTCTATGCTTTCCCATAGCACATTGTGTCCACCTAGAGTGGTAGGATTGGAGTCAAGAAGACTTGAGTTTAAATTCTTCCTGAGATACTTCTGTACCTATGTGACCATGAACAAGTTACTTAGCCTCTCAGCCTCAGTTTCTTCATGTGGAAAATGAGGATAATAATAGCACCTACCTCAGGGGTTGTTGTGAAGATCAAATTGGATAATACGCGCAAAAGCATTTTGCAAACCTTAAAGGTTCTATATAAATGCTAGTTATTATATAGTGATTATTAACATTATTTCTCAGAAAATACAGATCATCATAGAAAAATGTTAAAAAAAATGAATAAGAACTTTTAGAGTATGTTACATTTATTTTTGCTCTATAGTCATCACTTTGAGGAAAACATTAATTTCTGGTTAAGGTGATGAAAATAACCACTGACGAATCTTCAGAACAAAATTTTGTGATACATATCTTCATTGGCCATTTCCTAACCTGATCAGATTGGAATATCGATTGTGAGCATTTGATTCAATGGCACAGGGCTGTGTTTGCAAGAGTTAATGAAAAGGGGGCAGCTAGGTGGTACAGTTAATAGAGCATTGGCCCTGGAGTCAGGAGGACCTGAGTTCAAATCTTACCTCAGATATACTTAACACTTACTAGCCATGTGACCTTGGGCAAAGCAAAAAATAAAAAAGGACTGAATGAAAAAGCAAGAAGATGTAAAGTTCCAATCCAATCCCATAAGCATTTATTAAGCACCTACCATGTGCAAGATAAGTTGCCAGGAAATAAGGAACCAGTAAAAGACAAACAAATCTTTTACTTACTTACTTACATTCTACTGAAGGTATAATATGCAAATGTGTAAGTACATATATGATACTTCGATGAGAGGGAGAGCACTAACAACCTAGGAGGGCATCCTAGAGGAAGGTGAGCCTTCTCTCCAGTCCTCTTCTCCACAACCTTCTCCACAATAGCCTGTCTTGTTGCCTATACCAGACACTATGCCCTAGAGCTTTCAATCTTTTCATTTCTGGAATTCCTGCCTAAGTCCCCTGTTAATCTTATTGATCGATGCCTCTCCCAGAACACTTTTGGGAAAGCCCCAGTCATGTAGTATTTTACTCCCATCTCTCTGACCATCTTCTCCACAGCCTCCACAGGTAACCTTGTCACCTGACGCATACTCTCTTTATTTCCTACCTCACTTCCAACTCCAGTTCTTGAGTCACAGACCATGGTCAAATAATTTCTGCCAGTGTTCTTGGATAGAGAATGTCAATCTACTCCCTTATAGCCTCATTCACCTTCCCAGTAATTTTAAGAATCAAAGTACCCCTCCCTAGCCGTCACTTCCCTATATGTGCTGTTTTCTCTTATTAGAATATAATATCCTTGATTACAGAGATGGTCTTTGCTTTTTTATTTATATCCCCAGAACTTAGAGTAGTTTTTATTGTCACATAATATATGTTTAAGAAATGCTTTATTTTATTCATCCAGTCCTTGAAGGAAGCTAGATATTCAAAGAGATAGAAAGCATGATAGTTTTAGGCATGAGGGACAGTCTGTGCGAAGACATATGAGCAGGAAATGGAATACCAATGTTGGAACAACAAATAGGCCAGTTTAATTTGACATCATAGTGGAAGGGGAGTAATGTGATTCCTAGAACAGCAGACTGGAATCATATTGTGAAGGACCAAACTGAAATGTTTGCATTTTATCTCAGAAGCTATGAAGAGCCACTGAAGATTCATATGCATATTACTAATACATTAAAAATAAATTGAAAAAAGTTAATGAAATAAGGAGACATCAGTTTCATACATAGTTAAATGTATACTCCTTTACCAAAAATGTATTTTAATATATAGATTACATAATCTATAGATTACACAAGGAAAAGTTACTAACCTAGTACAGATATATTCATTTGAGTTAATTCTTTTGGACTATATCCACATAATAATTCAGAATCATAAACTGTACTGTTTTTTAACCTCTTGTAAGTGAATATTTAAGGTTATCAGTATGGAGGTATCTAATAACAATTCTCTTTTCCAGATGCAAGATATTTTCAACTGAACAGCTGCAGTAGGAAAAAAAAAAGATTATCAGTGGTTTTCTTCCCTTTAGTCAGGGTTTGGTGTTTATATGAAGGTAGTAAATATTTATAGACCTAAGAATCCAGGTCTTAAAGTTTATGAAAAATCACTTTAATGGATTTAAAACAGAAAAAAAAACTATGTCAAATTTTACTTTGTTCCAGGTTTCTTTTATCACCTCTTGCTTTGTACCTCTCTTTTCAGGCTCTCTTTTGCAAATATCATCTTTATTTTGTACTTATTTCATCCCCTCCCTAGGCTGTCAAGTCATAGAGGGCAAAGACTGTGGCTTTATCTTATCTGCATCTCTCCCTAGTGTGTTACATAGATGAATTTCTTAATAAGTGTTGAACTGAATTGATTTCTCAACAATAACCATATTTTTTCCTGTAAAATATTCTTTTTATCACTGCTTTAGAATTTAGCAAATTCTAGAAAACTATTTCAGCATTATTTATTTGAGAAAGTTAGGTTTGGAAGAAAGAGAATGCATTATATTAAAGAGGGGTGGGTGGGTGGAGAGGGTAAGATGGGAGGAGCAGGAAGCATTGGTGTAACCAAAGAGATTTTGTCTCATCCAGAACTAAGGGTAAAAGGAAGTGAAAGGTAAGTTAGGGAACCTAAAGCCAAATGGCAAAAAAAGAGAAAAGACTCCAACCAGTCATGACGAATAAGGAGAGGCCAGCTGCCTGACCAGCCTCTTGACCTTATTTATTACACTAGGAGGAAGGCTGACTAGTGATGTAGAGGGGAAAAACTGTATCCTCCCTTGGGGAGGAGGCATAAAGATCAAGGGGTCTGGGAAGCCTTACATGTCCCAGTTTGATAATGGTGATAATGACCACAGTAGTCTTCGTGTGTGTGTGTGTGTGTGTGTGTGTGTGTGTGTGCGTGCGTGTGTGTGTGCTGGATGGTAAGGGGGGAGGAAAGGGCTTGGAGAGAGTAAGTAGGATCAATAATAGAATTTTGCAATAGATGGGAAGTCAGTTCTTCCATGCTATTTCAATATGAAAGCCCTCCCCCAACACTTTTAAGGGTTGTCTCCTCATCTGAAATACTTCAATTAAAATTAACTGGATTTCGCAAAAGTGAAGTACATTTTCTCTTCTTCTATGTCTCTTTTGGTTTTAGTCCAGCTGCTCCCACTTATGCTGTTGCTTTTGAGGTTGGGCCATGAGAATCACAAAACTCTATAAACCTCACCATTTCTGAATTTTTTTCATAGCATATGAGAACTAAAGGAGACTTTAGACTTGAAGCTCCTCATTTTTTAAAATATGGAAACTGAGACCTGGACAAATAAGATTGTTTATTCAGGTCATCAGGTAGAAGTAGAACCAGGAATCAAACCCCCTACTAAATGCCCTCATGGTCTTAATGGTAAGTCTTTTTTTCCTTTTTTTTCCATCACTGTGAGCTTTCACTTTCAATTTAGCACTGTCTTGAATCAGAAAATTTGGGTTCAAAATCTGCCTGTGGAGGACCAATGACTGATGAAGAATTCCACTCACCTCTTGACAGAGAAGTGATGGCTAAACATATAGAATAAGACCCACATTTTTATATATGGCTAATGTGAGAATTTATTTTGCTTGACTATGCAAAATTACAAGAGTTTTGCTTTTAGATTTTCTCCTTTTTTTAGTATTAAGGACAGTGGTTGTGAAGGAAAAAATTCTTAATTTAAAAAAATTTAGCCCACTTGTGACAATTGCCACCTGTATGACATTGTGCAAGTCACTTAACCTTGTTTGCTTTCATTTTTCTCATCTTTAAATAAGAAGCTCACATGAGATGATTTCTCTTTTATCCATACAGTTCTATTCATCTAACTCCATGGAAATAACAATTTAATCTTTGTAACTCTCAAAGTATCTTTCCATCAGCTACTATTAGATGCTTTATTACACAAATAATCAAGGGACAAATGACAAAAGTGCCCCTGAAAGTAATACATGACTTGGGATAAACATCAGTTTGCTATAGTGGGAATTAACATTCTCTCTCTCTCCCTTTCCCTTTCTCCTCCCCTCCCTCTCTCTCTCTCCCCTTAATACATGCATATGTTTATATATGCATGTGTATATGTTTGTATCTGCATATATATATATATGTACACAAGATAGAGATAGGTCAGTTAGATATAGAGGTAATGTCTAAAATTGTGATTTCTTAGTATAGGAAACTGCCAGCCAGGAAACTGCCTCTACCAATGCAGATCTACAACAATTCTATAATTTGTAGTCTTACAGAATTGTCTGGGTTGCTGCAGGTCAAGTGACTTACCTTAAATCACAGTCAGTTATACCAGAGGCCATTTGGTCATTTGTTGTTGTTCAATTGTTTCGGTTATGCCTGAGTCTTCATGACCCCATTTGGGGTTTTCTTGACAAAAATACTGGAGTGGTTTGCCATTTCCTTCTCCATCTCATTTTACAGATGAGGAAACTGAGGCAAAAAGGGTTAAGTGACTTGCCCAGGGTCACATAGCTAGTAAGTGTCTGAGGCCAGATTTGAACTCAGGATGATGATTCTTCCTGACACCAGGTCTGGTACTCTACCCACTCTGCCACCTAGTTGCCCCTCAACCTAGGTCATCCTGACTCAAAGGCAGGAACTATCTCCACTACGTTCATCACATCAAACATTGTATAAAATGGGGTACCCCAGAATGAGTCAATGTAGTTAACTGGAAAGAATACTGGCTCTGGAGACAGGACCAAATCTTAGCTATGTGACATTGGAATAGTTACATCATGTCTCTGAACCTCAAGTTTTTTCATCAACAAAATTAGGGCAATTAGACTAGTGGCACTGGCTTCTAAAGTTCCTTCTCATTCTAAATGTATGAAATTTGATCCTATGAAAACTAAGGCAACAGCTTTGTGCCCTATAGACTGATTATAGTTTCCTTAAGATATCGACAGCATAAAGACAATTGCTTTCAGTTTCATTTTCAATAAGACTTTGTTCAGTCACGTCCAACTTTTCCTGATACCATTTGAGGTTTTCTTGGCAAAGACACTGGAGTAGTTTGCCATTGCCTTCGCTATTTTACTTTTTTTTAAATTTTTCCCAAATTTTATTCAATATGAAACATATCTCTATAGTTTTTATTGAGGAGGTTGAACACGTCCACGACCAAATCCACCTCTAAATTGGAATTATGTTGCTGACCCAGCCCTAGCCTCAGCCTTCTTGTCAGCACCAGGAGGAGCAGCACCTCATCTGTATGTGTCTCTGTCAGCTTCACCCCGAGTAAGTTGGGCAGGTCGCTCACCCTCCAGACCTTTAGGCCTTGGCCTTCCTGTCTCAGGATGACTTCTTTGGAGCGTAGCAGGCACAATCTCAGGGGGAAGGTGAAGGTAATCCCGGAGGTGCTGAATGCCCTCATTGGTGAGGTATGAGTAGAAATACCTCCATGCAAACTGTTCCTTAACATAGCCACGAGACTTTAGAGACTGCATGGCTTTCATGACATGGAGATTGGGCACATTCTTTGCCAGCTCAGGGTGCTTTGGCATGTGAACATCCTTCTTGGCTACCATTACTCCCTCCTTAAAAAGGAGTTCATAGATAGCAATTCGGTTTTTCTTGGGCATCAACATCCCAGTGGAGGTGGTGACTACTGCTCTAGATGGAGCCCGGGATAGAAAGATTCTCATTTTACTTATGAGGAAACTGAGGCAAAGAGGGGTAAGTGACTTGCTCGGGGTCACACAGCAAATAAATGTATGAGGTCCAATTTGATCTCAGGAAGATGAGTCTTCCTGATTCTAAGCCTGGTGCTCTATCTGCTATACCACCTAGTTTCCCCAATAATAAGGCTAACAGTTGAGATTCCTTGGTGCTTACACTTAGAGGGAAGTTTGGCTTACAGGTGTGCCTCTTGAATATTTCCCCTATCTACTTTTGTAGCTGTATTTCTTTATTTCTCTCTACTAACATTTTTCCATGGTTCATAGCTACCTGAAAGCATGGCTCACTCCCAGGCAAGAACAGTCCAGGTCTCACTATCAAAACATTCATATTGGATATAAAATGAGAAGAAAAGCAAGAGATTCTCATCATAAGTACTCTCAGTACCACTAGGTTCATTGGCTCAGGGTTAGAAAGGACCTCAGTGATTTAGTTCAAGTCAGCACCCTCTCTATAGTCAGAGTCTATGGATCTGAATTTTACTAATGTAACCTTAACTTTAGTTACTTAATGTAATGTTGGCTTTATCTTTTTAATTTGTGAAATGAAAGGCTTGGCCTAGGTGGCCTCTATGGTTTCTTCTAGCCATGGCACTATGATTTGATGATGCTATGGACACTTTTATTAAGCATCAACTATGTTCCAGGTCCCGTGCTCAGCTATGGAGGATATAAAAAGTCTCTGCCCTAAAGGAGTTTATATTCTCCTGTAATAATGAAATAAGAACACAAGCAAATAAATATAAAGTATATTATAAGCTAGGTGGCTCAGTGGATAGAGTGCTGAGTTGGGAATCAGGAAGACCTGAGTTCAAATCTGGCCTCAGATATTCCTTAGCTGGGTGACCCTGAGCAAATCACTTAGCCTCTATTTGCCTTAATCCACTGGAGAAGGAAATGGTAAACCATTCCAGTGTCTTTACCAAGAAAATGACAGTCAGACACAATCGAATAGTCCAACTGAGCATCAACAACAGTTCAAGGTAATTTCAGGAGGGAAAGACCTTTAAAAACTTGGGGGATCAGAATAGGCCACATATAGTAAGTGGCACCTGACTGGGATTTTGATAGCTAGTGCTAAGGAGAAAGTGCATTCCAGACATGGGGAGCAAAATGTGCAAAGGCACAGCAAGAGGAGCTGGCATGCTGTGTATTGGTCATGGCTAAAAGGCTAGTTTGGAGTGGAGAGTACCTGAAGGGGAGTAATATAAAAGAAAACTAGAAAGATGGGTGGGAGCCAGAATGTGGAAGGTTTTGAATGTTATCCTGTGGGTCTTACCTTTTGTCCTAGAGGCAATAAGGAGCTATTGGTGATAAGAGAGTCAACTTCTATATTTGACAGATGAGGAAATGGAAGACCTGAGACATTGAGTGATTTGTCCAAGGATACAGTAGCAGAAATTGAATTTGAACCCAGGTCCTCTGACATTAAATCCAGTACTTTTCTGCTACAACTCACTATTTACAAAGCATTTCTCTAGAAACCAGTCATTTAAGAATCATTGGATATTACTTCTACGTTAAGCAGGGTCATAGCATCATAAAAATGCATTGGATGGTAGAGATTAAATAGTCCATCCTGCTTACAGATAAGATGCTCGAGACTCACAGACTTGCCCAAGGTCAAACAGCAAATCACTGAAAAAACTGGGACTAAAAATTAGGTAACTTGACTGCTAGTGTAATCTTCTAATGGTCTGATACTACCACAAATAGCTAGTGTATACACATGGTGCTTTGCAAAAACATTTCACAAATATCTCATTTTTCTTTCTTACAATAACCCTGGGAGGTAGGTACTGTTTTGATTTCCATTTTACAGATGAGAAAATGGGCAAGCAGAGGTTAAATGAGTTGCCCAGGGTCATATAGCAAATAAAATCTGAGACTGGATTTGAACTCAGATCTTCCTGACCATCTAGGTCCACTGCACCACTTAGCTATCTCTATTCTTCTACTTCTAGAAAAAAATCCCATAAATTCCAGAAAATTCCAAAGCACCAGATTAGCATCTAGATTGTGGGAGAAAGGCCTGATAGTATCCAAACAAGCCATGCCTCCAGAAGTGAATTCATCCAGGAGGATGAATCACTACCTACCATTTATAATAGATGATACCTCTTCAGAGCACCTTCTGAACACTCTTTATCACATATGCTACATATACACTTGTGGGAATAATCCAAGAAAGTCCAACTTCAGCTCTTCTTAAAAGGCAGGGCAGTAGGTCAGTTTCTTTGTCTATTGACTTGATGTGTAATTGATCTCAGAATAGTCATTTTTTTCTGCTTAAATTCCTTTATCTGAAAAATGTTATTCAAAGACTCAGAAAAGCAAGAGGATACTCAAAGGTCCAAACCCTTGCTTCCTGACAGGTGAATATCTACATTGTCCAAGACGGATGGTTGCATGTTTTATTCCAAAACCCTCCAGGGACCAGCATCCTGTGACTTGCCTTGGCAGCCTGTTCCAGTTTGTAATCATCTGAACAATGTCAGGGTTCTTCTTCAGCTCTAACCCAAATCTCTCTTGTTGCCATTTAATCCCCTTTCTTCTTAATCTGTCATCTGTAGCAATGGAGAACAGCTGGCCCGTGTTCTCTGCATAACAAGCCTTCACATACTTGAACACAGTTATTAAGTCACCCTTTTAGCTTTTTCCAGACTAAGAAACATCGATTCCTCTAATCTTTACTCAAAAGACCTATTTTTCCGTTCCATTAATGATGCCTGTTCCCTTTCTCTGTATCTACTCTGATTCATCCAGATCTTTAGAAAGGGAAAACGTGCAGAACAAAACTGGAACAATACTCTAATGGAATTCTGACCATTATAAAAAATATATGGAAGGGAAGAATTATTTATAAATTGTATACATGCTTTTTCACTGAGAAGATAACATGAATCTGATGCATATTAACAATACAGCTACACTGCTAACTCATTTAGTTTTTTTATAATAGCTAACATTTTCATTACATACATTTTTGTTTGTTGTTGTTCAGTTGTGCTTGATGCTTTGTGACCCCATTTGGAGTTTTCTTGGCAAAGATACCAGAGTGGTTTGAGGAAACTGAGGCAAACAGGGTTAGATGGCTTGCCAAGGATCACACAAATAATAAGTATCTAAGGCCAGCTTTGAACTTACGAAAGATGAGTCTTCCCGACTCCAGGCCTGGCACTCTGTTTGTACCACCTAGCTGACTAACATAACACTTTATATTCATTATAAAATTTGATCCCATAGCAATTCTATGAAATATATGTGATTGTTATTTGGGGAGGGAAAAGAGGAGAAGGGGGCCCATGATTTCAGTGATATAATAATCTGCCAATGGAGATGGAGTCTACCAAAATTTAGAGATTTCAAGAGTTTTCTAATGCATTGAGAGAGTATTTTTCCTGGCTTCAAATAGCCAGACAGAGAAAGTACTAAATCACAGATCATCATGACTCTAAGGCAGACTTTCTACAATGAAACCATAATGAGTCTAGCCATGGGTATGCTAGAGCCTGCCCATAGCATCTCAGGAGAACCATTTATTAAATTTTCAGTATGAGCATTTACAACATATATAATGTAATATTACTACATAGCAAGAGAGGATTAATTCAATATATACAAAGAAGTATAGAAAGTATAGAAGTATAGAAAGAGCTATATAAAGTGATGCAAAGTGAAATAAACAGAGACAGGAAAACAGTATACAAACTAATGTGAATCAAAAGAACATACCCCTCTCCCAAAAGAAAATGAATGTTGCAAAATTTTAAAGAACAAGATGAGAAAGACACCTTCCTCTGCTCCCCTGCAGTAGTTGGGGTCTATGGATGTGAAAAGAAGTTGTATATAATGTCAGATGTGTTGTTGTATTGAGTGTTTTTGCTGAATTTTTTTCTTTCATTCTTTTGAACAACAAAACCATACCATACCATATTTATTTTCATATATTGATTCTGTGTATATTTGTTTGTCTATATTATGTATGTTATAGTATTGTTTCTCTTCTATAGATTTGTAACTACTTTGAGGGCAGAGACTGTTTCATGTTTGTCTTTGTATCCTTAGTACCTAGCATAGTACCAGATACATTTTAGGCATATTAAACACTTGCTAATTATTTGAAAAGTATTCACTCACATTTTCTTCATGGTGTGACTTTTAAAATTCAAGACCAATATCTATTTTGAGCTTGCTATAGGATATGGTGTTATAAGTTAGTCCAAACCTGTTTTCTGTGGCATTTCTTTCCAGTTTACCCAGATCTCTTTTCAAAAGTGGTTTTTTTTTCCCCTCAAGTAATTTAAATTCTCAGGTTGAGTGAACACAGAATTATCAAGTTCAAGTGTTTCTCTTCCTTCTTAATTTACTCTGTCCTAGTCATCTACTTCTCTTTTTCAATCGATACCAAATAGTTTTAATAATTACTTCTTTATAATATACTTTAATGTCTCAAAGCATTATTCCCCCGTTAGTTTTACCTTTTTCATTACTTTTCTTAAGATTCCAGACTTTTTGTTATTTTTGTTATTATTTTGTTATTAAATGAATTTTGTTATTATTTTGTCTAGATCTATAAGGTATTCTACTGGTAATTATAGCACTGAGTCTGTAAATTGATTTAGGTAGTATCATTATCTTTAGACTAACATAATTCAACCATTAGTAATGAATATCACAATCATTTATTATTGCTTATGTCATTAAAGAGTATTTTACAAACCTTAGGTATGTCTTGATAGATTCATTCCTTGATATTTTGTGGATTTTGTAATCCAAGTTTCTATTGGGTTTTGTTGTTGCAACACAGAAATGCTGATGATTCAGTGGATTCATTTTATATTATCTGATTTTACTAAAGCTAGTCATTATTTCAGTTTACTGATTTTCTAGGGAGTTTTTATCATCAGAAAACAGGCATAATTTGGTCTTCTCTCTAACAATGTTTAGATCTATAATTTTTTGTCTTATTTATACTATTAATATTTCTAGAATAATATTAAATAAGTCAAGAAACAGGGTTCTTTGCTTACTACTTGGTAAAGCATGATCTAATTATATATATATAATATATAATACATATGTGTGTATTATGTATGTATGTACACACACACACACACACACACGCATATACACATTTATAGGACTTGGCATTCAGAAGACCTGAGTTCAGTTCCCACCATAGTGACTTACTAGTTATCGCTGTAGTAGGCATTGGGAAAATAACTTTACCTCTCTGAGTCTCAGTTTACTCATTGTAAAATGAAGAGATTGGACTTAAATTCTGAGTGTCCCTAATAGTTATAAAGCTGTGATACTATGATTTTGTATTTAATGGGAAATTTTCTGATTTTTCTCCAGTGCAAATTATGATAATTTTGCATTACTAAATCTTTTTGTAATTCAGTTAATTTTTCTTAATGGATTTAGGCACTAAGCTACTTGATGTACAGTTTAATATTTATATTAATTCATAGTCTATGGTTCCTTTAAGCATAATATGATTTACCTGTTTACCTCTCTTGATATTGTGTATTTTTATTTCTTTCTCTATATGATAGTAAGATTGCAAATCCTGCTTTTTTTGGAATTACCTAGTATGTAGTAAATATTGTTCCAGCATTCTATCTTCATTTTATATACATCATTAATTTTAGATATATTTCTCGCATGTAAAACATTGTTGAGTTTTGTTTTTTTATTCATCCTGCTACTCTTATTTTATTGGAATGTTTAATGCATTCACTTTTAAAGTTATGATTGTTCAGCTTATGTTTTCCTCCATTATTTTATTCTTGTTATTTTTTTGCTTTTTGGAGGGGGAAGGTAGGGCAATTGGGGTTAAGTGACTTGCCCAAGGTCACATCACATGGCTAGTTTTGTGTTAAGTGTCTGAAACTGGATTTGAACTCAGGTCCACCTGACTCCAGGGCTGGTGCTGTATTTACTGCACCACCTAGCCGCCCCCCTCATTATTTCTTTTGAATTGATTTTTATCCACTTCTTTTGAGTGACCATTTTGTCCCTGTGATTAATATTATTTGAAACAATGATCTCCCAAGGAGATGTGTCTGCCATGGCATGAGCCCAAGGAAATATGAAAACCAATCAGAAAGAAGAGAGATGTTTCTCCAACACAACAAGATCTAACTTTCATGCATTATCCATCAGAACTCCCTCACTGCAATCCTCTCCTTCACAAGGCTCCCATTTTGCACCTGATGTCAGGCCTTTAAGGCAATTGTAACCTAACTATGACTCAGATACCCATTACACTGGGTGCATGGGTCCAATAAAGAGACTTATATCCGTATTATCTCCCATGTACTTCCTGTTCCATCTTACCCCATGGCTGTTTCAGGCACCCTTAAAGGGCAGGCTTTGTGCTATAGGACAGTGACCAGTGAGTCTTGAAGTCCTAACCCTACTCTTTTCATTTTGAGTTGGATGGAATGAGTCACACAGGTGAGCAGACATGGACATGTTCTAATCTGCATTACAGATCTCATTACATTGTCTTCTGTCCAAAATCCGCCCCTCTTCCAAACTTCCCTCATTGCATTGCTGTTCCTCTAGCCACCCAGGTTCACAACCTCTATGTCATCTCCATCTATTAATTTTCATTTTTTCTTACATATCCAAGCTCTTGCCAAATCCTTCCTTTTCTATCTCCATAATATCTCATGTCTATCCCCTTTTCTCCACTCACAAAGTCACCATCCGGGTACTCATTATATCTCACTGATGCTATATATATATAATGACTTTGTAATCATTCTACTTGTCACAAATTTTTCATCACTCCAATCCATCCTCCACATACCTACCAAATTAGTTTAAGTCTGACCATGTTACCACCACCAGCCCCCCCCCCCCCCAACTCGACTCAATAAACTCTAGAGATTAACTTGTATGGCATTTAAAACCCTTCACAATCTTTCCCCAGTCTACTTTTCTAGTCTTATTATATATTACTCTACTTTTTTTCATTCTATGGTCTAGCTAAACTGGAACTCTTACGGCTCCTTATATTGATAAAAAAAAAAACCACCACTAAAATATCCAAAAATGAATAGGAAAAATAACAATGGTACCTTCCATTAAGCAAAAATCTAAAGAAAGATGGTTAGATTTCTGTTTGCTAAAACGTTTTATTGATATCTTTGGTTTTTACATCACCTACATTTCCCAAAGTGTCCTCCACTTCACTTTATCTCAGGCATTCCTTATGACAAAGAATAAAAAGAATAGGGAATAGGAATTGTACCTGTGATTCACTGGTAAAGAGTAGTCCTGGGAGAGAAAACCCTCTACCAATAAAGGTCAGTGCCTTCTTTGCAACTTATGGTCTAAGAGAGTTGCCTGAAGAACTGAGAAATCAAGTGACTTCCCCAGGGTTATGCCCAGCTAGTGTGTATTAGAGGTAAGCATTGAATTAGGTCTTCCTAGTTTCCAGTCAAGCTTTCTACTCATTATGCCATGCTGCTACAAACAGAGAAGACAAAAGCGGGGCGGGGGGGGGGCGGGGAATGTGTGTACATCAGCACTTGTTCAGTGTTCATTGAACAGTTAACACTTTTCAGTGTTCCACACCCATAATCCTTACTTCTTCAAAGATGGTGGAGAAGTGGCTTCTTATATCACCTTTCCTGACCTAACTTTGGTTCCTATATTTTAATACCTGATTTCAATGGTTTTGATATTCTTTCTATTTTCATTTTTACAGTTATTCTGCATATTGTTTTCCTGATTTTGCTCACTTGACTTTGCATTAGTTCATGTTTTCTCATGCTTCTCAGAAATTCATAATATATATATATATATACACATATATATGTGTGTGTGTGCATATATATATATATATATATATGCACACACACACACACACACACACACCATAGTAAGATTAAACTACTTTCATGTGTCACAACTTGTTTAATGGAATGGATTTATATAAAAAAACTTTCTGCTGAGTTGAAATCAGAATTATTTCACTTTTGCTTGTTGTTTTTGTATATGGTGAATATTTACACACAGAGATCCGTGACTCCTACTGAAAAGGTATGTTCACTGATTATTACAACCTATTATTTGATAGTTGTATTTTGTAACTTTAAATTTAAAAAAATCTAAATAAAGTTCATTTACTTGACTAGATACATTGGTCAAATTAACTACATAATTAATTTCTAATAATTTTATTATTTATAAATCTGCGCTATCCTCTATAACAGAGATTATTCAGAATGATGAAGCATATTGGCTAAAAATTTAAGAACATTTTACTGAGAGCAAAAAGGATTTGGTAAAATGTGTATTTTATCTTTATTTCATCAATCTAAATTTCTATTTTTGTGTATGTTTTATAAAACACATAATACTTACAGCACAATATGTTTAATGTATGACTAAGTAAATAAATGCACATATGTTGGGGAGTGCTCTTTTTTTTTTTTAGTGATATAGTTATGTGATCCATATGTTTGAAGATTACTAACTTACTCTTCTTTGATACTAGTCTTTTCCTACAGTCTCTTTCCTACCCTTCTATTAGCCTGCTTTATCCCCAATTCTTTGGATTTAATTAGATTATTATTTTTTCCTTTCTTTCTATTAATATACCCCCTCTTCTCTGACCATTGTCTTTCCTCACTGAGATCATAAAGTCAAAGTCTTTACTCCCCTTTCCCCCATCAACTTATTTTAAGTAACTTCCTTTGGATATTTTCCCCTTTTTTTTGATCTCCTCATTTCTCAACCTTTCCAATATATTTCTATATTTGATTTTCTCATCAAAATATTATATTTTTGCTTTCTTCTTTATACTCTCTGTGTTCCTCATAGCTTTAGAAATATAAAATTTAGTCTCTTTTTTCTATCCTCCTCTTTTATTTCCTGTGAAGATATTCTTTAGTCCTTCCTATTTCCCACTGTTTCTCAGTCTTAGAAATGTTGATTCAAGAATTTCTGACAGAAGTAATATCATGTATAAAGAATCATTGAGTTCCAAGTTATGATACCCTGTCTTCTACTCCATAGTCCTCTCATTCAATTTTCACCATGATCCCTCTCCAATCTCAAGTTTGCATTAATTGTCACTGGTTCTACACCCTTCATTTGAATGCAGACTGCCCTTGGGAACTTAGATATCACCTTTGTTGATGTGAGATATCTACAGCCCTTTGTCAGAGAAAATGGTCTCCTAATATCCAAAACCCAATGTAAAGTGAGAGAGTGGGTATATGTTAGTAAGGCCCTGATTTTACATTTTTTCTCTCTTGGCTTAATGGAACTTGCATCCATAAATATTGGAGGCATATTTTTTCCCATGGAAATTTTCCTTGATTTCTCTACTTTCTTTTCCCACCTTGATCAATACCCCTTACTTCCTATTTCTCTTATTTCAGGCCTTTCTTTCCACTGTTTTTACTATATTCTTTCACAGCAACCCTCCCAACATCCCTCTTTATTTAAAGACTGGGGCTAATGTCCCAGTTCATTTTGTGATTTACCTCCTTTTCTCCTATTCATTAAACTTCCCACTCTGTAATTTCCTCCCAAAAAAGATATTGCTTCATTTATATATGGTCAAGGAATTTGTTGTCCATGTAATAGTCATTCAATATTTCCTTCTTCTCTTCTTATCTAAATTCCCTTTCAGTCTTTAGTTCCTCAGCCCTTTTGATAAATTGTTAAGCCCTCTTTGTCCTCTCTTATTTCACAGAACTAATAAGGAACTTATTAAAGTTGAACTATTTACATTCCTACATGGAAACATGATAACTTTAATTCATGAGATTTTTCTCACTATGAGGATAGTTGAAGGGAATATATATGTATGTATGTATGCATGCATATATGTATATATGTATGTATAGGAGGGTAAGGTACCCAAATGAGTGTATGTTATTCCCTCTTTAAGTCAAATTCAATGAGAGTAAGGTTGACCCATTCCCTTTCACCTTCCTGCTCTTCACCTCCATTGTAACAATTTTCTCTTGTCTCTTTTATATGAGATAATTTACCCTATTCTATCTCTCCCTTTCTCCTTCTTCCAACATATTCCTCTCTCACTTCTTAATTTTATTTTTTAGATATCATCCCTTTACATTCAACTGACCCTGTGCCCTCTATGTATACACACATATACACACACACTCATATATGTATTTATACACAATATGCCCTCCTTTCTTTTTCCTATTTACCTTCTCATGCTTCTCTTGCTTCTTGTATTTGAAAGTCAAATTTTCTGTTCAGCTCTGGTTTTTTCACCAAGAATGCTTGAAAGTCCTCTATTTCATTGAATGACCATATTATCCCCAAGCATTATACTCAGTTTTTCTGGGTAGGTGATTCTTGGTTTTAATCCTAGCTCCTTTGACCTCCAGAATATCATATTCCAAGCCCTTTGATCCCTTAAGGTAGAAGCTGCTAGATCTTGTGTTATCCTGATTGTGTTTCCACAGTACTCAGATTGTTTCTTTCTGATAGTTTGTAATATTTTCTCCTTTACCTGGGAACTCTGGAATCTGGCTATAATATTCTTAGGAGTTTTCTTTTTGGGATTTTTTTCAAGAGCTAGTCAGAGAATTCTTTCAATTTCTATTTTGCCCTCTGGTTCTAGAAAATCAGGGCAATTTCCTTGAGAATTTCTTGAAGGATGATTTCTAAGCTCTTTTTTTGATCATGGCTTTTAGGTAGTCCAATAATTTTTAAATCATCTCTCCTGGATCTATTTTCCAGGTCACTGTTTTTTCCAATGAGATATTTCACATTGCCTTCTACTTTTTCATTTGTTTAGATCTGTTTTATAGTATCTTGATTTCTCATAAAGTCATTAGCTTGCATTTGTTCCAATCTAATTTTGAAGGAATTATTCTCTTCAGTGAGTTTTTGAAATTCCTTTTCAATCTGGCCAGTTTGGCTTTTTAAGGCATTCTTCTCCTCAATGGCTTTTTGGGCCTCTTTTGTCATTTGAGTTAATACATTTTAAGGTGTTATTTTCTTTAGTCAGGCTGTTGACTGGCTTTTCATGATTTTCTTGCATCATTCTCATTTCTCTTCCCAATTTTTCCTCTACTTTTCTTACTTGATTTACAAAATCCTTTTTGAGCTTCTCCATGGCCTGCAACCAATTCATATTTTTCTTGGAGGCTTTTGATGCAGGAGTTTTGACTTTGTTTTGTTCTTCTTGTTCCATGTTTTGATCTTTTTTGTCCCCAAAAAAGGATTCTATAGTCTGATTGAACTTCCTTTGTTTGCTCATCTTGCCAACCAATTACTTGACTTTTGAGCTCTTTGCCATAGCAGAATTCTGCTTCCAGAGTGGAGAGAGCTGTGTCCCAAACTGTTGGGGTTTTCACAGCTGTTAGAGCTTTTGTCAGAGCTATGAGGAGGGCACCCTCTCTACAGCCACCACAAGCTCTGGCACACTAGCATTCATTACCCCAGGATCACCACCCATCAAGTGGGGAATGGCTAAACAATTTTGGTATATGAATGTAGTGGAATACTACAGCACAATAGGAAATGATAAACAGGAGCATCTCAGAAAGAACTGGAAAGACTGGCATGAGCTGATACTGAGTGAAATGAGCAGAACCAGGGAAACATGGTGTATAGAATCAATTATAATCAACTATGAATGACTCAGCTCCTCTTAGCAATATAATGATCTGAGATAAATACAAAGGACTTGCAAAAGAAAATGATATCCATAGCCAATATGGAACTGATAGATTCTGAATGCAGGTTGAAGCATACTTTTTTCACTTATTCCTTTTCATGCTTTTTTTTTATTTTGATCTCTTTCTTCTTTCACAACTGTGACTAATATGGAAATATGTCTTACATGATAGCACATGTATAACCTATATCAAATTGCCTACCATTCTTGGAAAAGGGAGGAGAGGAAGGGAGGGAAAAATTGGGAGCTCAAAATCTTGCAAAATAAAGGCTAAAATTTATCTTGACATGTAACTGGGAAAAATAAACTATTATCATTATTTTTTAAATCAGCTCATGATCTGAAATCCACTTAGATTTGTACCAGCTGAGCACTCTATTATGCTCATAAGGGCTGGGCTGAGTGGTCATTGCCCCCTCACATATCCTCCTGTCCTTTCCAGTCAATCTGTAAGAATCCTTGTGCTTGCAGTCCAAGTAGAAAGTGAAATCACTTGATCCTTCTGCACCAAGTTTGGAGAACTAGCAAAGAAATGGTGGCCAAAGCCTGAGAGATTGGGTCAAAGAACACCCAGGAGAGGTGGAGGGTACAGAGTTTTTCTGCAATATAGAAAACAAGAATATTTTAAAGCTCTGATGCAGTAAGCAAATATTGCTTTTGTTGAGCAACATAAAACTAAATTCATCATCTTTACCTCAAATCTTCTCCACTTCCCAATTCCCCTATTTCTGCTCAGGGCAACACTATACTCTTTTTCCATTTATCTTCTTTTAAATTTATGAAATAAAACAAGAATTTCCATAACATAGTATAATAAAAATTTTTATTTTAAATTTTTATTTAATTTAATTTATTTTTTTAAACTTTAAATCTATTTTGTACAACTTGCTATTTCTTTTAAATATCTAAAATAATTATCATGCAAGTAAAAAAAAAAGAATTATTCCACAAGCTCTGAATAGCCTCCAACTCTGAGGACAAATGATCTTTTCTGTGGAAAGTAGAAGTGAAAGCTCTCTTTACCTACCTTTCCTTGAAAGTTTAAGAAGCCCAAGGGGAGGAGATCTACTCCTTTAAAGTATAACCCTATGGTTAAGTATGTCCTGAAATGGGTCCACAGAGGTGAGGATTGTCTATAAACCTCTAAAACTGTACCAAGTTAAGCATTTTTCAGGTCCAGGGATAGCTTATACTTATTCATAGACAGCCTCTCTTTCACTTTCCTCTGTTACCTATAAGCCACTGACAGCTATTGTTCATGAATAATGAGACATACAAAGAAATGGAAGGGAGAGTCAAGCTAATCACTCTTTTGGCCCCTTTCAAAAGACACTGAGTAAGTGCTTGGACTAACATGTTCCTCTGGCCATGACAGAACACAGGGCTCCCAGACAACTTTCTGTTGAAACTTTCTATCACTGAGCATATTTGTCCTCTGAAGACACTCTGGCTGTCCCTACTTGCAAATGGAAGTAGACTTGTCCCCAAAGCCATTTGGGAAAGTCATAGGGACATAGCTGAAGTTTTGAATCTATTCTGTGATCCCTGAAGCACACTTCTCTTTGGAGAATTCAACAAGTGACAGAGAACATCTTGGAATACCCTAATAGCTTCTCCACAAGAATATTAAACCAATAGATATTTTGAGGAAAATTTAAGCCACATGTTTCTGGTTCACTTGCAATTAACTAATCATTTGTAAGAGCCATTTGATGTCCAAAATGCCTTGTAAGTTTTATTTTAAATAAGCCTTGTTGCTTTGAAGCAGAATGATCTGTTCTTACCAAGAGTAAATAGAATTTAAGGGCACATTTACATTAACCAAAAGCGGGGCAGGAGGAGAACATTCAATAGCCTAATGAAAATAATGCCACATTGTCACCCTGAATGGAAACAATATGTATCCTTCAGAACTGCCTGCCCTGGCAATATGTGTGTTAGAATCCAATGTTGAAATGCCCTAGTATCATCCACTTATTTATGACCTAATGACCAGGATGTGAAGAAAAATTTAATTCTTAACATGGTTAGATCTGAGGCTGCCCTGCAGAGTTCAACATGAGACTTCTCTGTTGTGCTCTCAACCCCTTTCTGGAGCCTGGAAAGGAAGCCCAAAGACTCTGAAGACAATGATATATGTAAAGTTGTCTCAATAGTCACAAAAGTCAAAATTTAAAGTAAATCTTAACCTAGAATTCTAGATTTAGAGCCTGAAGGGACTTAATCTTTTAAAAAGTAACAATAATAACTAGAATTTTGTAGTACTTTAAGTTTTTCAAAGGAATTTACATGTCAACTCATTTACCTTCACCATTTATTATTATTCCCTATTTCATTCACATTTGGACTTTTCCAGAACTCTAGAGGCTATGGCCCAGATGAGCTCGAGCCTCTCACTGTTTCAGCTTACCCACTTGGAACTACAACCTTCTGCCTCCTGGCATTTCATCAGTCTTTTTATCTATTCAGTTCCCATGATCTATTCTTCTACTCCACTTAAGTTACATATAGAAACAGTCATACCCTTGATCTTGCCATGACTTATAAGTATTCCACTTCCAAAAATCCTGAAACTCCTTTATCTGATCATAATTTCTTAATAATCTATTTTCCCTCTATGTTTTATGACCCCTAACCCAATAGGGGTTCATCCTCATTAGGACCACCATTTCTCCTCCTAAGTTGTTTCCCAGGTCATAACTTCTGAACTAGATAAAATTCCCTTTGCCTATCTTAACTACTTAATGAATGAGGTCAATTCTTTTTTTTTTTAAACAAATACTTTATTAACTTCTGTTTTACATCATTCATTTCCGCCAGATTTTGAGTTACAATCATTTTCCCCGCATTATTCCCCTACCCAACCTCCCAGAATAGCAGTCCCACAAGATATCACTTCCTCCAATCTGCTCTCTCCCATACCTTCTCCCATACCCCCATCGACTTTTCCATTAGAGGAAGATGAATCTTTGTGTCCCAATGCCTGCATATCTTATCTCCCAATTATAGGCAAAAGAGTATTAATAATAGTATTTATATATATATTTGAAACATTTAATGTTACGATCTTGAATTTCAGATCCATTTCCTTCCTCCCTTGTCACCCATTCCTTCTTGGTATATAAGTAATTCAGTATATGTTGTACATGTCTAGCTATGCAAAACATTATCATAGTAGATATATTGTACAAGGCTGCTTATAATTCCCTCCCACTCATCCCACCCCCCACCTGGTCCATTCCCTACATGATCCTGTCCCTCTTCTATAGTGGGTACTTCCAACCTCCCCTCACCCCAAGGATGCCCTCCCATCCATCATCCCTCCTCTCATCCCCCTTCCCCCTATCCTGCTGCAGGTTGAGATATCCCATTTAGTATGTATGTCATTTTCTCCCTGAACCAAATTCAATGTGAATGTGGTTTTGCCTTTTTAGCCTTCCTTATTCTCCCCCTCCTTTGCACCCACTTCCCCTACATGAGATAGTTTACCCTACCATGTCTCTCCCCATCTCCTCTTGCCACTTTCCTCTCTCACCTCATAATTTCATCCCTTGAGTACTCTCCCTTCCCAACAAAATCAACCTATGCCCTCTATCCATATATAACTGTAACCATATACACACACATTCACATATGTATTCGTATGACCACACCCCCTTCTTCCATTATTTTCATAGTGGGAAAGATATCATCAGTCACAGATATTGCTTTTCCATATAGGAATGTAAATAGTTCAACTTTGATAAGTTCCTTTCGATTTCTTTTCCCTGATTACCTTCTCAGGCATCTCTTACTTCTTGCGTCTGGATGTCAAATTTTCTATTCAACTCTGGTTTTTTCCTCAAGAATGCTTGAAAGTCCTCTATTCCACTGAATGACCATATTTTCCCCTGAAACAAAATACTCAGTTTTGCTGGGTAGGTGACCCTTGGGTTCATTCCCAGTTCTTTTGCCCTCTGGAATATCATATTCCATGCCCTTCGATCCCTCAGTGTAGAAGCTGCCAGGTCCTGGGCTATTCTGATTGTGTTTCCACAATATTGAAATTGTTTCTTCCTGGCTGCTTGTAGTATTTTCTCCTTGATCTGGGGATTCTGGAACCTGGCTATAATATTCCTGGGAGTTTTCTTTTTGGGATCTTTTTCAGGAGGTGATCGGTGGATTCTTTCAACCTCTATTTTGCCCTCTGGATCTAAAACATCAGGGCAGTTTTCCTTGAGAATTTCTTGAAGGGTGATTTCTAGGTTCTTTCTTTGATCATGGCTTTCAGGTAGTCCAATAATTTTTAAATTGTCTCTCCTGGATCTATTCTCCAGGTCAGTGGTTTTTCCCATGAGATATTTCACATTGCCTTCTAATCTTTCATTTGTTTGGATCTGCTTAACAGCATCTTGATTTCTCATAAAGTCACTAGCTTCCATTTGCTCCAGTCTAACTCTGAAGGAATGAATCTCCTCAGTGAACTTTTGAGATTCTTTTTCCATCTGGCAAATTCGACTTTTTAAGGCATTCTTCTCCTCATTGCCCTTTTGGGCCTCCTTTGCCATTTGAGCTAGTCTATTTTTTAAGGTGTTGTTTTCCTCAGTCAGGCTGTTGACCCTCATTTCATACTTTTCCTGCATCCTTCTCATTTCTCTTTCTAATTTTTCCTCCACTTCTCTTATTTGATTTTTAAAGTCCTTCTTAAGGTCCTCTATGGCCTGCAACCCACTCATGTTTTCCCCTGGGGCTTTTGGAGCAGGACTTCTGACCTCACAGTCCTTTTCCCGCTCTATGCCCCCAAAATAGGAGTCTAGGGTTGCATTTTTCTGTTTCCTTTGCCTTGGCATGTTGCCACTTAATTGCTTGACTTTTGGGCTTGTTGCCACACTATGGCTTTAAGGCCAGATAGAGAAATTTTCGTCCCAAACGTGTGGGGGGCAACTTCCGTTTCTGGCAAGCTATAAACCCACCCACAACTTCCACCCTAGATCACAATCCAGATCCAGGGAGGTTAAAGCAAGAGCGATTACCCCCCAAGACTGATCGCTGGATCTCCCCACGATTTGTAGGCTGGGAGCCGGAAATGCCTCTGAAAACTACACAGTGGAGTGTCTCCTCAGCAGCTTCTAGCCCCCAGGGGAGGGAGCTGACGCATTCCCCAAATACAGGTCCCAAAGTCCATAGGACACTAACCCCTTACTTTGTCCTAGGCAAGTCTATGTTGATAATTCTGGCGTCTCCACAGTTCCTGGTGTTCTGGGGTTCCTCCAGCAGGCTGCTGGCCCTGCCGCCCTGGGGCTAAAACCTCGGCTCACATGGACCTGGGCTCGGCTCGGCTCCTGCGCTCTGCGCGCTGCCGGCTCCCAGACCACTTCGCTGGTCCTTCCTGCAGGGTGCTGGGCTGTCCTCAGCGGGAGGTTAGCTTCTCTGTGTCATTCTGTGGGTGCTGGGGCTCCAGAAGATTTTCAGAGTCCTTTTTTACATAGTTTGTGGAGAATCTGGGGGCAGAGAGGCTTGGACGAGCTGTTTCTACTCCGCCATCTTCGAATGAGGTCAATTCTGCACTACCCTCTACACTCAATTCCCCTGGTCCTCATCCTATCAGGCCTTGCCAAAACCCTACAGTACTCCTGCCACTTATATCCTTTGCTCCTCTTCATATGTTAGTGAATGGAGCTTGAGAAAATCATGAAGCTGTGCTGATTGGATACACTACAAATTGGTGGTACATAATTTCAACTGGGCCCTCACTTTAGAAAAACAATCCCTTTATGGCTCCCCAATAAATTCACTATACCACTCACGTCAACAAACAGTCCAAACCTCTTCATTCTTCTCCCTATGGCATACTCTCAGCTGAAGGACATTTTTCATATTTCACCAAAATATTGAGGCCATTTACTATTGTGTTCCCTCTTCTCTCCTTGTCCTTATTTCACATCATTCAAATGGAGTCTTTCACTGTCTTCTCCTTCATGCCAATCTCACATGAAAAGATGGCTCTTCTCATTGACAAAGAGCACCTTGGATGACATCACCTTCCATATTCTTCAAAAGATTATTCCCATTATCATCCTAGTCTCATTAATTTTTATTTTTCTCCCTTTCTACTGGCTACTTTCCAAAATCTACAAATACGTTTGTCTCCCTCCATCCTTAAAAATTCCTCACTTGATTAAACTTTCCTCACCAGCAATTGTTTTATGTACACACACACACACACACACACACACACACACAAACACACATCTGTGTATCCTTCCCTTCTTAGCTAAACTCATTGAGAAGTATTTACCCTCAATGCCTCCACTTCCTCACTTCTTAATTCACTTTCAAATCCCCTGCAATCCTCTGACCTCTCATCATTCAACGGAAACTTCTCTCCAAAATAATCTCTCATTTGCCAGAATTAATGGTCTTTTCTCAATTTTCATCCTTCTGGGTGAGACTATAGGTTTTGACATAATTAATTACTCATTCCTCTTTTTTCCTCTCTAGATTTTTGGGATATAATTCTCTCTATGTTATAGCTCCTCCTCAGTCTCTTTGTCTGTTTCTTCATCCACATCATGCCCACTAACTGTCAGTTTTCCCCAAGCTTCTGTCTGGAGCCCTCTTCTCTTTTTCTTCTATCCCAGGGATTCTTAACCTGTAGTCCATTAACTTGCTTTCTGCTGGTTTTATTTTTATTTTTTGCTTTTTGGAGGGCAATTGGGGTTGAGTAACTTGCCCAAGGTCACACAGCTAGGTTTTTGTTTGTGTGGTTAAGTGTCTGAGGCTGGATCTGAACTCAGGTCCTTCTGACTCCAGGGCTGGCGCTCTACTCACAGCTCCACCTAGCCGCCCCTGGTTTTATTTTTAATATTGTGATAAATGCATTTCAATATCATTGATTTTCCTTTTTAATCCTATATATTTGATTTTATTCATTTAAAAACATTAATCCAGAAAGGAATCATAGGTCTAATACAGCAGCTAAAGAGACAAAGGTGAGAAGTCCATGATATAAAAAAAGGTTAATAATCCTTATGAATACCATCTTCCTTGGTGATTTTACTAGCTCCCATAAGTTCAACTATAATCTCTTTTCTTGTGGTTCTCCAATCTACTTATCTAGCTCTAATCTCTTTCCTGAATTCTAGTCCTGAATGGGGGGAAGGGGAAGGTATTGAACATTTATGTGGTACCTACTATGTGTTAGGCACTTTTACAAAGATTATCTCATGAGGTCCTCACAAAAACTCTGGACTATTATAATTATTCCTATTTTCACAGCTGAGGAAACTGAAGCAAACAGAGATTAAGTGGCTTGCCCAAGGTTACACAGCTAGTACGTTTCTGAGACTAGCTGCCTCAAATTCTCCAAATGCTTTTTGGACATTTTGAATTGGTTGTCCTATAGGCATCTCAAACTCAACATATCCAAAATTGAACTCATCATCTCCACTCAAACCCTTCTATCTTATCAACTTTCCTATTACGATCAAAGTCACCAAAATCCTCCAGTCATCTAACTCTCCAAATTTGGTATATCTTTGACAACTCATTCTCACTCACCCCATAGCTTCATTATATTAGCCAATCTTGTCATCTCTACTTTCACAATATCTCTCATATATGTCTCCATACAGAGCCACAACCCAAACTCGGGAACTTATTACCTTTCACCTGGAATACTTAGTCTTTGAATAGGTCTCCTTTGTCTCAAGGCTCTTCCAAGTCTTCAATACATCCTGTGCTCAGCTGCCAAAGTGAATTTCTAAAAGTACAGTTATGACTAGGTCAACTCCTACTCAATAAAGTCCATTGACTCCCTACTATCTACAGAATCAAATATAAAATTCTGTTTGGCATTTAAAGCCCTCTACATCCTTATCCATTCCTACCATTCCCATCAATTTATATTTACTCCTGTCCATAAACACTAAAATTCAGTTACACAGACCTACTTGCTGTTCTTCTATTCACACAAGATGCTAGATCTTTGGACCCTTATTATCTGCACTAGTCGTCTTCCATGCTTGGAATGCTATTCCTTCTTATCTATGACTCCTTTCTCAGATTTCCTTTAAGACTCAGCTTAAATCCCATTTTCTGTAGAAAGCTTTTCACGTGTTGACTCATGTCCCCCATCCCATAATGGTACCTTTTCTCTGAGATTACCTTCCATTTATACCAAAGTTTGCATAGTAACATAGTTATTTACATGCTGCTTTCCTAATTAGAATGTGAGCTCCTTGGGAAATGGGACCATATTTTTACCTTTCTTTTGTATCCCCAACACTTAGTTAAGACTGTGGCACATTTTGTTATTGTGAGTCACTTCAGTCATAATCCATTCTCTGTGACCCCATTTGGAGTTTTCTTGGCAAAGACATTGGAGTGGTTTGCCGTTTCCTTCTCCAGATCTTTTTACAGCTGAGGAAATAAGACAAAAAGGGCTAAGTAACTTGCCTAGGATCACACAGCTAGTAAGTATCTGAGGCTAGATTTGAACTCAGGTCCTTCTGACTCCAGGGCTGGTACTCTATCCATTGTGCCAGCAAATGTTTGTTAGCTGACTAACATTACAGAAAAGGAAACTGAGATTGAGTGAGGTTAAGTGACTTGTCTAGAGTCACACAGCTAGTCAGCGTTTGATACAAAATTCAAACTTTGATCTTCCTGATTTCATTTCTAGCAATCTATCCACTGTGTCACCTAGTCCTACCTTCCCTTACA
Source organism: Gymnobelideus leadbeateri (assembly GCA_011680675.1). Lineage (NCBI taxonomy): Eukaryota > Metazoa > Chordata > Mammalia > Diprotodontia > Petauridae > Gymnobelideus > Gymnobelideus leadbeateri. The sequence goes on from WOXC01005991.1 coordinate 197,145, forward strand.
GGTAGCAGAGGTAAAAAGTTCACAATTGTGAAACTCACAGTTGAACTAGACAGTTTATTTTAACCTCAAACCAGAGGTCCCTCAACTCATGTAAAAGTTAAGATTCTCTCTATGCTTTGATAACCAAATTGCAAATAGGTTGGCTAGTAAATAGGACCTGTGTCTTAAGGCGGTTTGGTGATATAGTGGATAGGGTAATAGATCAGGAATCAGAAAGGTCTGAATTCAAATCCATCCTCAGACACTTACTAGATCTATGACTAGACAAGTCACTTAGCCTCAGTGTCCTCAACTGTAAAATGGGGATAATAATAATACCTAGCTCTGAGGGTTGCTGTGAGGATCAAATGAGTTAGCATTTGTAAAGAGCTGAATAACTTCTTGTTCCCTTCTTTCTTAACAGATATATGAAGAGAACAGTTAGAGGATTGTTGAATAAAGTCTATTTCTCACTTGACGGGATTTTAGATTTATAAACTGGGTTATTCCAAACTGCAAAAATTTTCCAAATTAAATAATTTAAAACAATGTGTAAAAGTAAAATATTTATTTTAAAAAAAGATTGCCATGCATGCAAAAAAGTAGCCCCAATTCATTAAAGATTTTAAAAATCCAAATCACTTTGCTAGAGTATGTTTTTACAGAAGTTCTCCTCCCACACCTTATTGTTTTATAGAAGCAACCAGCAGATCAGGTGTCAGCCTATTTCTGATCTTCAGGCCACTATGACAAATGCAAAGGCAGGAATGCTTTACCCAAATAGGTCAGTTGTCTATTCTTATTGGTTTTTTTTTTGCTTTATTTATTTATTTTTTTTGAGGGCAGTTGGGATTAAGCAACTTGCCCAAGGTCACATAGTTAATTGTGTGTGTGTGTGTGTGTGTGTGTGTGTGTGTGTGTGTGTGTGTGTGTGTGTGTGAAGTGTCCGAGGCCAGATTTGAACCCAGGTCCTAACTCCAGGGCCAGTGCTCTATTCATTGCACCACCTAGCTACCCCCCCTCCCAATTGCCTATTCTTACTGAATATCCTTTCCATGCTATTATTAAGTAAACTTTTTTTTGGTCATCTTAAATAGTCTATGAGTGTCTTTCTGTTCCATACAAAACTTGAATGATTGAACTGGATAGTCAGAATTGGCCCAGCAAGAGCATTTAATTCCTATATTTAATTCCTTAAGCAAGTTACTTAAGCTTCATGGATTTCAATTTTTTCATCTGCTCTAAATAGCTGTGAAATTCTTAAGTTTCAAAGACGGTGTCAACATGCATTAATAGAGGAAATTTCCTCACATGGGAATTCCATATACATACAAAATCACAGATGTAGACCCTGTCCCTATGTAATTATTTTAGAGTATTCAAGAAAAAATGAATTGACTACTTTTAAGATAATACTATGGGTTTAGAACTTGAAGAGCATTTATTTGTCACCTAGTAAAACCCCTTCATTTTACAGATGAGGAAACTAAGATGTAAAAATATTAAGCAACTTGTCCTGGTTGCACAGAGGAAATGGCAGATCCACTATTAATAACCTGGATTCTTTGATCAAGTCCAAGACTTTTTCAAATACATTGTGCGCCCTCTGGTGCATCATATAGAGCAATATCCACTTCAGAGGATGAAGTTAAGAAATTCTTTTTTTTTTTTTTTGATTCTTGGTTTTAATCCCAGCTCCTTTGACCTCTGGAATATCATATTCCATGCCCTTTGATCCCTCAGTGTAGAAGGTACCAGATCCTGTGCTTTCCTGATTATGTTTCCCCAATACTGAAATTGTTTCTTCCTGGCTGCTTACAATATTCCCTCCTTGATCTGGGAATTCTGGGACCTGGCTATAATATTCCTAGAAGTTTTCTTTTGGGGATCTTTTTCAGGAGGTGATCAGTGGATTCTTTCAACCTCTATTTTGCCATCTGGTTCTAAAACATCAGGTCACTTTTCCTTGAGAATTTCTTGGAGGATGATTTCTAGGTTCTTTCTTTGATCCTGGCTTTCAGGTAGTCCAATAATTTTAAAATCATCTCTCTTGGATCTATTTTCCAGGTCAGTGGTTTTTCCCATGAGATATTTCACATTGCCTTCTATTCTTTCATTTGTTTGGATCTGTTTAACAGCATCTCATAAAGTCACTAGCTTCCATTTGCTCCAATCTAATTCTGAAGGAATGATTCTCCTCAGTGAGCTTTTGAGATTCTTTTTCCATCTGGCAAATTTGGCTTTTTAAGGCATTCTTCTCCTCATTGACTTTTTGAGCCTGTTTTGCCATTTGAGTTAGTCTATTTTTTAAGGTGTTATTTTCCTCAGTCAGGCTGTTGACTCTCATTTTCCTTGCATCTCACTTTCCTTGCATCATTTTCATTTCTCTTCCCAATTTTTCCTCCACTTCTCTTATCATCAAAGGCTTAAGTTGAAGCCAAAGTAAACAACAAATTAGAAGAAAGTATAATGATGAGAAGAAAAAAAGTGTGTTCAGTCACAACTGCTTAGACCCAACCTATTTAAACAACTAATGACTTGGAAAATGAAAAATGGATAAAAATGTAAAGAAATTGACTCACGCCCTTTTTGTTTTTGTTTGTTTGTTTTGCTTTTTTGGAGGGAGAAGGTAGGGCAATTGGGGTTAAGTGATTTGGCCAAGGTCACAAGGCGTGTGTGTGTGTGTGTGTGTGTTAAGTTTCTGAGGTCAGATTTGAATTCAGGTCCTCCTGACTCTAAGGCCAGTGCTCTATTCACTGTGCCACCTAGCCAACTCAACTTATACCATTTTAAAGAAATTTTATCCAATGCAAAACAATTGTTTCAAAGAATAAGCCAAAGAACATAGAAATTACTTCAGTCCACAATTATCAAATCTCTTTGTAAAGCGGCTAGTCTGGGAAGCAAAGAGCAACACCTATTTAGAGTACAATATAATTTGTAAAATTAGAGAGAATGACAGAGAAATATGGGCAATTATAGCCTTATAGAAAAACAAAAAAGAGTTGGAGAGAAAATAAATCTAAAGAGTTTACTGGAAGATTCATCAATCACAAGTAATACCAAGTATATTTTACTTTTATATACATATATTTCTTTTTTTTTTTCAAACAAGAAAGTAGTGAGGATTTATTACACAGATGTGCTACACTTAGCCACAGAGAAAACAATCAGTCCTGAATGACAGAGTCCCATGGCACAAAGTCAGGAGTCAGCTAAGTGCAATCTGCATGAAATGATAGCATGGTCTCTTGTCAGAGAGGTGTCAGATGGTGGAGCTGGTGGAGTCCTCCCTAAGCTGGGTGATGTCTCTCCTGAGAATGTCACCAAGGGTCATTCCATAGCTGCTCCTGTGGCCTCCGTGGTCAGCACAGTCTGCTTACTTGGACCTCTGCCTCATCTTTCTCCTCTTGCGTTTCAGCCTATGCATTCACTTCTTCCTCCACTTGGCTCTCATGGCGCAATGGAAGTCGACAAGATGGCGCTAAGAAGAAGAGTATATACATATATGTCACATCTATGTGCATATATATATATATATATATATATATATATATATATATATATATATACTTGTATTTACATATGTGTGTTTGTGGTTGTGTGTGTGTGATGATCTTGCTCATCAGTATGTCTATCTGGTTTCAAAAGTAAAGTTGACAAAGTTGGTCTCAAACTTGAATAGTAGTTGGAAAATGGGCTGGATTGCCTTCAGGAAATTACAGAGTTCCTATACTGTGTCCCAGCTTCTGATGAAAGCAAAAGTTATTCTTTTTAATATTAAAATTCTATAGTAAGGGGGTGGAGCCAAGATGGTGGAGTAGAAACAGCACTTCCATGGCACTCCAGCCAACACCACTTCAAAATCATGTAAAAGGGGACTCTGAACAATCTCTGGAGCTCCAGAACCCACAGAATGACACAGAGAAGCTAACCTCCCACTGAGGACAGCCCGGCAGCCCATCAGGGAGTGGCCAGCATAGCACTCTGGGAGCTGAGCCCAGGACCCCATGAGTTGCAGTTTTAGCCCAAGGGCAGCTGGACCAGCAGCTGGCTGGAGGGACCCCAGAACACCAGCAGCTGTGGCTTTTCCAGAATTATCAACACATAGATGCCTAGGACAAAGTGAGAGGTTCGTGCCCTATGGACTTTGGGACTAGTATTTGGGAACTCGTCAGCTTCTTCCCCTGGGGGCTAGAAGCCTCTGAGGAGTGGCAGCACAGCTGCCATTTTGCAGTTTCAGTTGTAGCTTCAGCTCCTGGCCTGTGGACTGTAGGGGGATCTGGTGATCAGTCTGGGAGGGGTAATTGCTCTTGCTTTAACCTCCCTGGATCTGGATTGTGGTCTGGGGTGGAGGTCTCTGGGTGTGTGACCAGCTTACCAGAGTGTGTGGGGGCTTCAAAGAGGGCACCCAATTAATACCTCCGGAAGTTGAGAAGACCCCAGAGTTTGGGATGGAAGCTCCCCTATCTGGTGGCAGAGTCCTACTGTGGCAACAAGCCCAAAAGTCAAGTAATTAAGTGGCAACATGCCTAGGCAAAGAAATTATTGGACTACCTGAAAGCCATTATCAAAGAAAGAACCTAGAAATCATCCTTCAAGAAATTCTGAAGGAAAATTGCCCTGATGTTTTAGACCCAGAGGAGGAAATAGAGGTTGAAAGAATCCACTGATCACCTCCTGAAAAGGATCCCAAAAAGAAAACTCCTAGGAATATTATAGCCAGGTTCCAGAACTTCCGGATCAAAGATAAAATACTACAAGCAGCCAGGAAGAAACAATTCCAATATTGTAGAAACAATCAGAATAGCACAGGACCTGGCAGCTTCTACACTGAGGAATCGAAGGACATGGAATATGATATTTTGGAAGGCAAAGGCCCTGGGATTAAAACCAAGAATCACCTACCCAGCAAAACTGAATATCTTGTTTCAGGGGAAAATATGGTCATTCAGTGGAATAGAGGACTTTCAAGCATTCTTGAGGAAAAAACCAGATTTGAATGGAAAATTTGACATTCAGACACAAGAAGCAAGAGATGCTTGAGAAGGTAAACAGGCAAAAGAAATCAAAAGAATCTTATCAAAGTTGAACTATTTACATTCCTACATGGAAAAACAATAACTGTAACTGATGAAACCTTTCTCATTATTAAAATAGTTGAAAAAGGGTATATGGGCATATGAATACACATGTAAATGTGTGTATATATGTTTACAGATATACATGGATAGAGGGCACAGGTCGAATTTGGTGGGAAGGAATGATACTTAAGGTGTGAAGTTAAGAGGTGAGAGAGGAATGTGGTGAGTAGACGGGGAGGGGGAGGGGAAACTATCTCATGTAGAAGAGGAAAGGGGAAGTGGTTGCAGGGGAGAGGAAGAACAGGAAGGCAAAAAGACAAAACCATATTCTCACTGAATTTGGCTCAGGGAGAGAATGATATACATACTAAATGGGATATCTCACCCTGCAGGAGAGTAGGGGGGAGGGTGATGAGAGGGGGGATGATGGAGGGGAGGGCATGCTGGGGGAAGGGGAGGTTGGAGGCACCCATTTTTGAAGAGGGATAGGATCAAATTAGGGAATGGACCAGGTGGGGAGTGGGATGGGTGGGAGGGAAATATAGCTAGTCTTTTACAATATATCTACTATGGTAATGTTTTGCATATCTAGACATGTACAACATACACTGAATTGCTTATATTCCCAGCAAGAGTCATGACAAGGGACAAAGGGAATGGATCTGGAATTCGAAGTTTTAAAATTAAATCTTTCAAATATATGTAAATACTATTATTAATACTATTTTGCATGTAATTGGGAGATAAGAGGTGCAGGCATTGGGGCACAGAGTCACTTTGCCCTAATGGGAAAGTCAAAGGGGGTTTGGGAGAAGATATGGGAGAGAGCAGATTGGACGAGGGGATATCCTGTGGGACTACTATTCTGGGGTGGTGGGTAGGGGAAAATGGGGAAAAATTGTAACTCAAAACCTGGCGGAAATGAATGATGTAAACCAGAAGTTGATAAAGCATTTCGAAAAAAAAATTCTATAGGTATTGCTGCATGGCAGTGAGATGCAGAATACAAATATGTTTTTAGAATTTAAAATAACAAGGAAGGTGGATGACAGATGGACAAGCCAAGTTCTCTGTTGGTACTCTCCCAATGCAATGAGGCATTAACTCAGTTTTTTGATACTCAATACCTTCTCAATGCCTTCAGTTTCCTCTCCCCTCTGATTGGAGGGCTGAGGGCAGGAGCCCTAAAAGCCTCCCCAAACCTTCCTTTATAGAGATCTGGGATCTGAACTTTCCAGGTAACTCCCCACTTTCCATCTGCATCTCTCCTGGATTTCTATTTCACAGTACATCACAACTCCATGCTGGCTACTTTCTGATGTCCCTCATTCTTTAGCTTCTTCTTGCATATTGTTTCTCCTCATTAGATTGTAAGCTTCTTGAGAGCACAGATTGTCTTTCTTTTTCTTATTTGTACCCTCAGAGTTTGGCACAATGCCTGGTACATAGTAGGCACTTAATTATGCTCCTTGAATTGAATTATTGAATTGGATGAGAAAATGAGGACAGCTTCCAGTACATAGGTCAGATTCCTTGTGGAGAAGTTATGGAAGGAGGGGAGAAAGAATTCTACAAGATAAACAGTCACAGAATGGTTATCATCTACATTGTTGGGTAGAATGTCTATATTGATAAAATCACAGATCCATTTGAGTATTCTAAAAATATTTTAATAATGCCTTTTGGTTTTAATTTTAACATACATAGTCACTTCTAGAGATAGATCTCCTATGCCATTGAATCCTCCTCTGCAACAAAGCAAAAAAGAATTAAACTGACTGAAATAGTGATTGTCTGACAGCATATGCCAGAATTTGCACACATAGACCTCATCTCAATCAATATATTCATTTATTAAGTATTAGGATAATGTTCCCATAAGTCAAGGGGCACCCCAAAGTGTGGTCTACACTAACAGAAAACTTCCAGTGTCACCTGATCCTGAGGTAAGGAAGTCCAAAGAGGTAAAGGTTCATAAATAATACTTTGGGAGAACCCTTTTTCACTCTGTAAACTAACCTTGAAATCCATAACATGGTAAGTCAGAGCAGCCGGTATCACCTGCTTCCGAATCTATTGTTTTGCCTTCATCAGATCTTGAAAGACTGCTGAATGTGGTTTTTTAAACTCAATGTGAATTTTTCAGTTGGTCAGTTATTTTTCAATCATGTCCAACTTTTTGTGACCTTATTTTGGGTTCTCTTGGCAAAGATATTGGAGTGGTTTGCCACTTCATTCTCCAGCTCATTTTATAGATGAGGAACTGAGACAAATAAGATTAAGTGACTTGCCCAGGGTCACACAGTTATAAAGTATCTGAGGCCAGATTTGAACTCAGGAAGATGAGTATTTCAGACTGTGAGCCTAGTGCTTTATCCACTGCACCATCTAACTGCCAAACATGAGTTTTGGTTATCCAAAAAATTAATGAGCTCTTAGTCTGCATTAATACAAACAAAACATCCAGAACAAGCAAGGCAATAATTCCCCTGTCCTTTGCAATTGTCTGACCATATCTAGAACATTATGTCGAGTTATGAAGGTCCCATTTGAAAAAAGAAAAATGACAAATCAGAACTCATCCAGAGAAAGGTGGTTAGGATGGTGATGGATCTCAAAATGAAACTGTTACATACAGAAAACTGCTAAAAATAGAAATGTTTAACTAAAATAAGAGAAAATGAGACAAAACTAAGCATGAAAACTGTCTTCAAATGTTTGAAGGGCTATTAAGTGAAGAGCAATTAAGCTTAGTCTTTGGGATTCCAGAAGGCAAAAATAGGACCAAAGGATGTCTAGTATAGGGCCTCCCATGGGGACTTAGATTTTCCTTCAAAAGAAATAAAAAATTCTACCACTTGAAGTCTTACAAAAATAGAAATGGATGACTTGTAAGTTCCAATTTACTAATGATAAATTGTTTAAACAAAGAAGAGATGACCACTTATTAGAGCTGTTATAGAGGGAGATTTTTAAATAGATTGGGGGTGGGACTACCACACTATCTAAAGTCTCCTCTGTACCTGAGATTTTATGAGTCTATGTTTCTAAGTATATAAAGAGAAAACACAAGATGGAGATAGAGAAACACATTAACTTTAATTGTTACAAGATAATTCAGGATATTGGCATTAAACTCTATGAAATCTTTCACAATCTCTGAACAAGCAAGAAATATCAGATTTGACAATCCCTATTTAAAACTGCAACAGGGAAATTTTCCCTTGTTTAATGGAGTAATGCCAGATAGTTCTGTCTCAATTACTCCTAATAATAAAAATAAAAGTAACAACAGCTTATAAAATGTAGTGCTTTATGATTACAAAGTACTTTACATTTGTTATCTCATTATCTCAACAGGCATGTGAATGAGGGATTAGAAGTTTTATTACCTTCATTTTACAGATGGGGAAACTGAGGTCCAGAGTGTGATTGAATGAGTCCCAACTTTCCATTTGTTCAGTAGGTGAGGTTATTGGGGTAGATGTGCACCAGAATGACCCAACCTGAAAAGCAAAGATCAATTCTTTCTCCTGAGGAATGTTTGCATAAGGCATATGCTTGTGTTTTCTTAACCCTATGGTATGTGGAACCAAAGGAGGTGGTGGTTACCGGAACTGATATGTGTCGATGGGGTCAATGGGAATTTAACAAGTTCAGTAAAATAGTTGTAGTGCTATCAATTCCCAAATGACATGCATAAAACCCTTTGTAAAAACCATCAGGCATGTACATTAGGTAAATAAAGGTTATTAGGATCCAAAATAAATAAGTTGAAACATTCTAGTAGCATGCTGTTTTGTAATCTTGTTTCTTTTATTTGTAGCAACTTTGGAAATTCTGCATAATTATTTGCCCAGATGAATCAGTTACTTATTAAAATGTTGGACTATAGAAAAAGCTGTATGTTGTTAAGAAGATGGGAAAAGTAATGGTAAGATTCCTAAACCTAGAGTTGGGAGAGGCTACAATTTGAATGCTGCCTCAGACCCTTATTATGTGACCATAGCCAAGTCATTCATTTAATCTCATAAACTCAATTCCCTCATCTGTAAAATGGGAATAATAGTATCTGCAGTACCTAATTTGAATTAGTGTTATAAGCTCTCCTCCCCCCATTTTGAGAGCACAATATACTTTTTGACATCCAAGACCACAACCTGAGAGTCATCCTCAACACTTTGATTTCCTTCATCTCCTATGTTCCATTAGTTGCTTCACCATGTCAATTTTACCTCAACAGTACCTTTCAGATCCAATTTAGTCCCTCCACTGGACAGCCATCACCCTAATTCAGGCTCTCCTAACTTGTCTTCTGGACTCCAATGTCACTGCTCTTCAAACCCTCCTTCGCATGGCTGCGAAGTTGACATTCCTAAATGAAAGATCTAACCAAGTGGCTCCCCTACTCAAGAAGCTCCTGTGGCTTCTTACTGCTTCTAGGATGTCATATAACTCATCTGTTTGGTATATTAAGCTCTTCATAATTTTGCTCCAACCTATCCGTCTGGAATGATTTCACATCATTGCTGTATATGCATGCCACAGTCCAGCCAAAGCCAAGCCTTCTTACTATTCACTGCACAAGATGTTCCATCTCCCATCTCCATGCCTTTTCCATCAGTTTCACCTTTTCATCTCTATCGTCTTTTAAGACTCACTCATGTGCCATCTCCTGCATAAAACATTTTTCAATCCATTCCATAATTTATTTTTTTTTCAGTTGTTTTCAATCATGCCTAACTCTTTGTGACCCAATTTAGGATTTTCTTGGCAAAGATACCAGAATGGTTCACCATTTCCTTCTCTAACTCATTTTACAGATGAAGAACTGAGGCAAACAGGATTGAGTGATTGGTCCAGGGTCACACAGCTAGCAAGTGTCTGCAGCCAAATCTGAACTCAGGAAAATGAGTCTTCCTGACTCCAGGCCTTGCACTTTAACCACTGTGTCGCCTAGCAGCCCATTCCATATATTGCTTTGTATTTATGTCAAATTTCTACATCAATATAGATACAGATAAGAAATGAAAGAAATAGAAGGAAGGAAGGAAGGAAAAAGGAAGAAAAAAAGAAAGGAAGGAAGGAGAAACTTTTATTGTGAGAATTGTTTAAGCAATTATGAAGAAATTGAAAGAAAAATCTATAAAGAATATGTGAGGAATTAAAAGTTTACAATGTAAATTCTACATTGTAGTGCCTTCTCTCTGTTAATTATTTCCTATTTATCCTGCATATAGGAGCAGCCAGGTAGCACAGTGGACAGAGTGCCAGCCTGAAGTCATGAAAACTCATTTTCCTGAGTTCAAATCTAACTTCAGACGCAACTATACGGTGTGAGCTTGGGCAAGTCACAAAACCCTGTTTGCTTCAGTTCCTCAACTGTAAAATGAACTGGAGAAGGAAATGGCAAACCACTACAGTATCTTTGCCTAGAGAACCAAATAGGGTCACAAAGAGTCAGGCACAACTGAAAAGAATGACCGAACAACAAAATTTATCCTGTCTATAGCTTGCTTTACACACACACACACACACACACACACACACACACACACACACACACTCATGTGTGTGTGTATATATATACATATATATAATATACATGTATGTAAAATGTGCATGTGTTACTTTTTTACTCTTTAGATTGTAAGCTCCTGGAGGGCAAGGATTAGCTTTTGCCTCTTTTTTGTATCCCTAGTGCTTAGCACAGTGCCTGGCACATAATAAGTGCTTCATAGTAATTTAATGATTGTTTCTTATGATGACTAAAGAGAGGACCCCAAAAATGCATTTCCTGAGATACTGAATTTAATTCTTAGTCTGAGAAAAGACATAAAGAGATTCTTGTAAGACTTTAATCAATATCTGCATTTATTTGAATGGGGAAATTGTATTTCCAGATTTTAAAAGAAACCCTCTGATGTTGCAGTGGATGTTTAATGTGACACTAGCTGTAGTGCTTCTCAAAGACAAAAAAATCATAAATAATTATCTGCATCTATTTTATTATGGAATTCATATTAATTTATATATTTGGTCATTTTAATTTAAATTTAAGAGACTAAGAGACAATATATTTAGACTAGTAAAGCTTTAAACCATGCTAATACTTTTGGGACACCATGTATAAAGGGATATAAGTAATTATTGAAAGAAAGTGTCTCCAATTTGTTCAAAAAATAATATTGAATAAACTAGGGTGGAAGTTCAAGTCAATTGATTAATAAATAAAAAAGATTTCAACTGTATTAATTATAAAGAAAAATATCTAAAGAGTGGATTACTTTTAGAGTTGAAAACAATCAGATTAAATATGAAAATGAATCTAGTAGCAGACTGAGGAGTAATCTACAAGTATATGGTTGGGTTTTGGTCTATAATACATTCTATACACACGTACCATTTATTTATTTACTTAGTTAATTATTTATCTATGTATAGTTTGTTCCCCTATATTACATGTAAATTATAAGCTCCTTGAGAACAGAGAATGTTTCATTTTTGCCTTTGCACCCTCTTAAAATGCTAAATGAATTGAATTAATATACATAAAAGTGCTTTGTAAAATTTAGAGTTCTATATCAATGTCAGTTATTATTATATTTCACTCTGGTTGATACCAACTTGAAACTTACAATAACATGTACATGATATCAAATGTTAGTCAATTTGTGCAGCTGTCTAATATCATTGGTAAGTATAAAAATACACCTGAATCTATATTTAATCCTTTCAAGATGTGCATTAAAAACTTACCCTCCTGACAGAGAGCAGAAGCAGACCATGTTACCATTTCAAATAGAAAGGTTAAGTGATAATTGACTATCTCTGGTTCCAATGAGGTTTAGGTTTAGCCTCTAAATTTTTGTCAATGGGCCTTATGCCACTGGTGTCCACATTCTATTAGGCCTGAGGATGACACTTAAAGTGTTCAGATTTCAAACAGTTATCTATAGAATTCCACAGTTCCAGAAGGCAACTTTAGGCCAACTATTTAAACTCTGTAGGCCCCAGTGTCCCCATTGGACAATAAGAGCTGGAATAGACTTCTGCAAAGTGCTGTTGCAATGCAAAGATTCTATTTTATCTCTGATACTGGAGGTATAAGGAAAGGTTGAAGGAAAATATGATGAGGCAGGCATTTAATTCACATCTACATGAAGAAAATAATAATAAGTATTTATATAATGAATTAAGTTTAAGAGTTTATGATGTATTATTTCACTTCAACCATCATCTTTAAAGTCTATCCCTGCAGCAAGGATTAAAATTCTACTTTAAAAATATATATTGTGCAAAAGTTTGCATCTAAAAATTTGGAAAGTAAATACATATGCACACACATAAGTGTGAATATATGCATAAATTACATATGATAAGTTAAACTACCATCTTTAGGCAAACAAAATATAATCTTATCTTCAGAGTTCTAGCTATCAGGAACTATTGGCCTTTTCAAGTTGGGTGACCTCTAGAACCTAAACTCAACATGCCCCAAACACAATTCATTATCTTTCCTGCCTACAACCTACCCCTTTTCTGAACTTGTCTATTACTGCTAAGAGCACCATAATCCTTCCAGTCACCCAGGTTCACAATTTTAGCACGGATCTGAAAAAATTACTCATCTGTTTGGTTACTTAAAACTCTTTACATAATGGCCCTTTCCTGTCTTTTCACTCTTCTTATGAATTGCTTCCCTCTACATACTTTAAGATCTAACAATAATGGCCCACTTGCTGTTCCTCAAATACACCTACCTCCTATCTCTTTGCCTTCCTGTTGATTGTCCCCTATGCCTGCAATGTTCTCCTTCCTCACACTCTGCCTCTTAGAAACCTGGTTTCCTTCAAGGCTCAACTCAAGTGCCATCTTCTTCATGAGGTCTTTCCTGATTCCCCCAGATGCTTATGCTTTCCCTGCTAAAGGTAGAATCTACTTTGTATGTATCATGTATATGCCTATATAGGTACATATTGTCTCCCCTGTTAAAATGTAAGCTCCTTGAGGAAATACTTTTGATATTTTCTTTGTGTCCCCTAAAATTATGTGCCTAGAGTACCTAGCACATAGTAGGGGCTTAATAAATTCTTATTGATTGATTGACTAATTGAATAATGAACTCTGAAGTCTTTTAAAGTTACTATATAGAAACCAAACAGCAGGATAGTAGTGGATCAATTGCCATTGGAGTTAGGAAGCCCTAGGTTCAAATCTTGCTTCTGACAATGAACTAGCTGGCAAGTCCTGTATGTTTTCTGAGCATCATATGTGGAAAAGACATAATTCCACCTACGATATTTACCTCACAAGTTTGTTGTAAGAATCAAATGAGATTAGGTAGCACAGAACTTTGCAAACTTTAAAGCACTAAAAAAGGCCATTATAATTATGATTATGATTATTAAATTATGCTCCCCAAACCTCCTTTTGAAGAAGACTAGAAGCCCAGCCAGCTCTTAATTTCCCACCAGCTGCACTGTTTGGTTCATATTCTACCATCATCAAACCCCCAATTTGACTTGTATTTCCTTTTCTTATCTGTATCCTCAGTGCTTAGCACAGTGTTTGGTATACAGTAAGCAGTTAATAAATGCTTATTGTATTATGTTAACATTACTACTACTACTACATAGTAAAAGAGTATGCCCACTTTTGATTCCTCCATTCGTGATCCTTCAACTCCAATGATCCTATGGGTAGTTATGAATAAAGTGATCTCCCTTCAAGAAGATGACTAACACCCACAGGCCTCTCATCACAATCCAGGAAAAAGAGGACTTAGGCTGACTAACAGACCCAGAAAAAAGAAATGGGAACGCTCCAGGATCAACTTGACAATCAAAGGTATAGGCATCCCTCATCCTGCTGTGTGGATATCCTCATTGATCTGGTACAGATAGAGGACTTTGGAGAGAAGGAGAAGGGCCTATGCATGTAGCTAACCATCATCTTACCCACTCCATCCTCCACACTTGTAATCATCATAAACTCTACTTCTAGAAAGACTCTTCAAACTTCTCCAAATCTAACCTGTGATTCTTGTTCACATTTTATTCTAATGAATTCAGATCTGGGAGTCAGCTCAACAAAGATTCTTTCCATAGCTTTCAATCCTAGATCTCCTAAGGTAGCCACAACTGGTTCAAAGACCTAGGTTACATTTCCCCTTGGTATAATGAGAGACTTCTGGTGGAGGAAGTGGAAGAAAGGGTAGAAAGGAGACATGGAGAATGGAAAGGGGGAAGTTCTATTAGTTTTTACACCTCCATACTGTAAGACTGATTTCTAGGCTTCCCAGTTACCTCAAGAAAGCTCAAGTACATGGCTGATAAACCAGGAGAATCTGGTGGTCAGAACTAACCTGACTTTCTATGCCATTCCCAATTTTTATGTGTTTTGTAAAATTTTCATATGGGAAATGGGATCTGATTCCATAATTGCCTCCTTTTCCTTCTGTCTCTGTGTAATAAAGCTTGTAATCAATATTTTGATTGCTCTATGATCTCTTTAATTCAGATACTCTTTCTGTCACAGCATATCACAACTAACCTGCAATTCTTGAGCATGTCCTTCTTTGAATCCTCTGTGGAAGTTCTACTCAAAGTACTGGAGGCCTTCTTCTAGGTTTTTTGACAATTTAGAAATTAGAAATCTGTATAATTATATATGGAAGAGTTACACATAAACATATAGATTTCTAAAAACTATATACATAATATCCACACATACACACATATGTATATATGGTCTGTATATAATCACTGCTACCAGCTAGGTAGTTATGTTTTAGAAAGGACTTTTCTCATACAAATCCTCTCAAATAAGTACTATAAGTAATATTGTTATGCACAATTTAGAGATGAGGGAATTGAGGTTTAAGGAGAATAAATTACTTTTACAAGGTCACAGAGACAAAGTAAGTGAGCTATAATTCCTGTCTAGGGTTTCTAACTCTAATTTCAGTATCCATTTCATTATACTATATTGCCTCACTTACACAGATACACACACACATATATAAAATAGATTGTTATATACAAAAATAGACAGAGATAGATAGATAGATAGATAGATAGATAGATAGATAGATAGATACTGGACCTATGATTTCATTAGTATAGGGAACTTCTAGGGGAAGAAGCTGCCTTTTGCAAGGCAGCACCTTCTCTACAATTGAGATAGTCTTAGAGAGTTGCCTGAGGCATGGTATTTTATGAATACCTTAAAGAACCAAGCTATATTGACAATGCATTTTTTTAAAATCTATAAAATAAATAGATATAGTAGGGTGAAAATTTTAAGTGACTTGTCCAGGGCCCACAACTAGTATCTGTCAGAGACAGGACTTAAACCAAAATCTTCCTGGCTTCAAGGATAGCTCTCTATTCATTATACCACAATTATACCACAATCTCTGAACATTTTTGTGTGCACATTTATTAGAAAAGAAATTCCCACCCAAATAGCTAATTAGGTCCTGATCTGAAAAGGAGGAAGCACATAATGGCTTTTATATTTCACTATTCAAAATATTGCTCTAATAAAGAGCTTTATCTTTAGCCCATTACATTTATGACCTCATCTGGCTACCATTCTTTACATAGTGAGCATCACCAGTCATCAATAGGGGAAAAAGTGATTTCAGCAGTCCCAGAAATGCACTCATTTATAAAACCTTGCCATCATGTTCACATGCTGCAAAAATGCAGACTGCCAATCTTAAAACATCACCAGCTCTTCAAATAGAAGAAGAGCCTGAGCTACATCTGATCAAAGCTGGGGCCGGACTAATAAACATGAAAAGAAGAGCAGAAGAGGAAGACAGATGCTGATGAGTAGATCTTACCATACATTCAGCCATCTTATAATTCTAACCATTCTGCTTCAAAACAGACAACGGGCTGATTGCTATTGTTTTACTGATTAACTATTCACTCCACTTTTTCCCAAAAGGCACCCCGGCAAACTATGCTTAGTAAATATTGACACCTGTAAACCAAGCTGGCTAATGCCTTTGGCTCTGCAGCTATCTTCCCATCTGTTGCCTGAGAATTTTAAGCAAAGTATTCGGGGACTCTTGCTCTCTTTCCATTGTAAACTGTAAAAAATGCTACCCAGAAGCTAATCCGAGAGCCACATGGCTCTGGAGAGGCCTGCAGGAACTAAAGGGGAAATGGAGTCTAATATGAAAATGCAGATCCCACTGGCCTCTTCTGCCTCCTTGCCTTTAGTTAACAGCATGCCAGGGTAATCTGCTTAGTTACCAAGTGGAGCTTTCTTCCCTCTTCCCCATGAGATCCCCCTGCCCACGATCAAAGTCCAAACACATTCTCCGCTAACTCTATTGTTCCCAAGAGTGGGATTAATGACTAATTATGTCAGGTCACTCATCCAGATGGCCTCTCAGATGTTCCTTTGTCATTGCCTGACCTTCCATATGCCCCTTTGACCTTGAGGTTTATTGCCATGGCAACATGAAGCCTCAGTTTCCTTGCAGAGATTGCCAAGAAGTGGCCAAAAGGGGAGATACAGAATAATCTGCCCATACTTTGTATTCTGCTTCCCTGTCATGCCTTGTTAAATCCAATGAATAGATAAAAAATGCGATCGGATCCCAGCTGAGTGATGACCACGGTCATGAGTCTATGTTACATGCTATGTTTTCTAAATTAGCCCACGGCTTTGTACATGGAAACGTGCATTTAATGTGGAGGACATCAATCGCCGTAATGTGATCTTTTTATCTCATTAATGTTAAGCAAGGGTAATAGAATGGAATTACAAAATATCACTGTGAAAGGAATACAATTCAGAGAATTATAGCTATCCCCCATTAAAGCCCTAGAGATGTTTGGATAAGTCGACTTGTTCAGTTTCATAAATTAAAGATTCTTTACTTACTACCTTTTCTGAGGTTTAAATTCCAGCCCAAGATGTTGATCTCATGCTAGGGAAGGATTTTAAGGTGGTTGGCAGAATGGGAAAATTCACTTAAAACAAGCAAATGAGTAAACAAAAATAGAAAGGGAGAGTGACTTGTGAACTCAATGAAATAAGAGAGGATGAACATGTATTCACATGAGGTGAAGCATGTTTCCCATCACGGGTTAAAGAAAACCAAGAAATAGGAACTGAAGTCAGTGCTACAAAACCTTGAGGCTGTTTCCCTACTCCATGGGAACACACAAAAGAAAAATTCACTTAATTATCAGACAGGGAAAAATATAAAACTAAATGCAAAGCCCCAATTGGGGATCTGAATAGGGCAGAGGGTCCAGAGTGGGACCCAGGTATTCTGCAAGTGAGTTGCTTCTGAATGATTTGTGTTACCTACTGGACATGAACATAACAGACTCTACCTGAGAGATTCTCTGTTAATTTTAGAAGATTGTTAGGGAGGAATTCCTAGGCAAGAATTTATTCCTTTTTTGATTCTAGATGGTTCATTATTGTACCTGCTGCATTCCAATAAAGAAGATCTGAAATAAATGATCTATTGGAAACTACTTATAGAAATGAATTCAGTGAGAATTTGTCTGCCTGTCATACTGAAGAGATTAATCTTCCTTTTCATTTTGCTTTTCAATGCATAGTCAATTAATTGTTCATTTTTAAAAAGATGATTGGGTAGGTCCTAGAAAACAATGAAACTTGCCTTCACCCTTACCTCCTCATGGCAAAAAAGTGAGGTCAACGAGGATAGAATTTTATATATGTGTATTTATATACATGTTTATAAGTATATACATAAGATATAATATACATATAGTATGCTACATTATACTGTGTGTGTGTATTCATGTGTTCTTACTGTATCATTTTTTGTTGAATTCTTTTTCTTTGTCACAAGGAGGAATTCCAAGGGGAAGAAGGAGAAGAATGTACTTATTTTTCCCCTAGATGACTATAATAGAAAAAACAAAAGACATCAATAAACTGCAATTTTAAAATAACAAAATCATGATTGAAATAAAAAAGCTGATTCCAGAAATACACTTTAAAACTTGTAAAGAAAAAAAGATTGCCCTTCTTACAAGATAACCACTTCTAGTATATAGAATGGTATCTGCCTAATATTTAAAAATGGTGAATATCCCCCAAGTTCTTTTGGCATCATATAAAAAATTGTAGAAAGACATAATCTATTTACTTAAATGAGAATGTGACAAGGGAATGAGGAATTACTTTAGAAAAAAAGTTCTTGCTGTATCTTAAAGTTCTAATAAATATTGGTTAAATTAAATTAAATGTTTAATGACTCTATTATGTATAAAGGATAGCCATTATATTATCTGGAGGTGCTGCTACTAGAATTGGTCAAACAGTCCACCTCATTCCCCATAATGACAAATCCATTGTATATATACATATGCCCATATATACCTATACATTACACACACACACACACACACACACACACACACACACACACACACACACACATATGGTATGTGTTTATAATATATGAGCAGTTGCTTCTTTCCAAGCAAATGGTCACTTTGGGCAAACATAAGGAAACAGTGTAACTTAGAGGTTTATATCACTTAGAGTGATGGAGATAGGTTTATCCTGGAAAATATCTCCTTGGATGACCTAAAAACAACTTCCATGGTGTCTTTGTCTCTCATAACACTTATAGGGAGGGACCAACTTAATTGATGATATGCACCAAATAATAACATGCAATCCTAAAGAGAGGAAAATATGGGGATCATGAAGCCAAATCCCAAATTTTTAATTGACTATGTTTTTGTTTTTTTTTTCTCCTCCCTATCATCCAAAACCAAACAAACAAAAGTGTAACTTGCTTCTGAGTCTCAATTTTCTCAGCTGCAAAACAACTAAAAATGTTTTAAGATCTTTGAGATAACAACAAATTTGAAGAATCAAAATATGGGTACCAAGTAATATACAAATACTAAGTCACACATCATATTTAGTCATAGTCTTAATAAGTACAAGTCTATTATGTTTATTTATATAATTTTCCTATAGCTGTACTGTAAGACATAACACAATTTATCTCTTCATTATGTGCCATACCTACAGAGTTCTTGAAGTCAAAATATTAACATTGAAAAGTACTTGGAGTCAGACAGCTACATTTTAAAGTACCTGAGATGACCAAAATCCAGATATGTATCTTCTTCAATGAATACAGCTATTTCTTCCTGGATTTTGTTTCTTCTGATCTCATGAAGGTTCCCTCATGAAGGTTTATGAAAGTAGATCAAGATGGGAGGACAAGAGGTCTTCTTTCTGAAGACCTTTCATATGGTGAAATTGACACTTCCAAACAGATATTAAGTGTGTCAGACCTTTCTCTTAAGATAAATATTTTCCCTAAAATTGTAGATATAAGCACTTTGGGGTATAATCTAACAACACAGTGCATCTCTATGTGTAAGTGTAAAGATAGGAAAGGCTAAGAGCAAAAATAAATGAATAATTTTCCAGGTTGCAGTTCAAGGAGTACACTCACAAGCAACACAGGGCTTATCCATGGACTGCTGTTCTCTGTTTTGGATAGAATTTTTCTATCTGTACTGAAGGTTATTGACTGATTAATAATAACATTATTATTTAGTTATTAAGGAGCTAAAGAAATAGATCTTAGTTTGGAAACCTTACTTTGTCTAGAAGAATAAGACCAATAATTTTAAGAAATGATCTGATTTACAAGGCCAGATTCTTAGGAATTGTCTTCCTGTTGGTTGCTGTTGGTTAAAATACTTAAGAGAAGTCATCCTCCTAAGGTCATTACTAATATCTAATTCTTTTTGTCATAGTAGTTTGGATTATACAGTTGCTGAGATCATGGTGCTAATGATATTAAAGCGGTCATTATTCCGGTAAATGTTTAAACCTCATCTTTCTGGGGAAAAAATGTATCCAACAGCACTTTTAAGTTTAATCTGCTTAACTTACACTTTCCTAAGTCTATACAATCAACAAAACAATGTTTTGATTTGAAGTTAACTGATTTCCAAATGGGAATACTCACACTGAACATTTAAGTCGGTTCACAAATCTAGTTCAGTGTGGTGACAGTATACCTCTGGATTAAGATCATGCATAGGACCACCCAAAATATAACCCAGTTAGATTTACACAAAGAAAACCTTCTTTCCTGTGTGATCATAGATTGAAATGATTCTCTAGGAAAGGAAGGGTGAGAAGAAGAATGGAGAATGGTTTGCCAGGATTCTATCAAAGGCAATGCTTAGGCTAGTCAATTGTCATAGACAATTCAGTACTATTCAAAAATCCTATTATTATTGAGTCAATGAGATCATTTTAAAGGGTCTTTTCAAATTTACCATATTAGAAACCTCAATACTATAGAAATAGAAATTTAAAAAATAAACTTAAATATTATAAAAATAAATTTCTGCATATAAAATTCTATTATCCCATTGACTTTCATTATAACATTGGAGATATGCCCTGTGGGGAGAAAAATCACTCCAATATTTAATGAAATCATATTTAAAAACTGACCAGAATGTTTTTGATAAAGAATTAGCAATTGAAAGCAAATCACAAAGTGTCAAGTAAGAGATCTAAATGTTTTTTTTTAATTTAATACAATAAAGAAAATATCTAAAGAAAAAAAGTTACTTAGTTGAATAACTATTTCAATTTTATTTCCAACATTTTACCTCAAAAAACCATTCAATTCTATTTACTTAGACTCCTAATGCTTTATGGAAGCTGCTGTCTTTTCTAAATCAGTAAGTTATTCTGAACTGAGGAAAAGAAGAGTGAGAAAAAGTAATAGTGAAAAATCACATTTAGGAAATTCAGATACTTTAATCATAAATTTTGCAAGAGGAAATTTCAGTTTAGTGAATTTTGTAAAAATGAAACTCACTTTTCCTCTTTGACAGAAGCAATAAGAAAAATAACCCCATATGCCTTCTTACTTTGAGTTTCCTGTTTTTTCAAGGAGTCAGATTTGATTAGTCACAAATAAATACTGTATTTCAATGATAACTTTCATTAAATATGAATATTATATGCAAAGGCAGGAAATAGTTAGGTCCATGATGGTCTCACATTCAGGAGACAATATGATTAGAAAAGTGGTAGAGCATTTTAGAATATCAGACATTAAAGGTGATAAATATACAAGTCACATGGTGCAATAAATTCTACTACAATTAATAGAAAAGGATGTAATTGACAGTGTCAGAGAGACCAGTAGACTTTTTTCTTTTAAAAATGACCAAAAAAGTATACGTCAAAAGATAATTATTTTTCTTACTAATGAAGAAAAATGAACTAAATTTTTTTTCTAATTTTTTTCAGTTATATGGTATCGTCTTTTAGGTTGCTTTTAAGGTCAATATTTTCCCCTCCACCTTTATTTGAAAAAAATTTGGTGCCAATTGGCTACTATTTCACAGAAAATTCGAATATCAAGGGGGTAGAAGTGGAGAAGAAACACTAGAAACGAATGGGACTTAAAATGCTGTTGCAGCCAGAAATATGACTATGGAAACATGGCACCATTTTTCCAACCCAGTTGGTCCCCAATTGCTTTAGTCACATCTGCTTCCCTTCTCCAAGAAATGAGGCTGTATTAAGTTGAGCCAATACAGCTTTAGAGAGAACTGGATTCCTTTCAGTCTATGTGCATCATCAATGAACCTGTCAGCTAAATTTCAAATGCAGAATCTTTATTTTGCATGATGATTATAGGAGGCAGAAAGCATAGCTTGGTTGACTGATTCCAGGTGGAGTTTGAAGCGCTGACAGCAAGAGAACTAATGTTTAGATTTATAAACTGAGTGAAGTTGATGTGGAAATCATAGCAAATGAATAAATATGGAGCCCCACATTACCATTTTTATCAACTCACTACTCTTCCCACAACCCTTAAAGGTAATTACTTGTATTGAATGTGAGTTGTACCTACAACAGACATATGTACCTACAACTGACACATGTGTATGAAACATGTGGCCTCTTCAAGGGAAAAAACACATTAATGTATTCTATGTACAGATTGGAAATACAATTGGAAGGCTCACAGCCTACATAGTGGGGATGAAGAAACCATGATTTAGATAATTCATATCATTCTTAATGGAGGTAAGAACAGAAAAATAATAAATAGTAGTTTGAAAAAGTACTTGGTGTTCAAATACACTCTTGGTTTGTCATCTGACTGGTGTATGTAGAAATGGTCACATCCAAACATCATTTATCCAAAAGCATTAAGGATTTGGTGAAGATGTGCAATTCTATCTTTGTATGATAACCCAGTGGTGGAGTCAGAGAGGAGTCTCTTGGATTCAAGTAGCAAAAGTGAGTTCTGGATGGGGGTAAGGCATTAAATCAAGAGATCTGAGTTCTAGATTAGAAAGGTTGGGGTAGGGACATGAGTGGAATGACAACAAGCAATTTCAGTTGGGAAGAGAGGGAACTCTAGAGTTTGGGTTCTACAGGCTTAATTTCAGTGACCATAGGAGCCACTTATTAAAGACTGATAGGTGTGGTTAAAATAAATAAGCTTGCCAAATGGAAGCTGCTTCCAGAGACCTGAAAAAGCCAGTGAAGTAGTGAATTCTCTCTCCATTGTTTAAAGATAGCATGGATTTACTTCCAAACTCTCTATGTCTTTAAGCTCTTCATGATTCCTGATTTAAATACAAAACTATGATCAGTCATTATGTGACCTTTGTTTTTTCTTAATGGGATGCTGCAAGTGAAGGGATCAGTTAAAGGTTGGTTTTAGGTAGAGAGAGAAGACAGGTCTCACCCCTCTGTCTCAAATAGGTATATTTGTTTGCTTACTTGTTTCTTATTGTGACATGGGACCTCTGGGATATAATCATGATTTTTATGATTTGGGGTATTAATGACTTTTGATAAATTTTCCAGAAACAGAATTTTAAATGGATGCAGGGTTTTTCTTCTGCTCCTCAAGCTAAAAACAAAATGAAAGTCAGGAGGCCATGGTTGTCTAGTGTGGAGGATGGGTAATGATTCATTTGTGTTTCCCATCTTCCATTCTTTTCTCCTTGAGCAAATCACACAGAGATGTAGCTACAACTGAAGAATAGCTCTCCCTGGTGGGAAGAGAAAAACTTTGTCTGGAAAGAGTGTCCACACTCCCAAAATTTCAAAGGTAGGGACCAAAGAAAAGAATAAATACTTTTCCCCTTTCCATATATATTTTTTTACAACTTAAATCTCCAAACCTTTCCAGGCAGTGACACCTGCTGATTACAGTAGGGAGTTTCTGGGTTTCAGAGGATCATCTGTTTCAACTTAAATTCTTAGAGTTGCCTGAGGTTAAACAAGTTGCTTAGGGTGACTCAGTCAGAGTATTTTAGAGCCAGGTCTTTCCTATTAGCCTATAAGGTCCTTTCCAGCTCTAAATCTTTGATCCTATGACACTGAGACCAACACCTCATTCACTACATCAGAAGTATCAAACATATGCCTGTAGGCTTCATGCAGTCAACAAAACTGAGTATGACCCAAACCAGATAAAAATGGAATTGGGAGATATTTTTAAAAATAAATTAATATATAATAAAATATGGATAATGTTAATATGCTATTTTCTAAGTTAATGTGCACCTACAGAAATCCATATGTATGGTTTAGTGGCCCCTGTTTCTGTTTGAATTTGATATCCCCAGATTATGTCATGCTTCCTCTCAGTATAAAGGGATATAATTGAGCAAATTAATGCATTTATTATTCTTACTAGTTTGTGCTTAACTATCTTTTATGCTATTTAAACCTACATTCTGCTTCCTAGGACTTCATATGAACTCAGCCACTGATAGGCAGATGTCATTAATAGGCCTTTTGGGGTGAGAACAGAAACTAACAATGGAATTATAAAGCCACTCACACAGATAGATGCTGGTTTCAACTTTGTTGTCAACCCAGCACCCACTGTCTCCCTTGGTGTCTGCTTGTTTCAGGATCCTCTACAGACAGACTGCATTGTGGCATATCATAAGCCATATGGAATGCATTTTTCTTACCAAGTTCTATGATTGAAGGCAGATGCTATATGTCCCTGAGTTTGCCTTGAGAGAGTCTTTGTAAAGTTGAAAGGGACATCTAATAGTGCATTTTGCACCATCTTAAAATGAACATGTCAGATAGATCTATGCAAATTAGGACTTTTTTCTCTTTCTGATGCCTGAGATTTTCATTCTTACGGAATTAATTAAAATTTATGTGAGATAATTCCATAATCCATGTGAGATACTAATTTATGAAGTCGCAAAACATAACATATATGGAATACATATGTTATTTCTTGGTGATTTATCAAAGAATCTCATGACTTTGTAAGAGGTACTATAGGCATGCATAACTTTATTTACTTAACAATAATTAGTTTAAGTAAAATGTAATTATGTCCAATTCCCCAAAGGTTAAGTTGGTGCTTTAATTTTTGAAAATATGTAATTATCATAATTCTACTATTTATGTAACACTAGAAATTTTGCCCTTATTAACAATTCGTAATTACTTATTTATTAATCTGGAAAGAATATGGGAATTTATAACAACTTCCTCTATGGCAATTTTTCCCCTAGTTTTACATGAATCCACCGTGAAAATACTGAATTGCCATTCCTGTTTTTCAAACTAAATCAGATTGCATTTCCAGTCATTTGGTTCTCCAAAGGAGGATCATGATTTAAGTGAAGGGAAGGTCAATATTTCCTTTAGGCAGAATCTGTACAAATTTGAATAAATTATACAGGTGCACAGAGATAGGAGAGAGAGAGAAAGAGAGAGAGAGAGAGAGAGAGAGAGAGAGAGAGAGAGAGAGAGAGAGAGAGAGAGAGAGAGAGAGAGAGAGGAGAATAAGATGGAGAAAAGGCAAGTAGTCCAATTTGTCTGGATTATATATGGTCCAGAGACAGCTAAGTGGCATATTGGATGGAGTACTGGATTTAGAGTCAGGAAACCTGCATTCAAATCCTGCCTAAGACACTTACTACTTGTGAGCTTCTGGGCAAGTTTCTTTACCTCTCTAAGCCTCAGTTTCCTCATTTGTAAGATGGGTATATAATAATACATGCTTCACAGGGTTGTGAGGATCAAATGAGATAATATATGCAAAATGCTTTGTAAACCTTAAAGCGCTACTAGCTATAATTATTAAGAAGAGGAAGCTAGGTGATTCAGTCAATAAAAACTAGACCTGGAATAAGGAAGAACTCAATTCAAATCCAGCCTCAGACACTAATTAGCTATACAGCTTACCTGGGTAAGTCATTTAACCTCTGTTTACCTTAATCCACTGGAAAAGGAAATGGCAAACCATTCTAATATCTTTGACAAGAAAACCCCATATAGGGTAGGAAGAGTTGGCCATGGCTGAAGAACTGAACAATAAATAATTAAGAAGAGGAATAGCACCAGAAAAAGCTGAAAAGGTAAAGTCCAGACAGATAATAGAGCACTTTAAACACCAGGATAAGATGTTTATATTTCCCATTTCTCCCCAGGCCCCACTCTGGACTTTATGATATCCCAGAAATCTCTTCATCCGGGAAACTCAATTGCACCCTAGAATTCACACATTGGAAGTACACTCTGCCCCTTTGCCCTCACTCTGTTACTGTATGACTACTCTCAGAACCACCATTTAAGGATGGTGCTCAGGTCAACCTTGTCCCATTCCTCTCTGCCCAGACTTTTTCTACCATCCCTCAGCTTCCTTCTATGCTGTCTTCTTCCAAGCTTTTTTAGAGCAGAGACCATTTTTCTTTTTTTTTCCAAGGGGGGAAGGTAGGGCAATTGGGGTTAAGTGACTTGCCCAAGGTCACATAGCTAGTAAGTGTGTCAAGTGTCTGAGGCTGGATTTGAACTCAGGACATCCTGACTCCAGGGCCAGTCCTCTATTCACTGTGTCACCTAGCTCCCCCCCCCCCTTTTTATGGAACTATAATTTATCAAGAGAAAATGCAGTTATCATTCTTGTTACTTTTGTTGAGGAAAGAAAACATTATAAGATAGAGATTCAAGATTCTAAATAAATAACAATGATAAAGATTATGCTAAGGTGTACTGTTTACACGCTTCATTTTTGGTCCCAGCTACTATTACATTCCATTTATAGGGAGAATCATGATCTAAGTTTTCTATCTTTTTGATACTATTACTAGACTACTCTTGATACTTAATGCTATCAGATAAATATCTAAAACAATCTGATGAACAAAAATAATCTTTTCTTCAGTACTATAAATATTGTTTAGCTTTACAGCAACAATCCATGGGTGTGCTGTAGATTTTATCTCCTATTGTGAGCCAACTTTTTTTATTTCATGTTGAGATCTGTCAACCAAATCATCAGTATGACATTCTCCTAATTTATACTTCAATTAAGAAGACTGTATTAGACTAGTCAAAGTATAGTCTTCCAATCAATTTTCCCCCAAATTTTATTATAGAATCAAACACCAGAACACAAGTAGAGAATAGATAAAAGAAACAAAAACATATCATAAACTTAAATATTGTAACTTAAATACAAAGTTAGAAAGAAATAAAAGCATGTCATGTGCATAGCAGAACACAAAAGGGATTCAAAATACGTAATTTCCATTTCAAGAAAGCCTAATAATTCTCATTATGTTGAGAACTGTCCATCTTTTCTTTGCTTCCTTGTGAGTTTTCTTTTGTCCTCTGCTGTGCACTTTTTTAGAGACTATCTTTCTGCTTGTATTTATATTCCCAGGACTTAATTCAGTGCCTGGCAAATAGTAAGCATTTAATGAATGCTTGTGGCCTTGTAAAATTTTGTAAAATTTTTTTTCTTTATTGTACAGTGGAAATTTACTAATGGTTTCTGAGCAAGAGACTGTACTTTAAGCAGACCTATTTATTAAGATTAATTAGGGGACAGGATGAAGGATGGTTGGACAAAAAAATGACTGACGTTCAAGCTTTCCATAAACTGGCACTAAATTACTTTTGCTTCTAGCCTTATCTCCTCCTATAACCCTCCATGCACTCCATATTCCAGCTAAAATGTACTAAAACTGTCCTCTGGACATGTCCTCAAACTCCATGGCTTCCTATATTCCTATGCTGGAAAATTTTCTTTCATTCCCTCTACTCATGGATTTTCTACCTATATTTTCATTCCCTCCTCTGGGGAGGGTCATCAAGTTACCTCAGGCAGTGCCCTGGGACCTTACATCACACTAGGCTTGTATTTCCCTTATGCATTTACCATGTTTTTACCATGTTCCCTTATGCATTTACATATTACCATGTAATAGTTTCTGTTATATCCATCCACTAGACTATAAGCTCCCCAAGAGCAAGAACAGTTTCTTATCTAAACTTTTACCTCCCCCAGTATCT
Organism: Gymnobelideus leadbeateri; assembly: GCA_011680675.1. Taxonomy (NCBI): domain Eukaryota; kingdom Metazoa; phylum Chordata; class Mammalia; order Diprotodontia; family Petauridae; genus Gymnobelideus; species Gymnobelideus leadbeateri. The sequence goes on from WOXC01005991.1 coordinate 224,576, forward strand.
ATCTGCAAATGCTAAATAAATGTTTACTGAATTGAATTAATTTAAATTGGAAACCAGGAGGTCATTAGAATCCAGGTAGAGGCAATGTAATTAAACTCTAGAAGAGTAGTAGCAGGAATGAAAAAGATGGAACACATAGCAGAAAGACAAGGGACATTATTTAACACATATCAATTGTATATGAGCTAAATGCTTATTTAAATCAAATGTTTTATATATATATATATATATATATATATATTTATCTTTTATCTATCATTTTATAATTGGTTAGGCCCCTTCCTCTGACATATGATAAAAAGGATTGGGGCAGCTATGTGGCGCAGTGAGTAAGAGCGCTGGCCTCAGAGTTGGGATGACCAGGGATCAAATCCGGCCTCAGAAAATGAGCACCCACAGACAAATAATGACTGGCCATGTAACCTTGAGCAAGTTACTTTACCCCAATTGCTTTAAAAAAAAAAGGAAAAAGGATTCTTCTGAATAAAACCTAAAATAATGGGCTCAAGGCCTTGAAGACAAGACTTACCTTGCCAATGCCCCTAGAATTTTCACAATGGCTATTAAGCAGGACTCGGTGATGTCATTTTTAAAGCCACTTCTAGAATAACCTTTTTAATCTGTATGTAAAACAAATGTAAAATAAGACCAAAAATCTATTTTACTTTTTAAAATCTTCATGAGTTTCTTGAAAGAAAACTATACTTTGGAATGATGGTGGCACTTTTTGTAGCAGATCAGGAGAGCATGTATGCATATTTCCAAGATATTATATCCAAAATCTATGTGGTTTGGGTCAACAGCTGGAAATGAAATACATTTGAAAAGTTCCCCCAGTGACTTTTTTTTCCTTTTTCTCACAAACCCCAAAGCTTTATAGTAAATAATGGTTTAATATGCTCTTAAACTGAGCAGAAATGAAAGTCAAGTGCTCTGTGCACTATTTAGGCATTTTGTACCATCCCACCTTCTCTATTTTATTAAGAAACAATGAAAAATATAGGTATAAGAGGTTCTTCTAGTATTAACTTGGGAAGTATGAAACTACTGAAGATTAGGGCTAGATTGCCTCCTTTTAGCAACCAAGCAAATAAAAATCCCAGATCATGGAGTTTTGATTGTGCTGCACAGGGATATGGAGAAAGATCAAGCATACTCCTCACCCTTATGAAGGTCATAGTCTAAGGGAGGAGATATTTAACAATAACTTCAATAAATGGGATCAATGAATTAAGTGACATTTGAGTGGCATAAATAATAAATTCTATAATTCAGAGAAGGAAAAGTTCAACTCTGGCTGGGATGATCAGTAATTTAAATTAATTCAACAAATATTTATAAAGTACCTATTTTATCTAGCTTTCTGATGATGGACAAGTCAAGGAATCTCTTCAACTTCAGACAAATTTCCAATATTTATCTACTAGATTATATAAGTAGACTTTCCTACACCCATGATTCACAAATCTTTGATAAACTGACATACCAAACTATACTATATGAAAATTACTCTTTGAGAGATGTGGAATCTGAGGTGGCCCCTGAAGAATGGCAAATATTTTGATAGATAGTGGGGTGGGGGGGGGGGAGATAGAAAAGCAGAGTGAAAAAAAAAGCCTGAGTCAAGGATCACAAGTTAGAGATGTAGAGGTGGACCACAATTTAAAGAATAAATACACTTTAGACCAAGATCCTCACTTGTAGGCAATGACATCTCACAAATAAAATTTGTAGGTTCTAAGGTCCTTTGTTCTCTTCATAGATCTTTTCTCCCTTCATATTCTACTTACCCATTATGATATCCTTTTATTTTTCAGTAGAAATGGAAATCATTTACCCTAGTATAGAGATTCTTAAAGTGTGGTCTATTCATGCCAGGTGTCCTTAGACTCTTTCAGGGGGCTATGAAATCAAAACTATTTTCATAATGATACTAAGATATATTTGCCTATTAAACACTCCTCCCCTTTCCGACTACATATCTATGTGAGGCTGAATTTTCTTCATATGCTTTAGCCAAAACAACATATTGCAACAGATTAAATACAGAAGCAGATAGGAGGATCCAGCAGTCTTTTATTAAGGCTGACATTAAAGAGATTCACAAAAAATATATAAAACAATGCCTCTCTTATCACTAATTTATTTTTGTTTTGGAAATATAGTAATCTTTCATAAAATATGTTATTTGGACTTTATTATTTAAATAAATTAATATATCAAATATCTTAAAATCTATTAGGTTTAATTTCTAATATAGTAAATACTCATCTAACCTACATAAACAAAATTTCTTTTTTATAATTTAAAGAGTGTAAAGTAATTCCCAGTTATTTTTTAAATTGTAAAGGAGTCCTGACACCAAAAAGTTTGACCCAAGCAGGATTAAGATGCTTCTTCTAGTTAAGTCTGATTTTGTGGAAGTTCTCTATGTATATAAAGCCCCAGGACAGAGGATGCTCAAACCATCCTCTGTAATATTTATTCTTTGCATTACATGTGTATTTTACATAGATAAGTTCCTTTGGCTATAAAGTATTCAACAGCCAGAATTAAGCAATTCCAAAATGAATTAGAAATGATAGTTCTAAAACATTCTTATAATACTTCAATGAATTTGGCAATGTTCAGTGTTGTATTACTGAAATATCATAACTTGTACTCATGAGCATGAAACATTAAGCATTCATTGAATTTATTCATAGAAATTATCATAGCCTCTTAGAGCAGGAAGGAGTCTTAGAGAACATCGATTCTAACTCGCACATTTTACAGGTAAGGAAACTGAGGTTTAGAGATGCTCATCCAATAACATCCATCTATTCAAAAGATGAATTTCTCGTTTATTGAGAATCTATTATGTGTAAGTCATTCTGTCTACTAGAAAGTTCTACAAATATAATCCCTTTGCTTAAGAAGTTTGCAATCTGGTAGAGAATATATGTGTGTGCACATACACACATATAATATATACATACATACTTACATTTACTGACCAACTGATAGACTCAAGTATATGTGCAATTGTTATGGGGCTTGGAAAAGGAAAAGGTGGTACTAGAATCTATGTTCCCTGGACTATATTGAGAGAGCAGGCTTCTGATTAGGGAAGAAAAAAATTCAAGGAAAAAAATTGAGGGGGTGATGGGGATGGGGATTGGGAGGAAAACTACAATGGAAAATTGTGGGTGGAAAGTACATGTGCAGAAAGTCAAATCAAATCAGAAATGGCCATAAATAGTCAGAACAAGAAGTAGTGGAAAAAGAATCATGAAGGTTCAGTATCAAGGAGTGGCAAATCTTGCAGAGGTCAAGGAGAGTGAGGCCTGGGGCAAGTCATAGGGTTTAGCAGTTAATCATCAGAGGTAAACTTTAAAAGATTCTTTCTGTAGAGTGGTGAGGAAAGGAGTCATACTGAAAGTGGTTAAGGAGGAGTTGACTTATGTGGTAAGAAAATGGATCAAGCAAATTAAAGTGACTGTTTAAACAATGTGACTGTGAAGTGAAGGAAGGGGAGATAAAGAATGAAAGCTTCAGGGAGTAGTGATGTCAATGGAGAGTGTATGCTTTTAGGAATGGGGAAATAAGCAGGTTTTTAGATTGAAGAAAAGAAGGCTATAGAGAGGGAGAGAAAAACTGGAGGGTCTAGGAATGAATGGCTTGAGGAATAAGGTAATAGAGAAAGGGATGGGATTAAAGATACAGGGAGCAGGATTAGCTCTGGTAAAATCACTGTATTAGGTGCTAGGGACAAGAAATAAAAATAAAACATTTGTCTTCCTCTGAGACACTGACTTATCCACCAAATCCTAGAATACTAGAATAAAAGAGTACTCTTTGATTCTTATTCGAGGCTGGTTTTAAACAAATACAAAGGAGTATAATTTGCTACAGTGGGTGATAATTTTGTGATATTTTTCCATTCCCAAAAGATACAGGAGACAATTCTAAATAGATTTTTAAAACATTAGATAATTTCATGAATGATAGATTCATAATCAGTACTAGGGGGAAATAGAATGCTTGAGGTAGGAATATATCCTTAACCTCTAGGATTGATGTCAAGGAGCTCAACCATTTCAAAACATGGCTAATAATGTACTTGTCAGCAATAAAATATTGGGATGGATGGATAATGTAATCATAGTATTTCAGAGTTGAAAGAGATTTCAGATGTAGTCTAACCTCCACCAAAACCAGGAATCTCAACTATAATGTTTCTAAAATGTCATCGAGCTTTGACTTGAAGGACTCTTTCTCTGACACCATGGGATAATTCTTATGTTAATTTCCTACACATATGTGTGTTCTTAAATATAGTACTTGGATCTTAGAATGGAGACAACTCCCAGTGAAGAGATAAAGGATCAGAATCAAGTGATTCTGGGGCCTTAGTAGGAGTGGAATGGCCAAAAGTGACCCTTTAGTATAGCAACCAAGGAAGTAGAAGGTGCTTAGAAGGTATCATCTAGGCCAAACTACTCCCACTCCAGTAGAACAAAGGCCATCCAAGAAGAGGGGAGGCATAGCAGCGTGAAAAGAGCCTGCTACACAGCTGTCTTAACATCCACCCACCAGTGAGGGTGGGATGCCAAGCTTTATGAGGTGCAAATGCAGTCAGTTGAATCCATGCATTTCTGAAGTAAAATAATATACATCCCAGAATGAGTACAGTATATAGTAATATGTTAAAACAACAAACAGAAGCTTGAAATGAGCTGTCAACTGTTTGGAACATTGATATAAAAACTACAAATCGATTAGAAGATTTTTGTGGACCATGATGATATCCTGCATGTGATAGCTGCTGATGAACTTCTTTCAATTTAAGAGCAATGACCAAATGCCTTCAAGTTCTCTTGACTTTCCAAGGGTAAAACAATCACAAAGTTCACCAACTAACCTATTGAAATGTAGATTGGTAACTTCATTTCTCCTGGATGTTACCATTCACTCTTCCTCTTCAGTATAGACCATGTACTAACGAACTTTTTGGCTACTGCTGCATACCTCCAATTTCAGACTCCTTGACTGGTAAGAGGTCTGCCCTCCATCAGCTTCTTTCTGTGAAAAGGAAAGATAAGCCAGTTCCACACAGCTGGTTCTCTGGGAAAGAAATGTTTATGATGCTACCACTTAAAACTTCAATTAATAACACTACAGAAGGGGGAAAGGAGAAGAAAGGCAGGGGCACTAATTAGCAACACTACAAAAGGGATTTATAGCTTTATAGAAGCCTTTACTGCATTTATGTGACATGAGATATGCTTTAACTACCCTTAAGGTTTTTGACGAACCTAGAGATGAGTTATGGAAGCTTAAGAATTAGAAGGGCTTTTACTCTTGGTTGAAAGCACGTTACTCTTTACCATGGATATAATCATTGATGACTAAAAGAATTAACTTTCCAGCACACAGTATTATAATATTATACCATATGCCACCATAGGGCAGGCTGTGTCAGATCCCACAGATTCATAATTTGTCCACAGAACCTTTCTTTGTGCTGTTTGTTGGGAAATTCCTAAATGTAAAGCCTTTATCCCCCTCTCATTCCAAGTTTAATGGCAATAAATAGAATAGGAACTATTTCAATATGATTTTGCTATGTCCTCTTTGAATGGAGCTACCTTCAATAAACAATTCTTTAGCATCTACCTATGTATGACAGGCACTAAAGAGATTTTTAATAGACATCATATGTGAAATGTACAGTTGTGCACTACACCAAAAAGTAATGTAAAAAGAAAATATTTATAAGTTATGTGGCCATGGGTAAATCATTTAACCACTTTAAGCTTGTCTCATAAGTGCGAACAATAATACCCATAATATATACCTTACAAAGGTGTTATCAAGATTAGATAATGAATGAATTGCTTTGCAAATTTAATAGCATTAAATAAATCAATTATTTCTATCCCTTCTATGCCCTTTCATTCTGTGTAATTCTTGTCCTCATTCTCTCATAACTTTTTATGAAGGTTCTTCCCATTGTGTTGGAAACCTTCTTCTATGTCTCTTAATAACAATTAAAAGTGATCATTTATCAGTTTGACTAAATAAGAACACAATTGAGCTCACAAACCATTTATTAAGCCCTAAAGAATTGCATGAAAATGAAAACGATGTTTTACAGTTTCATCCTAAAAGAGAAAAAAAACAATGAAAAGACCAAGTTACATAAAGTGGGAAAATAAAAAGAGGAGGCCCTTATAAAATACTCTGAAGCTTTTAAAATTGCTTTATATTCTTTTTTTTCTTCACAACAACCCTGTAAGGTAGGTACTACTAAGGTAGGAAAATGAAAGTAAGTGGCCTGTTCATTCTCGGACAAGTAATAATCATCAGAAGTGGTATTTGAACCCAGGTGAGATCTCCCCCTTCCAATTATAAGCCCATGACCCTCTCCATTAAACCAAATAGCTTCTTATGCTTACATGTACAAATTCATGCTTTCATGCTCTAGGTGGGCCTAACTTTGGTTGACGAAGACTATTCAGCTTAAAGTCACAATAAATGGACATGGCTCCATCAGAAACTTTGCTGCTAAACCAGATATTATATTTCCTGCCTGAACTTCTGTGCTCATTGATTGACAGCGTCTCCCCTTCCACTGAGCCAAACTCCAAGGCTAGTTGCCTGGAAGGTTGTTTTGTCAGCTGCAGCTCTCACTCCAGCCTGGCTGCCCGACGGCTGCTTGTCAGGCTGAGCCGAGATGCTCCACTCTGCAGGGCGTCCGTCTGAGGCCTTTCACCCCACAGGCCACTCTGGCTGACATGGAGTCCAGACTCCTTTCTCAGCAGAGCTCTAAGCATTCAGGCCCTGGGAGACTTTTTCTAGTCTGCAAATAACATGGGAGGATTCAGGGTAATCGCTTCAGCTTCCCAGAGGCAAAAGGAGAAAAGGTTTTATTTTATTTTATTTAAGGGAAAGGATTAAGGGGGAAGAGAGAACCCAGATTCAGCTTAGAGACACTGAAAGAGCACAATAAATCAAATCTATCCATCTAATTATGGAGAAATAAGGGTGGGGATTGAATTTATTTTATGACAAAACTGTTGGAAGATGGTTTTAAAAGTAACTTGGTAACCAAACAAAACTTAGAGGAATTAGAAAGAGGGAGATGTCTTTCACTCTTCTCTGATTCTAGGTCTTTTGCTCTTTTTTTTCCTTAGTGGGAATTCACACAGCTAATTTGCACACAGCCACAACTCTTACCTCTCTCCCAGATAGAGAGATATCTCTCTGCAAAGCTATTGTACTAGTAAAATATTTATTTTTTCATTATGCTCATGGGTTATATTTTTGGTTTTGGTCCAGACTTGTGATTTCATCTGAGAAGGGAACTCCCAGTAAGGAAATTCCAACTATGAATGCAGATTGGCAACTTCTCTATGACTCATAATTTCAGTGAACTACTTGAGACACTCACTGAGAAGTGAGTTACCCAGCTTTATCTTGAAGCCAAGCCTCCCTGAATCTGAGGCCAACCCTCTATGCTACCTCTACTTTATAGTATAGACAGAGGTTATACCGCCATTTAAAAAACTGAACTGGTATGAAGGGGGCATCTTTTGCCTATAACCAACAACCACTAGGGCCTGCCTTAAAAGAGGGGCATGAAATACCCTAGCAATGAGGGGCAGGGTGAAAGGGGAAGGTGAAAAAGAGTATTACAAGGACAAAATACTTTCAGGACTTTGGATTTGGATAAATAACCCTTTGCACTTTGAGGGTCATTAGAGCAGGATAATTTGTAATGCAATTAGAGTCAGCACTCTGCTCTTCAAGGCTACTTGGTAATTTGCTTGTTAATATATTAGCACAAAGCATTGATCAAGTCACTAATCCAATCACCCGCTTATTATCGATCCTTTATTGAGCCCTTTGCCCAGTGATCACTTTTTGCCTTGGTGCAGTCAATAGCATCTGCCAAATAGCCTTTCACACACCTAATTAGCTTATGAAATAAACCAAACATTTTGCTTGGCCCTGAAGGAAAAGATCAATGGAAAGCTTTCGGGCTGAATTCAGATGATTTTTTTTTTCTATCATCTTTTCCCTCTTCTTTCCTTCTGCAGGCACTCAGGCTCACATGAAGACTCCTGTCTAAGACTTTCACTCTAATTTGAAGACATCTGAAAAGCAGCTGCCATAGCTGAAAAGCTAGAGCAGCTGTAAACCATAAATCACAAGGGTGAGGAATTCTGGGTTGCAGATTGGCATGTGGTCTGTCAAGCCAAAAAAATAGAGACATAAAAGATCAAGAGGTCAGAGGTACGTGAAGTTTACTAGCCTGAACTTGTGCTATATTTCATACAAAGAAACCTTGGCATTGGTAGTTCTTTCTCTCCAAATGATCTTTAACTTGGTGATCATGTTATTCGATTAGAGTTTTGTTCCGTTCCAATGAGGGGTAAATTTTACTTACTGCTGGGCCTCTGGGCTGCTGATGAGTCTTTTAAATGCCTCTAAGCAGTTGGCTGGAATCTTGTCCCAGAGATAGCTTCGATCATTCGAATCACACCCTACTTATATTGTATGAGTCAAAATCACAATTGTCCATTGCTCTTAAATGTCAAATGAATCATTCTTGGGCTACTCTGAATATTCATATGAAAACTGTATTTTTTTTTCCCATCTATTGGCTGAAAATATTCAAGGTAGACTGTACTAGTATTTATCTTCAGAGACAGACCCCTCCCTCACCCACTATAATTTCCAGTACTACTTCTAGCAGCATTCTGATTCATAAGGGAATTAGGCACTGGCCCTGTAAAATTGCTTAGTCCTAATTAACCATTTTTAGAAAAGAAAATTTACCAAATATCGATTAGAGGGAGAATCATGTAGAGAATGCGCCTAGACAAGGTTCTGCCATGAATTTGTTGTGTGACCTTGTGTATAATTAAAAAAAAATTATTTTATCTATCTGGGTCTCAATTTCTTCATCCATGAAATGAAGAACATTATCTAGGCAATCTCTAGGGTCGCTTTCCTCTCTAATTCTACCTCATCTTTGATTTAAGCAAATCCAAATTACCAAAGCTTGTAACCCTATAGTTTGGGCAATGTTCTTTAACAAATTTTGTCAGGGGATGCTCAACTATAGTTTTGTGGTCAACAAGTGTAATATAGTGGAAGGAATGTGAACCTTGGAGTCAGAAAATCTGAGAATGAGTTCTGCCTTTGTCACTATATGACCTTGAATCATTCACCTTAGACCTTAGTTTCCTTATCTATAAAAGAAGGAGGCTGAATTAACTTATGTCTAAAGCTCATTCCTGTTCTGACATTACTATCATCTACAGCCAGATAGTTGTCATAGTGAAAAGAATTCTATGCTTAGAGTCTAGATGCAGGGGTGGGGAACCTGCAGCCTTGAAGCCACTTGTGACCCTCTAGGTCCTCAAATGCAGATTGGATTCAGTCAAAGGGCCATACTTGAGGACCTAGAGAGGCATATGTGGCCACCTAAATTTTTTCAACCAATTTCCTCCTCTGTCTAATGGCACCTGCTTCATAGGGTTGTTGTGGGGAATCAAATGAGTTGACATAATACAAAACATTTTGCAAACCTTCAAGTGATACAGAAATGCTAACTATTTTTATTATCATTCTATGATACATGAACCTAGAAGGTTTATATTTTTCCTTAACCATTATTAATGTGGCAGAAAATTCAAGTACAAATGAATTTCCTTTTAGAACTATCTGAATAACTTCCTTAATTCCTAATCTTCCTTTGAAGAAGTTTATCTCAGGATGGAAGGATTTAGAAACAAAATTTGAACCATTCTGCAAATAGGTCATCTTCCTTGCTCAAGAAAATCTTAAGATTATTACTTTCTCAGCATCCTTCTAAACTAACACAGTTAAAGAGAAGCAGAAAACTTATAGGAAATTTAAATTTTTAAATAAATAATGTCAAAATTAATACTTCTGAAAATTCAATTCAACAAATATTTATTAAACACCTCCTATATTCCAGGAACTGTACTCGATACTGGGGAAACAAAGACAGAAATAAAATAGCTTCTGCTTTCAAGGAGCTTAACATTAAACTGGGGGGATAAAATATGTACACAGATTAAGTATGATCAAAATAGTATCAAGAAGTAGAAAACACCCGCACTTTGGTACAATTATGAAAGTCTTGTTAAAAAGTTAGGAAATGTTTTATCTAGAGATGATCCTGAAAATAAAATTATTTAAGCTCAATTTTTTTCTTTTGTGGCAGTAATAAGATTATAATTCTAAAATTAAGGAATTAAGGTAAAAGAAAAGGTGCTTCTAAAAATACATTAGCAGAGTTTGAAACATAGCCCAGAATTCTGGTTGCCTGATAGAAAATGCAGGCGTTAGACTATCTCCTTCCAAAACAAACAGACAGGACAGTCCTAAGCAAAATTGTGAAATAGGCAATTTGTCTTTAAGAGTCTTCTCACCTCCTCTTTCTCAGTCCCCTTTCCTCTTTTGGATGCCTCTGCACCAACCCCCAACCTCCAGCTCATTTCTATGCCTTGTCAAGGGCTATTCATTCTGCAGATTGCCCAATGCTCTAAAATTACCCTTGCCTCCTCCCTGCCCCCCACCCCCATCGAAATTCCCTCAGGGACCTGATCTATGCCAGCTGTCACTGAAGACAGTGACCTAAAAACCAGGTTACAGAAGGAAGAAATAAACGACAATAATACAATGCTTTGACTTTCCCATGTCACCCACTCCACTCTGACTCACTAAAATTCAATGGCTCCCTATTGCTTCTAAAATAAAACTCTTCTATTTATGAAGGTTCCTCACAATGTCCCCAACTTATCTTTCCAACATCATTATACTTTACTCTCTTTCCCAGTCTGGGGAAAGTTGGGGTTCAGCCAAATTGGCCTTCTCTCTGTTTTTCACACACAGCACTTCATCTCATCTCCACACCCCTGCACTGGCATCTCCCAGAATGTACTCTCTCCCCACCTCTGCCTCATCAAATCCTTGACCTGCTTCAAGACCCAGCTCACCCATCACCTAAAGATGCCTTTTCCCATTCTATCCCCCACAACTGCTAGTGTCTCCCTCACTAATTCAGTATATATGTATATGTCTCCCTTGATAGAATGGAAGCTTCTTGAGGACAGGGACAGTTTTATCTTTCTTTGTATCCCCTAGCAGCTTGGTTGATAGAAAACATACTTCTTTTAATCCACACTGTGACTGAGTGCAAATGTACTCAGACAAGAATAATTTCCTTCTATCCACTTGCTATGATGTCTGGTTTCTCTCTCTCTCTCTCTCTCTCTCTCTCTTTCATTTATGTGTGTGTGTGTGTATATATATATATATATATATATATATATATATATATATATATATATACATATACATATATATATAGTCAAACACATTCTATGCAATCAAATATATCTGGGATATTTTTATATGGATATGGATATTCCTTCCAATAATGCAGATTGAAACATCCATTCCTGCATAATCCTGCATCTGTCTCCTCCTATAAGTTTCCCACAATAATCCCATCCATATGATGGGACCTGCCTTGCTTTTTTCCCTTGACATTGTGAAGATACAGTTAACTCTGATCTTACCATTTAACATTTCTCTAATAACTTTCTTTGCTTCAGCTATTTTCATTGTTCCTTATCTATTACCTACTGTAGCCTGTTCACATCCACCACTCCCTCTCTTCCCTTTGAGAGGAACTTATCTTTAATTCTTCAAAGATTCTAGTATCCATATTTAGCAGTCATATAATACGAGTAAAATATTAGTTCTTTCATCACCTGCCTAAATCTGTTCTCACCTCACTTTCCATTTACAGTGTACATCTAAAACATGAATGCTAATGGGCAAGTTCTGTGGGTTGTCCACCTAACTTCATGTCATAAACCAAATCGGTAATTTTAATCCACTTGGTTTTTCTATGTAGATGATTGGGCTAAGTGCTTGTGAGTAGTTATTAATATCTTTCAGGAGTATCTGTAATGTTCTAGGGTTTGATACAACCAGCACAACGTCAGCTGCAAATGGGATAATCTAACTGATCTTGCAATCACAATTGCTTTGCCTCTAGCAAGGATTTTGGTTTAATCCAGCTGTTTTTCCCCTCTAGTTTTCTCTTCACTTCCTCTATAACCACTTCTAGGATCATGACATTAGAATCTAATTGGAAAAATCCAGTGTTCTAATCATGAAAAAAATTATTATAAAATTCTTTGTAACTCTTTTCCATTTTTCATTATTAGTTATGCTTTGTGGTGACTTGTTGACTATCTCATAGAGCATTCTTTAAACTGTCTTTTTATGACTCATAACTTATCTCTATTTTAATTTTCTCATATTTTTACAGCATTTTTATAATATATGGTCTTTTATCATCCTTTTCCATAAAATTTTGCAAATTAGTATGTTTTCCCAACCATTGATATCCCTGGCTGCTCTATCTCTGTTTGACATGTGTTAAGTGTTTGTTGACTAAGATGTTTTTTAGTTTTCCTTGTTATGGTCATTGATTTATATTATTTAAACATCTTCATTAAATTGTTGTCATTTACATCTATGTCCTTTTTTTGAACATATTTCAATTTTCACCATCAATAACTTGTTTTAATTGGTCAAGCTGGAGTTGTTCTAATGGTACACCATCTTTTTTCTCATTTTTATTTCTTCAGCATTGTACAAAATTTTACCTTTTCTCTAACAAATCAGGGGTCCAACTATTCAAAAAGTTGACCCCTTTCATAATGAGTTATTTTCCGTCCAATTATAATCAACTTCATTTTTTGTGATGTTACTCGGTGTTTACCATGTCCAGTAGCTTCAGATTCTTTTCTCATACTAGTCGATCGAGATTTATTAAACATTTATCATGTCTTAGACATCATGCTAGATACTGGAGATACAAAGACAAAAATTAAGTAATCCATTCTCTCAAGGAGTTGACATTCTCTAATGGGGTGCAACATATGCAGATATAAGTATGCACAATAAATATATACAAGATAAACGAGAGTTTAGTACAAAGTAGCAAGTGAGAGAGGGAGCTAGCAGTTGGGAGGAACAAGAAAAGCATAGTTTCTCAAAGAAACTATCCATGGTATAAAGGCCCCTAGACCTTCAAGGAAGTCTACAAAGTCTATAAGCCATTGACACCTGACATACCATATTACTGATTCATCTTTGTCAGTATAATTTTCACCATCTTCATATCCCACTTTGTGTTGAATTCACCAAGTCTCAAAGTATATGTTGATTTATTTTGCAAGGTTTTATTGAGGTCTTCATAGGATTTCTCTTACTCCCCTCCCCCCAGTGCTTAATATATAATAAGGGCTTAAAATGTTTTTTCATTCACTCATCATTTATGTTTTCATTCAATGATGTGTATATATGCATGATATGTATATATTGTTATATTTGCTTTATTTATATGTATACATATATGTAATATGATGTTATTTATCTGTACATAGACATATATGTGTACATGGATATATGTTGGTATATTCATATATATAAATATTTTTGTGTTGTACTACATATATATTAGATCTAAGAGCATTTGTCCAAAATGTGTGTGTACACATAGGTACATATCATACAATGTATGCATACAGACACTTAATATCTATACATATATAGGCATGTGTACATTGTGAAATATAGGTGTGGATATATACATATATATATGAATGTATATATGGGTGCATGGGTATATATACACACCCATGTGTATACATATATATATGCATATATATATAATATATATGAATATATTGCTTGCCTTCTCAAGGGGAGGGGTGGGGTGGGAGAAAGGAAGAGAGTTTGGAACTCAATATTTAAAAATTTTAATGTTAGAATTTTTAATATAACTCAGAAACATTTAATGAAACAAAAATATATTTTAAATGGAATAGAAATTATGTAACTATTTTGAGAGCTTACAGCATTGATATGAAGGAATCTTAGAATAAACTTAGAAGTTTAAAAATATATATGTGTATATCTATCTATACATATCTATGTACATACTTACACACACATACACACACACAAACACAATTTGCCAAGAACAGAGAAAGGATTAGGGATATATAAAGAAAAAATTAAAAAACAGTACCTGTGACTTTGGGCAAGTCACTTAACCCCAATTGCCTTCCAAAAAGCAAAAACAAACAAACAAACAGTACCTGAGCTCAAAGATTCTAATATGGGAGATATCCTAGTGCCTTTTTTTGGTCTCCATTTTCTCCAATTTATCCTGTATATATCTTATTTGTACATAGTTGTTTGCATGTTATATGCCCCATTAGACTGTGAGCTCCTTGAGAGAATAGACTACTTTTTGCCTTTCTTAATATCCCCAGAACTTAGCATAATGTTTGACATATAGGAGGTACTTAATAAATGCTTATTGATTGAATAACTGATTTACCTGATGGAGGACAAGGCACAAGCAGCTGGGGACACATTCAAAGGCAAAAACAAGGTGGCTCATTTGTCTACATGTTGAATGAAGCCAGTGACTGAGGATGGAAAGAAAACATTAAAGCATTCTGGGCATTGGAGACAGTCTATACAAAAGCATGAAGATTAGGTGGTGTGTGTGTGTGTGTGTGTGTGTGTGTGTGTGTGTGTGTGTGTGAAACAGAAAGTCCAACACAGAGAAAGAGACACAAAGAGACAGAGTGAAATACAAAGAGAACTAAATACGGAGCCTCCTTCCACCTCTCTGTGGCCCTGAGAGCTCAAGTGCCTTGTCCATTGTCACACAGCTAGTATCTGTCAGACACAAGTGTTGAATCCAGGTCCAGTTATTTATACATTGTTGCATGCTGGCTCTCAGCATATGTCCAGTCAGCCAATAAACATTTATTAAACCTTTACTTACCATGTGCCAGACACTCTGATCAGCTCTGGAGATAGAAACATAAATAAAAACAAAGACACTGTTGGCCCCCAAGGGGCTTACAACTTAATGAAGGAAGCAGCACACAAAAGGAAGTCAAAAAGGGGAGGAGGAAAGGTATGAAAGAGGGCAGAAAAGATAATTATCAAGAGGGTGTGATGGAGAAGTCCAAAAGCTGAAGGAAAACAAGAAACTCAAGGTGGGGGTGAGGAATTTAAAGCAAGTTTCTCTGATAAAGGCTTCATTTTTCAAATATGTAAGAGACTGAGCCAAATTTATAAAAAATAAGAGCTATTATCTATTGATAAATAGTCAAAGGATATGAATAGGCAATTTTCAGAAAAAGAAATCAAAGTTATCCATAGTTACTTGAAAAAAATGCTTTAAATCACCATTGATTAGAGAAATGCAAATCACAACATCTCTGAGATGCCATCTCACACATTGGCTAGTTGGCTAATATGACAGAAAAGGAAAATGACAAATGCTGAAGGGGATATGGAAAAATTGGGACACTAATGCATTGTTAGTGGAATTTCGAACTGCTCCAAGCATTCTGGGGATGATTGGGAACTGTACTTGAAGGACTGTGTGTAACACAGTCCTTTAACACAGAAATACCACTAATAGGTCTATATACTAAAAATATCAAAGAAATGAGAAAATTACACATTTGTATAAAAATGTGTATAGCTGTCTTTTGGGGTGGCAAAGAATTGCTAAGTGGCACAGTGAATAGAGCACCAGCCCTGGAGTCAGGAGGACCTGAGATCAAATCCAGCCTCAGACACTTAACACAAAAACTAGCCATGTGACCTTGGGCAAGTCACTCAACCCCGATTGCCCACCAACCCCCCCAAAAAAAAGAATTGGAAAGTGAGGGGATGCCTATCAGTTGGGGAATGACTGAACAAGTTGTGATATAAGTTTGGTATGTAGTATATGATTGCGATGGAATACTGTTGTGAGCAGGATGGTTTCCAGAAAATCCCTGGAAAGTCTTATGTGAACTAATGCAGGATGAAGTAAGCAGAACCAAGAGAACATTGTACTTAGTAACAGCAATGTTGTAATGATGATGAATTGTGAAAGACTTGGCTACTCTGATCAATACAATGATCCAAGACAATTTCAAAGGACTCATGATGAAAAATGCTATTCACCTCCAGAGAATGAACTGATACACTCTGAGTGCAGATTGGATCATACTTTTTTCACTTTATTTTTCTTGTGTTTTTTTGTATGTCTGTTTTCTTTTGAAGCATGACTAATAGGGAAATATTTTTTGCATGACTTCACATGTATAAGTAATATATCACTTGCCTTCTCAAGGAGTAAGAGAGGGGCAGGAGGTAGGAAGAAAATTTGGAACTCCAATTTTAAAAAATTAATGTTTAAAAAATTTTAATATAGTTCAGAAATATTTAATCAAACAAATAAAACATTTTAAAATGGCATAGAATTCATGTAAATATTATGTATACATGTATATTAGCATATAGAATTATGTATATGCATGTGTATGTAGATGCAACTATGTATGTATATCTGCATCTCTGGTGATATGTTTGTTTAAAAAAATGTACCAGATCTCTCCCTAGCTCATGCTGAAATTGATTTAGCTCATCCTTGACACAGAGATTCCACTATAAGTCTTATTCCTGCAAAGGTCACTGGTAAGAAGAAAGTCCCCATAAACGCAAAAATATTTATGGTAACACTTTTTTGTGACAATAAAGAATTGGAAACAAGGCAGACACCATCAATTGAGAATGACTAAAAAAATTGTGATACGTGAATGTGATGGCATATTACTGTACTATAAGCAATTATGAATATGATGAATACAAAGTAATATGGAAAGATTTACACAAATTGCTACATGGTGAAATAAGTAGACCCAAGAAAATAACATGCACACTGACTAGAAATAGTAAAACAAAGATCAATCACAAAATAAGTGATTAAAATATGGCTCCAAAGAATAAATAGGAGAAAACATTCCCACTCTACCTCTTTGGAAAGGTGAAAGGCTCACAGGTGTGGTACATTGCAAAGATCTTTAAACTTCTTTAATATATTGATTAACGTGGGTGAATTTTTTCTCTTCTTTCTTTCAAAATATTATTTACTGGGGCAGCTAGGTGGTGCAGTGAGTAGAACATTAGCCCAGAGTCAGGAGGACCTGAGTTCATATTTGACCTCAGATACTTGACACACTAGCTGTGTGACCTTGGGCAAGTCACTTAACCCCAATTGCCTTGCCTTCTCCCCCCCTCCAAAAATATTATTTATTATGTAGGATGGTTTTTACAGAAGGAGAGGGATAATGTGGAAATTTTTGGTGATATAAGAAATAAATAAAAGACCAATAAAATTTATTTTTTAAAAAGTGAGTTCATTTTAATAGTTGGATCAGGAAATGTAGCTTTGATTAATTTTTTTAAATACCTCTCTCATCTCAGATTATTTAAATACTACATCTTGTCTAGCCATTTAATCCAGTCACTATTGACCCTGGTGCAATGCTACTTCTCACCATTTGGAACAATACCATATGGGCAAGACCTCCAAAAACCATGTCCTCAGTCCCTGGGAAAATTAATGCTCTTACTTTTGAATTCCCTTGGAGGAATAGAATTGTCTTTGGTTAGTGAGTTCAGCAAACTTACCTGTTCCATTATTTCTAGATGTGGCTTGAGACAAAACCATACTTCACATTTGTCTTATCATGGAGAGAGCACCAGGACTAGAGTCAAGAAGACCTGAATTGAAATTTGGCCTCAGACACTTACTAGCTCTGTCACCTTAGTCAAGTCACTTAACCTCTATTTGTCTCCATTTCTCCATCTATAAAATGAGAATAATAATAACACCCACCTCCCAATGTTGTTATAAGGATGAAATGAGATAATAAATATAAAGTAACCAAGTGCCTGGCACACAGTAAGCACCAAATAATTGTTAGTTATTAGTATTATCATTGTGATTATTACCAGACACCACCCCTTCCCCAGGCATGTTACCACTGTCTCTAACCTGTATTACCTCTTTCTTCACAACTCCTTTTCCACCTCTTTGTTTTGGGCAAAGTAATCAAATTTATGGTACCATTGCAACTGAAAAATATGTGCTAATCAAATATCCTTTGGATCAAATCACTTTCCCTGTGATTTCCTAGACCAAAACTTCCTTCACCAACCAGTGCTCTTCTATATGTATTACCTCTGCCAATAGAAAGGGACTTTAAAGCAGAGACTAACTTCATTCTGTCTTTATATCCCAATACTTAGCATGGTGGTTAAAGCATATGAACATGTGCTAAAGGTGTTTTCATTCATGCATGCAAGTAATATGCTAAAGAGGGACTAAAAACAAATGCTATTCATTATGCATTTGTTTCTCTGTATGTGAGATTTTTAAATGGTTTTCTTTTGTTTTATTTATACTTTTTGTTTTAGCACTATTTTATTTCCCAATATGTCCCATCCCTCTCTGAGTCACCCCTTGTAAAAGGAAAAATAGCCAAGCAAAACCAATTCACAGCAACATGCAACATTCTATGGCCAACATCAATCATCTTTCTGAGAGGAAGTTGCATTCATTTGTTTTCCAATAACAAAACTGTCATTACAATTAGAATTCAACTGCCTATTAGTGTAGTTTTCCTTTATGTTATTATAGCTGGGTTCGTTGTCTAGTGGTTCTGCTTTTTCTCTCTGCATCTGTTCACACTCATCTTCCCATATTTCTCCAAATCACTCTTTTTGGGGGTTGGAGAAGCAGCAAGGTATGGTCTACTCTTATAACTTCACTGGTGGTGAATTCATTATATGGAATTATTATTAAATTATTATTCCATTATATGGAACTCATTATATTATAGTTTTCTACCAATATAGTCAGCAAACTCATCTATAAGGTACAGTCTTAAGGAATTACCTGGAGCACTTATGCTCCACCCATGGCCACATAGCCAATATTTGTCAGAGGCCAAATTCAAACTTAAATCTTCCTAACATCAAGGCTAACCTTCTGTCCATTATGCCGTACTGCCCCTCTAAGTCCCTCAAATTCAATATTTATGTAGCATGATAATTTCCACCGTTTTCTTATACCACAGTTTCTTCAAACATTCCCCAATCGATGAACATGAATTTTGTTTCCAGTTTTTCCTTCTACCATAAAAATGCTGTTATTAACACTGTTATACTATTATATGTGATATAACAGAGACACATATACATACATATGTGTGAGTGTACATAATCTTCCTTTTTATTTCCGACCACTTTGGGGTATATGCCTGATAGTGAGATTGCTGGGCCAAAGGTTATGAAGAGTTTAAGTCATTTTTCTTGAATAACCCCAAATTATTTTTCAAAAAATTTAGAATAATTCATAGCTCCCCAAACCGTATATTAGTGTACCCATCTTCACAAAATGCTTTTTTTAAAAGCTATTTTTATTTCTCAAAAACTTCTAGCTGGGGGGAGGGGGGCAGTCAAGATGGCGGAGTAGAAACAGACTTCCACACAGCTCCAGCTTCCACGTTCACCAATCCATGTAAAACAGGATTCTGAACAAACTTGGAGCTTCAGAACCTACAAAATGACACAGAGAAGCTAACCTCCCACTGAGGAGAGCCTAGCAGGCTGGCAGGAAACAGCCAGCACAGCACCCTGGGAGCCAACTCCAGCCCCTCATGAGCCAGAGGTTTTAGCCCCAGGGGGGCCTGAACAGCAGCTGGCTAGAGGGACTCCAGAACACCAGCAGCTGTGTGGCTGTTTTCAGAATTATCAACACATAGATGCCAAGGACAAAGTAAGAGGTCAGTACAGGATGGACTTTAGGACCCACTAGTGGGGAGAGCATGCAGGCCTCTTTCTCCCCAGGGTGAAAAGCCACTGAGATGCTTAGGCGAAGCCGCAGCCATGTGGTAGCTTCAGCTCCTGGACTGCAGACTATGGGGGGACCAGGCAAGTGATCTGAGCGGTAATTGCTATTACTTTAACCTTCTTGGATCTGGATTGAGCTCTGGGATGGAGGTTCTGGGTTGTGTGACCAGTTTGCCAGAATGTGTGGAGGCTTCAGAAAGGGCATACAACTAATACCTCTGGCAGCTGAGAAAACCCCAGCATTTGGGATGGAAGCTCTCCTGTCTGGTAGCAGAGTCCTACTGTGGCAACAAGCCCAAGAGTCAAGTAATTGAGTGGCAATGTGCCTAGGCAAAGGAAACAAAATAAACAGAAAAATTCAACATTAGACTCCTATTTGGGGGGCAAAGAGGATCAAAGCATGGAGCAGGAGGAGGACTGGGAGGTCAGAACTCCTGCACCAAAAGCTTCAAATGAAAATATGAGTGGGTTACAGGCCATAGAGGACCTTAAGAAGCAGATAAGAGAAGTGGAGGAAAATTGGGAAGAAAAATGAAAATGATGCAAGAAAATTATTAAATGAGAGTCAACAGCTTGACTGAAGAAAATAACACCTTAAAAAATACATTAACCCAAATGGAAAAAGAGGCCGAAAAAGGCAATGAGGAGAGGAATGCCTTAAAAAGCCAAATTTGCCAGATAGAAAAAGAATCTCAAAGGCTCACTGAGGAGAATCTTTCCTTCAGATTTAGAATGGACCAAAGGGAAGCTAGTGCTATTAAACAGATCCAAACAAATGAAAGAATAGAAGGTAATGTGAAATATCTCATGGGAAAAACCACTGACCTGGAAAATAGATCCAGGAGAGATAATCTAATAATTATTGGACTACCTGAAAACCATGATCAAAGAAAGAACCTAGAAATCATCCTTCAAGAAATTCTCCAGGAAAACTGCCCCGATGTTTTAGAACCAGAAGGCAAAATAGAGGTAGAAAGAATCCACCAATCACCTCCTGAAAAAGATCCCAAAAAGAAAACTCCTAGGAATATTATAGCCAGGTTCTGAAATTCCCAGATCAAGGAGAAAATATTACAAGCATTTAGGAAGAAACAATTTTAATATTGTGGAAACGTGGGGGGGGGGGGGGCGGAGTCAAGATGGTGGAGTAGAAACAGCTCGTCCAAGCCACACTCCCCCAAGTTCACCTCCAAACTATGTAAAAGGGAACTCTGAACAACTTCTGGAGCCCCAGCACCCACAGAACGACACAGAGAAGCTAACCTCCCACTGAGGACAGCCCAGCAGCCCTGCAGGAAGGACCAGTGCAGCGCTCTGGGAGCCGGCAGCACAGTGCACAGTGCGTGGGGAGCCAAGCACAGGTCCGCCTGAGTTGCAGTTTTAGCCCCAGGGTGGCACGGCCAGCAGCCGGCTGGAGGGACCCCAGAACACCAGCAGCTGTGGTGATTCCAGAATTATCAACATAGACATGCCTAGGACAAAGTGAGAGGTTAGTGCCCTAGGGACTTTGGGACAAGTATTTGGGGAACACGCCAGCTTCCTCCCCTGGGGGCTAGAAGCTGCTGAGGAGACACTCCATTTTGTAGTTTTCAGAGGCAGCTCCAGCTCCTGGCCTGAGAATTTTGGAAGATCCAGCGATCAGTCTTGGGGGGTAATCACTCCTGCTCTAACCTCCCTGGATCTGGATTGTGATCTGGGGTGGAGGTCGTGGGTGGGTTTCCAGCTTGCCAGAAATGGAAGTTGCCCCCCACACACACACACACATTCAGGACGAAAGTTCCCCTGTCTGGCCCCCTGTCTGGTGGCAGAGCCATACTGTTGCAACAAGCCCCAAAGTCAAGTAATTAAGTGGCAACATGCCAAGGCAAAGGAAACAAACAGAAAAATGCAACCTTAGACTCCTACTTTAGGGGCAAAGAGGATCTAAGCAGGGAACAGGAGGAGGGATGTGAGGTCAGACATCCTGCACCAAAAGCCCCAAAGGAAAACATGAGCGGGTTACAGGCCATAGAGGACCTTAAGAAAGACTTTAAAAATCAAATAAGAGAAGTGGAGGAAAAATTAGGAAGAGAAATGAGAAGGATGCAGGAAAAGTATGAAATGAGGGTCAACAGCCTGACTGAGGAAAACAACACCTTAAAAAATAGACTAACTCAAATGGCAAAGGAGGCCCAAAAGGGCAATGAGGAGAAGAATGCCTTACAAAGTCGAATTTGCCAGATGGAAAAAGGATCTCAAAAGTTCACTGAGGAGATTCATTCCTTCAGAGTTAGACTGGAGCAAATGGAAGCTAATGACTTTATGAGAAATCAAGATGCTGTTAAGCAGATCCAAACAAATGAAAGATTAGAAGGCAATGTGAAATATCTCATGGAAAAACCACTGACCTGGAAAATAGATCCAGGAGAGACAATTTAAAAATTATTGGACTACCTGAAAGCTATGATCAAAGAAAGAACCTAGAAATCACCCTTCAAGAAATTCTCAAGGAAAATTGCCCTGATGTTTTAGATCCAGAGGGCAAAATAGTGGTTGAAAGAATCCACCAATCACCTCCTGAAAAAGATCCCAAAAAGAAAACTCCCAGGAATATTATAGCCAGGTTCCAGAATCCCCAGATCAAGGAGAAAATACTACAAGCAGCCAGGAAGAAACAATTTCAATATTGTGGAAACACAATCAGAATAGCCCAGGACCTGGCAACTTCTACACTGAGGGATCGAAGGGCATGGAATATGATATTCCAGAGGGCAAAAGAACTGGGAATGAACCCAAGGGTCACCTACCCAGCAAAACTGAGTATTTTGTTTCAGGGGAAAATATGGTCATTCAGTGGAATAGAGGACTTTCAAGCATTCTTGAGGAAAAAACCAGAGTTGAATAGAAAATTTGACATCCAGATGCAAGAAGCAAGAGATGCCTGAGAAGTTAATCAGGGAAAAGAAATCAAAAGAAACTTATCAAAGTTGAACTATTTACATTCCTATATGGAAAAACAATAACTGTGACTGATGATATCTTTCTCAGTATGAAAATAATGGAAGAAGGGTGTATGGTCATATGAATACATCTGTGAATGTGTGTATATATGTTTACAGTTATATATGGATAGAGGGCATAGGTTGAATTTGTTGGGAAGGGAGGATACTCAAGGGGTGAAATTATGAGGTGAGAGAGGAAAGTGGCAAGAGGAGATGGGGAGAGATAGGGAAGGGTAAACTATCTCATGTAGAAGAAGCAAGGGGAAGTGGTTGCAAGGGAGAGGAAGAATAGGAAGGCAAAAAGGAACAACCACATTCTTAATGAATTTGGTTCAGGGAGAGAATGACATACATACTAAATGGGATATCTCAACCTGCAGCAGAATAGGGGGAAGGGGGATGAGAGGAGGGATGATGGATGGGAGGGCATCCTTGGGGGGAGTGGAAGTTGGAAGTATCCACTATAGAAGAGGGACAGGATCAAGTAGGGAATGGACCAGGTGGGGAGGGGTGGGATGAGTGGGAGGGAATTATAAGTAGCCTTATACAATATATCTACTATGGTAATGTTTTGCATAGCTAGACATGTACAACATATACTGAATTACTTATCTTCCCAGAGGGAATGGGTGTCAAGAGAGGAAGGGAATGAATCTGAAATTCGAGATCTTAAGTTTAAACGTTTCAAATATATATAAATACTATTATTAATACTCTCTTGCTTGTAATTTTGAGATAAGATTTGCAGGCGTTAGGTCACAGAGATTCACCTTGCTCTAATGGAAAAGTCGAAGGGGGTATGGGAGAAGATATGGGAGAGAGCAGATTGGAGGAAGCGATATCTTGTGAGACTGCTATTCTGGGAGGGTGGGTAGGGGAAAAACAGGGGGGAAAATAATTGTAACTCAAAATCCTGCAGAAATGAATGATGTAAAACAGAAGTTAATAAAGCATTTGTTTAAAAATTATTGTGGAAACACAATCAGGATAACACAGGATCTGACAGCTTCTACACTGAGGGATCGAAGGGTCTGGAATATGATGTTCTGCAGGTCAAAGGACCTGGGATTAAAACCAAAAAATCACCTACCCAGCAAAATTGAATACTATGTTTCAGGGGAAAATATGGTCATTCAATGGATTAGAGGACTTTCAAGCATTCTTGAAGAAAAAACCAGACTTGAGTAGAAAATTTGACATTCAGATACAAGAAGCAAGAAAAGCATGAGAAGGTAAACAGGGGAAAGAAATCATAAGGAACTTATCAAAGTTGAACTATTTACATTCCTACATGGAAAAACAATAATTGTAACTGAGGAAACTTTTCTCAGTATGAGAATAGTTAAAGGGAATAGAAATGTATATATACATATATATATATATATATATATATATATATATATAGTCTTTATCATAGAGTATATAGGCATAAGAATACATATGTGAATATGTGTGTATATATATATATATATATATATATATATATATGTTCACAGGTATACATAGATAGAGGGCACAGGATCAATTTAATAGGAAGGGATGATACTTAAAAGGTGAAATCAGGATGTGAGAGAGGAATATAATGAGAGGAGATGGGGAGAGACAGAATAGGGCAAACTATCTCATATAGAAGAAGCAAGGGTAAATAGGTACAATGGGGGGGAAGAACAGGAAGGCATAAGGATCAACCTTATAATCATTGAATTTGGCTCAGGGAGGGAATGACATACACATGAAATAGGGTATCTCACCCTACAGGAGAGTAGGGGGGAAGGGGAAGAGAGAGGGAATGATGAAAGGGAGGGCAGGCTGGGTGGGAGGGAAGTAGGAAGCACACACTTTTGAAAAGGGGCAGGACCAAAGTAGAGAACAGAACAAGTGGGAAATGGGATAGGGAGAAGGTAAATATAATCAGTCTTCTACAAGAGACCTATTATGGTAATGTTTTGCATTAGCTACACATGTACAACCTATATTGAATTGCTAATCTTCCCAGTAAGGGTGGGTGACAAGGGAGGAAGGGAATGAATTTGGAATTCAAAGTTTTAAAACCAAATGTTTAAGATATATATACTATTATAATACTACTTTACATGTAATTGGGAAATAAAAGGAGGGGATATCGTGGCAGACTGCTGTTTTGAGGAGGTGGGTAGGGGGAAAATGGGGAGAAAATTTGTAACACAAAAACTGGTGGAAATAAATGAAGTAAAACAGAAGTTAATAAAGCATTTGAAAAAAAATTCTAGCTGGTAAAAGCTCTCTTTTTTCAGCTATAAAAGGCTTTCTATTAATTTTCCTTTAGAGGACACACATTTTATCAGGAAGAAACAGATATACAACATTTGGTTTACTAGATCAAATATCAAAAAAGCAACATTTGATCTAGTACCATTCTCTAGAAAAGTGATTGGGTCAGAGTCCTCATTGTGGGGATGTTGGTTAAGTGGTTCCTACACTTCTACAGAATATTCCACCTTCCTCTACAAAATAAATAGGTAACAATTCAGAGAGAACATACCAACAAGCCAGTACCTTCTTATTTTCCTCTGGTACCCTTATCTTGCCTGGGGGCAAACAGGAAGGAAAAAAAGTACACACATAATTAGTCTGGCTCAAGTTTTGGACTCAAGTCCCATCACATGAAAAAATTCCAATGAAAAAATTCTGGATAACAAGAGAATAAAGTTCAAATAAGAATTTAAGAGTGGAAGGTACTTTAGCATTTATCATGCATTTTAAATTTTTATTATTTCCAATTACATGTAAAGATAGTTTTCAACAATAATTTTTATAAGATTTTGAGTTCCAAATCTTTTCCTTCCCTTCCTTCCAACCCCCTTTCCAAGACAGTAACCAATCTGATACAGGTTATGTGTCTTACTTATTGTTTTAATTTCCTCTTCATTGGTGGTGAATTCACCCTTTTCATTTTTATACTGGCAATTTGATTTCTTCTTTTTTTAAGTCAAATTAACCAAAGGTTTTTATCTATTTTATTGCTTTTCCCCATAAAACCAACTCTTCATTTTACTAATAAGTTTGATAGTTTTCTTACTTTAAATTTTATTAATCTCTCCTTTTATTTTTGTAATTTCTAATTTTGTTTTTAAATAGAAATTTTTAATTTGTTCTTCTTCTAACTTTTTTAATTGTAAGCCTAATTCATTGATCTCCTTTTTCTCTATTTTATTCATGTAAGCATTTGGAGATATGGAATTTCCCCTCAGAACTGCTTTGGCTACATCCCATAAATATTGGTATGTTGTCTCATTATTATCATTCTCTTTGATGAAATTATTGCTTCTCTGTTTTGTTGTTGGATCCACTCATTCTTTAGGATTAGATTATTTACTTTCCAATGCATTTTTAGTCTATCTTTTCACGACCCTTTATTACATGTAATTTTTATTGCATCATGATCTGAAAATTATGTGTTTAATATTTCTGCCTTCCTTAACTTGATTGTGAAGTTTTTATGCCCTAATACATGGTTTATTTTTGTGTAGGCACCATGTACCACTGAGAAAACATATATTCCTTTTTATCCCCATTCAATTTTTTGCAGAGGTGTATCATATCTAACTTTTCTAAATTTCTATTCACTCCCTTAACTTTTTTTTCATGTTTATTTTGCAGTTAGATTTATCTATTTCTGAGAGGGGAGATTGAGGTCCCCCACTAGTACAATTTTGCTGTCTTTTTCTTCCTGTAACTCGCTTAACTTCTCCTCTAAGGATTTGGATGCCATGCCACTTGGTGCATTATAATGAAATCAGTTTGTTATCTATGGTACCTTTTAGCAAGATGTAGTTTCCTTCCTTTTTTCTTTTAATTAAATATAGTTTTGCTTCTGTTTTTCCTAAGATCAGGATTGCTACCCCTGCTTTTTTTTTTTTACTTCAGCTGAAGCATAATATATTTTTCTTCATCCTTTTACCTTTACTCTGTGTGTATTTCTCTGCTTCAAATGTGTTTCTTGTAAACAACATATTGTAGAATTCTATTTTTTAAATCCAATCTGCTATCCACTTCTCTTTTATGGGAGAGCTCATTCCATTCACATTCATAGTTATCACTGTGTATTTCCCTCCATCCTATATCCCCCATTTATATTTTTCTATTTCCTTTCACCCTTTCCCTCCTTACCAGTGTTTTGTTCTGACCATCATCTCCCTCAATCTGCCCTCACTTCTATTAACCTCCCCTCCCTTTCCTTTCCCCTTTCTCCTACTACTTCTTCCCTTCCTTCTTCCCTACCTTCTATTCACTACCTTTTCTTTCCTCTTTCCACTTCTACTTCTCCATAAAGTAAAATATTTTTCTACACCCAACTGATTGTATATGTTATTCCCTCTTTGAGCCAACTCCAATGAAAGTAAGAGTCAAACAATGCTCATCCCCTCACTTCTTTCTCTCTACTATAATTGATCTTTTACACCTCCTCATGTGATATAATTTACCCTATTCTGCCTCCCTTTTACCTCTTCTCACAGTATAATACTTTTTTTGTCTCTTAATTTTTTTTCATCTTCAAGTCAAAGTCAACTTATACCCACTTCCTTTGTCTATGTATACCCCTTCTAATTGCCCTAATAGAGATACAGTTCCCAAGAGTTACAAGTATCATCTTCCCATGTAGGATTGTAAACAGGTTAATCTTATTAAATAACGTGATTTTTTTTCTTTCTTGTTTACCTTTTTATCCTTTTCTTGAATCTTGTATTTGAAGATCAGATTTTCTGTTCAGTTTTGATCTTTTTATCAGGAAAGTTTGAAAGTTCCCTATTGCATTGAATATCCATCTTTCCCCCTAAAAGGTTATGCTCAGTTTTGCTGGGTAGATTATTCCTGATTGTAATTCAAATGTCTTTGCTTTCTGGAATATCATATTATGAGCCTTTAAGGTAGAAGCTGCTAAGTCCTGTGTAATCCTGAGTGTGGTTCCCTGATATTTGAATTGTTTCTGACTGCTTTCAATATTTTCTCTTTGACTTGATAATTCTGGAATTTGGCTGCAGTATTCCTTGGAGTTTTCATTTTCTTTTCTTTCAGGATTTCTTTCAAGAGATGATTGGGGGAGGATAATGGAAGGGAGAGCAGGAGGGAAGGTGGGGAGGGAATTTGGAAGCACCCACTTTTGAAAAGGGACAGGATCAAAGTAGGAATAGACCAAGTGGGAGGTGGGATAGGAGGGAGGGAAATGTAGTCGGTCTTTTACAATATATCTACTATGGTAATGTTTTGCATAGCTACACCTGTCAACATATACTGAATTGCTTATCTTCCCAGTAAGGGTGGGTGACAAGGGAGGAAGGGAATGAATCTTGAATTCAAAATTTTAAAATCAAATGTTTAAAAATATATAAATACTATTATTAATACTATTTTACATATAATTGAAAAATAAGATATACAGGCATTGGGGTGCAGAGATTCACCTTGCCCTACTGAAAAAGTAGAAGGGGGTATGGGAGAAGATATGGGAGAGAGCAGATGGGATGAGGGGATATTCTGTGGGACTGCTATTCTGGGGTGGTGGGCAGGGGAAAAATGGGGGAAAAATTGTAACTCAAAATCTCATGGAAATGAATGATGTAAACCAGAAGTTAATAAAGCATTTGGAAAAAAACAAAAGAAATGATTGGTGAGTTCTTTCAATGACTATTTTACCCTTTGGTTCTAGGATATCAGAATGGTTTTCTGAAATTTAGGTGGTGAAAACAGAGGCAGTAACTTTTGCAACCATCTTTGCCAAAAAAGCATTTGGTTAGGGTAGGACAGAATGGTTTTTCTTTGAGTGACAAATAAATATGGCTTTCTCTTTAAAATAGTTAAAATATAATTGATATTTTAAGATCTGTTTTGAAAACTAATGATAGTTTTAAAACTAACTTTAAAAAATTTAATATTAATGATTGTTTTTGCATGTAATTGGGGAAAATAAAATATTAATTCATTTTTTTTTTTTTTTGCTTTTTGGAGGGCAATTGGGGTTAAGTAACTTGCCCAAGGTCACACGGCTAGGTTTTTGTTTGTGTGTGCGTTAAGTGTCTGAGGCCAGATCCGAACTCAGGTCCTTCTGACTCCAGGGCTGACGCTCTACTCACTGCGCCACCTAGCCGCCCCTATTAATTCATTTTTAAAAAGAAAAATAATGACAATTGTTTTCAATTTGAGGAAGGGAGTATGGGCTAGTAGAA
This sequence comes from Gymnobelideus leadbeateri, assembly GCA_011680675.1. Lineage (NCBI taxonomy): Eukaryota > Metazoa > Chordata > Mammalia > Diprotodontia > Petauridae > Gymnobelideus > Gymnobelideus leadbeateri. The sequence continues at coordinate 253,581 of WOXC01005991.1, forward strand.
TTGGAGTCCCAATAGTCTGGGTTTGAATCCTGCTCTGCCATTTGCTCTCTACATGACCCAGGGTAAGTCATTTCACCTACCTGTACCTCAGTTTCCACAATTGTAACATAACAATAGTAACTCTTGCACTATCCAACTCATAGTATTGTTTTGAGCAATGCTTTTTACATACTTTAAAGTGAAATAAACATACATGAGAATGACTCTGATTCAGTCATTCTTTTCATTCCTGTCACCTCTTTTCCATTATTCTTGTAGGAAAAAAATTTCCCATAACCATTGTTTCTATATAAATCACATTTTTAGGTTACATTATCCCCTAATAAATAGCATATTGATAGAGCGTCACACTTCAGATCAGGAACTCTGGGTTTGAAGCCTGTGTCAAGTTGTTTTCAAGGTATGTGTTGATACCTAAGTCACTTAGTTCCTTACTCCACTCAACTTTCTCACCTTTAAAATGGGTATAGTAATACTTATACTTCTTCACTAGAGGAAAACATTTTGCCAAATTTAAAATGCTACATAATTGTGAGCTACTATTATCATTGATGATATATTTGAAAATCTCATACTAAACCACAAGAATTGATGTTCACAATAATGACCCTGAGATTCTATAGGATTCTTACTGATCAAATATTATATTATGTTTTAATACAGTATACTTATTAAGATTAGAAAAAGAGACTAATACTTTTTTTTAAAAAAAGATTCCCGGGGTGGCTAGGTGGCGCAGTGAGTAAGAGCGCCGGCCTCGGAGTTGGGATGACCGAGATCAAATCCGGCCTCAGAAAATGAGCACCCACGCATAAATAATGACTAGCCGTGTAACCTTGAGCAAGTTACTTAACCCCAATTGCTTTAAAAAAAAAAAAAGATTCCCAATTAATAAGGGTGATTTCAAACAAAATTAGTTTTCTGATAGAAATAACTAGAAAATCCAGTTAATCAGAACACAAATCCCCTGCACATTTTGGTTAATTGAGGTTTTATTGTGGTAAATTATTAAAGAGAATTACTAGTTACAAATCATTAGAAAAATAGAGTAAACTCAAGTTAAGGTATAAAGAATAAGGTAGCAGATTGAGAGCTGAAAAGAAGCCTTAGAGGACATCTATATCCTTATTTGCAATCCTCTTATTTTTTCAGATGAGGGACCTGAGGTTGTGGATGTGAAGTATTTTGCCCAATTTCATATGGGTAATACAATCATAGGAACAGCTCAGTGGTACAGTAGATAGAGTGCCAGACCTGAAGTCAGGAACGCTCATCTTTATGAGTTCAAATCTGGCCTCAGATACTTACTAGCTGTGTGATGTTAGGCAAGTCACTTAATTCTGTTTGCCTCAGTTTTCTCATCTGTAAAATGAAGTAGAGGAGAAAAAGGCAAACCACCCCAGTATCTTTGCCAAGAAAACCCCAACTGGGGTCATGAAGAGTCAGACACGACTGAAATGACTGAACAATACAACCATAAAGTCCAAACCTTGTGCTCTTCCAACTGTACCAATAATGTCTATGTTTTAAAACCTGAACGAATTAGTTGAAAAAGAAATAGAAATTGAAGACAAGAAAATACACTTAGTCAGTCATTGAACTTGTTAACCACTATATCGCATACACTGTGTTAAAGGCTGGGGATACAATTACCTCAACTACAATTAACTGTCACTTAGAATTTTTCCATGTATGAAAACTGAATCATACTCGATAGAAGAGCTACAGATTCCATTCTAACTATCAATTGGAAGTGAACATTCTTCTTAACATTCCAATGCTCCTTTCATACCACACTGTGGCATCAGACTAAGTCAACAAGTCAATGGATATTTATCAATTAACTTAATAACAAATTAATAATATTAGTAACAAATTATATAAATATATAATAAATCATATTAATAATAAAATTAATTTAAAATAATAAATTATTATAATTGCTCTGTGTCTGACACCAAGATAAGTTCTGAAGGTACAAATATAAGCAAAAAGGAAGCCAGTCTCTGCCATCAAGGAGCTTTCATTCTAATGGGGCAAGACAATACTTTATAAAAGGGAGTTGAAAGGAGAAGGAGCAGGTATCAAGGAAGAGGTTATAGTAGTGAAGTCCAATCTAGAGAATGAAGGATGGCTGGTCTAGGCCCTTCCCCAAAATGGTAGTACTAGAAGAACTCACCAGTGGGAGAAGGGAACTGTGAGGGTGGAGGGAGAAGAAAACTGATGCATGGTAGAAAAGTCTAGAGAATGATTAGTCTTACACTGTATTCATTTGGGGGGAAGAAGAGACCCATTTACTCAGCTGTCAATGCCATTATTCCATGAAGGTTTTTATGTATGAAACTGAAGGCAACTGAAATTGAGGTACAGAATCAATCAATATGAAACTGAAGGCAACTGAAATTGAGGTAAAGAATCAATCAATCAAAGAGTTGACAAGCATTTATTAAGCACTTAATAGGCACCAAGCATTACACTAAAGTGATAAAAAGAAGTGGTAAAAAGAAAAGTTAAATAAGTCCATCCCTCAAGGAGCTTATATTCTAACAGGGGAGGGAGGCAGGAGTGAAGGAGGGCAATAGAATAGCCCTTTGCAGTAAACATGGGCTCATGTTTGGGGGTAGGGAGTGGCCACATAAGCTTTTCTTATTTCAAATAAAACTTTCTGGTCTTAAACCACAGCTATTTCCATTTTTATCAAAGATAAAACACTGGAAATCTGATCTACAACCAGTAATGAAATGCAGCCCTAGTAAAAATGGGATCTTTTCAGAAACCAAGGTCAGGATTGCCCTTTGGAGAACAGAGTGGCACGGATTGGGGATCTTTTCTCACATAGTGTTACACTGGCTTTAGCATACCCCTCTCGGGACTGTCTGGTTGGTTTGGCTGACTAACACAGGATAAATTTCATGCTGGCTTGAACCTAATACCTCTCTGTTTCTATTGCATTTTTATTTACAAAGGGACATGTTCAAAAACCTCAGAATAAGATTTCAAAATTTTTTTTGGCTACAAGTTGTCACAGGAACATAAAACCGAAAACACAAACCTTGGCCTAATACTCAGTAATTTCAGAAGAGAATAAACACTTCAAGATAGCTATGTAGCATAGATATCTGCAATGGTAGCAATCTGGATTTTCTATGAATTGAACAGTTCTTTCCTGAGTTCAAGTCAATTGTATGTTACTGGTATCTCAATATAATTTATTCATTATTTCATCTACCCACATTAGACTCTAGATCACTTCACTGGGACTTTTTTCTGGGTGAAGGGTGTTAAAGGGGAAAGCGGGGTTAGTAGTGGAGGTAGATATAATTTAATCTAAATAGGGAAGCCCTGGTGTAAAAATTCAGCCTATCTGTGAAGATCTATAAATTGTCTCTGGTTTTAGTCCTAAAGATTTAACTGGGGGATTGACAGGTTAAGTGACTTATCCATGGTTACAAAACTAGGTTTAGAACTTATGAACACCATTTCTGCAACATTCACAAAAGAATACTCAAAAGCAAGTGGAGGAAAAATCACCTGATAATAGTTTCAGACACCTGATAATAGTTTCAGAACTGGAAGAGACCTTGGGGATCATCTAGTCCAACCCCTTTGCCTTACAGATCAGGAAACTGAGATCTAGAGAAGTCATGAAGGTGACAAGTAGAAGAACTGGGATTTGAACCTAGTTCCTCTGAATCCAGATCCAAAACTGAGGGGAAAATGCAGTTGAATTTGAGATATTATTAAATCAGTTCATTCCAGATATGTTCATATGCAATAAAATATATAGCTTAGAAAAACCAAAAATAATTTAGAAATTAATAGATGAAATAGGCAATAGATGAAAAAATACATTACACACATATAATCCCTGATAGTAGAGAAAACACTTAAACTTTTCTAAAATGAAAGAATTTAAATGTTTGCCCTAAAATTTTACTGACTAATTTTGCAAATTAAAAAGGAAAGGATAAAAATTAAATGTTCTCAACACCAACTCTAATACTCTCATGCCTTTGTGATCTCATGGATGTAGTCAATTTCTCCACTGATGCAGATTGAAATGTACCCATACATGCCTACCAAGCACATCTTGTCTATAACCTCCTATAAGTTCTATAAGACCAAATAAATGCATATTTATTACATAAACTTCTAGCTTTCTAAAGGTGTTCCAGAATGATCTAGCAGATTCACTCATATGGCAGCATTTAGTTAACTAAATGTAATGAGTTACTAAAATACTGTTTTCCACAAACGTTCATACCAGAATTTCCATAAAGCTGAGGATTAAATGTAGAAACGAGCCGCTCTCTGTTTGATCTGAGTAACCACCAACTCACACTGAACTCCACATGGGATCATTATCTTTTTTTTATCATGCCATTTCTAGAATTGAAAATCACAAATCCTTACCCAGCTTAGTTCTTTTATGAAACAAAGGCATTAGGCAGACCAGCTAAAATGTATTCTTTGGGAGCCTGACATCTCTGGAATGTCAAGCAGGTTCAGGAGGAATGAGAGAGGATACCAAATGCAGAATTTCTCTTTCATGTGGGTAGGTTAAGTAAAAAAAGTCCATATGCAAGGAAACTTCCAAATAATTTACAGTTGTTTTAATTCAATCTGTGTGCATCGATTTACATAAGTAAAATGTCTTAGGTGGGGAGGGAGAATATACTGAAAGTAAGTCAGTGTTTTTAGAGGAAAAAAACATTTTAAAGAATTTTTTTCAGAAAGCAATAAATTTTTCTCAGCTATATTTATATATCTTTGATAAAAGTCAGTATAAAACTGGCTGATATTAGCATGAGAAATATACACTATCCACAAAATATTACAAAAGTATACTTTGATGAAAAAGATGGGTTGGTTCAATATAGTCTTTTGAAATTTTGAAAGAGTTATGACATCTAATTCACTACAACTCTTAACCAGCCAAGTAGAGTTTTCTGAATTATATTTCTTCAGTAGAATGTAAATTAACCACAGGAGCTAGAAGATGAATAACGAGAGCCTGGCAGAAATAAGAAAGAGCTGTATGATATTAAGCAATTAAATATACAAAAAATACTTACCCATATTGTTACTTTTTTTTGAAATTGTCAAGTTGAAGGATAACAATATAACGACTAATAAATATCACTTTGGTAAGATCATTGACATTAATTTGACTAATCTAAATAGGTGCATGCAGTAATACTTATTTGTACCATCTTCAATAAGTGACTTTGGTTACCTGACTTTCAAAGTCTTATTCTCACTCTTATTCTAATATTTCAGGTCCCTTAAGTAAAGTGATTAGGCATTCTCTATATCTTCAGTTATCACAGATTTTAATTTCCTGTTGTTCATTTTTTATTAAAGAAGCAAAAAAGGAGTTGAATAGTTTTTTCCTTGACCCTCTGATCATCATTCTCTTCTCTACCAAGAAGCAGGTCTATCACTTCCTTATTTTACCTCTTTTCCCCCAAAATAACAATTTTCAAGTCCCTTATGTTATCTTAAGTATTTTTTCATTTACAAAAGCTTTCAGAATATTGCAGGACCTCATCAACGAGATACAGTCACCCAAACAAAATCGGTTGAATAATTCACAAAAGACAAAGCAAATGGTGAAAAAAATGCCTAATGCCTTGACTATGACAAATTATTGTATACGAAGTCTATTGAGTTAGTCCGTTACTATTTTGTCCATTGCAGATGGACAATGAACTGAGCCCAGAATTAAATAGAATTCCATTTGGGAAATATCACAGCACTTCCAATAATCTCAAACTTCTCCATGACACAATACCTCATCCTTTTAAAACCATTATTTTCCTTATAAAACATTATGGCTGTGAATCATGGAACTGCAATGGAGAGTATCATGGTAATTGTAAGTTGTAGAACATTGTAATTGTGATTTGCATGCAAGAAGTGGCATGAGGGATATCATCCAAGAAATGTATGATGGAAGAAAGAAGTCAGCTGGTCATGCAATAAGAATATGGAATAACAGATGGATAACTTGTTACATTTTTCACTGGTATCAATGAAATATTAAAAGACCTAAAAAAAGGCCTCTAGCACAGTGAGGAAATACTCTGTGGAGGATTTAAGATAAGACACGGACAAGAATTGCAGTAAAGGTGGGAATGGACCTATGTGCACACATCGATGTGATTGTAAACACCACTTTATAAAGCACTTACTAGGTGCCATTCACTACTGTGAATGCAAAGGGATGTCAGGAATGTCAGCAGAGGTAGAGTTCTGAAGTAATAGAATAATGTAATGAATGGAATGCTGGACTTCTAACCAGAAGAGCTGACTAACAAGTGACTTCATATTACTGATTCTTGCTTCCTTTTTATGGTAGCAAAGAATTGGAAATGAAGGGGGTGCCAATCAGTTGGGGAATGGCTGAATAAGTTGTGATATATGTTTGTAAGAGAACACTATTATACTGTAAGAAATGATGAGCAGACAGACTTCAGAAAAACCTGGAAAGACTAACATAAATTGATGCAAAGTGAAGAGAGCATAACTAGGAGAACATTGTACACAGTAACAGCAATAATGTAGGGTGATCAACTGTGAATGACAACTATTCAGAGCAATACAATGATCCAAGGCAATTCCAAAGGACTCGTGATGAAAATGCTATCCACCTCCAGAGAAAGAACTGATAGAGTTTGAATGCATATTGAAGCATAATATTTTTCATTTTCTTTGTATTGCTTTTGGGGGGGGGTTGTATGAGTCTTCTTGCACAATATAACTAAGACAGTAATATGTTTTGCCTGATTAAACATATATAACTGATAACGAATTGCTTACCATCTCAGGGAGAGGGCAGCTAAGGGAGTGAGGGAGAAAATTTGGAACTCATTTTTTTAAAACAGATGTTAAAAATTGTTTTTTTGTGTAATTGCATAAAAATAAAATAATGTTTTTAATAAATATTTCTGGTTTGGACTAAAAAAATCTGATTCTCAGGTTCCTCATCTTTAAAATGGAGATAATAACACTTAGGTGCAGCTAGTGGATACAGTGTCAAACCAGGAGTCAGGGAGACTCATCTTCCTGAATTCAAATCTGGCCTCAGACACTTACTAGCTGTGTGACCCTGGGTGAGTCACTTGACTCTGTTTACCTCAGTTTCTTTATCTGCCAAATGAGCTGGAGAAGGAAATGGCAAACCACTTTGGTATCTCTGACAAGAAAACCCCAAATGAAGTCACAAAGAGTCAGACATGACTGAAACAACCAAACAATAATACTTATACTGCCTTCTATACCAACTTGCTTGTTTTGAGGAAAACACCTTTTAAATAAAACATTATAATATAAATAACAGTCTCTATCATTGGAAGATGACAATGATAATATGCTGATGTGAATTTTAAAGAGAAAAAACTGCTGAGTGGTGATGGTAGAACAAGGATCTGGTGGTAAAGACTCTCTCAGTCTTCCTATGTAGCCTTGTATGTGAGCATATGAATGGGAGCATAAGGATTTCATAAAAGGAGAGAGGTATTAGGTTTTTATGGAAAAATCAGGTATGAGTTCTTACAGAGAAGTGAAAAGAATAAAAATAAAAGGTAGCATTGATATAGTGCTTTACAATTAACAAAATACCTTTTGTACCCTATCTCATTCACTCCTTGGAACATGATTACCCTCATTTACAACCAAGGAAACTGAAGTACAGTTAATATTAAATGACTTAGCCATGGTGACACAGCTAGTACTGGAGGCAGGTTTTGAATAGAGGTCTCTCCTGATTCCAGACCCAGTTCTTTTTCCACCAAAATATGTACAATGATTTTACAGCCAGTCATAGTTTATCCCTTCCTGACATTTTGACCCTTTGATCAGTTTTGTCTAACTTTGTAATCTCAACAATAGTGCTGAAATCTTCCTCCAATTTCTTTCAATAAATATTTCTTAAGTATCTATTGGTTTCAAAACAATGTTTTGTTAAGTCCAGTGCCTTCCTCAGTGCTTCACATCTGGTATAGAATTTAAAATTCCTACCCTTAAGGAGCTTATTTTCTATCTTAGCTATTCTGGGCCACTGAGTGGTAGACCAACTTATAATCAAATATTCATGAAGAGAGAGGAGCTGAATGAGCTCCAGATTGTTCAGCTGTGAAAAAGGTGGAGTATGTGCTACATACCCTAGAAACCCCTTTATAGACAGTATCATCCATCCCTCTTCCCCCAAAACTCACTAAACTCATCATTGGTTTGAAAGCACATGGTACAGTGGAGATCTGGGTTTGGAGTTCAAAGACCTGGGTTTGGAGTTCAAGGACCTGGATATGAATCTTGGCTATACTACTTGGTCCCTGAATAATGATGGGGGAAGTCACTTAACCTCTCTAGGCCTCAGTTTCCTCATCTGTAAAATAAGAAGGCTGAATAAGATGACCACTAAGGTTCTTAGAGGTCATCCAACTCTCAGTCTTTGATCCTATTCTACCAGGGTTTACATCCTGGTCTTATTATTAAAAGACATTGAATTGTCTAAGCTCATTAAGCCTTAGTTTCCCTATTTGTAAAGTAAGGATATTTGTCTGCCATGTAGACTAAGTAGGGTTGTTGTGAGGAACTAAAACTACATAAATGTGGGGATATGAGCATGTACAAACTTGAAACAGGGAAAATTATATCTCTTCAAAGAGATATTTTTATATTTCTTAGCTATGTGCTAAATCATTCACTTGAAATCCGGCCTCAGACACTTAACATTTACTAGCTGTGTGACCTTGGGCAAGTCACTTAACCCCAATTGCCCTGCCTTTCCCCCTGCAAAAACAAAAAAACAAAATAAAATAAATCATTCACTTGCAGTCTCCTGCTAAAGGATGTGTTGCATGGCCTCTCGACTATTTTTCAAACTGTATTTTAAATTTAATCTTTCTTATTCAACTGTGGATGTAAGGTTTGGAAATAGGTCTCACTCTTTCCTAAAGTTGTGACATCAGGTGTTGGGGATGGCAGGAGAGAAGCAACGAATGGCTGGAAAACAAAGAGGGAATACTCTACTTAGAACTGAAAAAGACTGGGGAGCCACAGATCTTATCCTGAAGAACTAAACTTAGTCCTCCTTTCTATCTCTCCTGTATAAACAAACATTTCTTAGCATTTGCCTTAGGTAAATATTAGAATCTTTTCTATAATGGTACAACTACATTCTGATCACCTTGAGCTGTTAACAATTAATACGAGAATATCCTTAAAGAAGTTGGTGCCTCTAATGATAAAGGGGAAGGAGATGAAGTAGGGAAGAAATATGGTGTGATTGGGAGAACAAGATGCTTTTATTGAGGTATTTGGGGTACATGGGGGCAGCTAGGTCAGACAGTGGATAGAAAGAGGAAGACTCATTCTCATGAGTTCAAATGCAGCCTTAGATGCTTAGTACCTGTGTGACCCTGGGCAATTCACTTAACCCTGTTCACTTCAGTTTCCACATCTGTAAAATTAGCTGGAAAAAAAATAGCAAACCACTCTAGGATTTTTGCCAAGAAAACTCTAATTGGGATCACAAAGAGTTGGACATGACTGAACAACAATAACATTGAGGTACTTGGATATTACAGTGGATACAATACTGGTCTTAGTACCAGGATTTGTATTTCAACTTGAGTCCTGCCTCAGATATTTACTAGCTGTGTGAACATGAGTAAGTCATTTAATGTCTCTTAGTCTTAGTTTCTTCATTCATAAAATGAGAATAAAAAGGCAGCTACTTATCAGAGTTGTAGTGAGAATCAAATGAGATAACATGTAAAATGTTCTGTGAACTATAAAAGGTTACATAAATGCTAGTCACTATGATTATTACTATTTTTTATAATTACCACCATTAATTGCAATGAGCAGTCAGGAAGGGCTGATTTACAATCAACTTATTTGTTTGTTTAAAAGAAAAGAGAAAGAATTTCAATATTTGGGAACTAGTAGAATCCACCTCATATTCATACTGGAACATCTGAACATATTGAAAAATAAATGGGAGTCTTCTCAGAAAAGATGTAAAGTGTTTGTATTTTAAAATACACTTATCGTACAGCAATGTTGGTATTGAAAATAGCAATAGGGTGTCTATACCTTCAAAAATTAGAATAGGCCAAATTACAAAGTAGTGGAAGTCCCTATGGAACAAAGATAATTTATCATGCCTGTTCTAGGGGAGACATTAGCCAACCACAGTTCATCCTCGGGAGGATTCTGAACCAAGTCCAGATGGGGCTCTAGCCTTTAAAATGCTATTATCCTGGGACAACTTGGTGAACAACACCACTATTGAAGACAGGCCCTGCATGCTGTATTTAAAGGAGGCTCAAGTTCAACAGAAGCTGAATTGATACACCAGAAAAGAGTTGTCTTGGTAGTCATGAGCTAAATAGCACTACCATTATATTTAAAAGTAACACCATCCCAAATTGTTGTTGTTTTTAATTTTAAAATAGAACCTCTCATTTTAAAAGCTCAAAGAACTGGTTACTGTGAATGCATCTAATGCATTGCTCCTTTTTTTGGGAGTGGGACAGCGATATGTAATGGCAAAATAGTATTACTTTCTCCCATCCAGTTCTCTTTCCCTTCTTAACTTTTTAATGTCTTGGGGGGAGAGGGGACTTAACTTTACATCAATGTTTCTAAATTTGTTTTTAAATTCTAAATGGTCGAAGTGCAGATAAAGGTAAATTGAAAGGAATTTTGAACCTTGATAGTAAGGATCCCAAACAAGAGCAAAATGAATTCACTTCATTGCAAACAAGTGTCTAAATTAATTTCTCCATGCACTTTTTTTAAGAAAGAAAAAAGAAACCAACAAGCTAAAATCAAAACAAAAAAATGTAGAGAGGAATGAAGAATCTAAAAAACAGATGATAGAGCAAATGCACCTACTTCCTCTAAGGCAGAGAAGGTAAGAGACTAGCTCAGAACATTGTCTATTCTCAATTTGGCTTAATTGGTTTTCTTTATCAAAAGGGCAGTTTAATTCTGGAATGAGGAGGAGGACTGAAAAGATACAGCAACAAAGCAATAGGATTGTGATGCTGACTGATATAACTAATAAAGGCAGAAATCTAGGCTAAAGAGGTGGAGATTCACGATGTTATGGTGGAAAGAATGATGTGCTTGAAGTCAGGAAAACTGAGTTCAAACCTCCTTCTGTCACTTAAGTAAATAACTTGAACCCTCTTGGGCTCAGTTTCCTCTTCTGGAAACTAAGACAGGGAGGGTGGACTGATTGACCTCTAAAAGGTTTCTTTTTTCCAATTTGAGATCTATGTACTTATTTTCTTCAACTCACCTTTTGTTCTGGCTTGAATTCATTGGCTTGCTTAGTTAGAGAGGATCTTGGGCGTGTCTATTCCAGAGTTTCTTAGCCCCCTATTTCAAACATTATCTAGACAACTTTCTGGACTAGAAGGCTAGGATCGCCACTCAGACATATAGGTAGAAATGGTAAGACTTGATCCTGATCTGGGTGCACTCAGCCTGTCTTTTACCATCTAGCTATGCCTAAACAGTTGTCAGGCTCTTTTTATCACAGGGAAATTTTAGCCACTATACCTAGCAGACTAGAGAAGAGATGGCTAACATGTAACCCTAAAATGTTGAAACCCAGAAGCTGATAGCAGGAATCAAGGAGACATTACAAAACCACTGTAGATGAATGAAGCCATGTCTAGAAGAGTCAATCATGAATAGTAGCCACCAGCAATTGTTAAAAAACAAAAAAAACAAAAAACCAGTGGTGATAAGAAGAGCAACACAACCAGCAAAGACATTACTGCTTCCCAATAGGGAACAAAGTCACTAAGAGCAATGTGATAGAATCACTTGAAGACTTTGGTGGTCCATAGTATTAGAGGGGTTAGTTGCCACTCCACACAAGTGCTCTTGGCAAACATCCTCCCCACGTCTGTGCCTCTTTTGGGTGATTCTTATAAGTGCTTCTCCCCAGTGATTGATGCATATCTTAGGAAAAATCTATGTCATGGTTATGGGAAAAAGCCTCAATTGTGACTTTTCTTATTATGCCATTTCATTAATTGCCTATCAATTCCAATTAATTGAAATAATTAAATCCTCTGACTGATTAGAAATAATAAAACTCTTAAGTGGAAGTTCATATGCCATGGTTTTGAAAGTATGAGGGCCTAGACAATATTTTGAAACTGGGATAGCTTTTCTGGGGGATCCAGGTGTGAAACAGGAGTACTCCAGGTACCAAACAAAGACAAACTTGCTTTTTTTTCCAATCGCCTTAAACATCAACATTTCCCGAAACCTTCACTTAAGTTGGCTACTCATACCATAGGTTCTATTTTACTTGGCTACAATCAATTACAGGAATATAGATAATTTAAAAACCAAATCAGCTGCCCTCATACATTACATATGGGAGCAAAACAGAGTTGACAACCTCACTTGAAAATGTTAAAAGAAAGGTCCAGGTTTGCATGCACTAGTAAGTGATTTCTCACTTAAATCTGAATGAATATGAATATTGATTTGAGACAAAGCCACACATAAGTCATAATTTTATGGAATGCACAGCATGAATCCTCTTCTGCACTGAAATTAAACATTCCAGTAATTGGCTAAGTCTCAAATCTGTTTTCTCTTTTTATTCTAAGTTCAATAATTCTCTTTACTTTGTTCTTTTCTCCAGGAATATATACATGTGTGTGTGTTTGTGTGTACATATATATATATATATATTCATTGTAAAAATGTATAATTACTTAAATATTTTGCTATTAAAAGTTTAAATTGAGATCCATATATTAATTTTTTCAAAGATATTGTATTAAAATCTATTTAATTCCTATATTTCTGTAATTTCACTGTATTTCCCACATTCATTATTATCATATTTAAGGAAAGGACTTTTAAACACTTTGTTGTAAATTAGGAGGCTCCTTGAGCTTCCTTGTAAGTTGAATCCTAGAGAACAAGCTCCTCATTGCCCTTTCTTATGATCATTTGCAATTTAATCTATCATCTCCATAGGAGTGTGGAAGAGGTATTATCCTTGCTATCATTTAGAAGCCCATAGCTGAGAGCTAGATGGCTAGGAAGGTAAAGATATCCACTTGGCTTCCAAAACATGATGGTAGGAGTAGTAAAAGTTAAAATGTTAATATTTAAATACTTTATAAAATGAAAGGCAGCCTGACACAGTAGATAATAAGTGTTTCCTGGGTCAGGAGACCTGCACTGAAATTTCACCTCTGATACAGACTGGCTAAACAACCCTAGGCAGGTCACTTAGCCCTTCAGTGCTCTAGTCTACTCTCTGAGACTATGAGTTGCAGAAAGAGTGCCGTACTCCACTAGTAGAGAAAGTTCTTAACCAGAAGCACCTTCCACCAACAAAATCAACTGATTCAGAGACTAAAGCAGAAGCATGAGTACACAATGACTAAATATAATAAATGAAAACAACCTTAAAAGACATTGCAATTCAGATTATACATAATGTCTAAACTGGGGTAAGAGAACTGATGAATGTCTTTTCATTCTAAATCCGGAGTTCTTTTCTTTCTCCCACTTCAGTGAATGCTCCTTTAATTGTTGCCTCTTTCAACTTTGATCTGTTTTTATCTACTCTCTACAAATATTTTCAGTTCTCTCATGCTTAAAACAGCTTCATTTGGTCCTATCGTATCCATAAACTAGCATTGTATATCCCTTCTGCCTTTCTTAGCCAGATTATTAAAGGGCTGAGACTTGGTGTCTGAATGACCTGGGTTCAAATTCTCAAACGCTTCCTAGCTGATGTTGGGAAAGTTACATAATTCTCCATACCTCAATTTCTTCATTTGTGAAATGAAGGGGTGAGTTATATGGCCCCAAAGATCCCTTCCAGCTCTCAGTCTATGATCCTTTATTTCTTGAATCCTCTTCCTAAACTGGTATTAATTTCTCAATTCAGTAGACAACAGTCTACAGAAGATTCTCTCTGCCAGGTTATCAACAATATGTTAATTGCTAAATTCAATGACCTTTTCTTTGTCCTCATCTGTCTTGACCTCTCTGTAATTCTAGATATTGTTGACCATACCCTCCTTCTGCATAGTTTCTCTTCCTTTGCCTTTTATGACATTACTTAAACTGATTCTCCTCCTACCTGATTGACCATCCCTCAGTATCCTTTATTGGATCATCAACCATATTCTGATTACCTAACAATAGGAGCAAGGAGGACTTTTTTCTGACCACTCTCCCCTTATTTTTCTATACCTTATTTCTTGATGAGCTCATCAGCTACTATAGATTTAATTATTATCTCTAATTAAATGTGTTTGTGTTTGTGTTGTGTGTGTGTGTGTGTGTGTGTGTGTGTGTGTGTGTGTAGGTACACATATGCAACGGCTATCGGCTTTCTTAAGTCCCTTACTTCCAACTACCTATGGAACATTTCCCATAGATGTCTCAAGTTCAACATTTCAAAAACAGAATTTAGAATATATTTCTATTTTCTAGAATATATTTCTATCCATCCCCTTTCCAAATATCCATATTTTTTGTTAAAGGTGTCCCCATCCTTCTAGTCATCCAGGTTCTCCACCTCAGACTTATCCTCAATTTGTCATTTTCCATCATCCTACCCCCTATCCAATAAGTTACCAAATTTTGTCAATTCTATCTCTTTAACTTCTATCCCATCACCCCCCTCATCTTTAGCCTCATCCATGGTTCAGGTGATTATTATTTCTTGCCTAGACTATTACAATAGGTTTCCCTACTTCAAGTTGCACTGATCCATACTCTACATTACTGCAAAATAATCTTCCTAAAGCACAGGTCTGTCAATGTCACTCCCCTGCTCAAAAATCTGCAGGGGCTCCCCAAGTTCCCTGGAACAAAATACAAAATCTTCACATTGTCCTTCATAAGCTGGCTATAGCCTACCTTTCCAGAACTGTTTCATATACATTTTAGTTGAACTGGTCTACTTGCTATTCCTTGAACTTAACCTTGCCTCCTACATCAGTGCCTTTGTACAGCCCATCTGTGCTTATTCATTTTCTGATCCTCATGACCAGAATGTGCTTACTTCTCACCTCCCACCTCAGAGACCCTCTCAATTCTTTCAAGACCCGGCCTGAGCACCACTTTCTCTACCAAGCCTTTCTTGATTCCCCCAATGGCTAGTGCTCTCTCCCCCTAGATACCTTCTTTTTCTTTTATATTTATTCTTTATGTATTTATTCTATATACTTTACATATGTGTATGTTATCTCCTCTTATATAATGTAAATTCCATAAGAGTAAGGATCACTATATTTTTTCTCCTTTTCTTCTTTGAACTAACATTTAACAACAGGAGTGTCTGAAGTGCACATCCTCCTCAGGTCTGCTTCTTAGAACCCTTAGCTTCCTCAAGGCTTCCCTAGCTACCACCCATTAGGGGTAGCTTTATCTGATTCCCCTGGTTTTTAGAGTTTTCTCCCTCTTTAAGTTGTTGTGTGTTCCCTTATCTAAATACTTGTTTGTATATCCTCTTTGAATGTAAGCTCCTTCCGGACATGGGAATCTTTCTAACATTATTATCTAAGCATAACATCTTGTATATCACAAGTATTCAATAATTATTCCATAAATGAATGAATTAGGAGAAAGGGATTAGGTAGTGGTTCCTGAATCCTTCGGTCATTAGCCCCCCTTCTTAGGAAGGACAAGCTGAGAACAACCCTAGAATGTGGCAAATAGAGGCATATTTCTGGGAGCAAAAAAGAATACCAGATCAGGGATTTCCTATAGATGTAACCCACATCAGAAAGAATCACTCAACAAGCATTTATTAAGTACTAGTGCTAGGAATAAAGGACAAAAAAAATGAAGCAATTTTTATTCTGATAGAGCTTACATTATATCAGGGGAAATAATACATACATATATAAATATATACAGAATAACTATGTAATGGATACATACAAAAGAAATAAAAGATAGCTATGGAGGGACAGCACTAGCTATTAGGGAAATCAGGAAAGACTTGGTAGAGAAAGTGGTTCTTGGCCTGGATCTTGAGAGAATTGAGGGAGTTTATCAGATGGGAGATGAGAAATGAGTGCATTCTAGTCATGGGAATTGGAAAGTAAATAGGCACAAAGGTTGAACTAGAGTACCATGTGTGAGGAGCAGAGAGAAGGTCAGTTTGGCTGGACCATGAAGTTCAGAAAGGAGAATAATGTATAATGAGACTGGAAAGATTGCTTAGGACCTTCAGATTGTAAAAGGCTTTAAAAGTCAAACAGAGGAATTTATTTTATCCTAGAGGCAATAGGAAGTCATTGGAGTTTATTGATTAGGGATGTGACATGTTCAGATCTATACTTCAAGAAAATCACGTTAGCAACTAAAAAAAAAGGATAGATAGGAGTGACTTGGGCAGGAAGACCAATTAGGAGGCCACTGCAATAGTCCAGGTAAATTATTTTAAGGGCATGACTAAGGTGATGGCTGGTCAGATTGTGGAGGTAGAAATGCAAGTCTTGACAATTGATAGGATATGTGGGATGAAGAAGAATGAGAAATTAAGGATAACACCAGGTTTATAAACCGATGAGATTAGAATAATAATGGTGTTGTAGACAGAAATAGGAAAGTTAGGTAGAGGGGATAAGTTTAGATACCAAGGAGGAAAGAAAATGAGTTCTAGTTTGTATATGTTGGGTTGTTATCTCTGGGACATCCTGTTTGAAATGGCCAATATTTATATACGTATGTATTATTTCCCCTGATATAATATAAGCTCTATCAGAATAAAAAAATCACTTCCTTCCTTTTCCTTTATTCCTAGCACTAGTACTTAATAATAGACAATTGGTTATGTGAGATTGGAGACTGGGCCCAGATGACTAATGAGTCATGAGATGATAATTAAACCCAGAGAGCTGATAAGGAGAGAGAGACAGAGACAAAGAGAGACATACAGAGAGAAGAAAACAGAAAAGGACCCAGCACTATCCAAAACAGAACTTTGCAGTAGACTCATAAGAAGGGAGTACAATATGGATGATAGGTGAGCAAAGAGGACAGAAGGAACAGTGAGGTACTTTAAAATTAGTAGAAAGTAGTGCCATATGTAGGTATTTATGCATATGTGTGTGTTTATATCTATAGCTATAGAGAAACATTTAAACTTTATATTGGCCTTCAGGGAGGGGAAAAAAGAACAAAGCAAAAAAGTGCACAGCAGAGAACAACCAAAAAAGACTTACTTTGAAGCAAAGAAAAGATGGACAAATCTCAACACAAGTATTATTTATCATGTAGGTTTTCTTGAAATGAAAATTTATTGTTATATATTTTGAATCCTCTCTTATGTTCTGCTATGCACATGGCATGCTTTTTTCTTTCTATTTAAGTTCCAATATTTGAGTTTATGATTTGTTTTTGTTTCTTTTCTCTTTTGTATTTTTGTTCTGGCATTTGAGTCTAAAATAAAATTCTGAGGAAAAAAAGAAAGTAGTGTCATGAAAATCAAGACAGGGGAGTGAGTGTATTGAAGACAAAGGAATAATCAACAATGTCAAATGCCGCAGGGAAGTCAAGGTGGATGAAGACTGAGAAAAGCCCATCAGGCATGGCCATTAAGATCCTGTTAATATTGGAGAGAATATTTCAATCAAGAGATGAGATCAGAAGGCAAACTGCAAATGGTAGAGGAATGAGAAAGGAGATGAAATGGAAGCAACAAATGTAGACAGGGTTTTTTTTTTTTAGCAATTTGACTAAGAAAAGGAGTAGAGAGATTGATTATGAGGTGATGATAGAATCTAATTTCAGTTTGTTTTTTTAAAGATGGAGAGATTTGAGTATATTTGAAGATACTAGGGAAAGGGTGGGGAACCTACAGCCTCGAGGCCACATGTGTCCCTCTAGGTCCTCAAGTGCAGCCCATTGACTGAATCCAAACTTTGCAGAACAAATCCCCTAAATAAAAGGATTTGTTCTGTAAAACTTGGACTCAGTCAAAGGCTTCACCCAAGGACCTAGAAGATCACATGGGGCCTCAGGGCCACAAATTAATCACCCCTGTTATGGAAAGAAACAGTAGACAAGGAGAGATTACAGATTAGCAAAGGGGATGATCAAAGGGGCAATCTGATGATGGGGCCTTAATGGTATCAAGAGCAGACATAGGGGAGTTAATGATGAAGGTCACTTCATTATGAGAAACTGGAAGAAAGAAGGGGATAATAAGGAATAATGTCAATGGGTTTTGAGATGAAGAGAAGGGGAGAAGATGGGGAAAGAGGTAGGTATGGGAGATTTGAGAAAAAAAAGTCTAAAATAGTTACTGTGGGGCATGAGATAGAGAATTAATTAGGGAGAAATAAAAGGATTGACTTGGGAGGGCTCAGCTGAGGTAAGATAACACAAATGTGTAAGGTATCCCATCAACTACATTTTGTGACTCCCAACAGCTCCATTCAATAGAACGAGTAGATGATGGATGGTGGTAATCCAGGATTGGAGTTTGGCAAAATCAGTGGAGATATGCTGGGGGAAAGTGATTTAAGAGTAGTTGGGTTAACTAAAAGACAAAAATTAGGAAAGGAGATAAGTGAAACCAGAGCAGGAATAATAATTTGGCAGAAATAGGAAAAGAGCTAGATTATATTTAGAAATTAAATATACCAAAGTATACAAAGATACTTAACTATATTGTTAGGTTTTTGAAACTGTAGTGTTGAAGGGTAACAGAATGACTGATAAATATCTCTTTGTTCCAAGATTAACATTAATGTAATACATATAAATGCATACAGCACGATTTATTTTCAATAAATATTGTGAGTCACC
Source organism: Gymnobelideus leadbeateri (assembly GCA_011680675.1). Taxonomy (NCBI): domain Eukaryota; kingdom Metazoa; phylum Chordata; class Mammalia; order Diprotodontia; family Petauridae; genus Gymnobelideus; species Gymnobelideus leadbeateri. Next base: position 272,415 of record WOXC01005991.1, read on the forward strand.
TCACCTTCAAAGTCTTATTCTAACTCTTTAATATTTCAGGACCCTTGAACAAGTCACTAACCCATTGTTTTTAAAGAATTAGAGTCATAGTGAGGTTAAAGAATAGTTTTAAGAGAAGGTGAGAAAAAGAAACAATAATGGGAGGTCAGATAGAGCAATATTGGAGTTATTAATTATATAAGAACTGATTTCCCAACAGTACTCCTACTGCTTCCAACATATGTCCATATTGACCTGACACTGCTAGAGGTCACCTCTGCCCTTTCTCCCTGACAGTCCTACATTCCTTTCCCATTAGCCCAGAATTCCTAATTGCTGGGTAACCCAAACCTATTTTAATGGCAGTCTAGTGAATCCTGTGAATCTCTACTTAAAAATCCTTTCTTGGAATTCATAATTGGAGGAAATGCTAAATTTCAGTTAGAGGCTAGTGAAAATAAAAATGTATTTTTCCTATCAAAATTAATTGAAAATGTAAGATTTGTTGATTTATGAGAACATTCAACAAATAACTGGATTTATGAAATAATTGTCTAGTAGACTGATATAAAGAATGAAGACTTCCAAAGCCTCTACCCTAAAAACAAAGAAACAGTTAACACATTAGGAAAATCTACATTGTGGAGAAGAAAGATGACAAAGAAATGACAATGGATACATAATAGCAAAAGGAAACTAGAAAGTCCTCAGAAAAGAAATTGGAGTAGACAGGAAATAAAACTAGAAACTTTCATATCCTCCCAATCCAAGGATTATATATTCAACAGCATTTAAAATCATAACTCATAAATAAAATGAGTTGATAACTCTTATTTTTATATATTTATATATTATTGATATTTCTTAAAAACCTACAATTTTTCAGTGCTTTCTAGTTAAGTATGGAATAATAGGAGGAAAAGCTCTGGATTTGAGGTCATTAGGTCAGAGGCCTCCAGTTTGAATTCCAGTTCTATTCCTTATTTGACTTTAGCTAAATCATTTGTCCTGTCTGGGCCTCAACTTCCTCATCTGTGAAATAAGGGGACTAGGATGGATGGTCTAAAAGGTCCCTTCCAGCTCTAATTCCTTCAGACTCAATCCTGGACTACCATTTTGTGTGTAAAGTGAAATGTATCATTGGAACATTTTTTTTCTAGAGAATTCAAGGGGAAATAGGCCTAAAATTAAAACCCATCAGAAATATTCAAATAATTGAAGCCCAAAGGGCAGAGGAAATGTTCAAAAGAGCCATGAAATCCATTTAATTTTCTCCTTTATGTGACATTTTGTTCAAGTTCAAGGAAGTGCTTTTCAGAACTGGCAATCTAATCTCAAATCAATTGTTCATTTTCATGCTATTATTACACAAAATGTTTTTTAAAATACTACTGGTATTTGGGTAGTGTTGTCTAAATTTAAAGTGTTTTCTAAATAAAACTAGCTGATTTGGATTGGAAGAAGTGGACTGACCTTCATTCTATTCTATGTTAAAAGTACAAGATGGTGGAATTTATTTCTTATGAAATTGAGTTATCTCTGAGGTAGTGTCTCCCTATCACCACTGTTCGATAACATCTATTTGCTGGCTTGCCTGACTTCAGCTGCTTATTTCAGAAATAATTAGTGGGAATCTTTTCTATCCTGCTAAAAGGGTCATTCTGGGAAGTAATAGAAAACACTGGACAAAGAAAATATGAGTTGATCTTGTCAGCATCGAGGATTTCTCTGCAGGAGAGCTTGCTGGGGCTTTCATTGTTACTACAACCAATAGGTGTTGCTATAGAAACTGTACCGCTAACAAGCAGAAGGAACAAGGCAGATAGAGAAAGATGATGAAAGTTAAAAAAAAAAAGGCAGTAAGGCAGTTTGACACTTGTAAATGATCCTCTTGCTTTCCAATCTCCTCTCATCTTGCCTGGTTTTCACACTAATACAGCATGGATAATGTATGACCAGTAATGAGAACAATACCAAAAATTCCTAGAGCCATCTTCATGCAGAATTCCAGAGGGCTTTATAATTCACCAAAAAGAAAGGGAAAAAAAGGAAATGGAAACAATAGACCAATATCTTTAAATTTTGTATTCTTAAAAATGATCATTGATCCATTCAGTTCCCAAATGGATATAGATGATGGTAAGGAGTTTCACAGCCATGGAGACTACAAGCCTATAAATTCTAAAAGCCCAGTGCTACAATGTGACCAGATTCCCTAAATACCTGTCACTTTGGAGACTCTGCATCCAATTAATGAGAAGAACAGAAGAAGAAAACAGTTCATGTGAATACTACTCTCCCCTTCCCCCACCTTAAATGACAATATTTTAAAATCAAGGTGAAACTTTACCTTAAGACAATGAAGAGATTTCAAAATAGTTTGTTTTTGTTTTTATTTTCCATACTACAGTGAGGTCCCAATTAGTGCTGTTAATGAAGCACCTTAATAAATAATGAATCCCACTGAAATTATTCATATTATATCATTATATTATACTTTAATATACATTATTCAAATTCACATGCATATTTCCATTGGCTAGAATAAATTACAATATTTTATGTAATTATAACTGCAAATTTGAATATATGCAACCACATCAGGGGACTGATTATTTGCACTAATCAGGACTTAGCTCTATGAACATTTAAGATAGGAAAATGTGTAATGAGGGAATTTTTACCTCAAAAAAAGTATAAAAAGACCATTTGTAATTGACCAGGAGTATGTAAGCTCTTCTAGGAAAAGGAATATTTTATTTTTGTCCTTTGATCTCACCAATTAATTGATCAAAAAATTAATTAAGTATTTACTATATAAGGAACTGAAAAACACTAGAGCTACCAAAAAAAAAAAAGTCAAATGCAGTCCCTGGCCTTAAGGAGCTTACATTCTATTGGGATAGAAAAAAAAATGGTTTCACACAAATGGTTACACACAAGATCCTTACAGAGTATAGGATGTAACATTGTAGGGGAATTCAGTAGAGAACTGGGGTGCCTCTTAGAGATAGCATTTAAGAACTGAATGTTTTATATCTTGTAACTATTGTAACAATGATCAACTAAGAAGGACTTAGCTACTCTGATCAACACAATCATCCAAGATAATTCCCAAGGACCTATGAGGAAAAAGGCTGTTCATCTCTAGAGAAGGAACTTATGAACTCTGAGTTCTGAGCATATTTTTTTCACTTTCTTTGTTTGTCTTGTATGTATGTGTACACATGAATATAAATATATTTTATATGACTTCACCTGTATAATCAATATCATATTGCCTGCCTTCTCAAGGGGTACAGAACAGCCAGGAGGAGGTGAAGAATTTGACACTTAATTTAAAAAAAAAATGAATGTTAAAAAAGTAATTGGGAAATACTTAACAAAATAAATAGAAATATATATTTTAAAAAGAACTGAATACTTCGTGAAGCCAGGAATCCTAAAAGTTGGATGTGAATAGAAAACATATTTCAGGCATGGAAGACAATACAAAGGCACAGAGGCGGGACATTTAGTATTGTGAATGAGAAACAACAAACAGACAAGTGTGGGATGGATCACATAGTATGCAGAGGAGAATAACATGCAAGAAGGCTGGTAAGGTAAGAAGGGTCTAGGTTGGGAATAACTTTAAATAATAAACAGAGGAGTTTGACTCTATAGGTGAGAGGAAACCACTGGAGTTTTTTGAGTAAGAGAGTAACATTTTCATACCTGCATTTTAGGAAAACCACTTTGGTACCTATGTGGAGAATGGATTAGAATAGTGAGAAACCAAAAGGCAAGGAGGCAAACAAAAAGATTATTTGCAATAGTATAGACTAGAGATGATGGGGTCCTGATTAGGATGATGGAGATAGAGAGAGAGAGAGAGAGAGAGAGAGAGAGAGAGAGAGAGAGAGAGAGAGAGAGAGAGAGAAATAATGGGTTTCTATATGTGTCCATATCTATTTCCATGTCCATATCAAAGATGTCCTAAAGGTAGAAATTAAAAGATTTGGCAAATGAAAATGACAATATATATGAGGTGAGTTCAAGTGAAGTATCGATGATATTGAGGTTTTGAACCTAGTTGACTAGGAGGAAAAGAGCATTCTTCACAGTTATGGGAAAGTTTGAAAAGGGTTGGGCTTGGAAAGTGATGAGTTCTGTTCTGAATATATTGAGTTTGAGATGCTTGTGGGACACCCAGTTTGAAATGTGCAATAGGCACCTGGTGTGATGTAGAACATCAATTCTTCTTTCACACAGTTGCCAAATTGAAATTCTTAAAACCCAGGTCTGAGCATAGCATTCCCTTGATCAAAAACTTCCAATGAACCTGTCAATGAGTATTTATTTATTAAAGGTTTACTAGGGGCCAAGCACTGTGATGAGTGGGGATGTAAAGAAATAGTGAAATCAGTCCCTGTCCTCAGGTAACATCCTAGGGAGAGAAACAGCATGTATATTATGCAGAAATCATAGATGAGGTACCAAGAAAGAACACAAGTGCTCAAAGGAGCAAAGTCAGCCAGTGCATTACTCAGACATACAAGCACACAGTTCTCCAGCCCATTGGTCTGGTGAGTAAATGGAATTGTTGGGCAGTTCACAGAGACTGAACAGCAGTGGGACCTTCTTGTTCAGTCATTTTTCAGTTGTGTCCTATTCTTTGTAACCCCATTTGGAGTTTTCTTGGCAAAGATACTGGAATAGTTTGCCATTTCTTTCTCTAGGTCATTTTATGGATGAGGAAACTGAGGCAAACAAGGTTAAGTGACTTGCCCAGGGTCACATAGCTAGTAAGTGTCTGGGGCCAGATTTGAGTTCAAGAAGTGGAGTCTTCCTTACTCCAAGCCATGCACTATCCACTGCACCATCTAACTGCCCCAGCAGGACCTTAGGGACACTCAATCATCCAGTGGTCCAGACTTTGACTCTTCTTGTCTATCACAGGGGCATCGTGATTAGGAAAACTTGCTAACTTTGCATATCTAGATTAGATGAAGTTTGCAAATCTGATTATGATAAGCTTAAATGAAGCTGACAAAGCTATAGGAACTTCTCACCATTTAGGTGGTTCAATCAGTGTTCAAACTATCAGCTAGGGACTAGTAGTAGGCAAACTTCTACACATATAATACATATGTATGTAGATGCAAGAAAGAGACACAAGATAACTTTAAAGGGAAAGACACTGGCTCCTTATTACCTCAAGGATAAAATTCAAATCCCCTTCTTTAACATTTAAAGCTGGCTGACCACAAGCCGATCCTTCCAAGCTGGTTACATATTTTTCATCCTCATGTGCTCTACATTTTACCCTAATTGTCAACTTGCTCTCCATACATCCCATATCCCATCTTTACACTGGCCATTTCCTATATCTGGAATGCCCTCCTTCCTCACCTCCACCTCTTAGAACATCCTCTGAAGACTCAATTTAAGTGCCACCTCCTTCAAGAAGTCTTTCCTCATTCTTCTACCTCATATCCCAAACACTTTGCATTTATTTTGTATATATTTTTCATTTACTTATCTATGAATATTTACTTATCACCCTCCCAAATAGAATGTAAACTCTTCAAAAAAGTGTAGAAATGATCTGACTTCTGTATATATACCCTGAGTGTAGGGGCAGCTAGGTGATTCTGGGCCTAGAGTCAGAAAGACTTTTCTTCCTGAGTTCAGATCTGGTCTGAGATACTGTGTGATCCTCGTCAAGTCACTTAACTCTGGTTAAGCTTCAGTTTCCTCATCTATAAAATAAGCTGGAGAAGGAAATGGCAAATTGTAATGGTAATTTGAAGATCTTCCCTGCCCCTTAATAAGCCTAAGGGAAATTTGAAGATGTTCTCTGCTTTGAAAATATACTCTGCCTCCTAATAGACTGAATGTGGTCACATGGAGCCTGTGGTGGGAGGAGTTTGCTGAAATGTAGAGCAAAGCCCACAAGAAGCTGGGAGTCAGAGCAGCTAGACAGTGGGAGAGAGAGAAGGTACACCCAGGGAGACAACTAGGCTTGTGAGTGTTGGTTTGTGGGAAGGCTAAAGGACTGGCATGGCTCTCTACTGTGTTGTGGTGTATTAACTTCTATGTTGCTATGATGGATTCAGTTTCCTGGTGTTGAGATTTGGTTTTCTGGTGTTTGAATAAGTGTTTTGCTTCTATCTTCTATGTGGAGAGTCTGTTATATTTTGCAATTGAGCACTATGTTGCTGTTGGCACTGTGAATGTTGTGTTGGCACTATAACTGGCAACAAAGGAACTATGGGCAGAAGATGATACAATCAAGATCTATAAGGGTCCTTAGAGGCCATCAAGTCCAAAGCCATCATTTTCCAAATGAGGAAACCGAAGCACAGTGTGTAAGTGACTTACCCAGGGTCACTGAGCTAATAAGTATCTGAGGCAAGATTTGAACTCAGGGCAAGATGAAAAAATGACTTGGAAAATTAGGTTACCCTTCAAAACTCTTCTATCAATTAGCTTTTGTGAAATTCCACTATAAACATTCATCTTAAATTAACTAAGACAGTACAGAAACAAGCAATAAGTGAATTTTGTGTAGAGTAAGAGACATATTTTTAATGAAATAAGCTATATTTTGACTGGGATTGTGTCTACATAATTACTCCAAAGTTCTTTGGAATTTGGGGAAGAAGGAAAGAGAGAGTATGGCAGTAAGAGTAATGACAGCCAGAGATTCTGTGGTCAACAGAACTGTAGAAAAGTGTTCAAAGACAAGCAAAGTGCTTTAACCCGTCCCCTGATCTCTCTGGGCTCTGCGCTTGGCTACTGGCTGGAACTGATTAACAGGTGGGGCTAAGCCCACTGGGGTGGTACTCTGTGAAGGAAATACTTTTTTTGTAAACACAATGATTAACCTCAAACACACTTAGGCACTTAGCTATTAACCTGGGAAGATTTCCTCCCAGGCACCACAATTTACTTCAAGCCCAGTGAGGCAGGACCACTGACCATAAAGCTGTCAGTGTTAAAATGGACCCATTACATTCATAAATGTTTTCTTATACTTAAGACTATATTCATTATAGTTATGTAGTTAATCCAACAAGTCCTTGTGAAGTGCTTATCAATAAATAAGCATTTATTAAGCACCTACTGTGTGTTACCCTCTAAGAGTATAACTATAAAGAATATAAGCCAGCAACTATACTAAGTGCTAAGGAGAAAAGAGGAGAGGAGAGGAGAGGAGAGGAGAAGAGAGGAGAGGGAGAGGAAAAGGAGAAGAAGGGAGAGGAGAAGGAGAAGAGAGGAGAGGAGAGGAGAGGAGAGGAGAGGAGAGGAGAGGAGAGGAGAGGAGAGGAGAGGAGAGGAGAGGAGAGGAGAGGAGAGGAAAGGAAAGGAAAGGAAAGGAGAGGAAAAGTAAAACAAAAAAGTCTCTGCCCTCAAAGAGTTTACCATCTAACCTGGGAGGACAACATGTGTGCAAATAAGTATATAAAAGAAACATCCAGAGTAGATATAATATAAGCTTATAAGGGCATTTGTAAGTGGCTGGACCAGGAAAGGCCTCTTGGAGAAGGTAACATTTGAGCTAAATTTAAAGCCACAGATTCTAAGAGGCAGAGATGAGGAGAAAGGGCATTGTGAAAATGGGGACACTGAAACAAAGGAAAGGTTATGAGAAGTGTAGTATGGGACTGTGGAACAAGGAGGTCAGTGTGGCTAGAATGTAAGTGTCTTGAGAGTAAGAATCACTTCATTCTGGTATTTATTTCTATCTCCAGCACCTTGTATAGTGTTAAACAATAGAAGATATTTTGTTGATTGATTGATTGATTGATATTCTATAGAATATGGGGAAAGAAGCAATGTGTACAGAGATTGGAAAGACTAGGCAGAGGCCAGATTTGGAGAGTTTTAAATACTACCCTCCTCCCCTTAAAAAAAAAAGCAATTTATATTTGATCCTAAAAATAATAGGGAGTCACTGGAGTTGTATGGAGTAGGAGAGTGATATGTATGCTTTGGCACTTTAAAGAGAATCATTTTGGCAGCTGTGTTAAGAAAAGGTCAAGAAAGATGTGGATTAAGGTTATTAGGTTTGAGGATATTAGGTTTGCCAATCAAGAGATCAATGATAACTTTGGAAAAAGCAGTTTTATTTCAGTTGGATAATCTGCACCTCCCTCCCCCAGAAAGGGCTTTAACTTTAACGTTTTACAACACTGAGCATAAATACAGACCAAAAAAAAAAAATCTTTCCATGGTTTATGTTAATTTAGATAAAGTTTGCTCTAGGAATATAATGCTGGTGGTTAATAATTAAAGTAGAATTATCCCAACCCCAGCACTCTCCACTCATTAATCCTTATTATTCTTACATTTTCCATTGGTGTCAGTTAAGCATTATTCATGAGTGCTGGTGAATGACTCACTTTAGCTCTAGAACCATTAGGAAATCCAAAAAAGTAACTTGATTAGAAGGCCCAGATCTGATGTACTGACTAGAGACCAATCTCTTGTATGGGTTTCTTTGAAAGATTTCTCACCATTATCTAAACCGACATTCTATTTGTTGATGTGGTTCAGTTGTTTCAGTAATGTCTAACTCTTCTAACCCTGCTTTTTCTTAGCAAAGAAAAAAAATGGAGCTTTCTTGGCAAAGATATGGAGCGGTTTGCCATTTCCTCTTCCAGTTCATTTTATAAATGAGGAAACTAAGGCAAACAGGATTGAGTAACCTAACCAGAGTTATATGGCTAATCGAGTAAGACTCTGAAGCCAATTTTGAACTCAAGATTTCCTGACTGTCTAGGCCCAGCACTCTATCCCCTGTGCTACCTAGCTGCCCCCTAGACATCCTATAGAGAAACATTTCTCACAAACATAGCAAGCGATGCTTTCTTCAATTGGTGGGATCGCCTGTTAACAAATTTCTATGTACCAAAAATTTCTATCTTCTATTAATAAGAAAAAGGGCTAGCATTACCATTCTCTTTTTGAAGCTTATCTATCTCTTATCTAAACATAGAACTAAATTAAAGAAGTCAGGGCGTAAAGGACCTTAAAGGTCACCTAGATCAACCTCTTTATTTTGTAGACTAGAACTTATATTTTCCCCATAACACAACCAAGTACCTGGAGAGGTGACTTGCCCAAGATCACACAGGTAGAAAGTCAAAGGTGTGGATTTGAACAAAGATTCTTGAAATCATCAGTGTTTTATTATTCCACATGGGCTCCATTTTGTCTCATGGTCAGGGCAGTTAGGTGGCACAGTAGATAGAATGCCTGGTCTAGAGTAGGAAGACTCATCTTCCTGAGTTCAAATCTGTTCTCAGATACTTATTAGTTTTGTGACCCTGGGCAAGTCACTTAACCCTGTTTGCCTCAGTTTACTCATCTGTAAAAAAAGCCTGGAAAAGGAAGTGGCAAACCATTCCAGTATCTTTGTCAATAAAACTCCAAATGGGGTCATGAAGAGGTGAACAGGATTAAAACAACTAAACAGCAACAAATCACATCATCCTGCCTCCAAATTTCCCTATTTCAGTTGAAGATAATATCATCCTTCCTACCATTAAAATTTGAAACCTTAAAGTCATTCTTCAAGGTTGATGTCTCTCTTTCCTTCACCTCCTATATCCAATCACTTACCAGATCTTGGGGGACATACTTCCATACCATCTAGTGCATCTATCCCCTAATCTCCACTCATAGGGCTATCACAGTCCCTCACCATCTCTCCCCCAATTCCCCTAACTATTCCAGTATCTTCCTAATTGACCTCTATTTCCAGTATTTCCTCCTTCTAATCCATGTTCCACATAGCTTCCAAAGTGATGTTCCTGAAATATTCCTAAAATAAATATGACCATGTTACTTCCCTGCTCAAAAAATCTTCAGAGGCTTCCTTCCTCTTATTGTCTCTAGGATAAAACAGAAAATTCTCAGCCTTACAATTAAAAGACCTTCACTGTATTACTCCCACTTATATTTCCAATTTTATATCTTCTTATTCCCCATAACTACTAGAAGAAACAGTGTCGATAATCAAGCCCATTTTACAGATGAAGAAACTGAGGCTCAGGGAGGCTAAGCAACTTGCCCAAGGTCACATATTTAATGTCTGATGCAGGATTTGAACCCTGCACTAAATCTTCTTTACTCAAGTCCAGAACTCTATCCACTCTATGCTGTCTGTTACTAGGTATCAGTGTGTTCATCACAGTATACTTCATAAATTCACTCAGAGTAAAGAAAAACCTGTAAACACAAATAAATAAGATTATTCTCTCTGGTTTTCCACTCCCCTACCCAGTCTCCTTTATACTCTATGTCCTCGTTGCATTCCCTCTTCTTTTCTACCTAGAAGAATGCCTAGTTTCCCTTAAAGCATAACTCTGGTGCCACCTACTACACAAGCTGATTACCCATTCATTAGTTGGGTTTTCCATCCTAAAATTACTTTGCATATGTTTTCTATTTATTTATCTCTGTACATGTTTTATATCTCTACCATCATGCTCACACCTCTAAGCATCATAAGCTCCTCAAGGCTAGTATCTATTTCCTTTTATTTTTTCTATCACTACCATCTGGCACAGTGCCTTGCACATAGTAGGTGCTTAATAAATGTTTTTGAATTATAAGACTGAATTTGAGTAGAGCCTGCACAAAAACCCTGCTCCCCTAACCCAGTGCTTTTCCACTAAGCCATACTACTTCTCATTAAATTTAATAGGAATTATCCGGGATACTAAGGGGATTAGTAATACTATTATTTTCAATGAGTGTTAGATTTATTTATCTGAAAGGATAACTATATCTGAAGCAGCGAGGTGGCATGATTGACAGAGTGCCTGGTGGGCCTCGAGTCAGGAAGACATCTTCGTGAGTTCAAATTTGGCCTTGTACACTTACTGCCTGCATGACCATAAGCAAATTACTTAACCCTGTTTGCCTTAGTGTCCCCATCTGCAAAATGAACTCAAGAAAGAAATAGCAAACCACCTCAGCCTTTGTGAAGAAAACCCCAAATAGGTCACTAAAGTGACTGAACAACAACAGCGATATAACTATGTTTACAAGGCAGAACAGATACATGATACTGAACTTTTTCATGATGCCCAAAGGTCTGATTGCACTACTAAGTTTTAGGACACATTCCAATATATAAGTCAAAGTTTCTTTCCAAAGTGGCAGGTACCTGAAGTGTTTTTACATGATCTTCCTGACTTTTTCCCCTTATTTGTTTCTTGTTTGACTTAAATGGGAAAAGATTCAAAATCATTCTAACTTTTCTGAGACTTGAATTCTGGCTTTCAAGATTTCCTGCTAGTGTCAATTCCCTGAAAATGTTAATCAAGGACTTGGGATTGGCAGAATTTCTTTTGGGACAAAAATTAAATATGTTAGCTATTTTTTAAGCTTCTTGGCCAAAGACTCATAAAAATGTTGGTCAAGCTACAAAGAGAACTTCATGAACTAGGCATACAAAACCAGTGAAGTTGGCTACTCTTTAACTTTGAGAAACAGGAATTTCTCAGAATATTTTTGTATGGAAGGTAGACTGGAAGGGGAGACACCTAAAACTAAATGAGAAAAAACTACATGAGAAATAAAATCCCCAAGGATCATGAAAAATACAATCTTTTTTCCGGAATTCATATCATCCTCTTGTAAGCACAACTGACTATCAAAGTCAATGTAGGTATTGAGTGGAATCACTGACTTTATGGTTAGGAGGGATCTTAGGGACCAACTAATCCAACATTTTCATTTTATGGATGAGAAAATGAAGACCTAGAGAAGTTAGTGACTTCACCAAGGTCACACAGGGCTTATTAATTCAGAACTACTGGTAAATTAAGGACTAGAATCAAAGACTCCTAACTTCAAGTCCAGTAACCTTTCAACTCTACTGTGCTTTCTCTCCAATTTGACAGATTACATTTGTTTTTTTGTTTTGTTTTGTTTTGGGTTGTTTTTTTTTTGTTTGTTTGTTTTTTTGCTTTTTGGAGGAGGGAAGATAGGGCAGTTAGGGTTAAGTTACTTGCCCAAGGTCATACGGCTAGTTTTTTGTGTTAAATGTCTGAGGCCTGATTTGAACTCAGGTTCTCCTGACTCCAGGGCCAGTGCTCTATTCACTGCACCACCTAGCCACTCCACACTTGTTCATTTTTAATGATTAGGTAGTAATTTTGATTTTGACTTGCTAAGGCAGAAGAAAATTAGGAAAGTGAACCATGTAGTTTACTTTTTCTAGTAACCAAACAATAACTTTCTCATACCTAGCTGACAATTGAAATACTATAAAGGACAGAGTACAACAATAAACCAATCTAAATTGTGAAGGGGAATAGTAATAATTGGATGGGAATTATTTTGTGCACAAAACTAAGTGGTTTTTGAAAGTTAACCAATAAAAGTGTATGATACTTCTTCTGAGGTCCATATGAGGGTAATAATAGCAATCTATATTGATATACTTAAGGTCTTACTAAGTGATTTCTTCACAATAACCCTCAGAGGGAGATAGAGTAAGTCCCAGGGACTCTGGGAGATGAAGTAATTGGTCTAGAATCACACATATAGTAGGCATATGAGTGAGATGGAATTCTAATCTCAGTATAGTCCAAGTCCAAGACTATTTCCACAATGCTTCTTGATAATATTAAGGCCTTTGGATACAAATTTGTAAGCGGTTGTTTTACAGTAATTATAGTGGGAAGTGAGATTGATTTGGTGAGATAAAAAGGGCACATCTATGCAAGTAACAGAAACTTTAGAAATTTTTTTCACTAGCATTATGAAGGATGAGCAATGGTGACAAGTAACATTGAATTACCAATATTGTCCATTGGATATTTTGAAATTTTAAAAATAAAACATTGATACTTTTTGAAGTCACCTTCACATTTGAAGTTACTTTCACCAGCACCTGGTACGTGGTAGGCACTTACAAAATGCCTGTTGTTTGACTGATTGATTTGAAAATCTGTCAGTTTATTACATTACTGAATAGTAATATTAAACCCATAATGGCATTGGCTTTAAGAATAATATACTTACAAGAAAAGGCTAATCCTCATAGACAGTAAAGAATTTCCAGTTTCAGGTATTAATAAAAATGACCAACTACAGGATAGAAAAGACCAAAGAAGGAAAAGACAATGACTTCTAAATCAACTTTCTTTGAAGTAATAAGGTTCTAAATTGGTTCAAGAATAGGCTGATGTCCTGTGCCATTCCAAACTATCACCAGTGGTCTAATGGGGAAACTGATCCAGACACCTGCACTCTTGAAAATTTTTCTTGGTTTAAGTCTGAAAACTATGTACTATTGTGAAGGCCAAGAAGCTAGCAAATTGCATGCCTTTGGCTGCCTCAAGAGGTATTCCTCTATCACTAAATAGTGCCTTCTGTAAGAGCAATTCCCAGTCTGCTGTGTTCTCTCACATATGGTGTTCTGCAACAGCTAAGTAAATTGGGAAGCACTGTGAAAGTACATTTTTGGCTCAGAATAAAGCATTCATTGATTCGTAGGCCACAAGTCCTCCAGGGGGTGTTACGAATCCATATGATGTCCCCGAGTGCTAGATTTTTGCATTTGGATCTCTTCTTTAGCTGATAGATGTGTAAAATTTCATGTAGTCAGACGACCCCCTATTGGCTACACATCTGAGGAGACTCAAGTGTGTGAGTTCTTTCTTCCAAAGTCAATTGTAATTTATACCTACTAAATTGCCTCCAGATCCACCTTTTAAAGATAGTAGCCTCTGCCTCACATTCATTTTGGCCCACACTGCCCATTTGTGCTTCAACCACAGCCCCGCTTTGGAGTGCCGCCATCACTAATGGAGAGGCCTGACGTGGCTGAGGAGCTGCATTTTCCACAGGAGAGCAGAATGCTGGCAAGTCAAATGGCCAGTGTGTGAGCACATGTCAGCCGGTTGTGTGAACTCAACTTCAATGGGGGATGGGGAATAGCTAGGAGGAAGCAGGAGGAGAGGGAGGGCAGGTGGCATTTCTGTAGCCCATCTCATTTCAGAAGAGGAGAAATACTCACTGAAGTGTGAAGGGCTGGAGAAACACACACACACACACACACACACACACCAAACCCCAAAACACACGAAAAGCCCCTAGCATCATGGGCAGGAAAAAACATTTCATCATCAGAATGGAAGTAGTAATAAGACTAAAGGTAAGTTTAAGATATTTTTCCTCTTCTTTTTTAAGTCAATATATTCCCTTTGTGAGAAATACACAAGCTTCTTTTTAAAAAACCCTCTTAATCTAGTCATTTGATGGTTTTCTTTTTTTTTTTTAAGACCAGCATTATCAATTTATCAGTCAACCAATATTTATTTCTTAAGCTCCCACTATGTAACCATAGACTTTGGACTTGGCACTATATATACAAATATAAAAAATAAAACTATCCTTGTTTTCAAAAAGCTTATATTCTAATGGGGGGAGATAAGTGTGTGTGTATATGTACATATATGCATATATGTGTGTGTATATATATATATATATATATATATATATATATATACATAAATATGTACAAAGTGGTTAGATACAAGGTAGTTTGGGTGGAAGGGTTGGAAGGATCAGGAAGTGCTCCATGATGTCTGAACCATGACTTAAAGGAATAAAAGACTTTTCTGAGGTGGCAGACATTCATTCCAGAACTGTGGGACAGCTAGTGTAAAAACACTGAGAAATGGGAGATGGAGGGTCAAGTGTGAGAGACAGTTCTTAATTCTGCTCACTGACTGTTGCAATGTGGTTTCAGTAAAGTCTCAAAAGAAGCCTAAAGTGGCTATGATCAAGGTCTATCATGAACACGAAAAAAAAATCTCAAACTCGTGGAAGCAGCCACCAGTGGGAGCCTCATTGCTGGGGGCCAGGCTGCATTAAGCACAGATGTAAATAGCCCATAGACCCCTGTGGTGAGCCCAACTAAGTATTCAGTCCTTTCCATTGAACAGACTTTAATGCTTCACTATCCCCATAATATGCAGATTCTGTATCTACTGGCTAAGAAGAAACATTTGTTCAAAGCCCTTGACTTTAGTAATACACTGGGTTTGCAGGTTTTTATTATTTTAAGCTGCCTCCTTGCTGTGTGGGCTCCAAATGGACAGTGAGCTTCATCAGAGAAGTAAATGGGGCAGACAATATACTTCATCAGTCTAGGCACCTGATGACTCTTTCACCAACCCCTTTCCTTTTTTCCCTTTGGCAGCCTGTCTATTATTAGTACTCTTTAACTCAATTAGCCCTCATCAATTTTCCACTGCAGTCTCCCTGAAGTCTCTACTCCCTCCTGCCTTCATCCCTTGACTATAGGGGATTGGGGGCAGGAGAGGAGGGAGGGGTGTATTTTAATTATATTTAGAACACACCATGTGTGCTTACTTATCTGTTAGGGCTCAATGAAAAGAAAAAAGGGCTAGGGAGAGACCTTCGAAGCCAACACATCTTCTAGTAAATACAACTGTCTTTCAACTCAGTTTAATGTTTTTAAAATGCACTTCCAATGTGGACAGATAAACTAAGGACAGTCACCAGCAGAGCAGGTCAATGCCACAGTTCTTTTAGATCTTCTTTCTGCTCTTAAGGTCTCAAGTTTACATTTTTGGCAATGCTACAAGGTTAATATTTTGTTTTTAGGGTAAAGAGGTAGTATCTTCCACTCAAACAAGCTGTCGTTTGCTCCTGGGAGGTCCAATCGCCCAAAAAAAAAAGTGGGGGTAGAAATGGGGTGGGTAAGAAACATCTGGAATCACATGGGCAGTTTGTTTGCTATGTTCAACAGCAGGGAGGCCTATAGGTCTAGCCCTACCCTGCTGCTAAGGAAGCCAACAGTCAACAATTACTCTCCACTGTACCGTCATAGGGCATTCCTCCTTAAAATTACAACTCTTTTTTTTCAGATGAAATCCAAAACATGGAAATTCCTAATTTCTATGAAGTCAGAAACCACTGAATTTGGGAGAAATTTAAGAACAGTTTCATTTTCATTTAGAAAATAACAATTGCTGCCTAATAATAGCTAGCATATTATTATCACCATATTACAGACAAGGAAACCGAGGCAGAACGTGGTCAAGTTATTTTCCCAGGGTAACAAATGCTAATAAGTGTCTGAGGACAAATTTGAATTCAGGTCTTCCTAACTCTAGTTCCTATTCTCTATTCACTGCATCACCTGGCTTCTCTAAATGCCATAAAATATTACATCATTCCAACATATACATTATTAGAGATCATTTTAGTTGGAATTTTGTGCTCCTAAGAGAACTGTCAATTAAACATTTATTCAGCCCTTTTGTACCCAAGGCATTGTATTGGGTCCTGGGTATACAAAGACAAAAAAGCTTACATCACACTAGGGGCAAAGAGATAAGTAAATACAAAGAAAATTATTTCAGGAGGAAAAGGAAGGCCTTTGGTAGGAGGTGGCAACTAAGCTAAGCCTTGAAGATAGGTAAGTATTTCATTTACATATAGTGTTCTAAACAAATGAACAAATACATTTCACTTCCCTGAATTAAAGAAGGAAAGAAATAAGCATGGATGAAGAACCTACTATGTGCCAGGCATGGTGCTAAGTGCTTTACAAATATTATCTCATTTGGTCCTCACAAAGACCCTGGGAAGTAGGTGCTATTATTATTATTCCCATTTCATAGATGAGGACCAATTTCTAGTCTTCATCACCCTACTGTCAAATATAACTTACCATATGTTATTGCCATTGATATTAAATCCATGTTTATAAATGACAAGGAGAGGTGATACTAACCTGGCTGTATTCATAGTACATATAATGATAACAACTAAATCAGTTGTTCAGAATTCTTACATTAAGAATTTAAATACCTGAAATAAACAGGTAGACTACACAGTATAGTCTCTTCTCCATGTGGCATATAACCACCTTGGGAGAGGTTTATACAGATATCACATCTCTACTCATACAGGTTAGAAAATCGTCTGAAGGACAGTTGTGTACTTAGCACATGTACATGGGAATCAGACACTTCAGAGAAGGACCATGAGGAGAGGTAGGGAAGAGAGACAAGCTAACAGAGCCTTCCTCTTACTCTCCACAAGAGTGGAAATTATAGTTTCACTTGAAGAAGGGGTGGAGCTGGTCCCAGATATCTTTCCTTGCTACATGTGGAACAGCCATATTTTTATACTACCTGACCCAATCACACATATTCTACATAAAAAAAAGAAAGTGGGAGTTCAAGTATAGTATTCTTTTGAATATCACACTTTACCCCAAAATTTGATATGTATGAAATCTGAGTATAGACTAAAATCAGTAATATTTTTAACACATACATATTTTTTTTCCTTTCAAAGAGAACTTACTTTAGGTATGCAGACTATATATAAGGGCAGGTTTCTTTGAACAATATAGTTCTGCTAGGTCCCTCCTCACTGGAGTTCTTGAAGCACAGACCACTCAATATGGTATAGAAGGAATTCTTGATCAAAAATTCATCTGAATTAGATGGCATCCTAGATGGCTTCCAACTCTAAGATTCAGTGACATCTGTGGAGATATTGCTACTGAAGAAAAAAATATGTTGGTCTTTTTGCTTTTTCAGACTGATAAAAAAAGCACTGATGGAAGGGAGGAAGAAGAAGGAAGGAAGGAAGGAAGGAAGGAAGGAAGGAAGGAAGGAAGGAAGGAAGGAAGGAAGGAAGGAAGGAAAGGAGAGTACAGAAATGTCTGACATTCAATGCCTGCTACTAACTACAGCCAGTCACAAAGATATATGTTTTCAAGCTGGCTCCATTTAAACAAGAGCATGCTATTTGGAACATATTTGGACTGTAATTTTAACCTTGCTTTTTTCTCCTGGTTTTCCTTTAAGTTTTCTGGGAAGTTACAGCAGATATTTATCTCAGATTTCAATAGCTTCATATTTATCTCAGATTTCAATAGCTTCATCCTGGAGGTTAACTATTAGGGCCTGGGCTATTTGCTGCTAGGCGGGAAAGCTATTAGGTATCTTAAATACCATCCATCAGCATAAAAAAATGAAAAAAGCAAAGTCTGTCACTGGGCACGGTGACTTATACCAGGGAAGAGAGATGCCCTGACATAAATAACCACACACATGGGTATAATGGTTATCCTGACACTTAAGTTAATATGGCTCTTTTATAATGAATTTTGAAATGAGCTTTTAAGACGGCTGAAGCCCAGGACCTAGGTCAATTTACCTTGCCCAGTGATGGGACCAGACAAAAGGAGATATTCCAGATGCATACACTCATTCCAGCAATTGCTAGATATCAACCCCTAAACAAAAGACAAGAAACCTAGGAAAATCTGATTTTAGGGCCACAGTCCAGTGAAGAAAATATTTAGACAGACCATTTGTCAAATTTTTCAAATAAATTTATCTTCCTTTCTTTAAAAAAATATCTTTGCAAGGCACTGATGAAATCTTATATTTCTCCCTAGCTCTCCTTATTAGTCTCTGTTTTATACTATTTGTGCTATGTGGGAAAAGTTCCAGATCATAAAGGAGTCAGAAAATCTGAGTCCTAGGTCTAACTGTGGTGCCTGGTGGCTTTGTGTGGTTAGGGCATCTCTGAATCTCAGCTTGCTTATTTACTGAAATGATTCTATTGCCTTCCTATTTCGTAAGAGTATAAGAATGCTATAAGAATCAAATAAGATGATGTATATGTAAGTCATGTGAAAAAACAATTAAATACTATTTAAATGTAAGCCTCTACACCATTTCTTTTTAATTGGGACCACTGCTCCCACCTCTTCTGCAGTGGCAACCTGGACCCTGCCCCCTCATTCCTAGGCTCTGAGGGATGAGCTTTTGCCTTATACTGCTGAGCCCAGGCCTCCATGACACTTCCCAAACTACAGGCCATGTCACTGTGACTTTCTTTTCCACATCCCCTTTATGTGTTGTCTTCCCCCAATAGAACATAACTCTTTGAGGGCAGAGGCACCCTTTCTTTTTTACTTCTATTAGAATTCCCAATGGTTAGTACATACAGTGTCTAGAACACAGTAAGTGCTTAATAAATACTTTATCTAACTAAGGTACTATTATTTTATACTATAGATTTTAGTTAGATTGTCAATAAGGTCTTTGTGTATTTTTTTTTTTTTTTTGCTTTTTGGAGGGGGGAAGGTAGGGCAATTGATGTTAAATGACTTGACCAAGGTCACACAGCTAGTTTTTTTGTTTGTTTGTTTGTTTGTTTTTAGCAATTGGGGTTAAGTAACTTGCTCAAGGTTACATGGCTAGTCATTATTTATGTGTGGGTGCTCATTTTCTGAGGCCGGATTTGATCCCAGGTCATCCCAACTCCAAGGCTGGCACTCTTACTCACTGCACCACCTAGCCTCCCCTACACAGCTAGTTTTGTGTTAAGTGTTTGAGGCTGCATTTGATCTCAGGTCCTCTTGACTCCAGGGCTGGTGTTCCATGCATTGTACCACCTAGCTGCCTCAGGCTTTGTGTATTTTTAGACAAAATCATCACAATGACTATTCCATATGGCACTTTAGACTTAAGTGTGGGAGAAACTATCTACCAACAATACTTCAAAATGAATGTATTGAGGTTTAACAGACCATTATATAAAAGACAGAATGTAATAGTAGAAAGAATATAGGCTCTGGAATTCAGAGAAACAGGATTTAAATTCCTCCTCTACCACTTAATACTTATATATCCTTATATAGGTTCTGAAACCTCTTTTGGTCTTAGTTTCTGCATTTGCAAAATGAAGGCCTCAGACTAGATAGTCTCCAAGGTCCTTTTCAGGTCTAAGTTGATGATCCACTATTATTAAACTTATTCTTCAATTTAGTAAATGTCTGCTATGTAAGCCACTGTACTGGGCATCTATTCTTATATGAAATGCTATTAGAAACAAAAAATAAAAAAACAGCTATAATAGATACCAGGCAACTCTCAGGACTACGGAAGCTGCAAAGCCTACCCTGGGACTTCCCACCACCAGTGAAACATTACCAATTTGGTGGACCTAATATACTACAGATAAGCTAACTATTCATTCTACTACATCAAAAAGGTATGAAGTTTTGTCTTCTGCAAATAGACTGCTATTTAATTCCATAAAATTACTTATCCAGTCACAAATTAATAATACAGAATCTTTAAAACATAATTCACCAGTGAAATGTCTGCATCAGTCTTTACAACCTTGACCAGCACTTATGGAATATGTCAAAATAAAATGGTCAGAAATAAAAGTTTATATTTCATTTTTTGAAAACTTTTATTTTAACATAACAGATGCTTTCCAATCAACACCCAAATGGACTCCTTTACAAAATACAGACTCTGAAATACCATTGGTTTCTTGATGATAAACAGAAAGGATCATTAACATAGATAATTGTAATTAACCAAAGTTGTGCTGTCTTTCCTCAATGGCTTTATTTACCCCATTGTAGTCCCAGTGATTGCCCTCCTGGTTTTGCTTTCTTCATTCTGCATAATCAAGCACTCCTATGTTTTTTTGGAATTCTTCATATTCATCATTCCTTACAGTGTAGTAATATTCCATTACATTCATACACATAATTCATATATTATTCAGCATTTGCCCAATTTGGGGGGGTTGCACAAAATGTACATAGAGTGTTTCCAAATTTTTATCATAAACAATGTAGCTGTGAAGACTTTTTGATCATATGTATCTTTTATTGCTTGGAAATCAAAGAAAAGAAAAGAAACTTGCTACTATAGTCTCCAAAGTGAAATCTATGAGACAGAGGGTATGAACAATTAAGTAACTTTTCTTGCAAAATGTTTTGTTTCCTAGTATGGTTGCATAAATTCTAAGTTACACCAAATTAGCATGTCTTTCTTCTTTCTAAGAGTGAAGGCTCTTATTTCTAAGTAATTTTCTAATACTATAGATGTTTTCAAGTGGTCTCTTAAATAAAATGATCAATTTGTCATAAATAAATTCAGCTCCAGTTATACTTTCTACATAATGCATTTAGTAATTGATTGCAAACTAGTTTTGTGCTCAACTGGTTTTGAAACTGCTTTGTTTCCTCAGATATATCATAAACTTTTTGAGTATAAGGTCTACATTTTTATAAGACTTGAATGCTGCGCGACACCCTAACAGGGTGCTAGCAACAAAGGAAATACCCAATAAATATTAGGTGGCTTTATTTTAGAAGCATTGTGTCTTTAAAGAATTTATTAAAGATATTTTCTTCATGGTACAAACATTTTAGAAAGCAATTTGGAATTATGCAAATAAAGTAACTAAAATGTCCATACCTTTTGAACCAGAGATTCTATTACTGGGATTATACCCCAAGAAAATCATCAATAAGAAAAAATGTCCCCTCCAATATACTTACTATTTATAGCAGAATTTTTTGTGATAGCAAAGAATTGAAAACAAAGCAGATTCCCACCAACTGGTAACAGATTGGTTAAACAAATCATGACACATAAAAGCAATGGAACATTACTGTACTGTAAGAAATGGTGTGTGTAATGAATACAGAGAAGCATAGAAAGATCTATATGAACTGATGAAGAATGAAGTAAGCAAAGTCAAAAATATATACAGTAACTAACACAAAGCAAATGGAAAGAGCAACAACATGCCAAAAAATCAAAAATAAACGTAGCAAAATTATAAAGATCAAGCAGAAACAAAATAAAGGGGTATAAGAAGATACCTCCAAGCTACCTTTGGTGGAGGTGGGAGGTCCACAGTTGTTATACATTGCAAATGTGTTCATGCTTTCTCAATATATTAATCAAGTATGTTGATTTTCTTTTCCTCTCTAAAAAAAAAAAAACAAAACCACACACACAGTACCATTTACATTTTTGGGATGTCTCTCAGGGAGGGGAATGGTGAAGGATATATAGCAATACATTCAAAGAATCATTAAGAGAATTATCACTGTCAGTGGCAGTGTGGAAGCATTTTATATGATATGATATTATTTTATATGATATGATGTGATATCCCAAAAGAATTGGTTGGTCCTCTAACTAATTTGTTGAAAAAAGTTCAGTGAAATGGTAGAAAGAACAATGAAATGGGAGTTAAGACATCTGAGTTCAAGTCTAGAATAGGTCAACATCTCAGTGCATAGTTTTGGACAGATTCCTTCCAACATTATAGAGAACTTAGAGTCTGAAGACCTCAGTTCTAGTATTGGCATCACTCTCTGGAAAAGTCACTTAAATTTTCTTATTCCCAGTTTTTTATATATAAAATTGAGATTATAGTATCTGTACCATTTAGGATTATATAGAGCCTAGATTTAGAGTAGGAAGAGGCCTTAGAGGTCTTTTTACTCAACCTTCTCATTTTTCAGATGAGGAAATTTAGTTGGACATGTAGCAAGTGGCAAAATACAAGACTTTTTTAAAAAGGAAAACATCTTCTAATAATAATACATTTCTAATGCCCTCTGAGCTTTACAAAGTGCTTTCTTCACAACAGCCCTGTGAAGTAGGTCATATGAGCATTCTTATACCTATATAACAGACAGGAATATTTAGAGGATTAAAATGACTTGTCCAGAAACACAACTAATAATTATCAGAACCTGATTATGAGCCCAAATTTCTAAACACCAAGACAGGTACTATTTCTACTGAAAAGTTCTCTCTCTGTGTGTCTCTGTCTCTGTCTCTCTGTGTCTCTGTCTCTCTCTCTGTCTCTGTCTCTTTCTCTCTCCCTCCCTCCCTTCCCGCACCTCAGACCTGTGTATGTGTTTTTTTTTTATTCTATAATTTTATGTGTATGTAAATTAACTTTTTTTAAATTAAGCCTGTGGTTGTATTGATGTAAGGTGTTCCCAAAAAGGAATTTCTGTACAATGGAGATTAGCATCTTTTCTGAAATTTACAGAGAATTGTCCAGGGCACTAAGGGGTTGAGTGGTTTTCTGGGGTCACACAGTATGTTCCAGAGGTAGGTTTTGAAGTCAGATCTCCCTTACTCTGAGGCTAGCTCCTTATGTTCTCTTTTAGGCTGCCTCTCTTTGCTCATCTTTAAGATGGGCTACTGTCATCATTCAAGCTCTAAATTTCCTGAGTCTGGATAAAAGTACAGGATAAATGCACCTGGATACTAAAAAATCTGTACATGTGCCCGTTTTGCAAAATAGAAAATGATAGGTTACATGAAGAAAGAAAGTGTAGGATTACAGTTAGGTGCCAGGACCAGCTGAGACCTTTCAGTCTTTCATGAACAAGGTGAACCTGAAAAATAAACAATTCCCAGAAATCCACTGGGCAAATAAGGATCTCTACAGCTGTGGTGGTTTAGGGTCCTCTCAGATTCAGTGGCGCCTCACATGGTTCTTTGTCTTTAACCTAGAAAATGGGCAGATGCTTGTGGTATGATCCTCTCAGGGTGTCACACACTTGGATTCCACTGACCTCTACGGTCTGAATCCCAAGCAAGCTTGTACTTAGTAATACCACTCTTAGAACTTCTGTGCTCCCAGTCACTTCCTCTACCCAAAGGAACATCTTCCTAGAAGGAATGGTTCTTGGATTAAAGTAAATGGATTATTAGCCTATCTCAAAATTGAGCAGCAGCCTCACCTGTGGTATGATCAGGGATGACAAGTGAAATAGGAGTTAACTTGGAAGGAAACCCAAAACACAACGTTTTATCCACTGTCAACTATTTGGGATTATTTAACATCCTGGACTTTGAGAAGACCTGGGTTCAAATCCCCTCAAACATTTATTAGCTATGTGATTCTGAGTAAGTCATGGAACCTCTCAGAGCATGTTATTTTCATTATCTCTTATTTCTGTATCAGTTATTTCCCTATAAAATAGTATAACAGTATCTACCACAGAGAGTTATTGTGAGACTCAAATGAGATAACATAAAATAAGGCACTTTGCACAGTATTAGAGTGTATTATTCTCCCCATATTACAGGGAGAAAAACTGAGGCCCAGAAATTACTTCTACTGGGTGACATGACTAGTAGTACCAGAAAGAGCATTTTAATGAACACAGATCTTGTGGATCTGATGTCACCACACTTTGCATTGCATCACAGACCCCTTCCTCTCCAGTTAAAAAGTGATATGACACTCTACTATATGTAGTATGTAGAAAAAGCTTGCATTAGCTTCCAAAATTTTCTCAAATTTCAGGTCTTTGCAAATGTAAAGAGATGATGGTAAATATTTGATTAAAAACTAAATATTAAAGATATATATCTACTTTTCCCCTTCCCCCCCCCAAAAAAAAACTCCCAGTGCCATAGGAATATCATAATGGTCCACATTGTCCAATATTTAGCTAGCCTATAGATGAGAAAAAAGTTGTTTGGGAAAAATTCTAACTATGAAGGCAACTTGCTAAAAATAATCTCACATACCACAAATTCGGGTATACAACAGAGCAAATCATTTTTCCCATGCAAGTAGCTGTCAGAACAAATGTTAGGCAGAATTACAAAGCAAAATTTGTATTTAGCATCACATACATTCCAATCACACAGCCTATTTCAAGCCTTCATAGGCTATTGCAATCACTTACTAATTGGCTTCCCCTCTTCTAATCTTTCCAGTCTGCAATCCATACTCTAGTAAATTGATACTATACCTTAATGTAAAGGTGTGACCATGTCACTTCCCTGCTCAAGAAGCATCAAAGACTTCTCTTGTTTCTAAGATAAAGTACAGACTCCCTCTTTCAGCATTGAAGGTACTTTATAATCTGGCTTCAGCCTACCTTTCTAAACTTACTTAATACTAGTATCCTTCATTCATTTTTGCATTGCAGTCAAATAGGCTGTTTGGTTTTCCCAATATGTAACAAGCCATTTCCCATTTATGTGTCTTTTCAGAGGTCCCCATGCCTGGAATGATCTTCCTCTTCACTCTGAATCTTAAAAATCTTTCCCCCTTCAAGGTGCAACTTCTTACATGGGACCTTTCCTGATCTCCCTGGTGGTTAGTGAACTACCTCTCCCTGACCCCAATCTACCCAAATTACTCTACATCAACTTTGAATATATGTGTGTATGTATACATGTTATGTGTGTGCATACATACACATACATATATAATATTTATTTCTCTTTCTCTATATACATATATATTTGCATGCACAAATATATGTACATATACTATAAATATACAAATAGAAGATATAGGTAGATCTCCACCTTTGCCACCCACCTTCAATAGAAAATAAGTTCTTTGATAGCTAGAACTGTTTCTTTTTTTGTCTTTGTACCCCAAGCACTTAGAACAATGCCCTGAATATAGTAGATGCTTAATAAATGCTTGGTGCATGAATGAATATTGGATCTCCCCTTTTTATACATCTCCTTTCTTGGTATCCCTTCCTACCTCTGTCTCAAGGTTGCCAGAATTCTCATGTTCTCTTTCACCCCCTTTCCATTATTAGAGCCTGTTCTAAGGCAAACTCTAATAAGTTGATTCACACTGAAATGTAGATAATTGGTTAAGTATGAAGTGTTCCATCTTCCAGGACTATCTGCATTTTAATAACATTCCTAGTGTCACTGAAAAAGCCTTAGGACCAGTGGAATGCATGCTTCATGGACTCTGTATATAGACTTTTCCAACAGGATTATTTTAATGAATCGAACTCCAAACAAAAGGAAAAAAAGGACTATTTGAATGAATCAAACTCACAATGAAAAAATAGTTTCTCAAAGAAATTATTGTAAACTTAACATCGTCTCTGAGATGCAAAAAAATGCAGCTTCTAAACAATTGAATTTAATAGCAATATGGAGAGAACTCAACATTTAAAGAAGGCATATAAGGGGAGGCTAGGTGCCGCAGTAAGAGTGCTGTCTGGTGTCGGGAGGACCCGGGATCGATACTGGCCTCAGATACTGAACACCCACACAAAAAAACTGGTCGTGTAACCCTGAGCAAGTTACTTAACCCCAATTGCTTAAAAAAAAAGGCATATAAAGAGTATATGAAAGTACAAAATAATAATTGTCATCAGGCTGCATGAGAATGATGCTGCTTGGCTCACCATAATTATCACCATCCTTTTTAAAATATAAAAGTAGAAACTGAAGGAAGTTGAGGGATTTGTTTAGAGTCATAAAGAAATCAATGACATAACAAGGGTGCAAAACTATCTTAATTACCAGCATACTGGTTAACGCATTTAATCTTGCTTCCTTAAAAAAAAAAAAAAAAGATTAGCTATAAGTGTTCAGTTTTATGCCAGCTTTTTTTACTGAGCAAACTTGTGTTGGGCATGATGTCACAGGAAAATGTCAATGCATCTAAAATTTTCCTCTCTAAAATTTAAAATATTAAATTATGATTGCACACTTATTAAATATTTATTTTGATATGGAAATAAGCTTATTTTCTTTTACTTTGTTCTTAAGCTTTCTTGACCTGCTCTCCCTTTTCCCCAGGATATTTCATGCTCTCAGGACCTTGGGCTATCCTTTATGATTCTCGTTAATATGTTTCAAGGTCCTAAATTTTCCATGCTAAAGGTACCTGCATAGCTGATGGACTGTGCACTAGAAGCAAAAGTTTCCTGAGCTTACAATTTTCTAATTTTTTTTTCCCTAGACCTGTGATTTCATAGATATAGGTAACTCCCAATTAAAAAAATGTTCTGTTGGTTCAGATCCACAATTCTGTATCATAGAAAGCTTTCTGGGGAAACTAAGAGGTTTGCCTATGGTTAGTCACACAGCTTGGATTTGTGATTGGCAAAACTTGAACCAAGCTCTTCCTGATACCATTGTCTGCTTTTTATCAACTCTGAAATGGCACCTCTCTTGGTTTTCTGATGTGGGTGGACACATGCCAAAGTAGTTCAGTGACTCACTGAATTTTAAATTACTTAAAATTGTTTCAAAATCAAGCATCATCATTAATAACCTTTTCCTTTTCTTCCTGAAAGGAAACAAAACGAGAAGTATGAAATTAACCTTAGTTCAATCCCAAACCTTCCATGTATATTCTTTTTTTCACCTTTTCAAAGAAAGCCTCACTGTTAAAGCCTCACATGTCAGCAACTAGCCCACCAAACAAATTTCATTATTTTTCAAACAAAATTGCTCATAAAACTAGATTTTTAGATCTAACATTTGAAAAATTCATTATTAAATCTATATCACTAGTTTTTTTTCCTAAAGAAAGACATCCAGTAAAAAATTTTAAAGTCACACTTTACTATTGAAAAAGTCACCTCAGGTTAAGTTTCTATACATTATTATATTATTAGATGACAATAATAATAATATTAATAGACCACATTTGTATAGTGCTTTCAAGGCTCATGAACAATTTATATGCATCATGTCATTTAAGTTTCATAATAATCCTTCAAGGTTTTTCATCTAAACCATGATTTCATTGGTATAGGGAACTTCCAGGGAAGAAACTCCTTCTACCAAAGCATAGCTATAACTTCTTTGAGAGTTTTGTCTTGTTTAGGCCCACACAGCAAACAAATTTCAGAGGTCTTAGATGTGTACCCAGGTTCTCCTGACGGTGAGGACAGCTCTCTATCCATTATGCCATGCCACTTCTCAGATGTTATTATCCCCTTTTATAGATATGCAAACTGAGGATCACAGAGATTAAATGATTTGCCCAGGGACACATAACTAAATGTATTAGGACATAAATTGTTATAGTATGTAAATTGAAGAAAATTACTCATTTTTAATCATGTTCAATCCCTCATATCACCATTTGGGGTTTTCTTGGCAAAGATACTGGAGTGGTTTACCATTTCCTTCTCCAGTTCATTTTATAGATGAAGAAACTGAGGCAAACAGGATTACACAGGATCTGAGGGCATAAATGGGCATGTCTGAGGATCAGGATCACACAGCATCTGAGGTTAGATTTGAACTAAGGAATATGAGTTTGGAATATCAGTGTCTTCCTGACTCCAGGCCCAGCACTCTATCTACTACACCACAACAATTGAGATTGAAGAATAACATATCATCATCATCAGGATATCTTATTTAAGAGAGCTATCATAAGAATCCATATGATTTGGGTTCAAGCTCGACCTCGATTCTCTGACCCTTCTCTATGCCCCAGGCAAATCTCTAAAATTACATGTTGCAGAAGTGCCAGTCTGCTTTGGTAGATGGAGTTCCCTCACAAGGAGTTCCCTACACAAGTGAAATCATATATTCTAAACAAAAATATTATTAATATTCTATGATTATGAATATATATTTTAGATCATAGGAACATAAATTTGGAACTTAAAGGCACTTCAGAGGCTGTCAAGTCCAGTCTTCTCTTTTTACAGATGAGGAAACTAAGGCCTGGAGATGTTAGTTAAATAAATTGCCCTGGAATACATAGCTCAGGATTTGAACCCAGATTTTCCTGACTCCAGGTTCAATACTCAATCCCCTACATCACACTGTCTCAGGTCAAACCTTTTTTTTTTTCTTCCCTAGGAAGCTTTAGTAACCTCAAATAGAGTATAGACTATTTTGTATGTATTTGTAAAATACCGTGGTTATGGGCAGTATTACACTCATAATGCTTTTAATGATGAAATTAAAGAACGGAAGGTGATAAGGGATAATGAATTGATTGAATAGCAGAGGCAAACCTGAAAAACAACCTTTCAGCCCTTGGTTCATGAGGCTAGGGATCATCCAATATCACTGGAAGCTCTAGATGTGTTCCAGTGAAATTCCATGCAGCCTAAATCTCTTAAAATTAGCATTATCAGCAAGACATGCGCATTTACACCCTTAACAACAACTGATTTACAGATCATCACCCTCTGTATTTCTGCACCAGAAAACTACCTTTTTTCTTGTTGACAGGTGGCTGATTAAGAATGGGAGAAAAAATCAGATTTTGAAGTTTGCTATCATGGAAAAAAAAATATCCCTCTCTCCAATGGTGCAGCACATCATGATTTCTCGTGATTCTTTTTTTCTTTTGAGCTGTTCAATTAGTTGGAAATCTCTCTCTGATGGACTGAAGCAGCTTGAGTGAACGCCTGAGCGCACAGCCAATTAGGCTCATTTGAAGCTGCAGAATTGCCTTCTTTGGTGTTAAAACCCCATGTCAAACACTGGGTCTAAGATCATTTGTACTCCAAAATGAGATTGACAGAGCAGCTGCAACAGGGGGCATGCCTGCTGGACGACTTAATTGTGGAGACTGAAGGGCCATCATGAACCGGCGTGTGGAGACTGTATCAGCACTGCTGCATTACAAATGCTCTTTATTAATAGCGATCTGTAATCAATGAGCTCAGGCTTTTTGCCAGAACTCCCAAATCAGACAGGCAGTCATCTGCGTAAGGAGTGGGAGGAGCCTGGCCGAACCCTGGCTCTGGAGCAGCAGAAATAAAACTGTGTTGTACCTGCCTGACTCTCCGGGGCGAGGCGAAATCAGACCAGAGACTCGTAATCATCCGCTGTCACCCACTATCATGGCGAGTTGAATATGCATTAGTCAAGGGGAGCATGGATCACTGTACATACAATTACATGTCTATTGATGCGAATGAAATGAATTGCTTTTGTTTCAACAAAGGCAAATATTTTCAATCAGTTCAGGAGTAAGCTTGATCAGACATATCAAGTCTTGGATAAGGAAAAAAAAATAGTAGCGATACACCAAGACATCATGTCTGTTAGAAGATTAAGCAATAGTAGGTACATGACCTTTATGGAATATACAAGAGTTAGGTTAATGACATTCGTTTTTTATCTGTTCCTTTTAATACTTAATCTGTAATTTCCCATAGTTTAATTTCCTTTCCTTAAAATGCACAAATTTACATAGGCACACGCACAGGCTAGTAGCTCGCGAGCGCATGCACACACACACACACACACACACACACACACACACACACACACACACACATTTGTCTGCCTTGTTTTTGAAAGGCAAAAGGGGCAGCAGAAAGGACTCTAGGCGAGGAGCAGCCTAAGGAAAAGCTTTGCTTCTGGTTCATTCTCTCCCTTGGCACAAGTCACCAATTCCCCTGTCAAATAAGGGGGCTGGACCAGGTGATCAATATGGTTCCTTTCATCTCTAATCCTCTATATCTATGGATTTATTCACCTCCAGTTTTCCTCTCCCCAAGAGTATAAAATTTTGCAGTCTCTGCCAAATATTAAGAGAAATCAAGTGAACTGGAAAAAGGAGCCTGGAAATGCTCTTGTTCTAGCTCTTCTAATTTTAGTTTTACAGTTCAGATATTCTTAGCCAAGGCAGCTAGGGAGAGAAGGAAGGAGAACTTTCCTATTTCCCTTGTCACTGTCACTTAAGGGTACAGTAAGAAGACAGCTTAGATCTCACCAACTGTCTCCTCTTAGCTACCCTTTAGGGGCAGCTAAGTGGCACTAGTGGGTAGATTTAGGGCCTAGATTTAGGAAGACCTGAGTTCAAATGTGACATCAGTCACCAGGTGACAAAGAGTAAGTCACTTAACCTCTGTTTGCCTGTTTCCTCATCTGTAAATTGGGGGTGATAAATAGCACCTACTCCCCAGGGTTGTTATGAGAATCAAATAAGAGAATAATTGTGCAGCATTTAGTACAATGGCTGGCACATAGTGAGGAGTATATAAATGTTAGCTATCACTATCATTATAGCCCTTGGATATTCTCTGGTGTTGCCTATATTGAGGTTTGGGGCTTAGGGGTGCTTGAGATGCCAAAATATGGACATGCTGGGTCCTGCTGAATGAATTCGACTCAAGCCTTCTCTCAGCCAATGTAAAACAAAGTTTATTAAAGATTCACCATAATGGGTAGACTCTTAAGGAGCCTAAGTATTTGTGATGCTTGTGTTGACAAGCAGGGCCAGAACAATCTGATATAGACTGAGGCTATGCTAGACTGAATCTCAGCACCTTCATGGAGAGAAGATGGATCTTATATACAGGAAAACTGTGGAAGGGATCTAAGGGTGGTCTAGATGAGGAGTTTGGGAAGGGTCTTGAGGAGGAGTCTTATGAAGATCTTGAGGAACTGAGGTCAGATTCTAGGAATGGGATTTAGGGTGGGAAATAGCTGAAGGCTACCTAGAGATGACAGACAATGGAGGGCTACGCTAGATCAAGGGTAACATATTTGGGTTTAGATACTTTGACAGGATCAAGGGTGGGAAGTAGTTGGACAGTGGAGGGCTAAGCTAGGTTAAGAGTAAAAGAGATTTGGGTCTAGCTATAATGAAAGGCTTTATGGACTCAGGCAAATGCCTCATTAAGTGGGAAGATTAAAGGGGGTTTCCGGAGCCTAAACCCCATCATCTTCATCAAATCAAATCAGGTAATATTTATGGAACACCCACTGTAAGAGCTTGGGAGGCAGTACCTCCCAAAATAGGAGTTACCGCCCCTATTTTACAGGTGAGGGAACCTGGGTCAAGAAAAAAGTGAAATGACTTCTCTATAGTCACCTATCTGTTGTTGTTTGTCCTTTATTCTTGAAGAGGACCATGATGTCATAACAGGCTAGTGAACTGGATTTAAGTAAAGGAGGTCTGTGCAAAGTCATGAGCCTCACTCTCCTCCAGAGCCATCTGTGTCCGGTAGCGAGATATAGATCAGGACAACTGGAGATGGCCCTAGATGTAATAGGAGACCTTGGCCTTTTTAAGCTAAGATCTTGAACTGGTCTCAGTTGGACTGAAGCCATGCCTATTCAGTGATTAAGGCTAGGTAAGAAACTTACCTAGTCAAAAAAAAAGAAAAAAGAAAAAGAAAGAAAGAAAGAAAGAAAGAAAGAAAGAAAGAAAGAAAGAAAGAAAGAAAGAAAGAAAGAAAGAAAGAAAGAAAGATCAATCTGGGAGGGGAAGACCCACAAGGTTTCTGACCAAAAGAGAAACAATTGCTGTTTATATTCATTCTGAGTCAATTAGGGCCCAACATCTACCAAGTGCTAATCAGATTCCAATTTAGATCTGACTCCAATTCTAGTGCTCTTGCCACCACACTGAATCCCTATATGCAGGGTGCTGTGTCAAGTGCTTGAGAGAACAAAATTGAAGGTTATGTAGCCCCTAGTGTAGAAACTAATTAGAAAAATATTTTTAATAATCAGTATCTTGAGGAGATTCAAAGCTCTACCCCACTTTCTTAGAAAGTCTTGACTTTTAAGTTCAGTTCTTAAGGACATTGCTAATGATGAGATTGGACTCACTTCCTTGTTCAAGGTCCCACCCTGGTAGAAGCTACTGTGTTCTACTCTGGGCATGGGTTTTTTTGATCTTATGGGTTTTTTTCTTTTTTTCTTTTTCTTATGGGGTTCTTTGATCTTAATCAATTCTTTGAATTGATAGGCTACAGCTATAAGTAGTCTGGTAGAGAGATATTTTCCCTATTCAAGGATGACTCTCCTAGCCCTTCTTTTCAATATAGCCCACCTCTAATCACATTAACCAATTAAATTTGATTACTGTTTGATGGACCACCTCTTGTTCTAAGGTATAAAAGCCTAAAGAAGTAGCTATGTGGTCTCCTTGACTAAGGAGAGAATAAGGAGTCATTTTTCTCTATCTCTTACCAGTCATGATTAATAAAATTGATTATAATTAACCCAAAATTTTGCATCTTGAAATTATTGTAATCACCACATGAGACAAGTCAATTAACTGTCCTAGGCTCTGGTTTCATCATAGGTAAAATTAATAGGTTGAATCTGGTGGCCTCTGAAGTCCTTTATAGATCTAAATCTAAATACATACATATATATATATGTATATATATACATATATATGTATATATATACATATATATATACATATATATATATATATATATAAATCTAAATACGGGGACCTTCAGGGTCAGAAGAGAACTACTGACTTGGATCAAACTGCAAGTCTTTGCTCCAACCTGGAATGGTTGATTGGCCAAAGGTTCATAAATATGCATCATAGTTTAATGGTTGAATGTATGGGTAGCTAGATGTGGAGCAAGGAAGACCTGAGCTCAAAGACTGACTCAGATATTTCTTAACTGTGTAACCCTGGGCAAATCACTTAACCTCTCTGGGCCTCAGTTTTGAAAAATTTGAAAAATATGAATAATTGTTTCCCCTGACTCAGCAGGCTGGGGTGGGGGAGGGGTTGTAAAGGTAAAATAGGGTCATAAATTTGCAAACCATAAGGTGATTTTAAATATCAGTTATTATTTTGTTTAATTTAGGTCTTTTAAACATCTCTTTATAAACTGAAATTTGTGTTTGGATGGAAGAGGAGGGCAGGTAGTTCTGGAACCCTACTCATTGGGAATGGGTTAAAGATGGGAAAATACATGTATATCTAGAAGGGTATAAAAGTCTTATAATTTAGAAAGAAGAGGGCAAGTGAAAAGGAAGTAGGGAGAGGATAAGGAAGGATAGGAAATAGGATAAAGGGGGTGTAGAGGGGTATGTAGATTAATAGGAATGGGATAAAGAGGGAAATTATATATATGATTATAAAAATCTTCTAAATTCAGAAAGAAATAAGAGGTAAGG
Source organism: Gymnobelideus leadbeateri (assembly GCA_011680675.1). Lineage (NCBI taxonomy): Eukaryota > Metazoa > Chordata > Mammalia > Diprotodontia > Petauridae > Gymnobelideus > Gymnobelideus leadbeateri. The sequence goes on from WOXC01005991.1 coordinate 305,891, forward strand.
GGACAGGGTGGAGGGAGAGGCTAAGGGAGGGATTTTTGGAAGGGAGGTAAATAGGTTAAATTTTTTTCTACATGAATAAAACATATGTAGCCAAGAATAGAGAGAATACAGAAAAACTGGAGGGAAAACTCTCATAAACAATCCCAGATAGAATGTGATTTGGTTGGAATATTGTTGAGGTATAGGGAATGATGAACTGGTAGATTTAGAAAAATATGGAAAGACTTGGATTTATAAAGGAAAATTACATATATGTGTATATATATATGCATATATATATACACACACAATACATACACACATATGTGTCTGTATATATGTATATCTATGTGTGTATGTATAATTTATTTATAACCATGCTTAGTTGTAGCTTTCTTGGGTGAGGGGGAGGAAAAGGGAAAAAAATAAAGTAAAAAGTACACAGCAGAGGAAAAAATAAAACATACAAGGAAGCAAGGAAAGATGAATAGCTTTGAAAATAATGTGTAGCATTTATTATATAGGATTTTTTGAAATGGAAATTTATCCCTTTGTATTGAATCCTCTCATGTTCTTTTGTGTACATGGCAATTTTTTTCTTATTTTGCATTTAAGTTTAAAAATAAATTAAAATATAATGGAAAAAATAATTGTTATATTATAAGATTAAGTTTTAAAATTCTATTGTTATTTTAAAGAAGCAATATTTAAATATTTATATATTGGTAATGAGCTAGAAATTCCCTGAGGTATTTGATAGGTATAATTTATACTAGTATTGTCTACAGATCTGTGCTAGTAAATGCTTGACCACCAGCTCCCCAAAAAAGTATCCACAATATAATTTTAAGCTTAATCTACATTATTATTATATTCTCCATCACTCTCTTAAGTCTAAGCCAGGGGTGGGGAACCTATGACCTTGAGGCCTCATATGGCCCTCTAGGTCCTCAAGTGTGGCCCTTTGACTGAATCCAAACTTCACAGAACAAAGCAAAAAATCAAATTCTGATTTGTAGTATTTGCTGATTTTCTGAACATAAAGGCTCACACTAAAAATTTGATACTCAGAAGGTACAAGCTGGCCCCAGCACACTCCTGATTATCACTACTGAGTTAAGAATTTTCCTTCAGTATATGTGTCTGATAGTTTTCATTAAATATCATTCCTTTATTTTGAAGGGTTTAGCTACCAGGTGCTATACTGGTTTATGCCTAGACACCTAACACTACTAACTTTAAATAGATTTGAGGTGCAGTAGGATCTATAAGAGAAAATAAAAGATTAAGCTATAAAGTTTATTAATTCTGTTCCCCTTTTCCCTCCTCAATAATGGTTAGTGGAGAATACAGGCAATGTCTCCCCCAAAGTACCAATGATCCCCATCATAATATTTGACAGAGGATGTGTGCAATATCTCCCTATAAACTTCCTGACTTCCTTGAGCAATGACTGTGAGATACCACTACAAAGCTTGTCTGCCATCTGATGGTTTTCATAACCACTACAAAGCTTGTCTGCCATCTGATGGTTTTCATAACCTGTCTGTTTTACCTCTATTGGCATGTCTCAAATTTCAAATTGTAGCCATCACCTATAAGTGAAATACGCTTTCTAATGTTGCATGGTATTTCAACAAAGCAACAAGAGAACATCATGAACTTCTTACTACATTATTGTCTTCTACATTAAGTACTGACCTCCACATTCATAGAACACTCAGTTGAGGACTCTCAGACATTTCTTCTAATCACAGCAAAGTCCCTTATTAACACACAAATGACACTTGATTGTGGAAGACTATGAATGCCGGCCAAAAGAGTTTGAATTTTATTCACATTAATTTCAGTAAAAGAAACATGTTAATAAGATTTGGTGGGTTGAATTCCAGATCATCTAACACCTAGTGTCATGACCTCTGGTAAGTCACTTATCCTATTTGGGCTTTTTTTTGAGGATAAGTGAGGACATCTTTTGTCTCAATTCTTACCTAGCTTTTAGTCATTGAATGGGTATTGCCTCAAACAAACTGAAGAGTGGGAAAGGCCTTAATTTAGAAAGGCCAAGGTAATTCACTGCATCCTGGGCCATAGTCAGTCATCTCAACTTTTGTCTTGACACTGGTCTTAGATGATTCTGGAAGAGAGAATGAGGCTGACTCCTTTGCACAGCTCTGCCTCACATAAATTCGTAAATTCAATTCACTTGCAAGTCAAGGAATAACCCTTGTGATGTCACTGTTCTTCGTTGAGAACTAAGGACAAACAACAAAAGCAACAAAATTGGGGAGGCTGGACTCTACAAGAGTTTCTAGGTCTAGATTTTATGATCCTATTCCTACATACCCTATGTTATGATCAAAATGAACCCTTATTGATCCCCAGAATAGACCCTATACCTTTCTTGGTGATACGGTGGATAAGACCCTAGACCTGAAGTCAGGAAGACCTCAGTTAAAATCCAGCCTCAGACAATCATTAACTGTTAGTAAAAGCACTTATCTCACAGTGCTGTTGTGAGAATCAAATGTAATAATATTTGTGAAATGCTTTGCAAGCCTTAAAGCACTATATAAATGTTAGCAAATTATTATTATATATGCCTTCCTGCCTTTGCTTACACTATACTCATTGGGTTTAGGACTTGGTCTTTGAGAAAAAAAATCTAGTCAGTAACCCCAAGTTAACTAGGTAGCTTTGGGCCATCAAAAATTTTACCTTCTTTTGGGCAGAACACCCTTAGATAAGATAAGGTAAGAAGGGAAAAAAGGAGAGGGGAGGGGAGGAGGGGGGAAAGGAAAGGGATGGCCCCTTTGGATTGGATAACAATACCCCCAGTTTGATTTTTTTTTCTATTAAAGTGGCTATCCCTTGACTCACTTCTTAAAGTTCAGCCTATTGACTTGAGTGGGCATTACCTCACTCAAAGTGAGAACCTAAAAAGACCTTAGCTTAAAAGAGCCAAGGTTTCCCATTGCATCCTGGGCCATTTCCAGTCATCCTGATGAAAATCTGGTCACTGGACCCAGATGGCTCTGGAGGAGAAAGAGAGACTAGTGACTTTGCACAGTCCTCCCTCACTTAAATCAAAGTCAATTTCAAATCATGTCATCATCTCCCTGATGTCATGGTCCCTTTTAAGAATGAAGGTCAGGAGACAGGTCAACATGGTACACAGGAGTGCTGCTAGCACAGGTTCACTCTTGATGTAGTCAGAACAGGAAAGACACTAAGAAGGGGTTAATAATCTTACTTTATTCCAGTGTAGTTTTCTCAGGAGAGTGTTGCTGAGAATGGGAAGACAAACCTCTACGGCATTCTCTACTCACCCTTCTTGAAGGGGCTGGCATGAAGCGGGGAATGGGGGGCAACAGGAACAAATTTTGCATTCCCCCTAAATCCCCTCAAGTCTCAATGGGGGCTATTTGAGGCACACACAGCATTTCCCCCAAGCCTTTGTGAGGGCCGATCAAGGCACACACAGCATTCCAGCTTGTGCATTCAACCCTAAGTTTCCCTATTCACTGACCTCTGACCACCTGCTTTATAGGGCAACAGACAAAGAAGGCATATCGCCATCAATAGCCCCACAAGTTTACATCACCTCATCCCTGTATCTCACTGCACAGTCACAGTGGATGTTTACAATTTAAAAACAAATGTTTATATTATTTATCATTATATAATGCTGTGCAAGTGTGGTGGAGATGTTTTGGACACTGATCATGAGTGCTCATATCTAATACCTGGGAACAAGAGATTGTTATGACTGTGGATCCTGAGAAACTGAACTCTAAGAAATTAGAAAAATCCACTTTACACACACTAAAATCCACCTTGCTTACTTACAGAAAGACAAATCACAACCTCTATACCTAGAATGTCTTTCTTCCCCTTCTAGCTATGGATTCCCTAAACATCCTTTGAAGTTCAACTCAAATGTTAGCACACCCACAAACCCTTTCCTAAGGTCTTCAGTATTTAATTACTAAGAATCACAGGAGGTGGGTATATATGTTTGAGACTGTAGGACTTTTTTCTTCATTGGAGTTCTACTCCAATACCTCACCATGACTCTGGATTTTCAGAGGTTTCTGGGCAGCCAAAGAATGAAATACAGAGCAGAAAAGATTAAGTTGTGAGCCTAATAGACCTGAGGTCCAACCTAGATAAGTTTAGAGGTTTATGACCAACCAAAAGTTTGGCCACTGGATAATTTTTTTTTTCTTTTCAGTCACAGTAATTTACATTGACGTTTCCTAAGGCAGAGAAAGGTTCCAGTCTCCATTAGTGGTTAGTGTGGCTATTCTCTCCATGGATGAAATAATGAATCCTTGAAGTACTGAAAAAGTGTAGAGTTCTATCCAGACATATCCAATTAAACATATTTTGCCACTAACCAACATTCAACTTTTGGTAGGTGTTATATTTTGGTTTAATTCCTTGCTATCAACAGCTGCATCCTTTCTAATTTGATATAGACCAGAGAAATCAACAATCAATTGCAGTTATCCTGGCTCTGTTTCTTATACAGCTCCTCATGAAGGAGATGGGATGGCTGACCACATAGAATTTTTTTTCCTAGCTCTTATGCCTATCATTGAAAATAGTTGAATGATTGCTGCCTTTAAATAATGTCACAGCAATAAAAGAATTAGCATTGACACTTGACACTGTTCATGCTAATATTTTACGCTCTGGGTTTTTTCCGCAGTATGAAATCAAATTGTACATTCTGGAAGAAATGCACATGCCGGATTGCCATGTATAGTAGATCAAGCTAATGGAGAAAAACCTTTTGATGGAAACCCTTCAATAAAATTATGAATACAAAAGTTGCATCTGCAAAATATTTAACTATAGTGCTTTCACTTAAGAAATTCATTAGACCTAAAAATCATCTTAAAAGTCAAAACAATCAAATTTAAAAATAAATGCTAACATTCTGTCCCTGATTAGCCCACAAAATTGCCCCCAACACCACCACCCCAAACTTTTAGTGTATTGAGCTATTGCAAGTTTTGGGGAAAACATTTCTATTTGTTCAAGATCTGAATGTAACACAGCATGACCATTGAATGGATGTTTTTAAAACCATAGCTTGTTTACATAAAAGGAAAAATTGGAGAATACAGCTACAGTATGTTCATCAAACCTCCCAGGAATGCTTCACACATGGAATTTGTCAAATACTAGATAAATCTGGCAAGATCTGTGGAGGCTGGCAAGCCAGGAATTGCCTGTGTCTGATGTTTGAACACCTAGGTCAAGAATCCCCACTTCCATTTTGCTGTTCCATATGCCTACCGCCAAAGCATTTCAATATCTACACAAAGATTCTTAGAACTTAATAAAATAATTTTCTTCTAACATGCCAAATTATATTTATGACTATTTTTAGAAAGATATGAGAAGTATTTTTTTAATTAACTATTTTTCATAGTATGTTATATATCCTCTATTCTGGAGTCTGGAATCTCACCCCTCCAACCTCAGCTGTCATCTCTTTCAGAGAATTATGCTAATTACAAAGACCATCATTCTAAGGTCAGAATTCTAAAGTGATCCACACTCTGTCCACAGAGATGTGTTTTTATTTCCAAAAAGGGATAAAAGAAAAGAAAGGCCACAATCACTTTATCATTCTGCCTAGTCCTTCAATGACAGCCTGTGCTTAATAATGCAATTCCATTCTAGTAGAGCTGAGTGTAGTAACACCTTTTGTAGGACCAGCAAACCACAGGAATGTGACATGGAAGCTATAGTGAAGTGTAAGCATGCATGCTGAAGCAACATTTTTAGAAAGCAGAATTTTCATTAGGAGGACATACAATGAAGTACAGATTCTTCAGATGTGATATTGAATAATCATCAGGCTTCAAATCATTATGATACTATTTTTCTATCAAAGTAATTTATAATTTCTCAGAAATACAGTAAAATTGTCTGTTTTTTTAAATTAAACTTTAGCACCAGATTTGAAGCCAGTATAATACAAAATAAATATCCTTTCCAACCAATGTCATTGTCAAAATGTCCACCAGTGTCAGCTTTTAGGGAAATATGGTGAAGTTAAAGATAACAGAAATAAAATGTGTTTGTTTTGACAGATCGGTGGACCCTTGTCCATTCTAAATGTATCTCTACCAGAAGGTAACAATTATCCATTTATTTTCTTTCATCTGATTTTCACACATGATAATGTTACCATGTACGTTGAAAACATGCATATCTTATAGGAACTCCATCTTAATTCATTTCCCACCATCTAGTGCTCTCTCACAGCAAATTATTCTGTGATATACACACACACACATATATGCATATGTGTATATATAAATATACATATATGAGAGTGTGTGTGTATGTGTGTTTATCCAATGTTGAGGGAACAAATTTAAATGACCAAATGACCTGTAGAGTAGTCCTCTTTCTTCCTAATTGCAAGTCAGTAAGAGTCCTCCCACCTCTATTCAATACTACTCTCATTTGCATTTAATAATAGCTAGCATTTAAGGTTTGCAAAGTGCTTTATGTATATTACCTTGTTTGAACCTCACAATAACCCTGCTAGTTAGGGACGAGCCATTTCCTCCTTCTAGATAAGGTTATATATAAACACACATATACATATATATAACATAAAATATATACTATATACATATGTGTATATATATATATATACTTATGATGGAATCCTAATAAAGCTGCCCCCAGCCCCAATATTCTACCTTTGTTATAGGCTTAGCCCCTCACCACCACCACCATCAATGTCCTAACTTCTTCATATTTGCCTCACTGCTCACTGGAACAACAGGTGTGTCCCTGAATTCTTAGTTCCCACAGAAACAGCAGGTGTGTCCATGTGATGGGAACCCAGCTACTGCCTCTACCTGGTCACTGCCCCCAGACCATTCCCACAGAAACAGGTGTGTTCTTGTATTCAATCACAATCACATCATCCACCTAGCCCAAGATAGGACCTAATTGTCTTAAGCAGACAAGACACAATACCTAGCCAGTTGGAGGGCAGAATGACCAGAATGTTTAACCACTGAACCATTACCTAATCCCTTAACAAACTCTCCCTGCCTCTATAATATTCATGATTTCTGTTATGTAATTGCATCTTTACCCTATAAAAATCCATCTTGAAGATGCTGGTTCCTCTTGGAATTTAGCCTGCTTCATAAGAGGTGTCAATTTCAATAAGTGCCTATACTTGGATTAGAGGGGATCTGACTTAATTCTTTGAGACGGTTCCACCACAACACACATGAAACCCCAACAGCTTTTGGGGGGGCAGAGCCCCCACCTCAATAGTTTTGGCATCCCTGGGTTTAAACCGCAATGCATATATGTATATGTTTTCATTTAATTTTTTTATATTGCTTGTCCTTGATATAATGTGAGCTCCCTGGAGAAAAAGAAATGTTGTTGTTGTTTTATCTCTAATAGAATGTCTAGTACATACTAGTACTTTTTCAAAACTTGTTGAATGAATAGTGGAAAGGACATTGAGTTTAAAGTCAGAGGATCTGAGTTTAAATCCTGACTTACCTACTTACTATCTCCAGGACCTAGGACAAGTCACTTAACTTTCTTAGAACAAACATTCCCATTTATAAAACTGCCTGAGGGGCCAACAAGATTGCTTTATACGTTCAAATTCTGTGAGGTCCCTCTGTCCTCATGGTCCCTCCCTCTAATTAGAGGGATCCTCTCAGAACCTTTTTATGGAGAATGGTCAGGCAGGTCATCGATTTATTTCCTACCACACTGCATTTTCCTAGACTTTTCCATCCTTTCCTATATCCTTTTTATGCCTTTCCCATTAGAAGGTGAATTGTCTTCCTTTCTGTTTGTATTTGTGTTCTCAGCTTCAAACAGTCTCTGGCACACAGTAGGCACTCAATTAAAAATAACTAGCATTTATATAGCACCTATATGTGCCAGGCACTATGCTAAACACTTTACAGATATCTTACTTGATTCTCACAACAACCTTGGGAAGTAGGTATAATTATTATCCCCATTTTACAGTGAAGGAAACTGAGATTAAGTGACACCCCCCCAACCCTGCCCCCAAGATCATGGAACTAATTAGCATCTGAGGGCAGATTTGAACTCGGGTCTTCCTGACACCAGGGTCAAGACTGTATCCACTGGGTCCCTAATCTGGTGACTTGGTAGATTTCCTGAGGGAATGATTGTTGACTAATTGACATGACCTCTCAACTCCACATATAAGACACTATGAATGAATGAGTTCTAAAATTGCCAAGACTTTGTGATGTGTGTTTTTAAAAGCAATTCTATCAATAGAGACAGCTGTGCAAAAGAGGAACATTCAAATGGTTAGGTTGTTTTCTTTTTAGCCTGGTGTCATGAATAACCTTTAACAGACCTGTTGCAGATGGTGATGACACTAATTCTACCAGTCAGACAAATACTCAAGACCTATTAAGTCTTCTCAGAGTAAACCCTATCTAGATGTAGAAAATGACTGGTCCCTAACTGGTGGGTTATTGTGAGGTTCATATGAGATAACATATGTTAAGCACTTTGTAAATCTACATATAAATGCTAGCTATTCTTAAATATAAATCTTAGTTTAGGGTCAGGTAGGAGTGGGAGGAACTCTCATTGACTTAAAATTAGGAAGAAGACTTTTCGACGGGTCATTTAAATTTGTTCCCCCAACAGGAGCAATGGGTTTTTGTTTTGTTTTGTTTTCCGGGGTTGTGTTGTTTTTTTTTTTTTTTTTAAGGCAGTTAATGGTAAGTCAACTTTTGAAAAATGCCTTACAGATGCTCAACATCCCCATGTACATCCTCACAATTAACAACATGGCATAATGAATTCCCAGTTCCTTAAAATGCTTAACTATTATATGGGGAAACAACCCCCTTTGCTGAGATGATAATTGGCTCAACTTTGAAGTACCTTCCTCTCCACATCTGGTTCAGCTCTTCTCCCAGACACACATACTCATTTATCATTTCTGCATGTGTTCTTGCGTATTTATGGGTTAGAGTCACAGTAATGTCAATAAGCTCTGCTGCTGTACTAAGGTAGTTAAACTCTACTTTCTATTCCAGTGAAAGACTGTTGACCAGAACTTGTTGACCTTGTTACTATCAACCTATCACAACACATTTATAATGAGTGTTTCCTGATTTGGTGAGTCCATAATCAAACTATAGTGTCAAACCATTTTTCACTCACATTTGCATACACTTAACATACGATCTTAGCAACAGTGTAATTCGATATAAAGAATGTAAGCTTTGTGAAGGCAGACTGTTTCTCATTTTGTCTATATCCCTTACTACAGCACCTTGCATGGGCTTAATAAATATATGTTGGTTTGTTTAACTGTACAATTTGTGGTCTGTCATTATACTCCACTGTACCCAAATTATTACCCCCTTCCATTGCCAGAGACATTTTCTTCGTTATGAAGACATAATGCTCCTGCCCCCATGGAACTTATGTTCTACAAACATTCCTTTTTTATTATAATTTCAGCACAACATGGTCCCCACACAAGTAACTGGTACAGCCACTTCTATCTCATGATGAGATGCCAGAAAATTTATGGATGCAGCTGCATTATTGAGAAAGTAATTCAAGATGGATATAAGTGAATAGTTTTTATCATAGAAATAAGACAATGTGGTACAATGGGAAGAGTGTTGGATTTGCAGACAGAAAACCTGGTCTGTATCCTGGCTCTACTATTTAGCACCTGCATGACCTAGGACAAGTCTTTCAATCTCATTGGACCTCAGTCTCTTCATCTGTAAAATGAGAGAATTAGATTAGATGACCTCCAAGGTCTTTTCTACCTCTAAATCTATGCTTCTAATAGTTTGGTGTTTGCTGCTTGAAAGGAGAATTGCTTTCTGCATATCGGAGATGTAAAAACTTTTTAAAAAAACATTTCACAGCATTTACAGTTATCCCACATCGTGAGGGCTGGGGGTACAGTGTCCCCATGATCTGAAAAATCTGTGTAAAATTTTTTGACCCTCCGTTTGTTCCAGAGAAGAAGTCTGATTTTTTTTCTTTTTCTTTTATGGCATATACAGTACCTTATAATAAAATTTGCATTAAATATTTGGTCATAAGCTCTGTCATTGTCTGGACTTCACATATTGTCTCTGACTTCCACAAACCTCCACAAAAATTCCCATTTAAATTTTTTTGCTGACCTGTGATATTTTGAAACTACAAAGGGGAGAGTTGTGATTTGGAAAAGATAACTGTATTTTAATAACTTTTTATTGTTCTTCCTATTTATATTATTGTACTCAGTCATAGTACATACTGTTTTCTAATTCTGCTTACTTTATATCAGTTCAAATATATCTTCCCATGCTTTTCTGTATTTATCATTTCTTACAATATTCCACCGCATTCATAGGCTTCCCTGTGTTTAGCCAGTCTATTAAAATATAGCCATTAAAGGACTGGATATCATATTCTATTGCTCAAAAATATAATTTGACTGTTTCATTCAATTTAATTAAATTCAACAAGTATTTTTGTAAGTGCTATACTCTATTCCAGGGGTAGTTATCAATCTATCAACAAGTATTTATTAAGGGCCTACTATGAACCAAGCACATAGTAATACTAAAGGATAAGGGAAGAAAACAATCCCTACTTGGAAGGAAAAAGACAAACACAAATCAGTCTTTGCCCTCAAGAAATTTTGGAGGAGAGATTATCTCATTCATTATATTTGTAATCCCAGAATCTAGCAAGGTACCTAGAGCATAGTAGGTGCCTAATACTTGTTGACTGAGTGGTTCAACTGAATACAAACAATATGTACACAAACAAAAATAAATACATAATGACTATTATGTCATTAATCACAATCTGGTGTGAACTACGCACATAGATCCACACAATATATTTCATTAGTGTGTACACCCAAGGAATCTTATAAAGTTTTTTAAGTCAATATTTATTTAATATTGAATCAAAAAGACTGTTATTTGCATCATCAAGGATAGTCAAAGGAAGAAAAACTTAACTAAACTTCATTTTTTAAAAGTCTAAACTTTATTTTAAAATATAAGCCTAAAAAATGAGTTGCAAAATACCAAATTTTTCTTGAGATATTAGGTTGTGCCTAGGCACACCAGTACACACACCAATGACTATGCATTAGATAACAGTAGTAGGGAAAAAACAATTTCTGATTTACCAATTTAAATCCAAGTCAGATGGTTTTATTAAGACACTCTTTGGCTCAGGCCTGATGGAATAACCTCCTGCTAAGAGTGATTACTGCACTCAATTTTCCATAGTGCTATAGCTCAAAATGCTAAACACAAAAGCAGAGAAGGAAACCAGTGGTGTGGACCCAAATGCACAAATCAAATCCATTAAAGCAGAGCCAACCAGAAACAATCCTTGGTCAATGTGTTCTGGAATCCTTGTGTCATCAGAACATGCAACCCAAATTCCCAGACAAGACTCATGGTGCTCATTACCCACACAAATACAAAATCTTGTATACTCTATCTTCCAGTCAAACATACATAACATTCACTAAATAGCAGGGCTTAATCTAGAGCTTTTCGTTGACATAAACCAGACAATGATGATTTGGCTAATATCACACAAGATGTTTCTGTACTTGGAACAATTATTTATTATGTTCCAGATGAAATATAAACTGTGACAGGAAAAGGCATGGCCAGAAGTGGGGAGGGATAGGGAAAGCAAGTACTGTACCTCCTCTTCCATATTTTCTAAGGCAAGACATCCAGGACTTCCTGGTTCTCTAGAAAATTTCTATCTTATCCAGTTTCTCTCAAAGCTGAGATTGGCCCTTTTACAAGGCCATACTTGACTATGTCTAGTGACCGGGTAGAAATTTCAGTGATGTCCAGAAAATTAGGAAGCATGTTGGATTAGAGTGCTGGACTTTGAGTCAGGGAGACCTGAATTCAAATGATTAACTCCTTTAAACACCTGTTAGCTGTGTGATCTTGGGTAAATCACTTCCCCTCAGCTTCATCATCTATAAAATGAGGGGGTTATGCCTATATGGGAATTTGTTTTACTTGATACAAGAATATTATTATTTTTTCTTTTCTAGTGAAGGGAAGAGGGAGAGAAGATAAATATTTGTTTATTGAAAAAAAATAAATAAATAAAATGAGGACTTTGGACTCAATGATCACCATAGTTTCTTCCAGCTATAAAATCTATGATTTCATGATCTCTCTGCTTAGGTTAGGGCCACAGGAAAAAAATTCCCCTTGTTTATAACAGAAAACACTTACTTGGGGTTTCACATGGCCCCCTAGCAAGTTGGTTAAAAACAACATGAGTCTCAATCTTCTCATCAAAACCTGAGAGGATGATGCTGATAAACCGTCTTGGGAATTTCTGAAGGAATTACAAGAATGACAGTAAATCATTTTGTCTTTCTAAAGCACTGAATAAATGAAAAGGATCAGGCCGCTAACAGATGGGTGAGTCGTTAGGCCTTTCCACATTTTAGGTGCCATAAGGTCCTGATGATACATTGAAACCATTGTGCTTCAAACCTGGGGGAGGGAGGGAAATAGTCTCATGTGAAAACCAAGAGAATCAGATCAGATCCGTCAATGAGGCAGAGCCAAGAAATCTGAGGAGCTGGCTGGCATTGACAGGTGTCTTCACAGCTGTACAGCTGAAATGTGTGAGTTATACGTATTCTGCAAGTGTTACATAATAAGTTACATCTTGGGCCAAATTTAAATGGGGCCTCAACTTACTTTCAAAATTTGTGACTCAGTCTGGCACAATGTACCACCAATTCCCCACCCCAGGCACAGGGACATAAGCCATGTTGCACAGCATTTGTCTTTCTTTCTTTGATAAAGGACATCATATTTGATGCAAGTTACCATGTTTGGAAGAGGTAGACATTTAAAACATAAAAGTCTGGAAGCTGTTCAGGGAATTTTCATCCTCTCATCTTTTTTTTTTTTTTTGCATTTCTTCTTAAACATTTATTTTTTTTAAACAAATGCTTTATTAACTTCTGTTTTACATCATTCATTTCCACCAGATTTTTAGTTACAATCATTTTCCCCACATTATTCCCCTACCCAACCTCCCAGAATAGTAATCCCGCAAGATATCGCTTCCTCCAATCTGCTCTCTCCCATACCTTCTCCCATACCCCCTTCAACTTTTCGATTAGAGGAAGGTGAATCTTTGTGTCACAATGCCTGCACATCTTATCTCCCTATTACAAGCAAAAGAGTATTAATAATAGTATTTATATATATTTGAAACATTTAATGTTACGACCTCAAATTTCAGATCCATTTCCTTCCTCCCTTGTCACCCATTCCTTCTTGGGAGATAAGTAATTCAGTATATATTGTACATGTCTAGCTATGCAAAACATTATCATAGTAGATATATTGTACAAGGCTGCTTATAATTCCTCCCACTCATCCCACCCCCCACCTGGTCCATTCCCTACATGATCCTGTCCCTCTTCTATAGTGGGTACTTCCAACCTCCCCTCACCCCAAGGATGCCCTCCCATCCATCTTCCCTCCTCTCATCCCCCTTCCCCCTATCCTGCTGCAGGTTGAGATATCCCATTTAGTTTGTATGTCATTTTCTCCATGAACCAAATTCAATGTGAATGTGGTTTTGCCTTTTTAGCCTTCCTTATTCTCTCCCTCTTTTGAAACCACTTCCCCTTGCTTCTTCTGCATGGGATAGTTTACACTACCCTGTCTCTCCCCATCTCCTCTTGCCACTTTCCTCTCTCACCTCATAATTTCATCCCTTGAGTATTCTCCCTTCCCAACAAATTCAACCTATGCCCTCTATCCATATATAACTGTAGCCATATACACACACATTCACATATGTATTCATATGACCACACCCCCTTCTTCCATTATTTTCATAGTGAGAAAGATATCATCAGTCACAGTTATTGATTTTCCATATAGGAATGTAAATAGTTCAACTTTGATAAGTTCCTTTTGATTTCTTTTTCCCTGATTACCTTCTCAGGCATCTCTTGCTTCTTGAATCTGGATGTCAAATTTTCTATTCAATTCTGGTTTTTTCCTCAAGAATGCTTGAAAGTCCTCTATTCCACTGAATGACCATATTTTCCCTGAAACAAAATACTCAGTTTTGCTGGGTAGGTGACCCTTGGGTTCATTCCCAGTTCTTTTGCCCTCTGGAATATCATATTCCATGCCCTTCGATCCCTCAGTGTAGAAGCTGCCAGGTCCTGGGCTATTCTGATTGTGTTTCCACAATATTGACATTGTTTCTTCCTGGCTGCTTGTAGTATTTTTCTCCTTGATCTGGGGATTCTGGAACCTGGCCATAATATTCCTGGGAGTTGTTTTGGGGGGATCTTTTTCAGGAGGTGATCGGTGGATTCTTTCAACCTCTATTTTGCCCTCTGGATCTAAAACATCAGGGCAGTTTTCCTTGAGAACTTCTTGAAGGGTGATTTCTAGGTTCTTTCCTTGATCATGGCTTTCAGGTAGTCCAATAATTTTTAAATTGTCTCTCCTGGATCTATTTTCCAGGTCAGTGGTTTTTCCCATGAGATATTTCACATTACCTTCTAATCTTTCATTTGTTTGCATCTGCTTAACAGCATCTTGATTTCTCATAAAGTCATTAGCTTCCATTTGCTCCAGTCTAACTCTGAAGGAATGCATCTCCTCAGTGAGCTTTTGAGATTCTTTTTCCATCTGGCAAATTCAGATTTTTAAGGCATTCTTCTCCTCATTGCCCTTTTGGGCCTCCTTTGCCATTTGAGTTAGTCCATTTTTTAAGGTGTTGTTTTCCTCAGTCAGGCTGTTGACCCTCATTTCATACTTTTCCTGCATCCTTCTCATTTCTCTTTCCAATTTTTCCTCCACTTCTCTTTATTTGATTTTTAAAGTCCTTCTTAAGGTCCTCTATGGCCTGCAACCCACTCATGTTTTCCCCTGGGGCTTTTGGAGCAGGACTTCTGACCTCACAGTCCTTTTCCCTCTCTATGCCCCCAAAATAGGAGTCTAGGGTTGCATTTTCTGTTTCCTTTGCCTTGGCATGTTGCCACTTAATTACTTGACTTTTGGGCTTGTTGCCACACTATGGCTTTAAGGCCAGATAGAGGAATTTTCGTCCCAAACGTGTGGGGGGCAACTTCCGTTTCTGGCAAGCTGTAAACCCACCCACGACTTCCACCCTAGATCACAATCCAGATCCAGGGAGGTTAAAGCAAGAGCGATTGCCCCCCAAGACTGATCGCTGGATCTCCCTGCAAATTTGCAGGCTGGGAGCTGGAGCTACCTCTGAAAACTACAAAATGGCGTTTGTCCTCAACGGCTTCTAGCCCCCAGGGGAGGGAGCCAATGCATTCCCCCAAATACAGGTCCCAAGTCCATAGGACACTAACCTCTTACTTTGTCCTAGGCAAGTCTATGTTGATAATTCTGGAGTCGCCACAGCTCCTGGTGTTCTGGGGTTCCTCCAGCTGGCTGCTGGCCCTGCCGCCCTGGGGCTAAAACCTCGGCTCACTCAGACCTGGGCTCGGCTCGGCTCGGCTCGGCTCCTGAGCTCTGCGCGCTGCACGCTGCCAGGTCCCAGACCACTGAGCTGGTCCTTCCTGCAGGGCTGCTGGGCTGTCCTCAGCGGGAGTTTAGCTTCTCTGTGTCGTTCTGTGGGTGCTCGGGCTCCAGAAGTTGTTCAGAGTCCCCTTTTACATCGTTTGGGGGGAATCTGGGGACAGAGTGGCTTGGATGAGCTGTTTCTACTCCGCCATCTTGGCTCCGCCCCTCATCCTCTCATCTTAGTGAAATAAATCACTTCTTCCACTTCTTGCACCATATGCTTAAAGAGTAGCAGCAAGGTACAGTAAAAAGTAGAATGTTCTACAGAACATAATCTTAGAAGTCCTGAATTAAAATCCTAATGCCATCACTTGCTAGTCATGTGACACCAGACAAGTAATTAAACCTCTCTAGGCCTCAGCAGCACAAAGGATAATTATTGCACATATGCATATATTACTTCAGATGATTGCTGTAAGATATCATATAAATGTAGTAGCTTCACAAAAGTCTCCCTCTGATACCCCATCATGGTGGTCTCAGAGGTGATCTTGCATTCTTGAGGACAATGTCAGTGGAACCCTAGCTCTAGTAGATTCTACCATCCTAGTAAAGTTTCAAGTCTAATCCCCCAAAAGATTGTCTTTTTCTGCTTTCTGAGGATCAGTGTAGTTAAGTGTAGAAAGGCTCTTTCCCAGTAGACTGGCCAGTTGGTAATGAATTCTTCGGCCATGGTAATCCATAAAACAAACAAAAAAAATTGTAAAATTATCTCTCAATTGTGACAAGCCTTCTTGAACTATTATAGTGACTGAGTACAAAGATCATATATTTTAAAGATGGTCTTTAAATATGAAACTCTAGATACTCTAAATGAGATATTTCTAGTACAATAACTAATGAATGGACATTAGGTTTTACTTTCACTAATGTCAGTTACACTTAAATTAGAGGAATTCAGTCATGTAAATATCAACATTTTATATAAAGGAAACCCAGAAAACTTAAAACTTACAGTTAAATGGAAGGGATGGCTCACAGATTTTCCCCAGAGAGTCCAGTATTGGAAGAGTAGTTTTATAGTATGTCCTGATGCAATAAGAATCATTTCTTGAGACACTTGGTCAAAATGAACATAATCTAAAATCAACCAAGAAGATAATGTAGTTTCTGCGACAATATCTACTTCAGAGAATGAATCAGTTAAAAGATTCTGTGAAGAATTTGGTAAGATCATCCAAATGAAATTAATATATAATTTCTTATTCCATAATATCAATGCTGAGGTAGGCACAAAAAAAGTCAGAAAATATGGCTCAATATCAAGAAACAAAAGAGGCCAGCAGCTTGCAGGCTACAGAGAAATCTTACTAGTGCATATAATAAATACTTGAGGAAAGAGTCATGAGCCTAAAAGAATGTCAAAATGAAAGTAATTTAATATCATCTTAATAGATAGGAAATGACTAGTTACAAATGTGGGAGTCATTTCCAAATCAACTATCATATATAAACAAACCACTGCCTTGTTCAAGCAAAAAGGAAAATCAGCAGCAAATTAGAAGCAAAAATTAAAAAAAAAAGTTAAGACAAAGCATACAATGAAAATAATTCCTAATTAAAGGCCTATTTAAAGTGTTTTGGCAAATATACAAAAATAGGAAATAGATAAAGTAACAGAAATCAACATGGACCAACACTACTTGCTTAGGAAGTTTAATGACTATACAGTAATTTCTGTAATGAGGACAGAGCCTAGAAAGCATCTCATTTAGAAGTGAATACTTGCCAAGCAATGCTAGCTCTGCACAAAACCTGTTTAGGGTATTAAATTCATTTACTATATCTTACCCAAATAGTAGCAAAGACTGGTGTAATTGAAAAAATAATTTATAGAAACTAGGTATAAGACCTAATTAAGTCATATCATCCCAAGAGGACTTAGGGATAAAACTGGAAGAAAAACAGCAAATAAATGAAAAAAACGGAACATATCTGTTAAAAATTCTACACAAATGGAGTGAGGGGAGGATGGAGCATCTAGGTGATGCAGTGAATAGAGCACCAGCCCTGGAGTCAGGAGGATCTGAGTTCAAATCAGGCCTCAGACACTTAACAGTTACTAGCCATGTGACCTTAGGCAAGTTACTTAGTCCCAATTGCCCTTCCTTCCCCCTTTGAAAAGCAAAAAAAAAAAAAAAAGAAAGAAAGAAAGGAAGGAAGGAAGGAAGGAAGGAAGGAAGGAAGGAAGGAAGGAAGGAAGGAAGAAAGTGACAAGGCCAATCTTGCCTTATGATTTCAAGCCCTAGGCTCATGCTACTATACTAGGAAACGTCTATCAGGTTTAACTACGATCAAAAACGAGTGATTTCTTTTTCACAGAAAGATGAGAATTTATTAATATAATAAGAAAGAGGAGAGCCAGGCAAAATGGCAGTAGAAGTATATACATCTTCATTAAACCTGAATATAAAAAGTCAGAGCAACTAGGGAGATATAAAGGAAAGAAAGAAAAATCTACACCAATAATATTAAGAAATAGTAGTTCAAATTTTAAAAATAAAATCCTGGTCAAAAAAAGACTACAATAATATATGCAAAAAAAATTCACTATTATTGAGGCAAATTTATTTCAGGGATGCAAGGATGGGTCAACATTAGGAAAAATTAACAATCATATTAAAAACAAAAACACCTGAAACTTTATGTTTATATCAAGTGATACAGAAAACAAATACCTCTGGCAAAGTACAATATTCATTTATGCTACAAAACCTAAAAAGCATATGCATAGGAGGAGCTTTTTAAAAATATCATGCAAGTTACATATCTAAAATAATTTCATTATATGCAATGGGGATACACTAGAAGCTTCCCAATAACTATGGATATAAGGATGCTGCTCCCCCACCCTATCTTCTTTACTTATTATTTGACACAGTCCTAGAAATGACAGCAACATCAGGTTGTTGTGTGCTGGTCCTTTGTTCTTAAATAGCACCATGACCTCAGGGAGATGATGACATGACTTGAAGTTGACTTTGACTTGAGTGAGGGAGGGCTGCGCAAGGTCACCAGCCTCACTTTCTCCTCCAGAGCCTTCTGGGTCCAGTAGCTAGATATTCATGAGAATGACTGGAGGTCCAGGATGCAATGCAAGACCCTGGCCCTTTTAGGCTAAAGTTTTTTCAGGTTCTCACTTAAAGTGAGGCAATACTCATGCAGTGAATAGGCCTCTTTAAGAAATGAGTCAGGGGGTGGCTAGGTGGCGCAGTGAGTAGAGTGTTGGCCCTGGAGTCAGAAGGTCCTGAGTTCAGATCCGGCCTCAGACACTTAACACACACACAAATAAAAAACCTAGCCATGTAGCCTTGGGCAAGCTACTTAACCCCAATTGCCCTCCAAAAAAACAAAACAAAACAAAACGAAAAAAAGAAATTAGTCAGGGGGTGGCCCTTTTAATAAAAAAAAAATCAAACTGGGAGGGGAAGACCTATAACACAAGGGAAGGAAGTAGAAGGGATAATGATAGGCAAAAAGAAATAGAACCATCTCTATTTTCTGAAAACAACAATTTACTTGGACAATTCTAAAGAATCAACAAGGAAACTAGTAACTGCTTAATAGTTTTAACGAAGCTAAAATCCACATTTCTATATAGCAATAATACAAAAAGGAGGAAATAATAAAAAAGAGAAGTCCTATTTGAAATAACTACAAAACACATAAAATACCTGAGCCAGTCTACCAAGACACAACTTGAATAAATAAAATTGTGAAATGCTCCTTGAAATAAAAAATGCCTTAAATAAGTGTTAGTATATTCAGCGCACAAAGTTGGGCTGTGCTGATATAATAAAAAAAAAAAGTGGAAAAGTGGTGCTACTACCTAAATTAATTTACAAATTTCATGCTGTATCATTCTACTGAGAGGAATGATTACTTTTGTATTACATTAATAAGCAATTATTAAATTACGATTCAGGTTTTTTCCTTTTATTTCCTTATTCAAGGACCACCCCTGATAGGCCAGTCAGTCAGCTTCTGAAGGACCTTGCTGATAGATGAGATTGCACAAATCCTTCAAGAACCAGCTCCTAGATCTCAGGTAGAGCCCCACCCAACTAGAAGACCTCACTTTTGTTTATTGTATAAACAGAATCTAATCTAGGTGAATTCCCGTCCTAAAGCATTAAGCCCATGCCTTCCTTTGGAGTCTAGGGGAATCTAGCTCATGAAGGAGAAAACCAACCAGAGTGGTCTAGGTAGAGATGGATTCCACTTTCTAGATTGCTGGAGGAGGCTGAGTCTTATGATCAAGCCACATTCTCAGCAGGAGGAGCTAAAGGCTTTAGCCCACCTCTCCATTAATATGTCTACTCTCTGATTAATTGTTCACCAATCAGGGTTGATTTTCTCCTATCAGGGCACCACCTTTCCAAAGGTATTTAAGCATTCAGTGATACCTATCATTTTCTCTTTGGTTACTGAGAGAAATCATTGACTATCAATTTATTGATTATCAGCTAGCCTAATTAATAAATCAATAACAAATTACCCAGAAACTCAGGTTTTCATTCATCTCACTACCAATGGGATACTTCACAGAGCAAGGAAAAATAATGACAAAATTCATTGACCCCAAATTTCAGGGGAAATAATTTTCTACTGAAGGAAGAATAGAATTTCTAGACTTTAAATTATACTATAAAGCAGTAATCATCACAACTATTTGGTTCTTGGTTTTTAACAGACTAGATAATGAAGGAACAACACAACTCAATATCCCAAAGAATGAAAAGTAAGGAATTTCAGGGAAAACTAGGAAGCATCTTGGCAGAAATTAGATTTAGATAAACTTCTTATAGCATATAACACAAAACGGCTCAAAATGGTTGTTTTCTAAGTAGTAAAATTCATATCACAAAAAATTAGATCAGCGCTAGATCAACCACTTTTCACAGTTATTGCAAAGGGATGAATTCTTAATGAAGAAAGACACAGAAATGATCTCAAAGGAAAATAAGTTCATGACATAAATTTGAAATGATTCTGTAAGAACAAAATTAGTGGCAAGAAGGAAAGCATTCAATTAGAAAAAAAAATCTTTCCATCAAATGTTTGGCCCCAAGATATAGAGAGGTAACACAAATATACAATAATAGCTAAGATTTATATATTTAGATGGGCAGGTAGGTGGAACAGTGGATAGAACACCAGGCTTGAAGTCAGGAAGACTCATTTTCATGAGTTCAAATCTGGCCTCAGATGATTACTAGCTATGTGACCATGGGCAAGTCACTTAACCCAGTTTACCTTAGTTTTCTCATCTGTAAAATGAGGTGGAGGAGGAAATGGCAAATCATTCCATTGTCTCTGCCAAGAATATACCAAATAGGGTCACAAAGAGTTGGGCACAAGTGAAAAATGCTTGAACAACAAATGAAAGATTTATAAACTGCTTTAAGGTTTACAAAGCATTTTATATAAATTATCTCATTTTATAAATGAACTAAAGTTATTCCCCTAATAAATGAGGAAAGGATATGAAGACATAGTTCTACAAAACTGTCTATTATTATCAACCATATAAAACATTTTTCTAAATCACTTACTGTAAGAATAAAAATCAAAAAACCTCTGAGATTTCACCTTATTCTTAGTAAACTGGCAAAAATAATCAAATAAAAGAATAGCCAATGCAGAATTGGTTATGGAATGACAGTTACATTAAATACACTGTTGGTGGAACTGTAAATTGGTCCAATCATTCTGGAAAAGCATTTTAGAATTATGTTAAGGAAACCGTGTTTGTCCTTCATTTTCAAAGAGGACTGTGGCATCAGGGAAATGTTGACATGACTTGCAGTTGACTTTGATTTGAGTGAGGGAGGGCTATACAAGGTCACCAGCCTCCCTTTCTCCTCCAGAGCCATCTGGATCCAGGGATCAGATATTCATCAGGATGGCTAGAGATGGTCCAAGATACAATGGGAGACCCTGGCCCTTTAAGGCTAAGGTCTTTTCATATACTTCCTTAGAGTGAGGTAATGCCCATTCAGTAAAAAGTCTTCTTTAAGAAGTGAGTCAGGGGATGACCCCTTTAACTAGAAAAAGAAAAAAAATCAAGCTGGGAGGGGAAGACCCTCAGGATCACTAAATGGGCTTTAAGGAAGTAACTAAAATGTCTACACCATTTGACCCAGAGATCCCTCCGATAGGCATATATCCCCCCCCCCCCCAAAAGTTAATGATGAAAAAGGTCCCATGTACACTAAAATATTTATAACAGTCCTTCTTTGGACCACAAAGAAATGGAAACAAAATAGATTGAGACTATAAGAGCAAGATATAATATGAGTGTAATGGAATATTACTATAATATAAAAAATAACATGATAAATATAGAGAAACATGGACTGACTTGTATGGATTGATTCAAAATAAGTGGAACCAAGAAAATAACTGCAATAATGCAAATGGAGAGAATAATCATAAAATAATCAAAACTGCACACTACAAAATTGTAATGATCTAGGGAGGTCTTAAATAAGAGGCACAGAATTTACCTTTCTCACTTCTTTGCACTTCATTTGCAAAGATGGGGAATTGTATAAGCAGATACTACATATGTTTTATAATGTATTGGTTAGTTTTGCTATGCAGTATTTTTCTACTTTTTATTATTATAAAGGATAAGTTTCTGGGTGAGAGATTATAGAGACCTATTAGGAAATTTAAGGATATAAAATCAAAAGATAGGAAAAATATATTTAAAGGTCATAGAATTTTTTTTTAGATTGAGGAGTAAAGAAGGAAGCACCTTTCACAGTTATGGCTAGGGGGACCATTCTTGACCAAAGATAAAGCTGATCATAAAAAATTACATATATATGTATATATATATATATATATCTTTAATAAATAAAATAAAAAATTTTACACAATGGTAATGCAGATAGAATAAAAGAAATCATTGAATGGGGAACTTTTTAATATAAAAAATTACTGGTAATGTCTGATATCTTTCTGATATATGGAACTGACAAATATCTAAGAACAGAGAATATTCCTCAATAAATGGTCAAGGGATATGAATAGTTTTCAAAAGAACTGAAAAATATTAATAATTGTACAAAAATATCCTTCAATTCATTAATAGGAAAAGAAATGCAAATGAAAACAACTCTGATAAGATAACAAAAATTAGGAGCAGTCAATGGTGGAGACAATATGGGAAGACAGATACATTAATACTGGAGAATGAGTACTGATCAAAGGAGCTTTATTGAACTATCTACTATTCAATTCAATTCAACAGACATTAAATAACCACCTACTATGTTTAGCTTGGTGATAGAGATACAAAATAAAACAATCTCTGACTTTCAAAAATGAATTCTACTGGAAGGATAAATGTGCACAAGTAAATTACCAAGCAATTTGTGGTGGGAGAAAAGCACAAATAGTTGGAGAATTTTTTTTTTAAAGATAAAGCTTTGCTTCCAAACTGAAAAAAAAAAATTGCGTTTAAAAAAATTACTTCTTCAGTTTTTCAAAGAATAACTACTAAACTTTATTCCCTACATATTGACATTAGAAATATTTTCTGACAAAATTAATTTTGGTTCTAATGGAGCTCATTTCATGCACCTATAGAAATTCAACATTGCTTTCATATCTATGAAGAAAAGAATAACTATATCATTCAACTTTCCCAGAATCATACTGTCTCAATATTTTGGGAGTGGATAGAATTTACTAACAAATTCATGGGATTGTAGGATGATTGATTTAGAGCTTGGAAGAAACCTTAGAAGCAATCTAGGTCAAACCAATCATATTGCAGAGGAGAAACTGAGTCTAAGAGGCCCTAGGTGACAAAGAAAGTAGTAGCAGATCCAAGATTCAAATTCATGTCCTTTGATTACAAAACCAATGTCCTTTCTGTTGTCCTACACTTCTCAGAACACTCCCACCTCTAAGATATTCTCAGTTCTACAAAATTTCCTCAACCTAACAAAATAAATTTTTTAAAAAAATAGTCCTACTTTCTCAGGGAAGTGCTAGAGTCCACTATAGGTGTCATCATGGTATAGATGAAAGAACACTAAAATTAAACTACCTAGATTCTAGCCCTATCTTTGGAATTTCCATCATGATCTTGTATACTTCCTTAACTTCTATGAGCATTTTTTCTCCTTTAAGCTAAATGATTTCTAAAGTTTCTCCAGAGTCAACATTCCATGGGTCCGTGTCCTCAAAATGTACTCTCTATTTTCTAGGGTAGTTATATACCAGTCCTAGGATAAAAAAGACTTCCACCTGTGAATTATTTAAATTTAGGCTAGTTTATTTTAAATTAAATGGTACAGGACCTGATATTTTATATCCTGACATAAACAGTAATCATAGGTAGCTGTGTGATAGCTAATATGTGTGCCATGAATTTTTTTATTCCATCATTCACAAATTCCTACAAAAGTAGGAAGAAGAGAGAGGGAAATTAATTCTGATCTACTCTTTAATAACTGATAACTATGCATCTTTTAACCAGGGGTTTTAAGGAAACAATGGTATGGCAATTATAGTCCATAATTACAAACTCTTGCTATCCTTGAGTTTTAAAAACAAAGGTGGGTAATGACTTTTTTTTTTAATTCTGAAGCTATAATTTATGTGGGGGTAGTGAGTTCCCTGGTGAGCAGACTCCTTCTATCAATGCAGAATCAAAACTATAACACACAGTCTATTTGAAGTGGTTCCCCCAAAGTTCCCCCATTCAATGATTTCTTTTATTCTATCTGCATTACCATTATCCAGCCTGCTAGAATATTGTCAGAATTTGTACTCCAAATTTAATTCAGGAAACAACTAGCATTTGTCAGACTCTATGCTAGGCAATGGGTTTACAAAGATGAATGCAAAATAATCTCTATCCTCACCAGTATAATCTTTGACTTCTTCTCCCCTTATAGTCCCAACCCCTACCCCCATCCCCTCATGAAGCACCACAATTAAACTTAAATGGAAGAATAAACACAATGAATCGTAACCAAAAATGTTCTTCAATTTGATATTATGACTTGTTAAGGGGACTTGGGAGGAGGATGAGGAAAAAAGGAGAGGATGACAGAAAGTGAGAGGAAAAGTGATGGGGAGTAGTGAATGGAGTATATGAAGGGATAGAGAGAATGACAGAGCAAAAAAAGAAAAATAACTAAAAGTAATGGAGAAAGAAGCTAACCAGGCTTAGATTATTAATCAGAAGTAACATGTTGGTGTTGTTCACTTGTTCTAGGACCATCTGAGGGTTATCACTTGTTTTCTATAGTCCTCTAAAATGTTAACTAGCTGGTTGCCATTGTTTATAGCTCTTTAACTACTCTAACCTTTAAATCTCTAGAGGTTTCACATCAAATATGAAAATGAGAAAGACTGATTAGTGTAGAAATTATTCTCTTAGCTATAGCATTGACACCCTAAGAGAGGTTACCCATCTTTGATATAAAGGGGGAAAATGTATACATTCTAGATTGAATAAATCAAATAATTCTGTCTAGGCAATATCCTTTACTTTCAAATCTATAATTGTAAATGGAAAATAGGAAAAGGGGCCATCTGAATCTGTTGAAGTTATCTTCTGTGTTGTGTGATGTATTTTCAAGTACTTCAGATTAAATGCCCTAATTTCAAGGCATCAAAAAAAAAAAACCCTATTATATTAGATTTGAGTGTATCTGTTGTCTTGTTTGTGGTGATAAGTAGATAAGATGAATGCTTCCAAGGCACTATTTTCTTACTATGAAAGATGAAACAGTTCAGAGATAATTCAACCTCAAAACATTTTGTTATGGAAAAAGTTACACATATCTAATTCATGAAACATTTCACATTTAATATCATCTCAACAAAGTCAATTGTGAGTTTGATTTATGGACACAGCTGTGTGATCTCAATTTTGTATTTATAGCACAACTGTGTAATGCCCAACTTAAATAAGATAGAAAAATTCTTCTCTGCCTAGCTCATTATTTTCTTAGCAGTCATAAAAAAGCACTATGATCAAATATTAGCATACGTTGCGGTAAGCAGATAAAACAGATCCATTTTCTTTTCATTTAAACCAGTGCTCCATAGGACTTCAATTGAAATCATTTTTTAAATCCTTTCAGGGAAAGTTTTTTTTTTTTTAATCTCTTCCCCACACCCCCCTCCACCACCACTTCACCAAGTAGCTCTACATTTGGGACTAAAGGAATAAAACTCTGGAAAATAATTGTATGCCAGTGTTCACATGCAAAACCTTACATATTTGCAAATGGTCCAGTCCTATGGTACACAAAGGCAAGAACAATTGGTCCAAGGGCAAGAGAAAAAAAGTTTGCTTCAGGGCTTCAATAAATAAATTCAAATTCAATAAATGCTTACCAAGTACTTACCATATGCAAAACCCTAAGTTAGATGCTGAGGGAGAGACAAGGATGAATAGGACAGGGACCCTATACTTAATGTGCCAATAATTATTACTAGGGGAAGAGAAAATTTACTGTTATAACTATAATATAAAAGAGATTCTTATTTCATAACAGAGATACAATGTAATTGAAAACCCTATCTTTACATCTAAATAAGGGTATACATTGAATTCCTTTTCTTCTGATGAGTGAGAAAATTATCTTAAAGAGGTCTCCTGCTCAAAGAAAAATTATTTTTGTGGTAAACACTTGGACTCTCTTTTGATCTTCTTTGTATGTTTTGAAGTAATCACAACTATTTTCTTCTTTCTAGATCTGTGATTTCATTGATTTAAGGAGCTTCTGGTGAGGAACTTCCTCTACCAGCAATGCAGATAAGATTGCTACCTGAACTGCAATTTATAGTCTTGGAGAGTTGCCAGAAGCTCTGAAATGTTAAGTGATATCTTGGAGCCAGAGGGAGGCCTTGAAATCTACATATTCCCGACTCATGAGCCCAGTTCTACATCTGCTATGCCAGTGGTCAATGGTTTCCAAAATGACCCCAAAGGATGTATGATAAACACATGAAAAGGTGGAAAAAATTTCAAAGATTTATCTTTAATAAAATCACACCTATGATGATAGACCAAGGTTTTCCTCTCCCACAGTAATGTGAGTTAGGCTAGTTTTTCTCTAAAGGATAACAAAAGTGTCCCAGAGACTGGACTGGCCAAGGTTCAACTGAAGCTTCCTAGTAGCCTCTGGGTGTACTAATGTGACTTTTTGGTCTTCTCAGGGCATAAGACCCATCCACCAGAAGTGAGTGCCCTTTACACTTTGTACTTGATCTTCTGAGCCACTACACACTTCCCTGTTGACCAGGTGGGTTTCTTTTGCATCTCAACTATTACCATTTTCTTATAACTCTTGGCTCAAAGTTCCATTTGCATGGGACCATCTGTATTAGGTAAGATTGATTGTTTGGTGCTTTGTACCTACATGAGGGATGAGTCAGCAAGAATTGAAGACAAGAGAGACCCTGGTCTGATTTTCAGCTTCATGAAAGAAGAAATACAGTTCCAGACTCTTTTCAGGTCCCTGCAGGGAGAGAAAGACTCTGGGGAAAAGATAAACATATAAGAGAGATAGCACTTTGATCAAATATCTATTGCCAGTTTATTGTACTAGAGACTTCAGTAAGATCTAAGATTCTCACTTTTGTTTGATCTGAGTTATCTTATTCCTAATGGGAGAGTTCAATTGCCCTGTATATTTTCTGGTAAATATTCTCTTCTGTATGTTTTCTCTGATTTCTGTTTTGCTATTGACTTGAGGATAAATAGGTTTATTCACCATTTGCTACATGTGTTCATTTGTGGATTTGGAAACTGGTGAGAGGGGAGTCAAGCCTTCCTTTGATATATATATATATATATATATATATATATATATATATATATATATATATATATATATATATATATATATATATATATATATATATATATATATATATATAATATATATATATATGTCTTAGAGCAATCTCCTATTAAAGGATAGTGATCAGGAGCACAGCTTTAACCTAAAATTTATTTCCCCTAGACTAACAATATTTAAGGGAGCAAATAGGTTTTATTCTAGCCCAATACCCCCTCTCTGTGAGAAGAATAGAATGGTTAGCCTCTGGCTCCTACTTCCCTTTATGCCAATAATCAAAGTCTACCTTGGAGAATGGTGGAGTGGAAGGAGGCTCTAGAGAAACTTACCCCTAGATATCTATCTCTAGAACCATACCTAGACAGACTAGTGTGGACACACATAACCTACTTAGACAGTACCCACACACAACACTACACATTTCCTGTTGTTGCTGTTGGTCCTTCATTCTCAAAGACATCTTTTCTATTTTAGGACTAAGTAAACCTCTTTTTGATAACTATGAGTGGCTCATTTCATCCATCACTGAACTTTAATTAACAGGGAGCCCATTTGAGTCAAGCCTACCCCATCACCTATCTTTAGTGGTAGTAAAAGTACAGCAGGAGGGATAGAAAGAAGACCAGTGATTTTGCTGGCATAGGTAACTAACTCCCAAATGAGGAAATACAATCTACCAATAATGCAGGTCATCACCTTCTATGTAACTTAGTCTTAGAGAATTTCCTAGAACAGTGAAAGGTTAAGTGATTAGTCAAGGGTCATATAGCCAGTATGCGTCAAAGGAAGGACTCAATTCCAGGTCTTCCTGTTTCTGAGGTCAACCCTCTATCTACTACACCATACTTCCTCTCTATGCATTATTGAATGAATATAATTTATGAATAATTAAATACAAACATATGAGAAGGTATATATTCAAAATTGGTGGGGAGGTATCTGAGCAAAAAATTAGAGTCTATTGCAGTAAACTCTTGTACCTCTCACAACTACATATATAATATACATGTATATGTATATAAACACACACATATATATATATGTATGCATACATATATGTATATACAAATAAATTTTTTGTCCTCTTGGAGATATATCTTATGAAATTCAAAAAGCAGAAAGCTTCCAAAGGTGAAGTATAAGAAATAGACTTTTCCAAGGTATAACTATTCTTCATATATCTCTCTATCGACACATCTCACAAATTCCTCTGTACCTTCAGAGACAAGCATTCCTGAGCAGCTACGGCAAAGGAAAAAGAAAAAGTTCATCTTTCTGAAGCCAACCTACTTTCTTCAAGAACCCAGGGTTGCCATCATTCCATAACAAAGCACATTGGTTTGATGACCACACATCCATATCCTGGAAATCCTCCTGCTCTTTCTCAAAATTCCTAGTTATCTGAAAATCAATATACCTAAGTTCATACCAGTCCCAGAGTAGTAGACTTAGAAAGAATGCGTATATGTCAGGGAAGGAGGGAAATTCTTCATGGAAGACTTAATGACTTTTCCCAGAGCTTCTAAAACATGTTATAGCTTCACATTTCAGGCTGTGTCAGTTCTAGTTAAGGTTTTGACTGAACCTCATTATTGATTTACACTAACCTATCATATTTAATATTTTAATCTTGAGCTATGGCCCATTCTCTTGACCTAATTAATGGTAAAAATGTTCACTTCCTATTACTGTGTTTAAGAGAATTTTCTAATTTTTTTGTCTTTATTAATTTATTTTTAGTTTACAAGATTCAATTCCATAATTCCTTGAGTTTCAAATTTTCCTTTCCTCCCTCTCCCCCACCCCCCGTGACAGCATATAATCCAGTATAGGATGTGCAAATACTTTCACATTAGACATTAGTCAGGTTACAAAGGCCGGTTGTACTAGATGGAATGAAAGATGGTAAAGAGGAAATAAAACCAAACAATAAAAAGAAAAAGATCAAGTAGGATTGTAACAAATTATTGGGTGGGTGGAGGGGAAGTTGGGAGACAAGATATGTCACAGCAACCTGAAAACAAGGAGGCAATTGAATCATATGACTGGTCTAAAAATAAAGTGTCCATTTGTCCATTGGTCCTAAAGTGTACTTATTTCAATCAATGAACTGAGAGCTAGGAAAGGTTCATCATGGAGAAAAGGACCAGAATATGAAAAGGAAATCATTCTGAAGTAAGATCTAGGGCTGAGAAGAGAATGGATATAACTATTCCAGACCTGCAAGTAAAGAGAGAAGGTGGGAAGAAATTTTGTAGATGTAGTCGTAGTCTTGTGGTCGTGGATCTTATGGTTTCTAGAGGGCAGAGAGCTTCCTTAGGACCATACTAGGTAAGGGAGGAGGTTCAGTCAGACAGAGGAAGATTAAATAATTCCCTTTGCCTTCTCTTTCCATTTCCCTTTTCCTTCTCCTCTTTCCCTTCCTCTTCCTTTTATCCATTGTTTCTTCTTCCCTTTCTTTCTGTTCCCTTCCCTTCCTTTCCCCTTCCCTTCTGCTCACCTCTCCCCATACCCCATTTTCCCTTCCCTTCAATATTGTCCATTACAATTACTGGACATTGCGCTTTTATTCATTTATGTCATTCTAGACACTGTATATTTGTTTTTTAGTTATTAAGCTATATATTTTCTAAAGTCCTATGCAATTTGACTCCCAATAATTCTAATAGATTTTGCTCAGTTAAAGTCTCTACCTTAATTTGAAAACACCACAAATTGGGGCAGCTAGGTGATGCAGTGAGTAGAGCACTGGTTCTGGAGTCAGGAGGACCTGAGTTCAAATCCGGCCTCAGACACTTAACACAAAACTAGCTGTGCGACTTTGGGCAAGTCACTTAACACCAATTGCCTACCTTCCCCCCTCCAAAAAAAGCAAAAAAAAAAATACCACAAATATCACAGAAATATTATGAGAAGGGGGAAATGTTGTAATGATGGTTAAAGTTTGCAGAGCACTTTGCATATTATCTCATTTGATCATCACAACAATCCTGTGAAGTAGGGGCTATTATTATCCCTATTTTAGAGATGAGGAAACTAAGGCAAACAAGATAAAGCAAGGGATTTGCCCAGAGTAACACATCTAGTAAATATCTGATGCTGGATTTGAACTCAACTCCTTCCTGTTTCCAAGTCTCACCCTCCAATTGCCATGCAAATTAATTGTAAAAGTGATAAAACAGGGGAATAGCCCATCTTGGAAGGGACATGGCAAGATCAACACCACTAATACATTGTTGTGTAGCTGTGAATCAGTATAATCATTTTGGAAATTAATTTGGAATTATGCAAATAAAATGACTAAAACATCCCTATTCTTTTACCCAGAGTTTCCACTTCAAGGCATACATCTCAAGGGGCAGCATGGATGAGAAGAAAGTTCTTTTATACATCCAAATATTTCTAGCATTTTTTTGTGACAGCAAAGAATTAGAAACAAAATAGATACCCATTGATTGGAGAATGACTAAACTGTGGTACAAGAACATAATAGAATATTACTGTTCTGTAAGAAATAATAAATATGATGAATACAGACAAGCAGAGAAAGATCTACATGCAATAAGCAGAGTTAAGAAAGCAATATGCAAAATGACTAAATGGAAAGAACAACCACAAAACTATCAAAAATGAATGCTGAAAACTTACAAAGAATAAGCCTGATTCCATCCCTCCTCTACTCCTTTGCAGATGCAAAAGATCCACTAATGGGAGTATAGCATGAATTTTCAAAATAATTTTGGTCTATTGATCAATTTTGCTGATTTTTTTTTCCTTTTCCTTTTTCAAAATATTGTTATATAGGATCACTTTCTGGGAGGACTGGGTAGGGGATACTAAGGAAGTGTTGGTGATGTTAAAATATAAGATATCAATAAAAATGACTCTTTTTTTCCCCCAAAAGTCAATCAATCAATTAGCACTTACTAAGAACTTATAACTATGTTCCTGGAACTGTGTTGAGGCAAAGATACAAATCTCCCACCAAGGGACTATGATTCAGCTGCCTCTAAAATAGCAGCCAACACCTTAATTCCCCACTGACACAGGATGAAGACAACCCTTGTGGGATACCTGCCATCTAACAACAAGACCATTATTTAATTTTTGGAGTCCAGCCACTGGGACTTCCCTTTTATGAACAATGAAAACAACTGAACAGATTTCAATTAACATAACATACTAGATAAAAACCAGCCTTTTAAAACTACCAGTCTTGTGATAATTTAGATTTTGAAATGAGTTTATGAAGATTTAAAAATATCTTTCCTTCTTTCACATCCCAGTGCTGGTAGGGAGCTACTCTGAGATTTTGCACAAATTTCTTTTTATTTTGTTGTTCTATTGGTACATTTCACTTTCCTAAGACTAATTTGCAGGCCTGCCAGACTTACCTTGAGTGAGACAACCTCAATGCTTGCTGTGCCCTCTGCCTGCCCCCACTAAATTTAATAGACTGAAATGTGAGAGAATTTTGGTGCCAGCTTTGCTCAGATGATGGAAGGCCTGACAGCAGCTCCATTCCCTTGTAAAAACCCTCAGCCAGCATGAAACCTACTTAGTATAATAAACACCACAGCGTGAACTATTTTTGCAGGTGAGTTGTCTCGCTGGTAGCCCACCCATAAATCAAGGGCATAGGCTAAAAGCAAGGGAAGCTGTTCCAGCGCAAAGGGAGGGAAATGAAGTGTAGCGTACAACCCCCCACTGCCTGAAGGTCAGAGACCTGTTGAGACTGACAATTTATTGTAATTTATTAGTGGGGCATTTTTTCCTTAAACCAGCAGGGACATCAGAATCTGACACACCGGTTTTAAAATCTTAATGAAGACTAAAAAGGTCTTCAGAGGATGCAAAGTATATGGAGGAATGGAAAGGGTAGAAATGCTTATTGTCTTGGAGGCGGTGGTGAGAATAGCAAAAATTATACTTTCCAAATGTCACGAGAGGCCCGTAAAACCACTAAATTATAAAACTCTGGGATTGTTCATCGAGCAGAGGGTAACCAAGATATCCCAAAGTCTTGTCAAATGCTGGGAGCTAAAAGCCTGGCCCTCCATAATGTCTGTGAAGCTTATCATGGCAAAGGACTAAGGACTAGTGTCTCATTAATCATTCCTGTCCTGCTAGCTTCCCTGGTCCTACTTTCAACTCTCCTCTCGAACTAATTTGAGGATTAAATCTCTCTCTGACTCGCCCTGATTGTGATGTTTGAATTACCCAACATGTCTCCAGAGCAAGAAGAGAATTCTTTACCAGAAGAGATATTCTAAATGATGGACCCAAATTGTAACTTTGCTACTATTGAAAAGGCTGCTGATTTCTGCTTTCTGGTTTGTTAGTATTTTCTCTTCCTTCAGTGGTCTCATTCAAAGACCTTTTGGCTCCATCTTCTCCACTGAATTCTTCCATCAACACATCATTGTAATATGGAGGTTACCCTGGTTTCTTGAAGGCTATAAGAGCAGAGCAAAAAAGGCTTTTTCCTATGGGTCTGGTGCTGGGTTGCAAGTTTGTAGTATGAAGACCAGTCAACAACAACAACAAAAATAAATGGTATTTATATAGCACTTTAAAATTTAAAAAATATTATATATATATATATATATATATATATATATATATATTTCTCATTTGACCTTCACAATACTGTGAGCTAGGTGCTACTGTAAGCTTTATTTTATAGATACTGAAACTGGGACTGAGAGAGATTAAATTGACTTGCCTAGGGTCTGAATTAGTAGTCTTGAGTGAGGCATGGAACTTGGGCCATCATCAGTTTCAAGTCCAGGGCTACCCCACCTAGCAGTTCTCAAAGACCATCTGTTGAGTTATAGATAGATGATAATTTGTAGCAATGAGGAGATCACCCATATCAATAAAACTCCAGCTCCCTCACATGTTATATAACAAGACAGGGTTCTATTTAAGGTATACATAGCAGAAGTGGAAAGGGTTGTTCATATAGTCCATCATAGTGAGGATCACTCTCCTACCACTGTATGATCACTCTCCTATCACCTCCATCTTCTTTAGGAAGCATGGTATAGTAAAAATAGCACTGGTCTTGGAGTAAGGAAAGATTTGAGTTAGAATCCTGCCTCTGAAACTTACTATGTATACATGGGCAAATCAGTTAATCTCTCTGAATCTCTGTTTCTTCATCTGTAAATTGGGTTATTGTGAACTCCAAAGTGGATAATGTATATAAAGCACTTTGCAAAATTAATGTGAAATGTGCATCACTGACAGTAATGGAAAGCACAAGAAATCATGAGGCAAACTATTTTAATTTTGTCCATTTCTAATTTTTAAGACATTCCTCCTTATATTTAGTTGAACCTTAACTCCTTATAGTTTCCCAAACATTTGGTCTTAGTTCTATACTCTGGGACTAAGAAAAAATAAATCTAAATTCCTCTTCTATATGAAATCGAGCAAGAATGTCTACATTAGCCTTTTTTTTTTGTCACTATGCTGCCTGGCTCCCTTTCAGACTTTTCTTAATTAGCTGCCAGAAGTTGTTTTTTAAAACTATTGACTGGTCATGCGATTTCCTTCTTAGACATACCCTTATTTATCTTTTTTCCTTTTACTCATTACCATCTGGTTAAGTGGATACATATTCTTGCTGTGTAACCAAATGTGGAATTCCTTTTCCCAACAAAGCCCAATTCTGAAACCCTATCCTAGGATAAAAATGACCCTTGGTTCTCAAAGTCTCTGCCATCCGACTACAAGATTGAGTTGATCCTACCAAATTAGAAAGGCTTCAAGCATAGGATTTGAGAGATTGACTATATGGCTATCAAGTAAGGACTAGACTAAGTTCAGAAAAGCTCATCAGCAAAGGGTTGACCACAAGGTAATGAATTCCTTTGGTCATAGCCATGTATAGACTCTTAGTTGGAGCTGGAAGTAACTTTCTTTTTTTTTTTTTTTAAGGTGTGTTATTTTTTTATTTTTTTTTAAACAAATACTTTATTAACTTCTGTTTTACATCATTCATTTCCGCCAGATTTTGAGTTACAATCATTTTCCCCCCATTATTCCCCTACCCAACCTCCCAGAATAGCAGTCCCACAAGATATCGCTTCCTCCAATCTGCTCTCTCCCATACCTTCTCCCATACACCCATCGACTTTTCCATTAGAGGAAGATGAATCTTTGTGTCCCAATGCCTGCACATCTTATCTCCCAATTATAGGCAAAAGAATATTAATAATAGTATTTATATATATTTGAAACATTTAATGTTAAGACCTCGAATTTCAGATCCATTTCCTTCCTCCCTTGTCACCCATTCCCTCTTGGGAGATAAGTAATTCAGTACATGTTGTACATGTCTAGCTATGCAAAACATTATCATAGTAGATATATTGTACAAGGCTGCTTATAATTCCCTCCCACTCATCCCACCCCCCACCTGGTCCATTCCCTACATGATCCTGTCCCTCTTCTATAGTGGGTACTTCCAACCTCCCCTCACCCCAAGGATGCCCTCCCATCCATCATCCCTCCTCTCATCCCCCTTCCCCCTATCCTGCTGCAGGTTGAGATATCCCATTTAGTATGTATGTCATTTTCTCCCTGAACCAAATTCAATGTGAATGTGGTTTTGCCTTTTTAGCCTTCCTTATTCTCCCCATCCTTTGCACCCACTTCCCCTACATGAGATAGTTTACCCTACCATGTCTCTCCCCATCTCCTCTTGCCACTTTCCTCTCTCACCTCATAATTTCATCCCTTGAGTACTCTCCCTTCCCAACAAAATCAACCTATACCCTCTATCCATATATAACTGTAACCATATACACACACATTCACATATGTATTCGTATGACCACACCCCTTCTTCCATTATTTTCATAGTGAGAAAGATATCATCAGTCACAGATATTGCTTTTCCATATAGGAATGTAAATAGTTCACCTTTGATAAGTTCCTTTTGATTTCTTTTCCCTGATTACCTTCTCAGGCATCTCTTACTTCTTGTGTCTGGATGTCAAATTTTCTATTCAACTCTGGTTTTTTCCTCAAGAATGCTTGAAAGTCCTCTATTCCACTGAATGACCATATTTTCCCCTGAAACAAAATACTCAGTTTTGCTGGGTAGGTGACCCTTGGGTTCATTCCCAGTTCTTTTGCCCTCTGGAATATCATATTCCATGCCCTTCGATCCCTCAGTGTAGAAGCTGCCAGGTCCTGGGCTATTCTGATTGTGTTTCCACAATATTGAAATTGTTTCTTCCTGGCTGCTTGTAGTATTTTCTCCTTGATCTGGGGATTCTGGAACCTGGCTATAATATTCCTGGGAGTTTTCTTTTTGGGATCTTTTTCAGGAGGTGATCGGTGGATTCTTTCAACCTCTATTTTGCCCTCTGGATCTAAAACATCAGGGCAATTTTCCTTGAGAATTTCTTGAAGGGTGATTTCTAGGTTCTTTCCTTGATCATGGCTTTCAGGTAGTCCAATAATTTTTAAATTGTCTCTCCTGGATCTATTCTCCAGGTCAGTGGTTTTTCCCATGAGATATTTCACATTGCCTTCTAATCTTTCGTTTGTTTGGATCTGCTTAACAGCATCTTGATTTCTCATAAAGTCATTAGCTTCCATTTGCTCCAGTCTAACTCTGAAGGAATGAATCTCCTCAGTGAACTTTTGAGATTCTTTTTCCATCTGGCAAATTCGACTTTTTAAGGCATTCTTCTCCTCATTGCCCTTTTGGGCCTCCTTTGCCATTTGAGCTAGTCTATTTTTTAAGGTGTTGTTTTCCTCAGTCAGGCTGTTGACCCTCATTTCATACTTTTCCTGCATCCTTCTCATTTCTCTTTCTAATTTTTCCTCCACTTCTCTTATTTGATTTTTAAAGTCCTTCTTAAGGTCCTCTATGGCCTGCAACCCGCTCATGTTTTCCCCTGGGGCTTTTGGAGCAGGACTTCTGACCTCACAGTCCTTTTCCCGCTCTATGCCCCCAAAATAGGAGTCTAGGGTTGCATTTTTCTGTTTCCTTTGCCTTGGCATGTTGCCACTTAATTGCTTGACTTTTGGGCTTGTTGCCACACTATGGCTTTAAGGCCAGATAGAGGAATTTTCGTCCCGAACGTGTGGGGGGCAACTTCCGTTTCTGGCAAGCTGTAAACCCACCCACAACTTCCACCCTAGATCACAATCCAGATCCAGGGAGGTTAAAGCAAGAGCGATTACCCCCCAAGACTGATCGCTGGATCTCCCCACGATTTGTAGGCTGGGAGCCGGAAATGCCTCTGAAAACTACACAGTGGAGTGTCTCCTCAGCAGCTTCTAGCCCCCAGGGGAGGGAGCTGACGCATTCCCCAAATACAGGTCCCAAAGTCCATAGGACACTAACCTCTTACTTTGTCCTAGGCAAGTCTATGTTGATAATTCTGGAATCTCCACAGTTCCTGGTGTTCTGGGGTTCCTCCAGCCGGCTGCTGGCCCTGCCGCCCTGGGGCTAAAACCTCGGCTCACGTGGACCTGGGCTCGGCTCGGCTCCTGCGCTCTGCGCACTGCCGGCTCCCAGACCACTGCGCTGGTCCTTCCTGCAGGGTGCTGGGCTGTCCTCAGCGGGAGGTTAGCTTCTCTGTGTCGTTCTGTGGGTGCTGGGGCTCCAGAAGATTTTCAGAGTCCTTTTTTACATAGTCTGTGGAGAATCTGGGGGCAGAGAGGCTTGGACGAGCTGTTTCTACTCCGCCATCTTGGCTCCGCCCCTCTGGAAGTAACTTTCAAGAACCTTAAAGTCCAATCCCCTCATTTTACAAATGTGGAAACTAAAGTCCAGAGATGTTAAATGACTTGCCGAAGGTCACACCATTAATGTGTCTAATAAATTATAACCAACATTACATAAGGCAGCCTATATAGATGAAATTACAGGTCCTTGACGTGTTAAAGAACTTCTGGATTGGGCTGCCAATATGCCATTCCCTCGCCCCCATTCATTTGTACAGACCATCTCCCATGCCTGGAACATACTTCCTTCCTTCCATTATACAGTCCTTTGCACAGTACCTGGCACATATTAAGTGTTTAATAAATGATAGCTGATTTACTGACTGATTCAATTCTACCTTTCAGAATCTTCTTTCTTCAAGGCTCATCTTAGCTTCCAACTCCTTTGTAAAGCATTTGCTGATTCCCCGCCACCACTATACCCAACTGAAAATATTCTCTCCTCCCATCTCAAAAAATCTTAGAACACTTTACCTATATTTCCCCTTTGCTATCATCATACTTATATCCTACATTTAGTTCCAAATTTGTGTGAATAATGAATCCCCTGAAGTGGTTACATTATTCAAATTCACACTGCATGTTTCCATTGGACTGGAACTAATGACTATATTTTATATTATTATGACTTCAAATAGTGTTAATTCAAGTATGTTTCAACACTTCAGAGTGGATTCATTATTCACACAAATCAGGACCTGGATGTGTTTTATACTTAACTACGAACATGTTACATCTGCCCTAGCAGGACATTAACTCTTTTTGACTGGGAGCTAGATCATCGTCCCCAATGTCAAGCACAGTGGTTGCCAGAGCTAAAGTTGAAGGGGTCCTCAAACACCATCTAGTCCAGCCCCCACGTTTTACAGATGAGGAAATTGAAACTCTTGCCCAAAGTCACACAGGTAAAGAGTATCAGAGCTGAGAATTTGACCCAGACTATCTAATTCCAGTGCCAGTGCTCTTTCCTTTTCCTACTGAGACATAAATTTCCATGAAAACCCAACAAAAACATAATATCACGAAAGATAGAGTTTCTTTCTACAAGTTTCACAGATTGATTTCAACAAACTTCAACTTGACTTCCTGTAGTTTCTTTGATAGGGTCAAAACATGCTTCTTATTCTTTGTAAAATGAACAAAGTCCCAAAGGTAGCAGTTGCATACAGCAAGAGGGGACAGCTACAATATATAAAAGTTAGTCTGTGAGTTCAAAGTCAAATGTTCTTTTCTTGCTTTCATCTTCAATTTATTTTTAATAAATATTACTATGAATATACATATAGGCATAGGATATGTCCCTCCCTTGCTCAAGAAGCTTTGGTGGCTCCCTATTGCCACTAGGATAAAATACAGACTCCTTTGTTAGGCATTTAAAGAGCTTCACAATCTGGTTTCAATCTAGCTTTATTGACTTATTTCTCTTTATGCTACCTATGTACTCTAGATATTTTTCTTGACTATTTCTCACACTTGGATTGTTCTTCCTCTTTATCTTCATCTCTTGGATTCCCTGGCTTCCTTCAAGTCCCAGTTAAAATCACACTTCTACAGGAAGCCATTCCTAATTGCTTTTTATAGCACCTTCCTTTTGATGGTTATTTCCAGTTTATCCTGTATATAGTCTGTTTATGCATAGCTGTTTGCATGTTGTCTCTAAACTGTGAACTCCTTGAGAGCAGGGATTGTCCATTGTGCTAACACAGTGCCTGCACATAGTAGGCACTTAATAAATATTTATTGACTGACTGTGTTCTATCTTCTACCTATTGATAGTGGCTTACCTGATGTACCTCACTTATGATGTTCTATTTCCAGCTTCTGTGATTTTACACAGACCCTCTCTGCTCTCTGAAATGCTTTCCCTCCTTACTGTCAACCTTTAGAACACCTACTGCCCTTCAAGTTTAAACTCAAGTGCAAGTTCCTTTATGAAGGAAGGAAATAAATATTTAGTAAGCGTCTAATATGTATCAGGCACTATGCTAAGTGCTTTACAGATATTAGCTCATTTGATCTTCAAAACAACTCTTGGAGGTAGGTGCTATTATTATTATCTCTATTTTATAGCTAAGGACACTAAGGCATATAGGGTTAAGTGACTTGCCCAAGGTCACACAGCTAGTAGGTATTTGAGGCTGGATTTGAACTTATCTTCTTGACTTCAAGCCCAAAATTCTACCCACTGCACCACCTACCTGTACCTATGAGTCCTTTCATTATTTCCCTGGTTGCTCGTATTCCCCACTCTACCCCAAATTACTTTATACTTATTCTGAATACATCTTATAATTCACCTATGCATATGTTGTTTCCCCCAATTCCATCCCAGTAGAATATATACTCCTTGAAGGCACAAATTGTATTTCATTTTTTCTTTGTATCACAGCATCTCTTATACTGCCTGAGATATGGGCCTGTGTTTTAGGAATGACAGCTGTGCAGAGGATGAATGGGAGAGGGAAGATACAGAGGCAGAAAGACCAATTGGGAGCGATTAACAATAGTCTAGGCAATAAGTGATGAAGATTTGGATTGGGTTAGGGATCCTCTGAATAGAGAGAAGACAGCAGATGTAACAGATGAATGTAGAGGTCAAATCAAGACTTGTAGGAGATGGATATGCAAAACTCAATAAATTAATTAAATGGAATAGACATTAAGTGGTCTGTAATGTGAGTTCATTTCAATACTGTTGCAAAAATATTCTGGTTGGTCTTACTGCCTCAAGTCTGTTCCTTCTCCAATCATGTTCTCAATACAGCTGCTAAAAATAATGTTCCTAAAGCACAGGTTTGACCAAGTCACTCCACTGCACAATAAACTCCCCTGGTTTCCTCAGAGGATCAAATACAAACTCCTCTGTTTGGCTTACATGCTGGCTCCAATCTACAATTTCCAAACTTTTAAAAATACATCTGTCACTCTTCTTTACACTCTCTCTAGTCCAGTCAAACTGGCCTCATAGATGTCACTTCCATAGGACATCCCCTTTTTGGCTCAATGCCTTTGGCACATACTATCCTCAGTACCTAGAATGCACTCCCTCTTCATTTATGCCTCAAATAAAATATCTAGTTTCAACTCAAGTGCTAACTTCTGTTGACTCACACCCTGTACCTCAGTCCCCACAAGTTATTCCTATTGTTTTTCAGTTCTGTCTGACTCTTTGAGAACCCATGGACTATGGCATGCTAATACTGTCCATGGGGTTTTCTTGGCACAGATACTGAAATGGTTTGGCATTTCCTTCTCCAGTGGATTAAGGCAAACAGAGATTGTTTCTCAAGGCCACACAACCAATAAGTGTCTGAAATCAGATTTGAACTCAGGTCTTCCTGACTCCAAGCCCAATACTCTATCCATTGAGCTATCTACCTCCTTGACAAATTACCTTATATATATATTTTGCATTAATTTATTTTACTTTTACTTATGTGTGTTCATGTTGTCTCTCCCTAGAACTCCTCAAGAAAAGGGACTGTTTCATATATGCCTTCATATCCCTAGAGCTTTGCATTGGGCCAGGAAAGAGTTGGTGCTTAAAAAGCACTAATTCAATGATATTGTTTGCAGAGCACTGGGCATGAAGGAGATAAAAATTTTAGTTAAGAAACACTTACAACATTCATGGAAATTAGAATCTAATAGCTATTTTGTTGGTTGGAATAGCTCCACCACAGAAATTGGAGAGCTTTTAAATTATCACACTATATAATGCATTGCCTGGAGGCTCATAGTATTAGACACAGTGTAAATATACAAATAGGATAGAGGGAAACACATGAAAGAACTAAAAATACAATGTTATTATTCCAACTGAAGCATTTGAAAATAGTTAAGTTAGTTTTCAACAGCTCATCTATATGTATTATCCTTTCCAGATTCAACACATCATCATGATGCCGACAATATGATTGCCTTGGTTTCTTAATACACTTAATAAACTTGGAGGGGTTCCCCTCAGTAGAAGCATATACTCTAAATCATATGCAATAGATTAGTGAGAAATGATATTTAGAGCTT
The DNA here is from genome assembly GCA_011680675.1 of Gymnobelideus leadbeateri. NCBI lineage: Eukaryota > Metazoa > Chordata > Mammalia > Diprotodontia > Petauridae > Gymnobelideus > Gymnobelideus leadbeateri. The sequence continues at coordinate 347,148 of WOXC01005991.1, forward strand.
GTTATAAAGTTTAATGTGCTTCCTGTGATGACAAAAAAGAAAAAACAGTTATCCTGGTCATGCATTCTACTAAACCAACAAGAAATTTAAACCACTCTCCTGTTATATACTCAGAGTAGATGGAGAAATTTGGGCTGAATGATTACCTATCTAGTTAGAGTCAGAGAATTAGAGGTTTTTAGAGTTGGAAGGTGTTAAAGATACCACCTATGTTTCTTTCTCTACAAAATCTATAAGCTAGTACTCTGTGACCTCAGGATCATTTTTGCAGTGGCCAATGGGTCCCTTACTGGTCTTAATCCCATTAACTAAACAATTTGCTTAAGAGGAATTTAAAACAGAAAACTCCTGGACATAGGGGCATCTAGGTGGCACAGTGAGTAGAGCACCGGCCGTGGACTCAGGAGGACCTCAGTTCAAATCCGATCTCAGACACTTAACACAAAAACTAGCTGTGTGACCTTGGACAAGTCACTCAACACCAATTGCCCTACCTCCCCCCCCTCCAAAAAGAAAAAAAAAACTCCCGGATAATACTGTAACATTGTATTAGTGGCACCTAGGTGAAGCATTGGATAGAGCATTGGACCTGGAGTGAGGAAGACCTGGGTTCAAATTTGACCTGAGATACTAGCTTTGTGACCCTAGGCAAATCACTTAACCTCTGTCTGACTCCATTTCCTTAATTGGAAAAATGTGGATAATAATAGCACCTTCCCCATTGAGTTGATGTGAGGATCAAATGAGGCAAAAGCACTTAGTACCATGCCTGGCACATTATAGGCACTCAATAAATCCTCATTTCTCTTCCTGTCCACTGAAATCCCACTCTCCCACAGAGTGATCCATAGTCATAATGCAGGTAGTTGACTCAATGAATAGAGTACTGAGCATAAAGTCAGGAAGATGTGAGTCTGATTGCAACCTTAAATACTCTCTAGCTATGTGATCCTCACCTAACTGTTATTTGCTTCAGTTGCCTCATCTGCAAAATGGGGATAATAATCACACCTATCTCCCAGAGTTATTGTGGGATAAGATAATAATTGTAATGCACTTGCAGACTTTAAAGCTTAATATAAATTCTAGCTATGTGCCACCCTTGTTTAAAATACTCCCGGAAGGCAAATAAATACATTTGGTGGGGAGGGGGTACTGTTGAACAAGCCATTTCGAGCGCTTTCATGTAATTCAAGGACTTTACTCTCTAAGAAATCCTCATCTCTCTCCAAGGTGCAGTTTTCTCTCTCTCAAAAAAGTTCAATCCCTAAACTCTCAAATTTGGAAATTCTTGAACTTAGCATTACCCACAAGACAACTCCCAAAGCTAATACTGCCCAGGAAATACTTTTTCTCTGCCTAGAAGTCTAGATTCTAGGATCAGTCTATTGAAGGAATCCAAAATCCCTCCCAACTCTTCGGAGAAGATTGAAGTTTAAGAACATTGCCAATAAACTGCTCTCTCAGACTGCATGCAAGCATCTGTTTACCTTGGTCATGTGCTTCTGCTATAAGGCACCCACAAATTCCCCTTGGCAAGGAGAAGAAAGGGAAAGGAAGAAAGAGAGAAAGGAAGGGAAGGGAGAAATCACCTCCATGTTGCCCCACTTACTGCACTCTGGAAGAAGGCAAAATGGAAAAGGAAAAGAGAGCAAAACATGGACTGAACCGGGGTTCACAGATTGCTTTTGTATGCAAGAGAGATGGATGGCTAATCTGATTGAGGTCCATCCCCCTGAGTCTCATTTAGCAAATCATCTGGAGTTCCCTGAGCTCTATCAGCAAACCACTAGTGGACACAACCAGATTCAATGAAGACACACCACTTATTTGCCTCAAAAGGCCGACATCCTTGGCATCTCATCAAATTGATCAGAGCTTCCCCTGATTCATCCTCTCCCTTTACATCTGGAAATAGCTTATCAATGTTCTTCTTAAAATGTGGAACTAAATATAATATTTCAGGTGTGAAATATTTCTGAGCAGTGCAGATTCAAGTGGAACTATTGCCTCACCAGTTCTAGAACATATGATTCTCTTTCCATAATCCAAAATTGTATTAGCTTCACTGGCTGTCATATCAAGCTCCTGACTCATACTGAGCCTTCACATGCTATTAAGGTTTATTTTATTGAAATTATCCCAATATTTCAGCCTGTCAAGGTTTTTTGGCTTCCAAGTCTGTCATTTAATGTTTTAGCTACTCCTCCTAGCTTTATGTCATCTGCAAATTTGATAAGAATGCTATCTATTCCTTGATCTAAGCCATTGATACAAATATATGATACAAGTATAAGATAGGTTAACATACATATCCCTTATACTCTCCACTGGAGATCTGACTACTCTTTGTGTCTAGCCATTCAAATAGTTCCAAATCCCATCTACCAGTTTTGAAATCCTGTCTCCCCGATTCCCTATTTTGGATCCCATTTTTCTGAAATTTGTTGTTCTGACATGACTCAATGGTGACATAGAAAGTTATATGCCTCTGTCCTAAACATCTAGAAGATTACTTGACATCCATTGTAATTTTGAAATTGTCAAGGTAGTCATTGAGTATTAACAGTTCTATAATTATTAAGTGTCTACTATCTATATAGAAGGCAATGACAATACAAACACAAAACTAAAGCCATCTCAGCTGCAAAGGAATCAACATTTCATTACAAGGTTAAAAGATGAGTGGATTACAACATAATAATTTTAAAACAAGATAAATTAGAAAGGGTTAGAACACAAATAATTCGGGGCGGCTAGGTGGCGCAGTGAGTAGAGAGTCGGCCCTAGAGTCAGAAGGACCTGAGTTTGGATCCGACCTCAGACACTTAACACACACACAAACAAAACCTAGCCGTGTGACCTTGGGCAAGTTACTTCACCCCAATTGCCCTCCAAAAAAAAAAGCAAAAAAAAAAAAAGAACACAAATAATTTGGGGTATCAGTGAGGCTTTATAGAAGAAGGGGCAGCTGAGCTGAGACTTGAAGGACAGAGATTCTAACAGGTCAAAATAGGAAAAAATATGTTCTAGGTATGAAAAGAATAAATACACAAACACACTATATAGAATGTAAGTTTCAGGGTAAAAGCAGTCATACAATTTAGCCAGAATGTAGAATTTTCAAATTTGGAAATTCTTTAACTTAGCATTACCCACAAGACAACTCCCAAAGCTGGTACTTGGCATTAGTATAATTTGAGGTTAGAATGGTAGAGAGAAGTCAAATTTGGAGGGAACTTAAATGCTAGACTGAGAAATCTGAATTCAATCAGAGAAATGCTAGGGAATCACAGATTTCTTACAGGGTAGTGACATGGTTAGACCCATCATATTCTAGGAACAGTATTTTGGTAACAATATAGAAAATGGATGCAGGCAGTGGGGGTAGGGGGAGAAGAAGAGAGAAAATGGAGAACTGAGAGATTAAGCATCTATTAGTGTAAAGGAGAAGCAATTAAGGACTGAATTTAGTGGCATAATTTTGTCATTCCTACTCCCACAATATCTTTCATATCCCCCCTTCTCTAAAATCACATAACCACCTCCTTGCAACAAGCTCTCATAACTTCTCATCTGCATTATTACGATAACTGGTCTCTTTGTCTCAAGCATCTCCCCATTCAAGTCCATCCTGCACTCAGCTACCAAAGTGCTCTTCTAAAAGCTCAGGTCTGACCCTGTTATCATCTCTGCTCCACCTATCTATTCCCTGCAACTCCTGCTCTCCACCTAACTAATATACTCCTGTGGCTCCTAATGAAGAGGTAATAACCTCTAGGATAAAATTCAAAACTCTTCATAATCTGATAACTTCCTATTTTTCCAGTCTTTTTTTTGGAGGGGGGAAGGCAAGGCAATTGGGAGTTGACTTGCCCAAAGTCACACAGCTAGTAAGTGTCAAGTGTCTGAGGTCAGATTTGAACTCAAGTCCTCCTGACTCCAGGGCTGGTGCTCTATTCACTGTGCCACCTAGCCGCCCCTTTTTCCAGTCTTCTTATGTTAGACTCCTCTCTGTATATTCTACAGTCCAACGACATAACCTTCTTACTGTACAACATGTATATTGCCCATACCATGGCTTACATGAGAGGAAATGAATCATTCCAATGAGCAATCCCAAATGCTTTTTCCTGCTAAGGAGGATCTCAGCTATATGGAGTAATTGTCCATGATGACAGTGGATGCCTACTAGAGAAGAAGAGACATTTTTGTTTTGGCCATTTACAGTGTCAGGAGCAAGCCTTCTGACTTCTGTGGTTTTCCAAGGTGTTAAATAAAATCTACCTCATCCACATCTGATACATTGCTGATCTTAGTGCTTACCTGGTAGGTGAAAGCAGTTTAATTTTCCTGATAAGACTAGACATTAGCGAAATTCTTATGTTTCCATGGAAACTGAATTTGTTGGGGCTTGAATAATAAAACAAAACACATTTGGAGGACGACCCCCAAATCAGATTCAGTTCATCTGTACTCAGTGCTATGATTCTTATACCACAGGTTAAATTCACCATACTAAATAATGCACTAAAAATGTGGTCATCCTGTAAACCTAGAAAACAATATCAAGAGAGTAAAAGAAACCATCAAAGAAAATAAAGTACCAATAGGCATGATAAGTAAGGACAAGAGTCATGAAGGGTCTTAGTCAGAAGAACTTTCATTTTGGTGACTAAAGGACTCTAAGAATTTACACTGTGACATCCTTGGGACTAATTATTCCTATTCTATAGTAGAAATTTTTTAAAGAAAATTTTCCTTTATTCTGTCAATTAAATTTCCTACTATATTTGAACTGTGTGCTTACAAATGGTGAGTTGGTACAGCATGAGTAGTGGAAAGCATACCTTTTTCCTGGGATGGGGCATAGAAGCTAAGAGTAAGGAGAAAGCTACTTTTGTGTCACAAAAATCTCTGATACTGGAGTTACACCATTACTCTAATAATAGGGAGGAAGGGAAAAGAGAACATCCATATTGCTTAGGAAGCACTTAAGTGAAACCCATGCAATATATTTCACAAATCCAGTAAGCAAAAAGATAAAATGTGTTTTTTGTATTTTTTCAAACTGTCAGAACAAAGCAAACCAAGGCAAGATAAATATACCTTATTGCCATAAAGCTGCCTGAGTTCTTTCATCAACAGTATATGTGTCATTTATGGCATATCTACCACCCATGATCTATATACTGCAAGAAGCACCAGCCCTAACCACAAGACCTTATTGGATAAAACAATATCACTACAGCTGTGACCAGCTGGCTTACTCTATGTAAAATAAGTGGCAGCTGGCAAAGTGAGCAGCCAAAATAATGTATTTTACTTTCCTTGCACGAGGTACCTCTCCATCAAGAGGGATTATTCCAAATGGGTCCATATTATACCAATGGCCTAGGATCAAATGAGATAATGCACGTAAAGCACTTTGTAAACCCTAAAGCGCTATATCAATGTCAGCCATCATTAGTATTATTAAACCTAATGTGAAAATTCTGGTGTCCTAATGACTATTCTATGACATTCACAAATTCTTTCCAGAATAGACAATGTGCCCTCCTTTTCACCCCTCCCAACAAAAGTGAGGTTCTGAAAGTCTCCTAAACCAAGAGTCCTAGTAGCCACAATTTTGAAGGACATAAACACTGGGGAGAAGTACGGAAAACATGGGATGTTCTTAATTCAAAAATAGTCCAGTGTCCTAGATAATTATTAAGCAATATTAAGCTCAACTACATCATCTGTTGTTTTGTTTTCACTGAAACATTTGTATTCACCATCATGCAATCATCCAACCAGAGAGCTACTTTATCAGACACCCAGCTAAGAATTCTTTGAAAGATGGCCAAGCAAAGAGTAGAAGGAGACCTCCCTTAAAACTGTTGCCCCAAAATATCCTATATCCAACACTTTTGGAATGCACTTCTAGAAATGGAGCAATATCCATCATATATTGCCATTACAGATCTTCCAAAGGACAAATCTCTGTGGTAATTCAATTAGATCAACAACTTTTGCAAAACAGACACTATTGCCTTATTGCCATAGCCTGAAATAAAGGAGATAAACATCCCTCGCAGAACTGAAATTACTTTACTTCAAGCCAACTCAGAAAAGCATGGCTGTGAGTCAATGTAGATAATGAAGAGATAAGTATTTTCTTATTAGACTACAAGTAAAAAAAAACACGAGAGGTTAAATAATCCTTATGGGGTAAGGATCCCTGAATAGTCCACTCTATTTAGAAATAAAAGGTAAAGGAATGAAATCATTTCTCAGAAACGCCAAATGAAATAATTTTCTTACTTGGAACCTGAAGAAAATCTCTCTTCATGAACTTTCTGAAGAAGGTGACTAGAAAATACGTGACAGATTTGTAGCATCTCAGAGTTGGAAGGAACTACAGAAGTCACAGAGGTATACCTTGAGAGGAAAGTCTTCAATAATATTGGGCCTGGTGTGTCATAGTCAGGATTATTGTTAAAGTATGGGTTCATCTAAGTGTCTACCAAGTTCCCCTGAAGCTGTGGTCCCTGACAAATACACACAAAATCCTCTTGAAGGATTTCTAGAAAATGAAAAAACATTACCTCCCAAGGAAGTTAATTCTACTTTGGGATGAATGCATCCTTACATGGAGCTTAGATCTGCCTCTTTTGAAACTTCCACCCATAAATCATGTTTCTGGTTTCTGGAGCCAAGCAAAACAAATTTATTCTTTCCTATGACAGTCCTTCAAATACTTGAAGACTGCTATCATGTTCCCCACATCCTCATAATCCAAGTCTTCTGGATAAATGTCTCCATTTCCCTCACCCAATAATCATATGACATTTCCCCCATTCCTCCCCCCCCATCCTAGTTGCCCTCTGCTGGACGCAATATAGGCTGTCAATGCCCCTTCCTAAAATGTCCAAAATAGAGTGCAATACTCTAGGTATGACACAATACAACCAGGATGGAGGCAATGGAACTGCTGCCTACATCATTTTGGATTCTATGACTCTCGAAGGTGTCTAAGATCATATTTGTCTTTTGGGCTTCTCTATCATACCTACTGAATCAAAGAGTTAACTTTGAGACTTAAAGGCTTTTAAAAATGAAAATCAAGGTATCTAGTCCTAATTAAGGGAAGGGAAATTATATGATGCTTTAGTATAATAATGAATACATTCCCTCTAGAGCAGGGATGGGAAGCCTGTGTCCTCGAGGCCATATGTGACCTCAAGTGTGGCCCTTTGAATCTCCTTAAGAAAAAGATTTGTTCTGTGGAGTTTGGATTCACACTTGAGGGCCCTAGAGTGTAAGAAAATCACACTCTCTCCATCATTTGACTAGGTAGCAGTGGGAAGTAAATACCTCAAACAGCAGAAGGGTATCCAGCAGGTCCAACAAATAAGCTCAACCAACTGTCAGTAGACTTCTTAGATAGAGGAAAAATCATAGGACAAGAATCCACTAAAACAAAATTATTTCTTTGTTTCAATGTGAATAGAAATTGCTCACTGTCTAAGGAATTTGCTGGCAGGTAAAGGAGTACCAGAAATATAGTACATTTTCCAACTGATGTTCAACTCACAGCATCAGTGTTATTGTTCAGTTGTTCAGTTGTGTCTGACTCTACATGACCTATGGACTTTTGTTCTTTTGGTTTTCTTGACAAAGATACCTGAGTGGTTTGCCATTCCCTTCTCCAGTGAGTCTCTATTTTACAGATGAGGAAGTGAGGCAAATAGGGATTAAGTGACTTGCCCAGGGTCATATAGCTAGTGTGGGGTCCAAAATTGCCCAAACTACAGTAAAAGAAACTGAGCAGAGCTCCAAGACATTAGTATTTTATTAAAAATCCATGGTCCCCTCTAATGAAGTGGACCTCAGACTTTTTTCATGATCTGAGAGACTACCTTACTCCAGGGCCTTAGTTTTATAGTTCTTGATGCCCAGACAATACAGATGAAGCAAAAAAAAAAAAAAATATATATATATATATATATATATAGAATCTAATTGGTTGACAGACCTTGCCCTTGATCCTCCAGGAAATTATACAAAATACAGATTCCCATTGGCTGACAAATGAGCCAATAAGCAGACCTTGACAGAGCTATCTTGACCTTTCAGGAGGTCCTACCAAGCCAATTAGCAGACCATGGTCTGGGCTGATAAACAGATGTCAACACATCTACATAGGGCAATGGGCCAGTAGAAAGGAAGGCCACAGGCAAAAGGGTCACTTATTAACAAATGTTAATGGTCATCTCTCTATGTTGGGCAATAGAAGGATGATGAGGGACAGAGGGTCAAAAAAAATAGCAGAGAACTTTCCATGTCATTGAGTCACCGCCAGAACTCTGGGCTTGGTCACCATAACTAGGCAAAAACAAGGGTAGAGGACCTTTAGTTAGCTTCCTATGATAAAGCAAGTGAACTTAAAATCTACAGTTCACAGTTCTGGGACCTAATATACATAACTTATAATCACTACCCCTATATATCATATCAAACTGATTAATAATGATAGGAAGATAATAGGGGTCCAATTAAGCATTTATCACACTTTCATGTGTCTGAGGCCAGATTTCAACTCAGATCTTTTTTATTCCAGTACCGATGTTCTATTCCAGGCCTGCATAACACATGTCCCAGGGGCCACTGTGGCAGCCAAAGGGTTTTGGGGAGCCTGAGGAAAAATTTAGGGTTGCCACAGTGCACTCTCTTGCTTGTCATGTGACCAATGGCAACCAACCATTGTCCGTCTCTTTCTAGTCTAATCTATCTGCATCCCAAACCTACTGCCAAGGTGTGCAGATCTGCCTTATACCCTATAACACCTAGCTGGACCCACTTGCATCAGTAGTCAATCAATAAATTAAGGACTTAAAGAGTCTAGAACAGCATCTCAGCTAGTCTTCATGATTTGGAATTTAAACTTTAAAAATTCACCCCCTCCTCTTCAGTCCCTCCATCTTAGAAGCAGGTGTTTTTCTTTTCTGAATCCTGACACTGGGAGGGTCCTCTTACTGTTTCTTGACACAATTAGGTAATTACTCATAGGGTCATTTCACTACAGAAAAAGAATCAAAGGTAGGTCCCAGCTAGAAAATCTTGCTGCCACTATTTCATTCCCTTGTCTCTCTTCTTGAGATCTCTAGTTACTGTTTCCAGGAACCAACATTTATGTCACATTTCCCCTTTTTCATTTGACTTTCATTGACTTTTCAACTCTCTGGAGAGGGCATGGATATTTAAAACCTTGTTACATAGTCATAGGATCATAGCTTATGGAGAGAGAGGAGATCTTAGAGATCACTTGGTCCAACTCCATCATTTTACAAATGAAAAGAGTTCATGACATGGCCAAGACAGCTAATAAACTGTGACAGATCTGGGAGGCAGGATTCAAACTCTAGGTCTAGTGCTCTTTCCATAATGCTGCACCACTTTTCCCAGGTATATTTGCATCTTAAGCTCTATCTTTAAGGTTATGTCCCTGTTTAAAAGAATCTTGGGCTTCAGACAGAAGATGGTAGAAGTATTTGGGATTCTATCTAGTCCCTTCCTCTTGACACCCAAGATCATGTTTCACAGGCTACCTTAACTCCTAGAACTTCAGGTTTAACTAAACAACCACCACATTTAATTATCTACCTTGCCTACAGAAGGGTCAGTGCTGTAGCCAAGTGCTTGACAGCAGTTCTTTCCTTTTGCCATGTTTTTATGAACTTTTTAAAGGCTGCCAATGAATTATTTAATCAATGTTCACAATAAACACATTTCCCCTCTGTCACAGACAAGAAGGTGGCTGGGCAGTGGAAAATAGGAACTTGGGGAGCAAGCATTATTGTTCTTTGTGCAGTGCAGTGGGGAAGAAGAATTAAGGGATCAGAAGAAAGGCTAACAACAGCAGTGCCTATAGTAACAATCCATAGACAGCACTTGTCTGAACAGCCCCTGCAGTGAGGAGTCTGTTCTGGGGCCAATCTAATTTCAGACCCTATAAGCAAGCTTCAACCTAGTTTTGGAAAAGGGTAGAGGAATCTGACTGCTCTGTCTCTGACCCAGAGCTTAAAGGTACAGAGCTGGCAAAGAGAAAGAAGCAGAGGAAATGAAAGTGGTACCTGTAGCTCATTGGCTGTGACCACCTGGTGGAAAATAATGATAGAAAAAGTGTTGGCATGCCCCAACATCTCTGAGGCACACTATATTTTTATTTTGCTAAATCTTCCCTCTTCCCAATTTCAGTCCTATCCATATTTATTTCTTATAGCCAGATATTTACATGTTCTTTCCCTATAAGAATGAACATTCCTTGATAACCAGGATTGTTTTTGCCTTTCTTTGCATCTCTAGTACTTTGCACAGTATCTGGCACATATTAAGCACTTAATAAATTATCCATTATCTATCTTCATTGCTGTCTCCTCTCCCCCTCATCTATGCTTTTTTCCCTTTCTTACCTATTCCTTTGTAATAGACTATCAATTAAATAGTTGAATACCATTTGGAAAAGAAAAAAATTCCTCTTTCCTTTTCTTTAGTTTATAGTGTAAAAAGCATAGTGATTACTAAATAAGAAGAAGAAAATTCTGAAAGGAATCTTTCAAGAAATTTGTAGGTAGTCAAAATGAATTCAAGCATGATGCCATATGATCAGACACATTAGTGGTAAGGAAAATCACAGATTTTAGACCCTTTCCTCCCAACAGGCAAAGTTGAATTGCTACTATGCATGGTTTACATCATCTAGATTTCTTTTAAAAATGTAAATAAGTTTCATTGGTATATTTTGTTTTTACTTGTTCGGTTTCTCCCCTGCATCCTTCCTTCTCCCCTTCCCAGAGAGTAATACCTTATAACAAAGAATGTTTTATAAAAGGAAAAGAAATTCGGCAAAACCAATCACATTGAACAAATATGACATTACATACAATATTCCACCCATCCTGACCCCTGCAAAGGAGAACCAGATAGGAGGTTGAGGGGAGAAGGTCTTTTTGTATCTCTCCTTTGGAGACAAATTTATTCTTTATCATTTCACAACATTCTATTTCAATTGATTTAAGGAGATTGTTTTTTTCCATTTCCATTGATGAGTCATTGTGTACTCTGCTTACTTCACTCTGTATCGGTTCATGTAAGTCTTCCCATGCTTCTCTGCATTCATTATGTTCCTCCTCTTTTATAGCATATAATATGCCATTATATTTATATACCATAATTTATTCATCCATTCAATAGGCATCTACTTTGTTTCCAGTTCTTTGCTACCACAAAAATGTCCTTAAAAGTATTTTTGCGTGTATAAAACCTTTCTTTTTGCAAATTTCACTGAAATTTCTTAGCTGTAAACCCAAACATTCTTTTACTTTTATTGTGGTCACGTCATGTCACTCCTTCACTCAAAAATCTTCAGCAATTACTACTGACTACCAAGTAAAGTTTAGACTCCTCTTACTAGTAGTGTAGGTCTTCTATATGCTCACACTCCATCCCTTATTGTTTGACTTTCATATCAAAATAGAAAAATTTTATGGTATACATTGAGAATTTTACATATATTAAATCTAAATAAATATTTGATATTATTAGAGAATGCTTTCACAAAATGAAATAATCTTTGAATGTACTTTTCAGTAGAATCATATGGCACATACCCACCTCCTAACAGAGAGTTGATATACTAGAAGTATAGAATAAAACATACATTTTCAATACATTTCAAGTCCAATGGGTGGGTCCATTTGTCTTGACTATGCTTATTTGTTACAAAGGAATGAGCTTGTTATTGTTATTTTAATGGAGTTAGGAGATTTAATGGCATGGTTTTTTATATAAAATATTCATATTTTGGCATTTTGCAAGGAGAATAACAAAAAATGAAAATGTAAAAATGAATAAATGCTGATAATAGTATGTTGCTATGGGAGGGAAAGTTGACAGAGGAAGTTGAAATGCAAAAGAATTTGGCACTCTGGACAAAAACTTGAGGTCTAGGATATTAATGCGAAAGAAAAGGTACTACTAAATTTGAACTGGCCTTTTGTCACTGAGCTGTGACAAGTACATGACACATAATAAGCAAAGTATAAAAGGATGGTTGTGGCATACAAGCGGCCTGTTATTCCCCCCCATGGCACCACAAAGAATCATAGTGGGCAACCTAGCTCACACAAAATTGTAATAAATCTCATTCAGCTTCTGCCAAAAGATGGAAAAGGGGTGCAATTCAATTTAGTAGACATTTCAAATTTTAGCATTTGCTGGGTGTGATGTTTAATTTTATATTATATTTTGCACTGTATTATATGTACCTGTGTCATGTTCCCCTGCTACACTGAAACCTGCATGATATTCATCTAGTAAGAATATAGGCTACATGTAGGAAAATATTGAAAGCTAAGGTTTGAAAGGTGGTTTGGGACCAAATTATGGAAGGTTTTGAACAGCAGACTTATAAAGTAAGTCTTCATCTAATGCATTAAGGTTTATAAAGTGCTAAACATACATTAGGTCATTAGATATTCAAAGCAACATTTTGAGGTAGTGTTTTATTTTTTGTGTTTGTAGAACTGGTACCTGACACATAGTAAATCCTTAATGAATGCTTATTAATTGAAATGGATCTACATTTTACAGATGAGGAAACTGAGGTACAGGGAGGTTATCATATAGTTAGTAAATAGCAAAGGGGAGATTCCTAGTGCTTCTCATCAGGGATATGTGTGGAGACCAGTGAGTCTATATATGTGTAAAAAGTCATTTAATTCAACCTGAACAATAATAAAGACCATTGGTTTATCTCAAGTATGGCTAGAACTGAAGTTGAAATGGAGCTTGTAATGTTGCTCCTAGATCCTGAAGATGAAGCCACGTTGCCAAAATAATCTTCCTAAAAGACAGAAACCTATGTTAGTTAGCCCCTAGTGAAAACACTTAAGTGAAATTTCCAGCAAGGTGATGGATTAAGAACAATGGTGTGCTGGTAAATGTTTAACACCTGGCTCTCTGGGGAGAAATCCCACATCCCACTTAAGTTTAATCTCTAATTAACATTTTTCTCCACTTCCTTAAGTCTAGACAATCAACAAACAATAAATCAAACCTCAGTTTGCAGTTTTCGGTGATTTCTGAGGTATAAATAAATGTTGACACTGAAAATTTATCAATCAGCTTTCACAAATTTGTTCAAGCTGAGTCCAGCATAGCTAAGTAAGAGATTGTATTTAGGTTCAACTCTCCTTCATCACCTCAAAACAACAAAAAAGGTACCAAATAATGAAAAAAGCAACAAGAAGAGAAAGTAAAGTTATTACAAGGAAATTCTTATAGAAAAAAAAAGCAAACAGAAAATCATGTCACCATTTCACTATATTCCTATACTCTCATGCACAGCATATAGCTAGTTTTACATCCTAAGGTCTACTATAGGAGTTTTAGACATCAACTCTTGGTGTGGCCACTTGGCAGAACTTCTGCAAGGCTCTCTCCATAGCTTAGGGTGCTGAGGTCAGAAGGTAGGCCAGTGAAAGGTTCAAAAGTAGAAGGGTTGTTATAACACTATCTAACCCACAAGAAGAATAGCCTTCCAATAAAAATGTTGAGTGAAAGTTAGAGAATGGGTCCAGCTAGGAAGACCTATCAATGTCTCTTATCAGACTTAAGTAACCATCCACACCCCAAGATTAAAGGAAGTCACAGAACTCATGCTATGCTGTTCTGAAGAGAATTTATGGCTATGAATTGTGAAGGGTCTAAATAGTACTACACTGGTTTATTACATACATCATATACACAAAGGTAAAAGACTTCTTGTAAGAAAATCAATTATAGAAAGGACATCATTTTTGTTTCAAAAGCCATTAGAATAACTGATAAGACTGAAGTAGAAAGGGTAAAAAAAATCCAGAATAGGGCAGCTAGGTGGCGCAGTGAGTAAAGCGCCGGCCCTGGAGTCAGGAAGACCTGAGTTCAGATCTGGCCTCAGATACTTAACACACAAACAAACAAAAAAACCTACCCGTGTGACCTTGGGCAAGTTATTTAACCCCAATTGCCCTCCAAAAAAAAAAAAATAAATAAAAAGCAAAAAAAAAATCTAGAATAGGAGTTAATGCTATGAGTGAAAGAAATCAAGTTCAAAACTTCCATGGAAGGGGAAATTCTTACATTAAATTCTGAGACTGCCCAGAAATGGTTCAATGAAGTAGAGCCATCTATTTGGAATAGCACTAGATCCAAATCCTCTCTCTGGTACCAACTTCCTATGTGACTTTAGGCAAACCACTTTAATATCCCTTTTAACTCCATATCTATGATCTCATAAGTTTATTAAATGAGAACACACAGGGAACTCATTAATGACCTTTGAGACGGCCGGGAAAGAAAGCACAAATTGGAATTGATGCCCATGTAAGGTAGCACCCTAGCTATTTTTGATGAATTCAAGCCACCTGTCACAGATTAACTACATCGTTAGGTATTTAAGAAAAAAACTGACAGATCTGATTTTTAAGCGATTTTCCACAATCTCATAAATCTTTTTGTTCCAGTGCCTGGCAGAGTGCTTTGCAACATTTTTTGAAATTAATTAAATAAATATTTGTTAATTGATTTATTGGAGGTGCTTTGAAGGTTCTACTCAGTCCCCTCCGACACTAGTAGTGATAAAAAGAATACTGGGGCAGAGAGGAATCTTAACTGGCTATTTATCTACCCTAGTTCCTCATTTCTCATCTAGCCAGTGACAAGCAATGGCTTCTTCTCTTTTAATTTAACTCTCCTTTGTATGGCCTGGCAAAGTCAAAGAGTTCTATGATTGGAATTATCTTTTTTGGAAATAACAATTACAATTTCAAAGCAGTAAAAAATAAAAGAAAAATAAATAATGAAAATATTTAGGAAACACTTGTTTGTCCTCCTACAATAAATGAGACAACTAAAGAGAAAAGTTAAGTTCTATTTTTAGACACAGTGATCACGGGATATATTTCAAAGCAGAGAGATAGGGTGATGTTCACCAACCTTTCCCTTTCCTATTTCAAGCCACATACTGGATTTGGCTAGAATTGAGCATGGCTATGCCATATTAGAGACCCTGACTCCACTTTCCATTCCTGTCAAACCCATAGGTTTAAAGACCAAATAATTGGTTTAAAGGGCAAAAAGCATAGACATATCTCAGGAAATCACCTGCAATACTTGCTGACAATGCAATATTTTGACTTCAACCCTCAGACCCACTTCTTTCTTAATAGTAGGTGACAGCTGAGAGTCAACACATTTTTAAAGGAAAGGGTCCTTCTTCAGACACTATGTTTTAAGATAATAAATATGACACAACAGAATACAAAAGCAAACTGAATTAGACAAACACAAGAAACAACAATCATGTTGTTGTTATTAAACCTTCAGGGATCATCATTCATATCATTGTGGCTATTCAGTGAATTGTTTAATATTCCATGGTCCTTAATTCCCACTGAGTCCATACCCTGCAATTAATGCTAGCTTCTTTTCACATCTGAAATGAGTGAAGTTTCATACAGTCAGTTTTCTGAACCAAAGAACTGAGTTTGTTCAAATTTGCAGACACAATCATGATGAATGTGGACAAGCAATACCAATCTTACCACCTTCATCTCTACCTCTGTTCCTAGGATTGCTTCTTGCTTGTCAGTCACTTAACATTAGAATACTCCACCAGTAACTTGTCTGTAATCCTTAGATGACTACAAGTCTCTGTCATAAAAATTTCTGGGCTATGATTCTTCTCCATGAGTTTCATTTAATATCAGCTACTTAATTCCAGAGGTGGTCAATTCTCCTCTTTGCTCATGACTCCATGGAACTTACCCAAAGTGAGGAACTCTTGACTTCCATGAAACTTGGAAAAACTGGGCAATAGGCCCAGATTTTAGGGGAGAAGACAACCACTTAATCCCAACCTATTACTAGGCCATCACCACCACAAAGCAAATTTGCTTTTTCTCTTTCTAATGCCAAAAAAGCTTTTTATAAATTTCTCACTAATTTCATCCCATTGTCTATCCAAACTTTAGAAATAACTTTTATCCTTGTAATTTTATCTTTTCTTTGGTTTCTTCACAGGGTGAAGTAGGATAAAATATATTCAATATAATCCAAACTAGCAATGGAAGAATATGGACATATGTTCATATTATCAAGCATCTTGGATGTGTTTTCAAATACTTTTAATTTGTTGAAATCCAGAAGGTATTTTGCCAAATGTTTATTTCTCAATTTGAAAATGAAGATGTACTTTCTTGAAAATTTATTCCATATGTTTACAATTCACTTATACTTAGCTTTTAAAGAACATTATAAAGGTTATATAACAATTTCTGTTTTTATAAACATATTAGCCTTTTGGCCCATAGATGAGGGGGAGAAAACAAACAATTGAAGAAATCTTTTGCCCTCAGAAATAAACACGATAACATAAAAGCCATACATTATTTTAAAAAAGCTGCTTTTGCCTCAAAATTCAAAAATGTTTTCTCCCTAAACAGAAGATAAAAAACAAACCATTTCTTAATTTAAAAAATTAATTATTTCAATATTTAAACACTACCAGCCCAGTATATAAATATGTTCTGAAAAATATTTTCTACTAGAAAAGGTCTCCCAGGATTCAGAAAGCCTATATAAGCATGATTAGTAGGGGAACCTAAGAACTATTGTATAGAGAGTAATAGATATAGCACTTTGAGAATAATTATGATATTTAGCTGAGATGAAGAAAGGTAATTTCTTTTGCAAATTAATATGACAATTGTGTTGCCTTTAGGCAGAATTGGTTTAGCAGTGGAGAAAAGAACTGATCTGAGTAAGCTTTCAGTGTCATGGGAAGGATATAGAATACACATCTATATGGATGACTTGTGTGCTTTACCAGTTGCTGACCCAAAGAGAAGGCAGCCCAGGGGCATCCGTGGTGTGTCTTTTTCTCCTCCTGTCCCAAGACATCTCATGTACCATAGTCCATTGCTGTGTTTAGTATTTTTCCACATGTCCTGTGACTATTTGGGGTACTCCTCCCCAAAAGAGCATAGGTCAATTCAGTAGCAGGACAAGTTTGTGAAAACATCATTTTTTTTTTTATGCAGCATAAGATACAAAGCTAGCTGAGCCTCAGCCCTATCCTTCTAAATGTTTAAGAATACAAAGTGCTATAGAACGTGGCCCCAATATAAGATCTACAGAAAAAGAACCCAAGGGATCTTGTAGAGATCCTCATGTTGTAGAACCTTCCCACCAGTGCTCTCTACTTCCACCCCTAAATCCTAGGGTAGATTTACAGACTCCTTCCTACACCTCAGGAATCTGGGTCAGACCAGTGGTACATGACAGTTTTTCCTCCATTTTCCAGTTAATTGACCTACAATTTTTTAGAAGGAGCACAAATATGTGACTATGTACTATGCTACATGAGATGCCTGGGGACAGGGGGATACCCCTGGGCTTTGTAAAAAATCATATCTTTCATATTGCTTTAAACATATAATTTGTCTTTCACAATGTGCTGCACTCCATCTAAATCCATCATATATCTCTCCATTGCTCTTTGGGTGTTCCACAATTTTTATTCTTCTGGGGCTTTGGTACTCCATATTTTACAACCATATAAAATATTGCTATAAGTCAGAATAGCAATGGTATAAAAAGAGGAGAGGGAACTTATTTTAGGGAGAAGTTGGAATTACTAGGAGCATTTCACAATATCCTAAAGAAAATCCAGTCTGCCCTTTTCCTCTTATTCAATTGTGGACCCAGTTAATTGTCTATCTCTACAAGAAACTTTTACTGATATCTTGACTCTATGTGCTATTCACCAGACTGTATAATAATATAGATAACAGGAATTCTTCAACTACTTGATGTTTCCTTGGTAAACAGTGAGATCAAAAATTTTTTTGAATGATTTGGAAACTCTTTTAGGATTTCAACTCCACTGACAAAACACCACTGGTGAGCATATATCTCCATGTTTTATGCCTTGATTCACATTACTAGAAAATTGTCAAATAAAGGCAATTCAATTATTACATCTACTTGGTATCATGTGTGACCTTTTTTTAAAGCAATTGGGGTTAAGTAACTTGCTCAAGGTTACACGGCCTGTCATTTTTTATGTGTGGGTGCTCATTTTCTGAGGCCGGATTCCATCTTGGGTTGTCCCAACTCCAGGGCCGGCACTCTTAGTATCATGTGTGATCATAATATATTCATGGGAGCCGCCATATTGGTGGAGACCCCTTAAAGGAGCATTTTTGCTCTACCAAATCAAATGCTTTTTTTAACATCAATAAATAGCATTCATAGTAAGATCTTGTTATCTCTATAGAGTTTTATCAGTTGTGTGACTATAAATATGTACTGTTTTATTTTAAATTGCTTTTTTTTTTTTTACTATCAAGTATTCCTTTTTTTTCTCCTTCCCTCTTCTTCCTCCCCATTGGAAAAAGGAGAAAAGAAAAACACACACATACCAACTAAGCATAGTCAAATAACATGAATTCCTATATGAGCCATGTCCCCCAAAAATGTGTGTATCATTCTGCATGTTAATCTATGACTTTCATGTCAGAAAGTAAATAACATTCTTCATCATTGGTCTTCTGTATTCATGCTTGATAATTATAATGATGAAAGTTTTTATCATGCTTGATCATTATAATGATTAAATTTCTTAAATCTTTCAAAATTATTCATTTTTATAATTATATTAGAGTAACAAATTGTTCTCTTTGTTCTGCTTACTTCATTCTGCATTAGTTCATTTAACTCTTTCCAGGTTTCCCTGGAACTATCCACTTAATAATTTCTTATAGCACAATAATATTCTGTTATCTTCATATACCATAATTTGTTCAGCCCTTCTCTAAATGAGGGGTATCGCCTTAGTTTCCAGTTCTTTGCCACTGAAAAAACAAAAGAGCTGTTTTTAATATTTTTGTACATTTAGATATTTTTCCTCTTTCTTTGATCTCTTGGTACTACTCCTGGTTTTCAAGGCTTCTTTGGCTTCCTCACCATAAAGACTATTTTATATCAATTAAATTTCTACAGGAAATCAAGAGAATCTATGTATATTTTTGTTCCTTTATTTATTCCCCCATTCTTCTATAACATTGATAAATTGTTTTAGTAGTTGTTTAGTAGATAGTTGTTTTGATTGCATATTATATCTTTTTTATTTTTGTTTCTTCTTATTTGATGTGGATTTTGATCTTTGCTCTGAAAAGTCAATGACCTAAGAGTATGCAAATAACTAATTAAGACACATGACTCCTACCTTTGTAACCAGTCATTTCCTAGTTATTAATATATTATTATTTAACTTCTCAACCCAATCCCCCAAACTACTCTCAAACTATACATTGCAGAGCATTTGACAATCTGAGTTTAAGAGGATTGTCCTATTTAGCAACAAGAATTGAATCATAGGTGCCTAAAAAAAGATGGTATATGAATGTAATGGAATATTACTATAGTCATGGACATAGTGAATACTGAGAAACATGGAAAGACATATGAATTGATGCCAAGTAAAGTAAGCATATCCAGGCCAAAAAAAAAAAAGTTAAACAATGGCTACAGTAATATAAATGGAAAGAACAACAAAACACTCAAACTTAATACTGCAAAGTTATATCGATCAAACTTGTCCCCAAAGAAGAACTATAAGAACATGCCAGCCCCTGCCTTTTAACAGAAGTGGGGGAACCTTGCATATTGAATACAAAACATAACAAGACTTTTTTGATACATTAGTTAGCTGTGCAGAAATTTTTTCTTCTTTTTCTATTCATTATTATAAGAAATTGTTCTTTGGGAGGGATAGGAGAGATATAGTGGGAAATATAGGTGGATTTTAAAAAGCTATCAACAAAATTGATTTCTAAAAATATTGTCAGTTTTGTTTTCTTGTGATGCTATTATATTTAGCACACAAGTTGTCTAATGCCTCTCATTTTTCTTCTTTAAAAAAGAATTCATGGTATAGTATATAAGGTGCATATATATATTGCCCATGTGGTTTACATATATCCACATGAGTATAGCTTTGGCTCACAAGAAAACATTAATAAATATCTCTAGAGTCTCCTCAGCCCCCTCTTCTCCAAAAGAAACTTTAATTCCTGGCAGGAGGGAAGGAGATTAGGAGCACAAGGCTGACCACTCTGCTTTCCTCATAGTAGGAATACTGGGCTAGAATTTTGCCTCCTTAATTATTGTTAGTCTGGGGAAAATAATGTTAAAGTCCAAGGTGCACTCCTGATCACTATCCCTTAACAGGGAAAGAATTCTACAAACTATATATCCAAGGGTTGGCTCCCCTCGCATCAAATACCAGTTATTATACAAAGACCACATATAGAAAATATCAAATAAACCTATTTACCCAACGTGATAGCAAACAGAAATCAAAGAAGGTATGCAGCTGAGAATATGCCAGCCAATACAAGAGTGAATGAGATCTCCCACTAGGAGTGAGATATCTCAATTCAATCAATAAAGAATCCTAGAACTCACCCAAGGGGAAATTCCCCAAAGTCTCTAGAGTGGCAAGATGGGGATAGGACATGATTGAGGTGCCAGCTCCTCCACTTGTTGGCTTCTTCCTAGAGTCTTTCTTTCTCTTTAGGGACTAGCCCTTGAAGAGATACTAGAACTGTGAGTCTTCTCTCTTGTAGTTGGAAGCTAGAAGACCACGATCTCTTTACTCCCAAGCTCTCACCAATTCCACCTCTTACAAAGGCAGAACATTGAGTAGTCAGTCTCCTTGAATGAGGAGAGTCATATGCAAATAGGCTTGTGTCCCTCACTACATTCACATGTATATACTACATCAATTTCTCTAATACAATTTAATGTTAACATGATGTACTTAAGGAATTTATTCATCACATCAATACATAAAGACATTATTAGCTTATATTCCCTAAAGTAGTAGCGTTGGACTATCTCACCACTCCTAATCTATTTTGGTATTTCTTTATTTCCTGTTCATCTCTGTTACCCACCATTCCCTCTTCCAAACTGACCCAAATACATGACACATTTACTTAACTCTTCCAAACCACATTCCTTCCTTCTTTTAAATTGCTACTTAAGGCACGTCTCCTCAGGAAGCTTTACCAGTTAGCACCACACTTAGCCTCAAACCACCCAGCAAACCACAAACCATTCTTCCCTCACATTCATTCTTATAATTATTGAATTAGTGTCAATCATACGTTGGTTTTTTCTTCCTACTAGATTATAAACCATGTGATACTAACTAGGGACTATGCATAATTTTTACTCTTTTCCCCCAAGCAACTAGTACAGTACACTGCAGCCTGAAGATATTCAATAAATATGAATTGACTAAATTTACTTGGTAGAGAAATTGAAACTGTTACTTTCATTGTGAGGAAATCAACAGAAAATAGAATAATTTCAAGTGTACAAAAACCTCACTAGACTGATCAGCATGCTTATGTCCTTTCCCTAAGTATGTTTTCTATGACCTGTCTAACAAACTTTGCAATATTCATTAAGAAACATAAAATGAATAGCCAAGATTTTCTTCTTTTTTTCTCATGATTTCTTCCAAGTCTTCTAGCACTATTATAAAAGGCAACTATTCTCAGAGTTTATCTCATATAAAATATCCTGTTTATAGTACCTGGAGGAACAGAGATGGGGAAGGGGGGGTGGAGGCAAAGAAAATGGGAAATTCAGATTTTCTGATTATATCTATATGCCAAATATTGTGATCAAGAATGTACCTTGAACTTTAAAATTATTTCCCCCAAACTAACAATAAAGCTCTAGATTTAGGCTGGAATGGCCTTTGGAGGTCATCTAGTTTAACCCCTTCATTTTATAGATGAGGGAAAAGAAGTAAAGTGACCTATCCAAGGTCACACAGACAGAATCTCGTTTAAACCCAGGTGGCCTAACTCTAAATCCAGTGCTCTATATAATGTTTCTTTCTTATGGCAACTTTTGTAAGTTCATGTAAACATATTTATCTTTTCTTGAGGTTATCTTTTTAAATCCTCAAATAATTTTAAATATATCCTTTGAGTAAGGAAGTGTAATAGCAAGCAAAATGGTATTTGTTTTGCTGTTTTGAGGGACTGAGTTTTAGCTAATCAAGTGCCTTTGAGCCTTGCCTTTGATTGTATCAAGGGTCTTTGATTGGAAACAGTATACATTGTATTGCCATTAATAGGCCTAAGAGGGTTTAAAGATCTTCCTTGACCTTAATAGACCTAAGGGAATTTGAAGATCTTCCCTGCCCCTTAATAGGCTGAATGAAATCACATGGGAGCCCATGGTGGGAGGAGATTGCAAAAAGGGTGGAACAGGAAGGAGCAGAAAAGAGCAGGAACAGAGCTAGGAGCAGGCAGAACTGAGAGAGATAATGTTTATGATGTTGTTGCTCTGTTGACCTGTATTACTTTCTCAGACAGAAGTCTTGTCTGTTGTCTGATTTCTCAGACAGAAAGTGAATTGAGATGATAGCACTGGTAATGTGTGTAAGTATTGTTGGAGACCTCTTAAGCTTTGTTTTCCTAGAAACAGAAACTACAAAGGGCTTGGAGTGGAGTAGTCCCTGTGAGCTGAGATATGGAACAGAAGTGGAGAGCTATCTATATGTGAATCCAGGCAAGAGTGGGAGCAGTCAGACCCTAGAGGAGGAGCCATGGGTTTTGAAAGACAGTCTCTAGTTAAGATGAAAGAGGACTTTACTTGGATACTTTGTATTGACTGAGGAGACTGTAACTTACTGTGACCTAGTGATGGATTGTGTTTGTATTTTCTGCTACCCCTTAAAGATGATTATAAGGTATACTGAATAATATGTTTTGTTTAAGACTATGTGGCCACCTTAGTAATAAAATTTTATGTTATGTTGTTGTGAATGTTATGCATTAGTTTTTTTAATGTTATGCTTTAGTTTATTGTTGAATAGATAGAGAGTTCATTATATTATACTATTAGACCCTTGAAGTTATTCACAGCAACAGTCCTCAGGAGAGCTGTTCATAGTTGGCTTTACAGGAAGGCATAGTAGTAGATAGGTTATGTATGTAATGCTATTAGATATAGTCTCTGACCTCAAGGAACTCACCATCTATTTTATTTAAGCTGAAATCTTCATAGCACTTCCTAGCACACATTCAAGCACTGGCTGAATAAAATTTCCAAAGACATTTTATGAAAGTGTTATCTCCATATATACATACAACTCAAGAAGTAACCAAGACTAGGAGGCTCAAAACAAACATGCATACACACACACACACACACACACAGATACACACACACACACACACACACAGAGAGATATACACACACACTCTTAGAAAATGCTAACAGTGACCTTTGTCCACAAAACACTATTCAATTTTGGTTTTTATTTTTAAAAAATTATAAATGGAAAAAAATCAGAGAGACAAGTATTCATTCTTGCAATTTGGATTCTTCCCCTAGAAATACATGGCAGTAGAACTAGACTTAAAGGCTCACAAAATAGCATACAGTTAGGAAACAGATATGTTGTTCACATAGAGAATGGATTAGCCCAACATGCCCAAATTCTTTTCCCATTGATATAGAACCAATTTATTTGCCAACAAGAAATCAGTTCAATTTTTCAGGACTTGTGAATTGGTTGCTTGGTTAATATTTAGAAAAATACCCCTGGGGTGACATTAGAAAAATATTACATATAACACAACTGGCAACAGCCTAAAAAGGCAACAGAAAATTGGCAGGAGAAATAAAGTTGTAATAATGTATTCCCAGAAATTCTATCCATGGTTCCAAGCCCTGCCATTTCCATGTTGATTTATAATTGCAGGACCGGAATTGATATCTCAATTTGCCATGTCTCCTGGAAAGTTAAAATATGAATGATTAATATTGCTTATAATTGTGCATTCACTATAGCTATGGGTATGTGTAAATTAGAGGCCCAAATTGGAGTTGGAGAGAGGGAAGTGAGCTTTTTCAATGAATGTAGATTATCAAATAGTTGCAAACTGAATTTGAAGACCTTTGCTTCACTACATCTAACTGTTCATTCCTTTCATAAGGTTCTCTTTCTTCCTAAGAAATCTATAGTTTGCAAAGGTTGGTGCTCTTGTACCCCTAAAACAACTTTGTATTGATTTTTCTGTGTCCTTGCCATTTTCTCCCAGTAGAATATAAGCTCCTTGAGGGCAAGGTTCATTTTCTTTCAGTCTTTATATTTCTAGATCTATTACAATGTCTGACACATAAGTGCTTAATAAACACTTGTTGAATTTAGTTGAAAGAAATTGATATGAAAAAACTGGAAGGTAAAAATGTTTCTCACAACCTAATATTGTTTCTTGAACAAAATAGTTACTTAACAAATATTTGTCAAATGTTTGAAAATTGGGGCTTTTATCCTAAAAGGCCATATGATCTTTTTAAGGATGCATCTAAAAGAGAATTTTTTTAAAAGTCTAGTGGATGGCTACAACCTCCTAGGTCCATCCTCGCTAATCAATATTTCTAAGCAACAGCTATTTTCGGGCCATTTATGAGAAGTGCAGGGGGAATCTTTTCTGCTGTTGGAAAGCAAAAAAAAAAAAATTAGACACTGTAGGTATCCAAGGCTACGTTGATTTGTATTTTCAGCTCTACTCAGCTACTTCTTCCCTACCTTGGTCTATCCATAATCATTAAATTTCAACCATATACTAATGGTATCCAGGGTTTCACCAAAGGAACTGCCTCTGAGAATGGTGTATTTCTTGGATGTCAGTGAGGTTTGTATTGAGTTGTAAAAGTCCTAAATAGTATAATATTCTGATTTTTAATATTTGATCTCAAATGCTTTATACAACCTAAATGCTTACATAAAGTTTCTGAATGTCACAATGACCCTACTAAAGTGTTAAGCACTCTGAGACATGTGGTGTCATTTCAAAGGTGGGAGGTTTCAAGGCTTTCAAAAGCTTCAAGGCTAATTCTTCCAAGTGAATGTTGTAGGTTTGTAGACAGTGGGGTTGAAGTCTCTGTCAAGTGTAGTAGACACCTGAGAAGAGAGGTAAAGTATATACTCCACTCGGTTGTGTTTTAATAATTAGCATTTACTCACAGCATTTTAATGTTTGCAAAGTGCTTATAAATAGTATCTTCTTTTATCCTAAGAACAACCCTGGGAAAAGGGTGCTATTATGATCCCCATTTCTTCTCTATAAAATAGGAATCATAATAGCACCTTTCTCCCAGGGTTATTCTTAAGATAAAGGGAGATAATATTTATAAGCACTTTGCAAACATTAAAATGCTAATTAATAATTTAGTGATAATTTAGTAATTGGCAATTACTAAATTATTAAATCATTCTAAACTAAATCCTTATCACATCCATAAAATTTATGCTTTGCTTCTGGAGTAAGAGCCTGCTCCACACTGTTCCTAAGAGTTTATCAGAGTAAAGGTGTTCATTCCCTGATTAAATATCTTCCTTTTAATTCTATGATCTCTCTCTCTCTCTCTCTCTCTCTCTCTCTCTCTCTCTCTCTCTCTCTCTCTCTCTCTCTCTCTCTCTTTCTCTCTCTCCCTCTCCCTCTCTCCCTCTCTCCCTCCTCAATCTGCCATGGAACCTGGGGGATTTCTTCTAATTTTTCCCAGAAGTCTATACTTAATCCAGTATTTTAAGCTGTCTGCCCTCATGGACTACCTTGCCGTTTACCTAGAAGCCTCTTAAAATAGATATACTTCCTGTCTTTGTGTCCCCAACTTGACTTCACAATAGTCTCTAATCTGATGTTTTATTTATAATTTTTAATGAAAGTCTTTCCAGCTTCTTTACAGATTTCTTTAAGAGTATAAATGTTTAAGTGCTTTTCTGAACATTTAAAATCAACCTGAACAAAAATTAAAATATTACTAAATTGAACGATTTTTCTTATTGTAAAGCTTCTAAAATATTGAATAAGTAAAAAGCATGAACCATAACAAAATTGTAAATAGGATAAAAAGTTCCTTACTACAGAATGTATTTTGTTTCTAAATTGGACCTTCCCTCAATTTTGTTGATGTGACAAAGATGATCCAATATAAGGCAAAAAAAGTTAATTCCTATGAAAATCACAATGAAATTATTTTCTTTATCCTTCTAAGACAGAAGAATGCTGAGAAAAATAATCTATCATAAGAAGAAAACATTATTAAAGGATCTTCTTGTATTACCATCGTGTAGGTCATTAGGGAAATATTTTTAGAAGATAAAAAAATTTAATGCATAGTTAACTTGAAAACCCAGTATTTTTATTGCCCAGACTAGAGAATGATCTTGTACACAGAAATTTTCTCAAATATAAAATCATGATATCTTGGAGGATGAAATATCCTATATTTGATTGAAAATGAAGAAAAGTCAAAAATAACTTCCAAAGAGAGAATTTGTTTTGAAATAGAGGGAATATAAACCATAACTTTGCTTAGGAAATCATTTCACACAAGAGACAATTTAAAGATTTCATGGAATAACTTGACAGGAAGCCTAGATAATGAATCAGTGCTTGTCCATTTTTTCCTGTGTTTATCCCTTGGCTTTGTGACTTCTGAATCCAACATGATCCACAAACACATACAGTGTTCTTACAGTAAGTTCCCATAGGCTGAAGGACTTGGTTTTGCTTAGACTAGGTTTTATTTGGCAATGTGCACTAGAATATGTAGCTTGTTGCAACTAAAGCCCTGTTTACTGATTTATTGCTCCAATCTGCAAAAAGCTCCCATTTCCATTTTTTGAAATTTGTTTTAAATCTGCACCGAAGTCCTGAGAAATGCACACAAGGGGCAAAGCATCTGTGGTCACTGGTTTTAAAATGAACAGCCAACCATTTTTGCAATTTTCCACAAATGGGCCAACACAGTATGCAACTTGATTCTCAATTCTGGTCTTATAATTGACAAAAGAATTTGTTTTTGACAACAGAAGGTAGCCTACACACTATTAATATGAGCTCTCCATAGCCTATGCCTAAAAACAATAGAATGATTCTCTTCTCTACATATCAGAGTTACACATTTCCAGCTGTATTAGAGTCCTTGGCAACTATTTCACATGAAATGGTTCACCAACTGTTCTCTTTCATTACAATTTAGACTGAAATACAGTTAAAAAAAACATTTTCCTCATTTGTAAACCCTAGTAAAGAAAAGAATAATCTAGAGTTACTTTGTATCGTTTCTATATTTTTGAAGCTACATCTACACAATGTTGAAAACAATGACTTCAAAGTGGAAAAATGCAGTCAACCTATTGTTTCATCTAAGCAAAGCCATATAATTGGCTTGGTGAATTTTTATGACTAAACTTACTTGCCTTTGGCATTCTAGCAGCTGACACAACCTAAATTAGAACTGTGCAGTTTGGGCCTCTTTCAACAATGTCAGGAAGATGTCTGATAGTCAGACTGTTTTTCTTACATTTCTTCCATTTAAAGCTACCTAATCTTAAGAGTTAGCAAGTATTTCTTATCTTTAAGGGTGATGCTATCTTTAATTAGTATACAAAGGAAGGAGAAACTTCTAGTGGTCTATAAAATAATTAGGTAACTCTCTGTGATGCTGAAGTATAACTCTGAAATTTAGTACAGGAAATAATAGTAGAAAATGTCATTCATTTAACTATTCCCCAATGAGCACTTACAACAGAATGACTTTGATGTCCCCAGCAGACCTATCACATTCCATGATACGCTAAGAAAACCGAAAATGTCAAATGAAATTATGTTGATAGAGAAAATCCTATGTCCTTAGAGAACAGCAAATACACACAATCCCTGCATGACATTCCACTACTGTAGCAGTCAGCACCCAAGAAGGCTAGACTAGATGCCCCAAGCATAATTTGAAACATTTCAGGATCACCTTTTTATATAGAAATCGTGCAGAAAAATGTCAAGCTCTAGTTGAAGATTATGGACCTTAAAAGATACAGAGATTTACAACAAGAAACAATGCAAAAACAAGCCATAAAAGTTTTCTGGGAAGATATTTGTTGATTTTCTGTAACAGTCCCTTAACAATTTTCTAAAAGCAAAATAACCGGGTTGTGTTTCACTTTCAAGTTTTTCCTAATCTCTCTAAGCACTTTCAAGACTTGCTGTTCCATTTTTAAAATGAAAGTGGGAGAAGTGGTATGATTTCTGCTTTGGTTGACTAGAAGAGTTTCAAAAATTATATAGCTCTTCATATGTTTATGAAAAAATAATAATGAAATGAATTCAGCATATAAATATGGGTTTCTCCAGTTTGGGGTTCATGGCTTGTCCAAATCCCTGTTAAAATCGCTGAGTATACACCCATTTCTTTGAATAATGGGAAGAATTATTCAAATGATGCTCTGTGGTCCCAAAGAAAAACATTCCCTTAGAAGAAAATGTTTATGTTTTAACAAAGGCAAAAAGAGAAAGGGGAAGCCATTTTCTATAAAGAACTCTTGACATGGCTCAAAAATAATTAAAGGATTTAAATTTAACTAGTTTATAAATTGCTACTTATACAAAATGGAAAAATAAAAACATTTTTGGACTATGCATACCAAAAAAAAGGGTTTTAGAGGATTTCTTCTGTTGCCTAATGGATGATACAATTTACAATAGAGAACAATTTATATTTTATTGGGTTCACGTCCAAATTCTTTAAAATACATGGAAGAAAAACTCAATTGACTTTTATATTTCCAAGATGGTATTAATATCTGCTATCCTTATCAGAAATATCTTCCCTACCTTACCTTCTTTTCAGTCAGAATAAAAGAAAATAACCCCAAAAGAGTAAAACTATCCACTTTTGCAGTTTTTTTCCTTGAATTTTATATCAAATTGAAATTAATCATGATCTGGCTACATTACTACATGTAATTTTTTGTCCATTTGCTGAAATTCACAATTCTTTTTGGGAAATGTGTTCTTCAAAAAGAAAAAAGAAACTTTTCCCAAAAAGATTCCAATTCTGTTCATTTATATGTGGAAAAAAATTCTCCTACAAACACATTTTCATCAAAGGTTACATTTTTTTCTACAAATGAAATTGCTAATTTTGTTAAGATAATAAAGCACAAATTCCACACATTCATTATTCTTTTACCACAATTATTTTCTTTACATGAAGAGAACAGCTCAATAAATCTATCGTTTAAGTAACAACATCAATGTTTTCCATTAGGATCCCCATAGCAAACAAGACATTAATGTTGCCACTAGCAGTAATGCCCCTATAACTAAAAATGGAGAGTCATAAGTTGCAAATGAGATGGTCTTTCTAAGAAATTCCAGGAAGCAGTCATAGTATGACCTGAAAGTTTAATGAATGATAGAATTTGTATCAAAAGATAAAATTGGGACAGGGAAGGACTTCAGTTAATCTTTGGATTGGTGGAGGGCACATTTAGCCCTCCTAATGAAGACACTTCCACAAACACAAAACCTTCACATTTCAAAACATTTTTAGGGAACAGATTTTGCATCCTATTTGCATATGGAGTTCCAAGAGAGTCTTGCACACTTTTTTCTAAGCATCATGAGTAAAGACCCTACTTTCAAACCTTGCTAAATCAAAATCCCCTCGCTGTTTGATTAAGTGGCCCATTTGAAAGTCAGAACACTTTCTTTCAAACTTGTTTGCCTTTTTCCCCCCTTTCTCCAGCATTTCTCTTTCTCTTTCGTAGCTGGATTATGAAGCATTGTTTAACTCTTCTGGCTGCTGCTGTCAAGGGCTACAATAAAGAAGAAACCTCTAATGGGCTAGAGTCCACTCCCAATCCTTTTCCCTTAAACACATTTACCATTATCCATCCTGATGGCTCCATATGATTAATACCATCATTTGTAGTCAATGAAATTGATTCTTTCACCACCTCCAAAACCTTTCACAAGAGAAGGCCTAGCAATGTGGGGGAACAAAGGTGATTTCATTTCTTTAAGAGCAAGAAACAAATTCAGCAAAGGAAACAAAGAATGTTAACCATTTTGGTATAAGAAAAGGGGGTTTCTGGACAGAGAGCAAATTGATTCATCGTGTGTGTTTATTGCCGAGATCTACTCTAGTTATGGCTAATTACACAACAAAACATTTCCCACTTCAACTGGGTTCCCCTCTGCACCTTAGCCAGCAGCATTCCTGAACAACATGGAGAGTATTTGCACAGTATTTGCAATGAACCATACATTGTGGGTAATTTATCATCATCATTTAAAGCATCAATCTCTTCACCTTCTCTATAGTGGAATTGTTCACCAAGAGAAAAACCTGCAGGAACCCTGCAAATCAGCCTTGTCTATGGCTACCCAAACATCTTTATTAATTTTAAAAAAACAATGAATAGAACAGAGACACAAATAGACCAGCTTTCCCCCTCCTGTCCCTTTTTTCCTTTCTCACCTTGGCTTCTTCTTTCAGCACATAAAAATCCTCTTCTTCAGGGTTTAGAGTTGTTCTC
Source organism: Gymnobelideus leadbeateri (assembly GCA_011680675.1). Classification (NCBI taxonomy): domain Eukaryota; kingdom Metazoa; phylum Chordata; class Mammalia; order Diprotodontia; family Petauridae; genus Gymnobelideus; species Gymnobelideus leadbeateri. The sequence continues at coordinate 377,659 of WOXC01005991.1, forward strand.
AAAAAATAGCCCTCAGCTACATGCCTTTCGTTGCCTTTTCTCCTTTTTCCTGCCTGAGTAAAAAATTCCTCTGGCAAATGACATTTCTGTCTGAATTGATTGCCCAAGCCTTTAATTCTAACATTTCAATACATGGACTTGGGGAGATTATAGATGTGTCGTGTTTCATGGACTTTTCATTGTGATAATTTAGGTTTAGATTGCTGATAATGTTGGGGCATTGTACAATATATAGTCTGACAGCGGTCATAAAATGGACATTTGTTACTGCATTGTGTTTCATGTTGCTTAATGGTGTCCACAAATATTTGCAAAACATAAAAAATACTGATATTTTAATGATGCAGTAGGATTGCATCAAATAAAAGGCACTTTAGCTGTAGCTATATGACAAGAAAATTTACTGCATGCCAATAGGAGCAGAATTTAAATGAAAAGCCCTATAGAAAATAATTCTTTGTTTCTTGGAGGTTTATATGTATGTGTGTGTGTTTTTATTGGTGTGCTAAATTGATTATATGCAGCACATGGCATCATTTCCTTTACATAGAATTTTGATAATTTCCAGATGTTTTTATTTTAAATTTATAATTTTGATGAAGAATAAAGTTATTCACATTAGGTTTCTATTTTCACAAGTTTTTCGATGTAACATGACTGCCCAACCAAAACCCAGCTAATAGTCATCGGATCACGGAATCTAGAGCAGTAAGAAAACTTGGAGATCATCTGATTCACCCCTAGAATTTTAAAGTTAAAGCTTGGAGAGGAAAAATAACTTGTATATCATCTTTAATTGTGGACAAATTATATCTTTTTTATATCTATGTCAATAGGTAGAGAGATACACAGGGACAGAGACACAGAGAAAGACAGAGGCAAAGATGGACAGAAAAGAGACACATAGAGAAAGATAGAGAGCCCATGAAAGATGTATCTTCCATATTTAGAAAATAAAGTCTTGTCATATTCGAAGAGAATTTTACAATGGTGATGACAATCTACATTCCTGAGAGCTATCCTCGGTGGATTGCGCTCTTTTCCACAATATATCAGTGGAAAGATTGTTCCATACTTCTAGCTACCCAATCATTTTAAGCCTGACTTTCTTAGTTGTTCTTCTATTTTTACTCACAGTCTGTCCTTTGCTTTAAAGGATTCACCCATCTGTGACTGTTGCTCTCTAGGCTGGTCAGCCCACTACAGTTATTTTCCAGCAGTCCTCTGCTATATCTCATCATTTGATATTAAGTCCCAGCACGTCCTTCTGTTATTTCTCCTGCCCACCCTGCTCGTGGTTACCCCCATTTTTGGCTCATGGTGTAGCCTGTGTTGTCATCCATTCTCCACACATGTCCGCCCCTGCAATATTGGGTTGCAGAAAGTCTTCCTTTGGGGATGGTAGGCTGGCCATGATCCAAGATCTTGTGAGTGATCCTGTTTGACGTTTAATGCTAAGTGTGGTCTGTTGACGATAATGAAGAAACTCCCAGAAATGCCCAACTGATAGTATGTCCAGGCCTTGCAGCTATAGAGGTTAGATACCACCACCATTCCTTAGACCCTACTCTTGGCATGGAGCTTGATACCCTATTAGCTCCTTTCTCTGCCCCTCCCCGCTGCCCCCAAAGGACACATTAGACTTCTTGCTTTAACTATATTTTCTTGCTACTGTGTGTTCATATTTTTCAAGTGCCAGAATTCGAAGTATCTCTGGCTTTGTATCTAAAACATCAAAACACTAAGCTTCTTTGGTTTACAAAATGTTCAATTACTCTTTGAGCATTGTGCAGGCAAAACGATTGATGGATTTGCTGAAGTCTTCCTCTCATTAACCAGTTCTCAGGGCATTATAGACCATGTTTCAGCAACAGCTTGCAGTTGTCTCATCATGAAAATTTACAGTAAGTTTTTTAGTTTCCCAGGTACAGGTTGGAACTGTATGTGGACTTATATTTGGTCAATAAATGGTACTTTCCAAGATGCTATGTTTCATCTAGAAGGAATGTGAACTATATTGAAAACTTTCTTCCTGTTTAAAAGTGCTTTTATTTTGGCCTCTACATTTACGTTTTTTTGTTGTTTTTCAGTCATGTCTGACTCTTCATAAACCTATTTGGGATTTTCTTGGCAAAGATACTGTAGTGATTTGTCATTTCTTTCTCCAGTTCATTTTACAGATGAGGAAATTAAGGCAGACAGGGTTAAGTGCTAGTTAGTACCTGAGGTTGGATTTGAACTCAGGCCCTCTTGACTCCAAGACTGGCACTCTAACCACTATGTCACCTAACTGCCCACATCTCTTTTTTTAATTTAATTTTAATACAATAATTTTTAATCTGTATTATGTGGAGCATATTAAAGTTCAACCAAAAGAGAGTCTTGAGAATAATTCATTCTGTATCCTACACCAAAAATAATTAACCATTGTTCCTCTTGGGTATTGGTCTAGAATTAGAATATCTAGAATATCAACTCCTCTACTAATGTCCTAGACTGATACCTAATTGTGTCATGGAGACAGCCCTTGCTGAAAATGGATCATACAAGTAGAATACAAGACCTAAGAGTTCCTACCTAATTAAACAGGCTTAGCCTAATGATTAATTATCATCCAAGGATGAGCCTAACTTAATATGGAGAAGATTACCACCAACACTTTTCCCATAAGGTAATAAATATATTTTGGTCATTGAAACTCATTGCAACCATCTACTAAGGGGTACTAAGGTTGCAAAATGTATAGGTGGAGAGAGTACCCCTACTGCAATATAATCACAAATCAGTAACATATGGTCTTTCACAATAAATTGCTTGGGACAATAAGAACTCTAGACACTTGCCCAGAGTCCCCCTAGTATGTGTTATAGGCAGAAATTTATCCAAGTTCCTCTTACTTCTAAACCATCCCACTATCTACTACATAATGTTTCTCTTTGAGATATATATATATAGTTTATATGTGTCTATAAAGAGAGAGAGGTATGTATGTATACACATACACATATATATGTGTGATGTATATATGTCTGTGTGAATATAAAATATGTAAATGTATTTTATAAAATATACAAGTAAATATGTATTTATATTAAAGCATATGTGACAACATATTTACAAATATATATTAAAGTATATTTATGTGTATGTGTATATAAATATATGTACAGATAGATAGATAGATAGATAGATAGATAGATAGATAGATAGATGGATGGATTGTAGAGTAAGAAATCCAGCATTTCATCTCCAGGATGTCACAAAACAAATTAAAAAGATAAATGAAGATAAATATTGGCACAATAACATATCCTAGAAAGGAAACATCCAAGGAAATTGTTGAAGTGTCTAAGACACTCCATCTCTTAGCTCTGGTCATTTTCTCTGGTTGTCCTCTTTTTCTGGAATGCTTTACCTCCTCAACTCTGTCTACTGGCTTCCCTAACTAAAATCCCATTTTTTACAGCAAGCCTTTCTCAATCCCTCTTCATTCTAGTGCCTTCCCTGTGGTAATTATTTCCTATTTGTAGTAGCTTGTTTGTATTTATCGGTTTGCATGTTGTCTCCTCCATTAAACTGTAAATTCCTTGAGGGCAAGGACTGTCTTTCATCCCTTTTTGTATCTCCATTGCTTAGCACAGTGCCTGATAAATATTGATTAAGTAGTATGAATTATTATAGAGTTCTTGGAATATTGGAAATTTGATGCACATTTAAAAAGAACCCCTAGTGAGTATCTGCTTTAATCCTTGCACAAAGCTCTTGAAATTTTCATGGAAGCAATTATTACAGATGCTCCCTTCCCCCACTTCTACTGATGAAGACAACAGTATTTGTCATCCTATGTAATTTTATCTATATCTTTCTTTTAATGTCCTATAAAGTAACAATAACAAAACCAACAAACATTAATTAATGCCCATTGTATGCAGAACACTGTACTAAACAATTTAGGAGATCCAGTGCTTAGAGAATGCAAGTTCATTGTCTTTATAGGAGATTATAAACATGGTGGGGGCAGTGGGAAGGTAGACAACAACAGACATTGCTATAGTATCAGAGTACATTGGAGAATTACAGAAGAAAGTGTAAATTGAGGTCAGACAGAGAATATAATTACTAACTGGAAGATTCAGGCAAATCTTATTATAGGACATAACTTTTAAGCTGGCCTATAAAAGCTGCATAGCAATTCAACTGCTGAAGAGGAGCAGGGAAGGAATTCTAGCCATATAGGGAACCATGTGAGCAAGGAGGTATAAGAACATAGTGTCTGTTCATGAGAGGGCAGAGAAATTGTAGTTTTACTAGAATGTAAAGTATGTGGAAGGGAATAATATGTAATTATTCTAGAAAGGCAGGGCACACCAGATTGTGGAGAGTATGAGAATGACAGGCAGAAAAATATGAATATTAACAGAGTTTCTAAAATTTTAAGTGGCAGAGTAACATGACCAGACTGATACATAAGTAAGATTATTACAGGTGGGATGGGAAGGCTGGATAGGAATGGGAAGAAAATGGAGTCATAAAGGCCTACAAAGGGGAAATTCTATTACTCCAGACTAGTGGGAATTAGGGTCTGTACTGAAAGGGATCCAATGGTAACAGAGATAACAGGAGCAGTACTGTCCAGGTAGAATAGTGAGGACCTTGTGACTAATTGCATATTATAGGTGAGGGAGAGAAGAGTTAAAGATCATGACAAATTTACACACATGGTAGGCTATCTGAACGGTGGTACTATAAGAAAAAATAATTAAGTCAGAAGAAGGCACAGATTGGGGAAGAGGTGGAGGTAGTAATGAGTTTAGTCTGAGAAACATTTTCGAGGTGCTGATAGAATATTCATTGTGCCCTTTAGGTACTTGGGGAATTGGGTTTGGAACTTGGAATAAGAGACCAGGCAGGACATACAAGTTTGGGAGTTATCTGTATAGAGGTGGTAGTTGAAGCAATGGAGGTGGATGAAATTGCTAATGGAAATAATGTAGTAAGACATGACAGCCAAGAACAGGCCCCTGGGGAAAATCCACATCAACACTTAGGGAAGAAAAATGAGGACCCTCAAAAAGGAACCAGAGAAAGAAGAGTTATCTCTCAAACTCATGGAAAATAGGTGTTTCTCAGATACATTAGTAAACTGTGATGACCAGGGGCAGGTAGGTGTGCAGATAGAGTGCTAGACCTAGAGTTAGGAAGACCTGAATTCAAATCTAGCCTCAGACACTTACTAGTTGTGTGACCTTAGGTAAATCTCTTAACTCTGTTTATCTCAGTTTCCTCATCTATAAAAATGCGCTGGAGAGTCTTTACCAAAAAAAAAAAATACCAAATGGGGTCACAAAGAGTGAGAAACAACTGAAAAGAATAAACAAATAAAAACAAAGAATGATCAACAATGTCAAAACTTTCAAAGGTCAAGGAGAATGAAAATGGGGAAAAGACCAATTGATTTGGTCATTGAGATATTGGTAACTTTACAGAGAGCAGTTTCAATATGTAACAGGTTAATAAGTGAATAAGTAGAGAGAAAGTAGAGGCATATGTATAACTTTTTAAAGAAGCTTAGCAGTAAAGGAGAGGAGAAAGAAGGGTAGAGATTAATGAAGGCAAAAGTAGAAGCAATATTGTTATTAGAAAATGTTACAGAACAACTGTAGGAAAAAATAATATGGATGGGGAGTTTGAGGAAAATATCACAGATCTGGCACAGAGGTATGATAGAAGTGATGGGAGACTTAAATGATCAAAAAACATGCCACACCTTTTTTCTGCCAAAAAAGAGAATCTAATAAAATCATATTTTGCTTTAATAATATTTTCTTTCCAAAAAGTGGGCATAATTTTCACCAACAAGAAGGACCTTTGTGGAAATAATGAAAACTTTTGTGGGGGGAGAGAACTTTAGAACTACTCAATCTTAAATTAGTTTGTGATATAGAAGGTGAAGAAAGTCAGGTCTAACATGAATCTTAGAATAGAGAACGACAGATTTTAGAAGGTTCAGAGAAAAGATAGGATCCCATGTATTACAATTCTATAGAAGACATTAGCTGAGCAGGGATGGGAAATGCTCAAGAATAAAATTCTGAAGTCAGAAAGAACAACAATTCTAATAAGAAGGAAGAAAGGGAATTAGTTGTCTGAAGAGATCAATGTGGATGCATAAGAACTCACAAACAACTTTTAAAAGACACGTTTGGAAGATGAAAACAAAATCATAGGATGAATAGTAAAAACAGTGTCAGTGCTGGGAGTGCTAAATCTCAGAATGAGCTAAGGGCAAAAAGGGTGTTTGGGTTTTTATAGCTATATCTGGGAAAGGGGGAGACTCAAAGAATGAACATGGGTACTACTTAAGGTAGATGGAATTATAATAATAGATGGTAGAAAGAAGATAGAGCTACTCAGTTCTTGTTTTGCTTTTGTTTTATCCACTAAAGAAAATAATCTTTGGACTGAAAAGGATCGAGTAAAAGTAGCTAATTGAGAACTGATACCTAAGATAAGTAAAAAGATTAAGTAATAAAAGAATATCTAGCTTCTCTTGATGAGTTCAAGTTAACTGGAACAGATGAATTGCATTCTTGGACTTAGACAACATGATTGCTGAGCCACTGTCTGTGATCTTTATAGATCACAGAGTAGAAGAAGCAACATAGGATTATAGGAGTGTGGACATGCTAATTGTCAAAAGGAGAAGAGAATGGAGTTTGTTAAATATAGACCAACAGGCTACGATTTTTTGATTCCTGGAAAAATTCCATAGTCTATTAACATAGAGACAATTAGTGAACAGTTACAAAAGGAAAAAATATTTACAAAAAGCTGGAATGGTTTCATCAAAAAAGATCATTCCTGATTAACCTTATTTCCTTTTTGACAGAACTACCAATTACTTTGGTAAAGCATTTGATAAAAATTTATCATGCTATTCTTATGGCTGGGTTAGATGACAGCATTAAATGGAATCAGAACTAGATAAATGACCAGACTGAAAAAGTATCATTGTTTAATGTCAACTTCCAAGGGATCAGTATCTGACTCTGCTATTTAACATTTTTATCAATGACTTGAGTAAAGGCACAGATAGCATCCTTATCAAATTTGTTGATGCAACAAAGCTAATGCACTGAATAAGTGATCAAGAATTCCAAAACAATTTGACAGACTAGAATTCTGGACTAAATAAACCTAAGCAGCTAAAATTTTATAAGGATAAATGGAAAGTCTTATGTTTGGTTCAAAAAATCAACTTCAAAGGTATAAGATGAGGGAAGAATAAATAGTAGCTCAGCTGAAAATACATCTGGGAGCTAGGCTGGCTAGGCAGGCTAGAAATAACTGAGATGGGATGGTAGCTGGATGGCTTAGAAAGATCAAAGAAAGGATTTTTTTATAACAGACAATTCATCCTATTTACATGCAGAAGAGGGAAAGATTAAGGATGCATGCAAAAGAAGATATGATTGCTAGAGCCAGGAAAGAGAAAGAAACAGGATCATGGGGATAATATAAGGATTAGTTTTAATGAGTAGAAGGATGACTGTAGACTTTTATGATCAGAGGAAATAAAGGTGATGATGTTCATATAATGTGTGTCCCTCACACCTTGACTTCTTACATCATTTTCCTCTAGACCCAGACTGATGATGGTTCATGAAGAGAAAATGGCAAAACTTTTTTCTGAGGATCCTGACACACACAAGAGCACAACTGTACTTTCTCCCTCAGCCTTGGGGAATCACATGACCACAATGGACAGTAAGACACACAATAAGATAGAAGGGCACAAAATTAGTTTGCTTATGCAAAGCATTGGTTAACTCTTCTTTGTTCTGCTGCCCTTGACAACTATTACCTTGAGTTTTGGTCTTCCTGGCTTCCTTGTGGTGGACTAGAGATCAGTACTGCAGAGGCAACCCAGATATTAGAAAAAAGATGGAGACTGATTCAGATATGGACAATTTGGATTTCCCTTCCTATTATTCTTGAAGATCTATGAGGGTAGGATGGAGGAGTTCCTTCCATTTTCACTATATTCAATAAGCTATATTATTACAATATGCAAATTTTCTGAATCTATGGTAGTAGAGAGATGTGACTGGGGTTCCTGGCTATAGGGTGACCTATAGGATGGGGACACAGGAACTCTACACAGACCACTGACTTCATACTTAAATATTTCAAATAATTTTCCATTTCATCCCCTAGATTAATTTGTGGGCCCACCAATGGGGAGTGAGGGAGGAAGAAGTTAGTCTAGGCATCTACAGGGTGAGTCCACTGTTGGACTGTAGGGGTTTTTGTAAGTCTATCCCAAGCATGCCCCAGAGAGACTTTTCTAAGATCATTAGACTTGTGCCTCAAAGAGAATGCTATCTGGTAGGAAAGTTAATATTTTTCTCCTTCACTGGATAATTAATGCCATGAATAGTATCTTCATATAGGCTTAAGAAAGGAAGAACTGGTGCCACACAATCAAAAGGCACCAGACAAAGGGCTTACAAGGGTTAGAGTGAAGGAGGTGCTGGTAAATGTTTAACATCCAGATCACTGAAAAGTACATACATACAACACTTTTAAGTTTAATTTGCATTACCAACATTTTCTCCACCACTTCCTTAAGTCTAGTAGTCAATCAACAATACAAAAATTAAGCATTAATTTGTAATACTTGAAAATTTCTGAAGTATAAATGTTCATGCTGAAAATTTAGCAATTGGTTCCCATGAGCCAGTTGAGCTGGTTCCAGCACACTCCTGGACAGTTATCACATTGACAGCATAAGAGGACTGAAGGAAAGGAAGTGAGAGAATATATTATGCATGGTCTCAATAATTTCAGTGAAGAAATTTGTTATTATTCAATGTTCTTGAGATTTTCCTCTGATTCTTTAAATGTCTTTAAGATAGCGATTTAATACTTGGACTACATACCTAATGTCTCTTATTCTTGCTGCTGAATAAACTTTTCTTGCATACAATATCTTCAATTAACCAAAACAGTAATTTTCCTAACATTTGTCATTTCTATAGATTCCATTACCCAAATCCAAATTGTTCGAAATAATTACAAAGCATCTTCCTCAAAGTATGAATTGATTTCTTATATTCCTATTGGGAAAAATCAAATAAGATGTAGTTGTGGGTGACAGCTCAGAAAATAGGAGCACCTCTGCCTTTAAAAATATTGCCAAATAGCAGCTTTATATATTTTGTCTTTTGCTCAGGCTTGAAAAATAAATGCTATTCAAATAATTTTTCTGTATTTCTCTACATGTGATAGAGCTAGGGGATCAACTTAGAGGGCAGAAGAGGAGATTTTGCCCAGGCTCTTTGGATTTAAAGATAAATCCCTCCCCTTCTTCAAAACACACTTGGAAATGAGGAGCTTTCAGTGTCTATGGTGCCAGAGCAACATCTGCCTTTATGCAGCAGCATGTTATATGGGAATGTTTTTGTTTGTTTTAGTGGAAAATGTATGAGATTAAGGGGCTTGTAATCCAATGAACCCCTTACTGGATCAAGTCTTGGTTTCTATGCTTTTAAACTGTGTTAAAGGCAAATCAATTACTGTCACTGAACCTCACGTTCCTCATCTGGAAAACGACTGTAATATTTGCATATAGCAAACCTTCTCTTGGTGCTCATGTCTCTAATCATTCAATATCACCTTTGCTGATTTTTCATCCTGAAGCAATAAGATCTAAATTCAAATCCAGCCTTAGACACTCACTAGCAGTGTGACCCTGGATGAGTCACTTAACCCTATCTCACTTTCCTCAATTGTAAAATAGTGATCACAATAGCACCTATCTCCCAGAGTTGTTAAAGGATCAAATGAGATGTTTGTCAAGCCCCTACCATAGTGCCTAGCACATGATAGGCACTTAATAAATGTTTATTTCCTTCCTTTTTTGTTTCCTTTTTCCTTCCCTTTTTTCCTTCCACCCTTCCCTTTCCCTAACACTTAATATAGGTACTCCCCACTGGTCAGCCGTTGGCTCTCCTTTTCTTTCTCTACACTCTCTTTAGAGTGTGTAGACAACAATATTGTCTATGTTGACAATATCATTTGCTCTTATAACTTCAACTGTCACCTCTCTGCACAACTCCCAAATAACCATCTCCATCTTCTTTTCTATATATTACTCCAACCGTTAGAAGTTGTCATGAAGAAAGAACTTTTCAAAATATAAGTACTATAAAAATATGAATTGTTACTTTGCAAATATTTTCCAGTGTAATCAATGTACTGGATTTATCCTTCTTGTCCAATTTCCTCCATTCCTAAGGCACCAAACCCAAATGTTACCCCCAGCATAGAGATTTCTGGAGAGTCTTCAATGGAGAAATTCCATCATCATCATTCTATCCCTTTTTCCTGGGTTTGGAGCGTGGATTCTTAAGTATTCACAACAATGAATGCGTTTTTAAAAACATGTATTTTGATAACTATATCACAATATTTAAGATTGTACAAATTTAAAAAAAAAGATTGTACAAATTTATAATCCTACATGTTTTACTTTTTCTATGAAAGACATTATTCTGAGGCATGGGTCCATAGGCTTCACCAGATTGCCAAAGAGGTCCATGGTAAAAAAAAAAAAAAAAAACAATGTTAAAAACCCCTGGTTTTAAGGTTAAGAGAACAAATCAACACATGAGACAGAAATTTATATTTCTTTAAAACATACTGCATAAAAATCCTTAAAAGCAGTTTGAGGGGGCGGCTAGGTGGCGCAGTGAATAGAGCGCCGGCCCTGGAATCAGAAGGATCTGAGTTCGGAGCCGGCCTCTGACACTTAATCCGCACAAACAAAAAAAAACCTAGCCGTGTAACCTTGGGCAAGTTACTTAACCCCAATTGCCCTAAAAGGGGCGGCTAGGTGGCGCAGTGAGTAAGAGCGCCGGCCTCGAGTTTGGATGACCCGAGATCAGATCCGGCCTCAGAAAATGAGCACCCATGCATAAATCAAATGACTAGCCGTGTAACCTTGAGCAAGTTACTTAACCCCAATTGCTTTAAAAAAAAAAAAAAGCAGTTTGAGCAAGAGGTAGCCTAGAAGTAGTTTCACCACTTCCACCTCTGCTGTTATCAGCAAAGAGCCCCAAATGAGTAAATATTAACAGTGCCAAGAAAATGGAAATTTAAAAACCTGATCCACCGGGAAGTACTTACAAAAAATAACTGAAGTTCATCCCACAGGCTGGTTGCTCCTGACCCTCAGAGTGTCTTCCATTAAGTACTCATTCATCTTAGCGCCTAAACAGGTGGCAGCTACTAGCTTAGGAACCCCAGGGCAACCATGTGTTTAGGCCTGAACTTCCAGAATTAGCCCCACTGCCCAGAGCAGACTGAGGTCCCATCATTCCAGGCATTTCTGACCCTATCTTTCTTTCTCCAGCATCTCCCTGCTTCCATCCTGTGTCTGTCCCACTTAGTGGCTAGTCATGAATATTGGGGGTGGGGAGAAAGCAGGAAAAAGAGGGAAGGGGAGGTATTTCTGTTTGGCTTTTTTATTTACTTTTTAAAAAATCTCATGCATTGTCCAAGAGGCACTGAGAAGGTACCAAGAATACAGGTGGGCAAAAGAATCTAAGAAGTACAGGGTATGATGAAAAGAATCAATCAAATTTATAGCTGAAAAGGACCTCAGAGGTAATCTAGTACAACACCTTCATTGTATGGATGTTAAAATGTCTCCTGAACCAGAATGCTCTAGTTCATGGGGAAAATAAATCTCATTTCCTTCATTAATAAAACAAGAACAAAGTACATCAAGGAATATTATAGTGCAGGGGTTCTCCAGGTACCAGTGGAGTTCTCTGACTATCCACCTGTCATCTCTAACCCTCACCCTCACTACACAACCAACCCATCTTCTCTTCATAGTTTACCTTTTCTTGACAACATCTTTTACTTCTATTTTTCTTCAGGGTTCCTTTTGGCTTACAGGTTGCAACCTGCTCACACCCATCATTCATTTCTCCATTCCTCTTTGTATGATATCCATTCTTAATTCTTCAGAGATTATTGTATTCCAAGTTCTGCTTTCATGCAGAAATGCCAGTAGAATGTACAAAAAATGTGTGTACATATATTTTATATGTATGCATATATATGTGCATACATGTGTGTGTTTATAGATATACTATATGCATACTGTGTTCACATATGCATATGTGTATGTGTGTGTGTAGAGATATCTTTTTTTTTTCCATGAGAAGCTTTGGGTCATTCAGGGTACTTAACAGGTTCCTAAAGGCAATCATCCATCTGTATTGTATATTCCAAACATATAAACTAAAGGGTGAACTCCCTAGGTTTTCCAATCAAATACATGTCATAATCTGGGGATAGATTTTCTTCATCCATTTCACTTTTCCTATGTGGATGATCAGGACAAACTTTTTTTAAATTACTACAGATCTCTTTCCAGAAGTCCTGAAATGTTTGGAGCTCAAGGCAACCATAATAATGTTATCTGCAAACAGTAGTATCTTGAGTGCTTTACCAAGAAGACCCAGGTTTGAATTCCACATCTGACCCTTATTTATCTATGTGTTCTTGGGCAAGTCACTCAACTGCCTACACCCTAGGCCTCAGTTTCTTCCACTGTTTTCTTTTTTGTAACTGACATAGTTGTCAGTGAGTTTCTAACTGACATAGCTTCTGAGAACCTTCTGGATATAGACATATGATCCTATGTATAATTAACAAGGACACTTTATTCAACTTGGACTCTGCCAACCTTCTCCTCCATCACTGTGGGGAATAACTTTAATAATCATAAACCTCCTTGTTTTATTCCTCATCTGACTTTTATGATCAGAGGGTCCAAGAACAGGGTCATAACTTTGGATGTCTTTCAAGGACTCTTGACTAATTTTGACACAATGGAAGACAAGTTATTAGAAAAACCTTTTTAATGCACACACAAACAAAAACCTAGCCGTGTGACCTTGGGCAAGTTACTTAATCCCAATTGCCCTCCAAAAAGCAAAAAAAAAGAAAAAAGAAAGAAAGAAAGAAAAAAGAAAAACTTTTAATATGGCATTATGCTCAGTTTTGATTTTTTTGTTGTTGAGGTTTTTTTTCTCTTTGGTAGTCAACAAACAGGCACAGTGGGATACATTTTTCAGGAAGCTGAAAAACATAAAAAGACAATCCACTGTTGAATACTTCTTGTCAATCCCAATTGTTTCCTACTTATACCCTCATTAAGGACATCTTCAATTTCTGTATAGATGACTCTCATAAAACTTTTATGTAGGTGAGAGTAGGCATATTTCTTGGTCACCTTTTTAGAGCATTAAAAAGGTCTGAGGTTTTTCCTGCCTTTTCTATTTTTTCCCTCCTTCAGATACCTTGAATAGCAACCCCTTTAACACACTCATTGCTGAGTTTCCTCCACCATGAATCTCCTTTATATATACTTGATCTAATTTAGATTCTTTTCCTGTTTTTGCTCCCTTTAGTGATACTTCTGTCTTCCTAAAAGCACCTCCAAAGTATGATGTGAGGATGTGTTATGATTCCACTATTTTTGATGGTAAAAAAATTATCATTAATAATATTTTGAGGGGCAGCTGGGTGTCGTAGTGAATAGAGCACCGGCCCTGAAGTCAGGAGGACCTGAATTCAAATCCAGCCTCAGACACTTAATACACACACACACACACACACACACACACACACACACACACACACAAAACCTAGCCATGTGACCTTGGGCAAGTCACTTAACCCCAAATTGCCCTCCAAGAAAAAGCAAAATAAAATGTTTTGAGATCTTTTTTGTTTTTCTTCTGTTTGTTGTCCTTCCATTTTTTGTCATTAAATGCTGTTAGATCTTTTGCCAAGCATTCTTTAAATTGTTTTTTTATCCTCTACTGCTTCCCTTCATTTTATGAGATGATACTGATTGGAATCATCTATCATCTTTTTAAAAATATTTTACAAATGAATTTATATCCTAAACCTAAAATTTTCGTTCATAATATTTTTATAATATAATCTGAGGCTTGATAACACTGTGATTCCTTCAACTAATGAAGCATACCTCTTCCTTCACAGTAGAGAAGTGAAGACCAACTAGACAGAACATTATAAACATTACTAGATATCCTCACTATATTGGATATTTTTATTTAATTTTTTTTGTTACATTGGAGTCTGTGGCAGAGTGGGAAATGACTGTCACATAAAGATAAAAGGCATTTATAGACTGTATTTCTCTTAAAGAATGAGGGATAACTGACGGATGGTCCCTGTGCTCCATCTAGATGTTAAATAAGGAGAACACACAAATGATCTCCATTATCACAGGGGAAAAAGAAACTTTTTATTTTTATTTTTTGCTTTTTGGAGGCCTATTGGAGTTAAGTGACTTGCCCAAAGTCACATGGGTAGTGTGTCAAGTGTCTGAGTCCAGATTTGAACTCAGGTCCTCCTGACTCCAGGGCCGGTGCTCTATTCACTGAGAAACCTGGCTGCCCTGAAAAATAAATCTTTTGACTAAATCTCACACAAAGATCTTTCTCAGAAATATCTGCTCCCTCCTGGAATCCAGATGTAGGCAGTGTCCTCCAACCTTCTCAGTTCATCTTGCTTCTGCTACCACTAAGAAGGATTGTTATGTCAGAGGAGGCAAGTATTTCTTGGATACAAAGTGACAAAGGTAATTATGATTGGTGCTATATACTGGAATTTTGTAGTAGTGAAACACCCGAAATAATTATGGGACATGCACACATGCACATGCTCACACACGCACACAAAATGTATGTATGTAGCATGTATATTAGTCGAAAATATTTTATAATTTCCAAAATGCATGCATATAGCTTATACTGATCCTCCTTTCAACCAGCATCACTGGTTTATTTCACTCTCAGTTTATGTCGAGCCAGGCAGCAATGGTTTTATTTGATTATTGAAGATGCCTGGTTGCCCTGATTTTAGCAAGCCTGTGACAGAGAATGTAAGACCACTCAACTTATCTTCTTTCTTTCCTCACTGAGGAAAGCAAGCATTCTAGGCATCGGTTTGATGCAAATCATTCATTTCTAGAGCATTGGTGGACACTACTAGAATCCTTACACCTCTACTGAACATTTCATACATTATTTTACAAATAATTAGATGGGATTTTTTGTTTTTTGGAAGGTGGGTTGATGGAAAAAGGATTGAGCATCCCCAACTGGGCAGTATCTCTAAATACTCCATTGTGGTTTCAGCTTTGACAAGTGTTGAATCAAGTGAAACCTGCCCACTCCTCCACTCCAGACACATCAGAATTTTGATACTGTATTATATTAACTACTTAGATACAAGGTCACTTGAGTTTCTCTGAGCTTCCTTTACAGAATATTTTTTCTGGTTCCTCTGAATATCTGGACCATATAAATACCAGAAACTTATTTTTATTCTTTTTATTTTGTTTTATTATTGTCAACAAATAAGTGAGTTCAAAAGCAAAATCAAAATTGAATGCCAGATGGCTGAGGGATTACTTGTCTATGTACTGGAATGCTAAACTCTATATGGATTGCAAGCCCTTCTCCACAGCTGTAGGCTGCTTATGTGACTATGAAAGGTACTGTTTCTCTCTGTGTGTGTCCAATCTGAACCTTATATTCTTTTTCTACATGTGGATTTATGATCAAGAAAGAAAGCGATGCTTTTCCCATCTTAAGGGGAAAAATTCTAAATTCTTTGTCCATGGATGCCTATCAAGTTTTTTTTTTTGTTGTTTTTTTGTTTTTTTTTTTTGGTTTCTGCTGCTTTTTTGACTCTGTCATTGATATGGCTCTTGGTGTTAGATTCTAATCTTATACATATTGCACTGAAAGTTTTTTTTCAAGGCTTATCTTTCATTCAACAAGGCTTTATTAACTGCCTACTGGGTCCCAGGCACTGTGCTAGGCACAGAGAAAAAAGGACAAAAATAATTCCTGTCTTCAATGAACTTTCGTCTCATGGTGGTAGGTAAGGGAAAGGAAGGGAGAACAGCATGTAGACTAAGAAGTAAATACAAATTGTATATAAACTATTTTAAGGTAGAGAGGACACAAGCAACACATGTGGGTGAATTAACTAAGAAAGACTCTGTGGATCTAGAAAAGGCAGTAGGGAGAAGTAATATCCATTTTCAGTTGGTGCTCCTCTTTGTTGTGAGGAAGAGTAATCCTAGTGTTTGCACTTGTGCTGAGATTTGGAAGAAGTTGGAGTAAAAAATGAAATTAGGGTTCAATTCTAAGAAGCAGAGAAGGGAGAGCATTCCAGGCATGGAGAACAGCCTGTGCAAAGAAGGATAATGAAAAACTGTGTATGAGAAAAAGACGAGAGGCCATTTTGACTAGAACTTAGAAGGACTGAAAAGGAGTGAGGTGTGCAATAATCCTGGCAAGATGATTGCTGAAGGTTTCCAATGCCAAACAGAGGGATTTGTATTTTATCCTGGAGGAAATAAGAAATCCCTAGAACTCCTTGTGGTACAGAGTGACATAGATCTGAGCTTTAGGAGCATCATTTCATCAACTGTTTGGAGACTGCATTATATAAAGGAAATACTGGATGAAAGGGGACCAATTAGAAGCCTCATGAAGTAGTCCAGATGAGAGGTGATAAGAGAGGACTAAACTAGACCAGTGAGTGGAAATGCAGGCTGATAACTCATAGAGAGTATTTTCCTCAAGTATTCACCATTCATGTTTAAAGTCTGGAGAAACATAGAGGTGAGCATTAAGCCTTGGCAGAGAAAGCAGCCTTCCATCTGATGTATTTTGTGCAGTAGAAATAAATGAAAGGCCCTCTCACCCTAAAATTCCCTGACCAACTTTCAAGAGTGCCAGAAATTTCCCCCAAGTTGTTCCTTTATGTTTCTCTGTGAGATATCAGTTAAAAGCAAATGCATCTAAGCACTCTATGAAGGGCTGTAACATCCTAGGCTTTAGAAGTAGAAAGCTTCTTGGGATTATCTGTTTGAATGCGGCTATGAAAGTTACAAAGTAATAAATGGTTCCTGCTCTCAAGAAGCCTATACTCTAGCTAGAAAGGCAGGTCAAGGCCACAGAAAAAGTTAGGAATACAAAATAGTGCATGGAAAGTGACAGTTGAGAGATACAGACAATGAGTGTTCTGAGGGTTCAAAAGAGGAAGAACTACTTGAAGATTGTCCTGGTCAGGCACAGGAGCTTTCAAGCCAAAGCTTGGGAAGAAAGGATTTAGTCCACTGGGAAAAGTGCTGTATTTGGGGTCAGAGACCTGGGTTCAAATTCTGGTTCTGTTCCTTATTCTCTATGTTATCTTATGCAAGTCACAAACTCCAGGAGTTCTGTTTCCTCATTTGCAAAATAAGAGGGTTAAGCTACATAACCCCTGAGGTTTCTTCAGCTCTGAATTTAAGAGCCGGTGACTGGCAGAAAGGAGAGAAGAGCATTTGAGGAGAAGGGATGGCATGAGGGAAAAGCAGACACATGCCAAGCAGTTTCAGGATGGTAAGTAAATCCAATGTTCATGAAAGTATCCTTCTCACTACCACTCCTGGAGAATCAACCAATATAGCAAATAGTATTTTTAGAGATGAAAAAAATCAACACAACTGAATATATATAGTATATACGTATATATGTATGTATATATGTGCATATATATGTATGTATAGTGTGTGTGTATATATATATAGATAGATACAGAATTAGTTCTTATGGAAAAATTTTGATACAAAGATTTTTTTCCCATTTGACTACTTCCCATCTTATCCTAGGTGCATTAATTATTTCTGTGCAGAAGCTTTAGTTTCATGTAATCAAAGTTATATACTTTATCTCTTGTATTTGTTCACACATTAATCCATGAGCATCTATTAATGCTTGTAATGGGAATGGGAATTTGAAGATCTTCCCTGCCTCTTAATAGACCTAGTGGGGAGTCTGAAGACCTCCCCTGCTTTGAAAGTTTGCTCTGCCCCCTAATAGTCTGAATGTAACCAGATGGAGCCTGTGATGGAGGGAATTTGCTGAAGGGTGGAGCAGAGCCCATAGGAAGCTTCCCTGTTGTGAAGATAAACTCTGCCCCCTGATAGGCTGAATGTAGTCACATAGAGCCTGTGGTGGGAGGAATTTGCTGAAGGGAAGCAGAGCCCACCATAAGATGGTCAGAGCTAGCCAGACAGTGGGGGAGATAGGAGGACCTCCAGGCAAGCAGTCAGATAGGCTCCTGAGTAGATATTGATCTTGTTTTGTGAGAAGGGTGCAGGATGCTGTGGCTCTCAGTATTGTTATGGCTTCTGAACATCTTTGGTATTATGATGGAATTGGTTTACTGGTTTTGGAATTTAGTTTTCTGTTATCTAAATACATGCTTCAGTTCTATACTCTATCCGGAGAATCTGGTATATTTTGCAATTGAATGTCATGCGATACTTATAGTCACGATCTTTATCTAATCTTTATCTATCTTTGACTAATATTGCATTGGTGCTACAATGCCCAAGAGCAGATTTTTTTTATCTTAGGTAAACTTAGAAAGGGGCTGTATGGGAAATGAAAGGCAGGGTAAATATGTTTGGAAAGAGAAGATGCTCTGGGAAGAGTGAAGAATATTTCAAACTGTCAAGATAAGCAGGCTTGGTTTGAGGATTCCTGGGTACCCAAGAGACAGAATAGCAGGTGTATGAATTGTGAGAGTGTGGAGGTAGGGAAAGAGGTGGCTGAGTTTTGTGCAAACCAAGCTTCACAATATTGCCTTGGACCTAGCCCTCCAGGAACCAATTTCACTGAATGCTTTAAACAACAGAGCAACCAAATAAAGATCTCTCTGCTAACTGTAAGGATCCAGCTGCTGCTACAGCTGTCATAGGTATAGGGAGCTCAATCACACAGTTACTTTCTTCACCACACACAGATTCCTTGTTACCACCCTGTCACCTCCATCTCTATATAGAAACCAAAGCCCCTGTCACACATGAACACCAGAAAGCTACCCTAGGTTTGAAGAACTCTGGAGGTCAGTATCTATTTGAAACCACGGTAACAGATATTCACACGTATGTTTCTCTAACTAAACCAACCAAAGGAGACCTTTCAAAGCAAAAAAAAAAAAAAGACATTTAATTAAACAGTATAGCAAAAATAAAAGACAGAGAAACAGAGAAAATCATCCCATAAACAAAGGAGTACATTCTCCCAAGAGTACCACATCATTAGTGGAGAAGGAACACGTGGGGAGAAGGTAGACATTGTGTGCCTGAGATATGTGTGTGTGTGTGTGTGTGTGTGTGTGTGAGTGTGTGTGTGTAAAATCTTTCCTCTTTCTCTCAGAAGTCTCTTCCAAAAGTTCTATATCACCAAACCAGTGAATTCTGGTACAGAATGTATCTCTGGGCATCTCAGCAGAGCTGTTTCTGTTTTCTGTTGCCATTCATTCATCTTCGCTTGTGATGCAACTTCTTTCCTCAACAGGAGAGAATGGCTAGCTCTTTAATTGATTTCTCTATGGACTTTTTAGATCTTTTGTGATGCAGATCTTAGCCCATGGTGCTTTGCATTCTTAGTCCCTCTTTTTTAACTATATTCCTCTATTGCTGCTTAAATTCTCAGTATGAATTTTCATTTGGGTTATTGTCAGACTTTTTCTTTTAACTCCCATCATACCCCTAGTTCAGGAGTTTGGGTCTCTTCAAATAATCATGGGACTCCAAAAAGGCAAATAGCAAAAGTGCTAAATGGAATGGTGGTAAAGGACAGGTTGGGCTAATGAAGCTTTGTCCTACTTCCCAGTAATAAACACAATGGCAGTTCAGCCTGAATCTATCTTTTAATTAATTTTTATTGATCTCTGCTGTTTCTTACATTTTTATAGCTATCATAAGTATTCTTCTCCCTACCACTCTTGGAGAATCAACCAATATAACAAATAGTATTTTTAGAGAGCACAACTGAATATATATATTATAATATAGTGTGTGTGTGTGTGTGTGCAGATGGATACATAGATATAAATATATAGTTTATATGAGAAACCCTTATCAGAAAATTTTGATACAAAGATTTTTTCCCATTTGACAACTTCCCTTCTTATCCTAAGTGTATTAATTTTTCTGTGCAGAAGCTTCTTAGTTTCATGTAATCAAAGTTATATGTAATTATCTCTTGTATTTGCCTCTATCTCTTATTTGGTTAAAAAATACATCTCCTATTCATAGCTATGAGCAGTATATGACTTGGTTCTTTTCCAAATGTTTTCTACTATGATCTTTAATAAAGATCAGGTACCCTTTTAGAATGAATTGTGGAATATGGCATAAAGTGTTGATTTAAGCTTAATTTCTGAAAGTTTGCTTTCTATTTTTCCCAGAAATTTTTATCAAATAAGGAGTATTTTTTCCTGGATAATTTATATTTTCCTTTTTGTCAAATACTAGGTTAGTGAATTTCATTGTTTCTGATTCTCCCTTATCTAGTCTATTCCACTGATCTATATCTCCAATTTTTAACCAATGACACATGCTTTTGGTGACTGCTGCTTCATAATACCATCTAGGGTTTGAAAGGGTCCTTTGCCCCTTCTTTTTGTCATTTCCTTTGACATTCTAAATCTTTTTATTTTACAAATGAATTTTGTTATTTTTATCAAGTCCTGTAATGCATCCTTTTGGTAATATGATTGGAATTAAAAGTGCACATTAACTTTGGAAATATTGCCATTTTTATTATATTGGCATGGCCTAGCCATGAGCATTGAATATTCTTCCAGTTATTTAAATTGTTCTTTATCTCTTTAAGGAGTGCTTTGTAATTGAATCTATACAAGTCTTTCATGTGCTTTGTTGAGTTGATTCCTAGATTTTTTTTTTGCATTTTGCAGTTATTTAGAAAGTATTTCCATTTCTATTATTATTTCTTGGGTTTTTTAGTATTCCACATCAACACTATTGATTTTTTGAAGATTTATCTTGTAGTTTGCAACTTTGCTGAAGCTGTTGTCTCAATTTATCTTTATTGATCCCTAATATTTTCCAAGTATACTATCACACCATCATTGAATAGGGATAATTTTATCTCCTTTTTATCTATTTGCCTTTAATTTCTTTCTCATCTTTTTGCTGCTGCTAACACTTGCAAAACTATGTCAAATTATAGTGGAAACCTATAATTATCTTAATTATTCCTCCATACTTCCTATCCTGCACAACTGAAAACAACCATACATACTCATTTCTTTAGCTCTTTATAGTTTAAAAGTTTTTCTCTTCTAAATACCCTGTGACTTAAGAATTCCATTGCTTTTAGAGGGAAGATGGAATGGCAAAAAGTAATGCAAATGAGTTCCCATCAACAACTCCTCCAGAGACAATAAAAAATAAATCCAAATCCTAATGGGGAAATCCAGAAAACTTTGTAAAGAATCCTTTGTCCAGTCCAAGTCAACACAGTGAGACAGAAGGGTCCACTGACACTAAAGTCTGCAGTGCTGAGGGACAGGTTGAGCACCAGAGCAAGAGGAGATCCCAGACCCATCCATACCTGGGCACTTCCAAATGCATTCCAGGGAACTATAATGTAGAGTGGTGCCAAAGGGCAGCAATTCTAGGTCACAGATACAGGGAGGACTGATGATCCTATCTAGGGAGATCGTGAAAGAAGAAAATCCAGAAGCCAGCACAAACATGTGGCTCAGACACAAAACCCAGAATAAGTCTTACTTTTAGCATCTAGTCCAGCCTTACCAAGGCATAAATCCCAGACCAAAGGGAAGCCTACAATTCTGCCACTCTGAAACAGCAGAACTCCCTAGCTTATTGGAGTCCAGCAACATTTTATTGTTGTTCTAATTGAAACCCTGACAAAGAATTGGCAGAATTCAGACTAGGTTGGGGCTGCTTCATCCTGGATTAGACCACTCTAGGAACACCAAAAGTTCACAGGTTCGTAATCAGTCCCAAGGATACCACAGTACTCAATATTCCAAGAGAGCAGCAATAGGACCAGACCTTCCCTCCAGAAGGGTGTCAGAGTTCAGCCTTGACAAGTCTCAAGTCAGGAAGCAGGATGGAAGAATGGGCAAACCAAAAGAGAACCTCACCATAATCTGTTATTATGGTGGTAGGGACTCTCAAGACACAAACATACAAAGAAGAAAATAACTCCAACACATCCACAAGCAATGCCTCAGAGAAAAACACAGCTTAGATACAAACTCAGCTAGACTTCCTGGAAGACATGAAGTAAAAGGTTTTTTAAAAAGCTAAAAATAATTTTTACATGTGAAATAAGAGTACTTGAGGAAAAATTGGAAAACAAATGAGAGTTATGAAAGAATGAATTGGAAAGGGAATTAACATCTTGGCACAAGAATCACAAAGCCTTGCCCAAGAAAATAACGAGAATGGACCAAAGAGAAGCCCATGATTCCATGAGACAAGAAATATTAAAGTCAAAACATTGCAAAAATAGAAGAAAATATAAAGTATTTCAGAGCATAAACAACTGACCTAACAGACTGAGGGGGAGGGGGAATTAAGAATCAATGGACTCTCTGAACACTGTGACCAAAAAATGTCTAGACATCATATTTCAAAATTCTTTTTAAAAATTGATCAGATTTCATAACTGGAAGGCAAAATAGAAATAGAAAGAATCCACCAGTCAACTCCTGAAAGAAACCCCAAAATGAAAACTCCCAAGAATGCCATAGTCAGAATTCAGGGCTTCCAGATCAAAGGAAAATACTTCAAGCAGCCAAAGGAAAGAATTCAAATACCAAGGAACCACAATCAGGATCACACATGATTTAGAAGCTACCTCTATAAAAAAAGAGAACTTGAAATGTTATATTCCAGAAAGCAAAGGATATGGGCTTACACCTAACAATAACTTACCCAGAAGAACTGAGTATAATGCCATAAGAAGAAAACATGTATTTTAATGGAATAAAGAACTTATTAGCATTCCTCTTGAAAAGAACAGAGCTATGTAGAAATTTTGAAGGTCAAACAAAGGAGTTAAGAAAAACATGAAATAGTAGATGGCGCAGTGGAGAGAGGGTGAAGCTTAGTGTCAGGAAAACTCATCCTTCTGAGGTCAAATCTAGCCTCAGAGCATTTACTAGGTGTGTGACCCTGGCCAAGTTATTTAACCCTGTTTGCCTCAGTTTCCTTATCTGTAAAAATGACCCAGAGATGTACATGGCAAGCCACTCCAGCATCTTTGCCAAGAAAACCCTAAATGAAATCACAGACTTGTACACAACTGAAAAATGACTGAACAACAAAAACATATGTTGTCTGGAAAAACAAATATTCAAAAAATTAAAAAGGATAAATGAGGAAGTTACATTATGGTGAAAGAAATAATAGACAAGTTATGTGCTTAAGACATCATATTAACTGAGCTAGAAAAAGACATAAATGGTAGAATAATAGTGACATGAAACTTCAATATCACTCTCTCATTTTTTGATAAGTCCAACACAACAATAACTAAAAGGAAAAACATAGAAGTGAACAAATTGGGGGGGCGGAGCCAAGATGGTGGAGTAGAAACAGCTCATCCAAGCCTCTCTGCCACCAGATTCCCCCCAAACTATGTAAAGGGGGACTCTGAACAACTTCTGGAGCCCCAGCACCCACAGAACGACACAGAGAAGCTAACCTCCCGCTGAGGACAGCCAGCAGCCCTGCAGGAAGGACCAGCGCAGTGCTCTGGGACCTGGCAGCGCGCAACGCGCAGAGCACAGGAATCGGAGCCGAGCAGAGCCCAGGTCCTCATGAGCCGAGGTTTTAGCCCCAGGGCGGCAGGGCCAGCAGCCGGCTGGAGGAACCCCAGAACACCAGTAGCCGTGGAGACTCCAGAATTATCAACATAGACATGCCTAGGACAAAGTAAGAGGTTAGTGTCCTATGGACTTTGGGACCTGTATTTGGGGGAATGCATTGGCTCCCTCCCCTGGGGGCTAGAAGCCTCTGAGGAGACACGCCATTTTGTAGTTTTCAGAGGCAGCTCCAGCTGCTGGCCTGCAATTAATTGTAGGGAGATCCAGCTATCAGTCTTGGGGGGTAATCGCTCTTGCTTTAACCTCCCTGGATTTGGATTGTGCCCTAGGGTGGAAGTCTTGGATGGGTTTACAGCTTGCCAGAAACAGAAGTTGCCCCCCACACGTTCGGGACAAAAATTCCTCTATCTGGCCTTAAAGCAATAGTGTGGCAACAAGCCCAAAGTCAGGTAATAAAGTGGCAACATGCCAAGGCAAAGGAAACAGAAAAATGCAACCCTAGACTCATATTTTGGGGGCATAGAGCGGGAAAAGGACTGTGAGGTCAGAAGTCCTGCTCCAAAAGCCCCAGGGGAAAACATGAGCAGATTGCAGGCCATAGAGGACCTTAAGAAGGACTTTAAAAATCAAATAAGAGAAGTGGAGGAAAAATTGGAAAGAGAAATGAGAAGGATGCAGGAAAAGTATGAAATGAGGGTCAACAGCCTGACTGAGGAAAACAACACCTTAAAAAATAGACTTGCTCAAATGGCAAAGGAGGCCCAAAAGGGCAATGAGGAGAAGAATGCCTTAAAAAGTCGAAGGAAAAAGAATCTCAAAAGTTCACTGAGGAGATTCATTCCTTCAGAGTTAGACTGGAGCAAATGGAAGCCAATGACTTTATAAGAAATCAAGATGCTGTTAAGCAGATCCAAACAAAAGAAAGATTAGAAGGCAATGTGAAATATCTCATGGGAAAAACCACTGACCTGGAAAATAGATCCAGGAGAGACAATTTAAAAATTATTGGACTACCCGAAAGCCATGATCAAAGAAAGAACCTAGAAATCATCCTTAAAAAAATTCTCAAGGAAAATTGCCCTGATGTTTTAGATCCAGAGGGCAAAATAGAGATTGAAAGAATCCACCAATCACCTCCTGAAAAAAGATCCCAAAAAGAAAATGCCCAGGAATATTATAGCCAGGTTCCAGAATCCCCAGATCAAGGAGAAAATACTACAAGCAGCCAGGAAGAAACAATTTCAATATTGTGGAAACACAATCAGAATAGCCCAGGACCTGGCAGCTTCTACACTGAGGGATCTAAGGGCATGGAATAGGATATTCCAGAGGGCAAAAGAACTGAGAATGAACCCAAGGGTCACCTACCCAGCAAAACTGAGTATTTTGTTTCAGGGGAAAATATGGTCATTCAGTGGAATAGAGGACTTCAAGCATTCTTGAGGAAAAAACCAGAATTGAATAGAAAATTTGACATCCAGACACAAGAAGCAAGAGATGCCTGAGAAGGTAATCAGGGAAAAGAAATCAAAAGGAACTTATCAAAGTTGAACTATTTACATTCCTATATGGGAAAGCAATAACTGTGACTGATGATATCTTTCTCACTATGAAAATAATGGAAGAAGGGTGTGTGGTCATGTGAATACATATGTGAATGTGTGTGTATATGGATAGAGGGCATAGGTTGAATTTGTTGGGAAGGGAGAATACTCAAGGCATGAAATTATGAGGTGAGAGAGGAAAGTGGCAAGAGGAGATGGGGAAAGACAGGGTAGGGTAAACTATCTCATGTAGAAGAAGCAAGGGGAAGTGGTTGCAAGGGAGGGGGAGAATAGGAAGGGGGAAAAAAAGGCAAATCCACATTCTCATTGAATTTGGTTCAGGGAGAGAATGACATACATTACTAAATGGGGTATCTCAACCTGCAGCAGAATAGGGGGAAGGGGGATGAGAGGAGGGATGATGGATGGGAGGGCATCCTTAGGGGGAGGGCAGGTTGGAAGTACCCACTATAGAAGAGGGACAGGATCATGTAGGGAATGGACCAGGTGGGGGGTGGGATGAGTGGGAGGGAATTATAAGCAGCCTTGTACAATATATCTACTATGATAATGTTTTGCATAGCTAGACATGTACAACATATACTGAATTACTTATCTCCCCAGAGGGAATGGGTGACAAGGGAGGAAGGAAATGGATCTGAAATTCGAGGTCTTAAGATTAAATGTTTCAAATACATATAAATACTATTATTAATACTCTTTTGCTTATAATTGGGAGATAAGATGTGCAGGCATTGGGACACAAAGATTCACCTTCCTCTAATGGAAAAGTCGAAGGGGGTATGGGAGAAGGTAAGGGAGAGAGCAGATTGGAGGAAGCGATATCTTGTGGGACTGCTATTCTGGGAGGTTGGGTAGGGGAATAACGGGGGGAAAATGATTGTAACTCAAAATCTGGCGGAAATGAATGATGTAAAACAGAAGTTAATAAAGCATTTGTTTAAAAAATAAAATAAAATAAAAAAATAAAAAAAAGAAGTGAACAAATTTCTGAAGAAGTTAGAACCATAAGACGTAGGGTATCTTCTAAATGGGACCACAAAAAACAAACAAACACATTTCATAATACCACATGGAACTTTTACCATAATTGTCCATGTATTAGGGTATAGAGTCATTGCAAACAAATGTAAAAAGGTAGAAATCATAAATATGTCTTATACAAATCATAACTCAATGAAAGTAATGATTGGTTCATCAGCATTCCTATATAATAGTAACAAGACTCAAGAAGGAATAATAGAAAGGGAAATCCCATTCCAAATAGCTACAAAATATATAAAATATCTAGGAATTGACTTATGAAAACACACAAAAGATTCATCTGGATTTAATTAGAAAACGTTCCTTAAAGAAATAATGAACAAATCAAATTCAGTTCTCAGAGATAGGCCATATCAATATGATAAAAATGAAAGTAATACCAAATAAAACTGTGAACTGATCCAACCATTTTGGAAATCGATCTTCCCAAAGACTTATTAAACTGCCTCTACCCTTTCACCTAGCAATGCCACCACTGGATGTGTTTCTAAAGATAACTAGAGGAAAAGAAAAAGAACCTATATATTCTAAAATATTTATAGAAGCTCTTTTTGTGTTGGCAAACAACTGGAAATTGCAGGGATATCAATCAATTGGGAAATGGCTGAATAAGTTGCGATCAAATACTATTGTAGAAATTATGAACTTGGTGATCTTAAGAAAACATGAAAATACTTGCATGAAATAATGAAGACCAAAATGACCAGAACCAAGAGAATGTTGCATACAGTAACAACAATATTATATTAAGAACAACTTCTAACAGTTAAGTAATTTTAACTACCCAAATTAATACAAAGGACCTAAGAAGGAAGACACTATGTGCATTTAGAGAAAGAACTGATAAACTGATGTGTAGAAGAATATATATGCATGTATATATATTTGTGTGTGTGCATATATCTACATATACATGTATGTATACACACATATTTGTATCTAATAGTAATCTCTAGGGTGAGGAGGAGGGAAAAAGGGGAAAAAGAAAGGTATATGATAAATTTATTATTTATTTAAAAGGCATAGCAAGTTGTAAATAATAGATTTACAGTTTCATTGCAATATTTTCTTCTATTCTACTGTTATGAAAATGCTTGCTTTATTTCTGAGTTTAGAATAAAATAAATATATAATGTAAGAAAAAATAAAGAAAATATTACCAAAGATAATTTATACCTTCGGTGCTAGAGCAATCAATTTATCAAAGAGATACTTTATGGAAATTGACTTTTAAAAAGTAACAAAATTCATTTGAAAAAACAAAAGATCTAGAAAACAGAGGAAAAATGAAAAAAAATAGGGATGAAGGGAGAATAGCACTTCAAGACCTGAAAACATATTATAATGTAGCAGTCATCAAAACCATCTGGTATTGGTTAAAAAATAGAGAGATAGATCGATGGAATAAACTAGACAAGAGAGAATCAGAAACATTGGAACTCAATAACCTAGGTTTTGACAAAGTGAAAACTACAAATTGCCAAGGAAAAAAAACCCTATTTAATTAGAAACTGCTGGGAGAACTAGAAAGCAGTCTAGCAGAAATTAGATTTAGACCAGCACCTTATGCACTATTCTACAGTACTATGTATGAGCAAAATATATACAGGATAAATTGGAGAAAATCACAGAGGTAAGGCACTAACATTATGGGGGATCAGGAAAGGCTCTTGTAGAAGATGAGATTTTAACTGGGATGTGCAAACTTAATATTAAAGATCATAGTATAAAAAAATTAAAAGAGAAACAGATCATATATTCCTCACAGCTCACAGGGTAGGAGATGTAGCTTTAACAAGAGATAGAGACAATTTCTAAAAGATAAAGTAGGCAACCAATTACATCAAACTAAGAGGCTTCTGCACAGACAAAATTAATGCACCCAGGATAGGAAGGAAAGAGAGCCCTGTCATTATCAGGGGTCATAGAAGGAGTCTAATTAGATAAGGTCTCTAGTGATTTTATTATGTCTTGATCACCTTAAGAAAAGAATGAAAAGAGAAGGGAAGAGGAATACACTGGGGGCAGGACAAGGGGAAGGAAAAGGTTAGGGAAAATTATCTTGCATATTTAGGGTAGACAGTAGACATCTATACTGTTATATAAACAAAGAAGAATGAGTGGAAGGAGTAACTGACTCTTCAATATCACTCATAATTGGTTAAAAAAGAAAGTTTAAATGAGCACACACACAGTTGGTTACAGAAATGTAGTTCATGCAACAGGTAAATATGAGGGAAAGTGGAGAAGGGGGAGCAGGGAGCTAGAAGGAGGTTATATTAAGGGAGGGACATGTCCTAAACAACCCAAACTCTAAAGATGGACAAAAAATATTCTTTTCTCTTTTGAGATGGCAAATAATGGAAATCTGAGGGAGTATCTATATAAATGTAATGGAATGCTATTGGACAGTAAGGAATTATGAAGGGGATGTTTTCAGAGAAAACTTGGAAAACATGTATGATCTGATGCTGAGTGAAGTTAACAGAACCAGGAGAATGATTTATACAATGACGGCAACATTATAAAGGCAAATAACTTAGAAAAAATTAGGAACTTGGTGATATTTTGTTGCTGCTGTTGTTTGTTGTTCCATCATTTTTCTGTTGTGTCCAACTCTTTGTGACCTCATTTGGGGTTTTCTTGGCAATACTGGAGTAGTTTGCTATTTCCTTCTCCAGTTCATTTTTACAGATGAGGAAACCTGAGGCAAAACACGGTTAAGTGACTTGCCCAGGATCACACAGTTCAGTAAGTGTCTGAGGCCAGATCTTAACTAAGGAAAATGAGTCTGCCTGATTTCTTGCCCAGCACTCTTTTCACTTTCCCTGTCTCAATACTCTAACCAGCTACAGTTCCAGAATACTCTTGATGAAATATGCTATCTACTTCCTAATATACAGGTGAAAGACTTGGGGTACAATTTGAGGCCAAAAAAATTTCCTACATGACCGATGTGGAAATGTTTTTTGATTGATTATGCATGTTTGTAATGGGATTTGCTTTTCTTTAGTTCTTGAGTTGGGTGAATTGAGAGGGGAGGGTGAGAAGGCAGATTTTTGCTAATTGAAAAAAATCAGGGGTGGCTAGTTGGTGCAATGAGTAGAGCACCTCCCCTGGAGTCAGAAGGACCTAAGTTCCAATCCGACCTCAGACACTTAAAACACACAAACTAAAACCTAGCCGCATAACCTTGGGCAAGTTACTTAACCCCAATTGCCCTCCAAAAAGCAAAAAAAAAAAAGAAAGAAAGAAAAAGAAAAAAGAAAAAATCAAATAAAAAATTTAAAATAACAAGAGAAAGAGCTTACTGAGTTGTATTATGTTGGGCTATTCCCAGCTGAATTACAGGATGCAGTAGGGCAAAGGGAATACAGAAGAAGAAAAAACTCAGAAATAGTTCATCCCAGGATTCTCTATAGACCTTGAAGACCTAAATTACCTAATCATGTAATTCTAATTCAAGAGAATTTTATGTAGAGGAACAGGTAGAGAATTCTAAAGGAGCAATTTTTTTTTTCTCTCTCCAGGTTTTAAGGTTATTAATCAAAATGCTAAAACATGGTGGTGGAGAGAGAAGAGATAAAACTCATCAATTCACCCCTGAAGCCTCTCTCTTCTAATTGGCAAATTTCCATCTAAGACTATCTCATGAAATGCCTACACCATCCATGCTCACTTTTCTCCCTGACTTGTCAAATTTCCCCATTTTGCCTCTACCTCCTTTTTATGTGTTTCTTTCCCCCATTTCAATATAAGTTCCTTGAGGGTAAGGATTGTCTTCTTTGCTTGTATTTGTGTTCCCAGTGTTTTTGAACAGTTCCTAGCATGTAGTAAATGCTCTGTCTATCCATCTGTCATTCAGATATACATCATGTGCACATGTATGTATATTTAAACTAGAAAGACATTCTCACTGTCCTAAGGACAAGTCATAAAGTAGATAGAGCAATGGATTTGGAAGCAGGAAAACTTGGGCTCATATCCCATGTTAAGCACTTACTAGCTTCCATTTAGTCCTGGCTAAAATCTTACCTTCTACCAGAACCTCTCTTGATCCCCCCGAATGTTAATGCCTTACTTCTGGGATTGCTGTGATATTTTCCAATTTATTCCTTGTATATTTTGCTTATGTGTAGTTGTTTGTATGTTGTCTCCTGCCAAAACAAAATTAGACAATGAGCTCCTTGAAAACAGAAACTCTCTTTGACCTTTCTTTGAACCCCCACTACTTAACACAGTACTTGGCATATAGTAGGTGCTTGGTAAATTGTTGTTCATCCTTCATTCTCCAAGAGGACCAATGACATCAGAAGGGTGATGTCTTGACTTACAAGTAAATTGAATTTAAGAGAGGCAGAAGTTGTGCAAAGTCATCAGCCTCACTCTCTCCTCCAGAA
Organism: Gymnobelideus leadbeateri; assembly: GCA_011680675.1. Classification (NCBI taxonomy): domain Eukaryota; kingdom Metazoa; phylum Chordata; class Mammalia; order Diprotodontia; family Petauridae; genus Gymnobelideus; species Gymnobelideus leadbeateri. Next base: position 408,458 of record WOXC01005991.1, read on the forward strand.
TCATCAGAGTCCATTAGAAGGACATTGGTGCTTAATAAATGCTTACTAATTAATTAGCTGTGTGGTTTTAAGCCAGTCATTTAATTTCTCTAAGCCTCAGTTTCCTCATTTGTAAAATGAGAAGTAGCATCTCCAGTACCTTCTCGGGCCATTATAAGGATCAAATGAGATCATTTCTTTAAAGCATATCATCTGAAAAGTACTTTATAAATACCAGCTGTTGTTGTAACTACCTTGAGAAAAATGGAATATTTGAGAAAGTAAATACACTTTTGAAAAAGCATCTAAGACATTGTAGCTCATGTAAATTCTAAAGAGTCTTATGTCAACTCCTACTCCCATTGAGGTTGTGGTCCCAAGATACAGTTTGACTACACCCCACACTGCCCCCTGCAGGGATCATTCTCTAATGTCATTACATAAGATGACATTTTATCATTCACAGCTGTAATTAGGGCTCCTCCTAAGTGTGTATGTATGTGTGTGTACATAGCCAGAATGTGGGTGCATACCTGTATCTACATATAGAGATAGACAGATATAATACCACTTGCTTGTCAAAATTTATTTGGATTCCCCTTCACTCCCCCCCAATATTCTAAAGCATTTATGTGTTTGTAGATAAATTCACTGGAGGGTTTTTCTGAACAGAATCTTGTAGTTTTTATCTACTGTGACAAAAGAGGTTGAAAACCAGGATAGAGAAATTTCTTTCATCTTCTAAACATTTTAAATGCAATTTTTATCTTCCAAAAGCTTTTAACCTCCCCCTATAAAACTGAATGATAAAATGTTTACAGTAAGATATCTGAACATATGAGAGCCCAGAAAAAATTCATCACATTGTTCATCTAAATGTAACATACTTTAGCTTGATTTAATGTATATAAAGATATACATACACATATAATACATATACAAACACAAACACATATATGTATATATGGGTGTATATATATATATATATATATATATGTAAATTCCTTGATTAGTTTGCCATGCTAATGAATTTGTTGTGTTTCCACTGCGCTTTCCAAAGAACTGAAAGAGAAGAATGTGGGGTAATCACATTTTGTCTGGGAAGTTAGAGCTATCTATATCTTTCTATATAATATAAATGTTCTCTGAAGGTCAGCTGCCTTTTTTCCAAGTGGACACATTTTCTGTGACTAGTGAGTATTTTGTGATTTTGTTCAATCCAATTTCACATTGATTTACCACTCCAATGTTTAGTTTATATTTTGTACTACAAGGACAAAACTCTTCATACATTTTGTAACTATAAATTTTGTAGCCTTTGTGTGTATATTGTATTTGTGTATGTGTTCTGAATAGCTAATTAGGGAGGTCTTACTTTGAAGAGGGAAACCCCTACCCTTATTTTTGCCTCTCCTTTACTTAATACATTATCCATCAATTTGTAAGAGTAGTTCCCACTTAGTATTCCATAGGACTCCATGACAGTACACAGCCTCTGTCTGTCCATCTTTCTGTTTCTCTACCTGTCTTTCTGTCACTCTTGCATTTGAGTGTTTGAACACTTGTACATCCATGTACACACACACATACATACACTCACTTCTTACTCCCCTTCACACCCATACATAGACATATAGAGGATATGCTAGTTTTAAGTACTATTAGTAACCAAACAGCAAATTGAACCTCCTTAAAAAGATGATAGTCAGTTTATTATAAAGAAAAGAAAAGTCTCCCCTCACAAACTTCTCCCCCTCCCCAGACACCTGCAAAAAGGTGCCAGGTGACTGCACCACTTGTGAAACCCATCTTTGTTTCCAAATATCAACAGTATCACTACCCCAGCTAGATAAATATCACATGACATGAAGGATAACAAACATTCTGCCATCATCTTAGATGGATGTGGGTTTACAAAGATTAAGGAAGACAACACTGTGAAACTCAGGCAAACAAAGGGCCTCAAGATGTTACTTTCTCCCAATAGTGCTGGAAATCAATGGGAAACTGCAGAGGAGCTGACTCTGTGTGTAGAGAGCCTTATAAAAATAACTTAGAGATAATAAAAGTTTGAATATTTGCATTTCATTAAACATCTCTAGTAGTGTCTAGTCTCTAGGAATAGACACAAGTAAGACTGGGTTTTGTAAGCAGGGCATCAGCACTGGCTTTACAAGGATCTGAATAGGAAACCATGGACATAGAGCAATGATAAAATGGCAGGATAGCCAAGAAAGTCCTTCCCCTCTTGTCCATTTTTTCCTCTCATTCTTACTGTGTAATTGACCCATATCCTTTTCCTGTCTTCTTGTCTTTGATTTTGTCTTTTACATCATCTATTAGTGGAGGGATAAGCATTTATTAAGTGCTTACTATGTACCAGGCACAACTAGTAAATTTCTATCTTCCCCTGATGGCAATCAGTTATTTCTGCAAAATAATCCAAAAAGGCTGTGCTACCTTCATATTTTGAAAATGGGTTCAGATTTTTTTAAATGTTAGAAAATTGTTTTAAATTTTTTAGGTGTACACATAAGAATCTTTATTCTTTACACACCTGTATCATTTTCAACAACAACAACAAAAAAATATCACATAGTGATGATGGAAAAATTGCCAAACACCTATTTTCAAAATATTCTTTACCTGGTATAAGTTCCTTTCAAAATTTTTACTTGATGATTTCTAAAATATCAGCTAGTTGGGGAAATAAGACAAATATATAACACCAAAAATCATTTTTCAAAAGTTGTGATCAAATCATATGAACAAAAGATTATTAAATGAAGATTTGCAAACTATTAATAGCCTTTTGAAGGACTGTTCCAAGTCACCGAGAGTAGGAGAAATACAAACCAAAGCAACTCTGTGGTTTTTCTCTCTTATCAGCAAAGGACAATACTTGGCAAAGATGGGGGGCGGGGGGAAGGGAACAGTCATTGTGAGAAGGGTTGTAAAAATACAGGTACATTAATACATTGTTAGTAGATCTATGGAGTGAACTGAAATTAAAACTATTCTGGAAAGCAATTTGAAATTATGCTAAGCTAGTGACTAAAATGCCCATAACCTTTAATTCAATGATTGCATTGCAAGGCATCCACCCCTAAAGAGATCACAGATAGAAAGGAAGGTCAAATATATGCACATTTCAAAGGATCATTTCATAGGATCAAAGAACTGGAAACAAAATAGATGCATACTGATTGGAGAAATGGCTAAAGATATTGTGGTACATGGGTATAAAAGAATATTATTGCATTGTAAAAAACAAATCTGAAGAATACACAGAGGCATGGGAAGAACTGATGAAATGAAGAATATATGAACTGGGGCGGAGCCAAGATGGCAGAGTAGAACCAGCTCCTCCAAGCCTCTCTGCCCCCAGATTCCCCCCAAACTATGTAAAAGGGGACTCTGAACAACTTCTGGAGCCCCAGCACCCACAGAACGACACAGAGAAGCTAAACTCCCGCTGAGGACAGCCCAGCAGCCCTGCAGGAAGGACCAGCGCAGTGGTCTGGGACCTGGCAGCACGCAGAGTGCAGAGCACAGGAGCCGAGCGGAGCCCAGGTCTGCATGAGCCGAGGTTTTAGCCCCAGGGCGGCAGGGCCAGCAGCCAGCTGGAGGAACCCCAGAACACCAGTAGCCGTGGAGACTCCAGAATTATCAACATAGACATGCCTAGGACAAAGTAAGAGGTTAGTGTCCTATGGACTTGGGACCTGTATTTGGGGGAATGCATTGGCTCCCTCCCCTGGGGGCTAGAAGCCTCTGAGGAGACACGCCATTTTGTAGTTTTCAGAGGCAGCTCCAGCTCCTGGCCTGCAATTAATTGTAGGGAGATCCAGCGATCAGTCTTGGGGGGTAATCGCTCTTGCTTTAACCTCCCTGGATCTGGATTGTGATCTAGGGTGGAAGTCTTGGGTGGGTTTACAGCTTGCCAGAAACAGAAGTTGCCCCCGACACGTTCGGGAAGAAAATTCCTCTATCTGGCCTTAAAGCAATAGTGTGGCAACAAGCCCAAAGTCAGGTAATAAAGTGGCAACATGCCAAGGCAAAGGAAACAGAAAAATGCAACCCTAGACTCATATTTTGGGGGCATAGAGTGGGAAAAGGACTGTGAGGTCAGAAGTCCTGCTCCAAAAGCCCCAGGGGAAAACATGAGCAGATTGCAGGCCATAGAGGACCTTAAGAAGGACTTTAAAAATCAAATAAGAGAAGTGGAGGAAAAATTAGAAAGAGAAATGAGAAGGATGCAGGAAAAGTATGAAATGAGGGTCAACAGCCTGACTGAGGAAAACAACACCTTAAAAAATAGACTAGCTCAAATGGCAAAGGAGGCCCAAAAGGGCAATGAGGAGAAGAATGCCTTAAAAAGTCGAAGGAAAAAGAATCTCAAAAGTTCACTGAGGAGATTCATTCCTTCAGAGTTAGATTGGAGTAAATGGAAGCTAATGACTTTATAAGAAATCAAGATGCTGTTAAGCAGATCCAAACAAAAGAAAGATTAGAAGGCAATGTGAAATATCTCATGGGAAAAACCACTGACCTGGAAAATAGATCCAGGAGAGACAATTTAAAAATTATTGGACTACCTGAAAGCCATGATCAAGGAAAGAACCTAGAAATCACCCTTCAAGAAATTCTCAAGGAAAACTGCCCTGATGTTTTAGATCCAGAGGGCAAAATAGAGGTTGAAAGAATCCACCGATCACCTCCTGAAAAAAATCCCAAAAAGAAAACTCCCAGGAATATTATAGCCAGGTTCCAGAATCCCAGATCAAGGAGAAAATACTACAAGCAGCCAGGAAGAAACAATTTCAATATTGTGGAAACACAATCAGAATAGCCCAGGACCTGGCAGCTTCTACACTGAGGGATCGAAGGGCATGGAATATGATATTCCAGAGGGCAAAAGAACTGGGAATGAACCCAAGGGTCACCTACCCAGCAAAACTGAGTATTTTGTTTCAGGGGAAAATATGGTCATTCAGTGGAATAGAGGACTTTCAAGCATTCTTGAGGAAAAAACCAGAATTGAATAGAAAATTTGACATCCAGACACAAGAAGCAAGAGATGCCTGAGAAGGTAATCAGGGAAAAGAAATCAAAAGGAACTTATCAAAGTTGAACTATTTTCATTCCTATATGGAAAAGCAATAACAGTGACTGATGATACCTTTCTCACTATGAAAATAATGGAAGAAGGGGGTGTGGTCATATGAATACATATGTGAATGTGTGTGTATATGGTTACAGTTATATATGGATAGAGGGCATAGGTTGAATTTGTTGGGAAGGGAGAATACTCAAGGGATGAAATTATGAGGTGAGAGAGGAAAGTGGCAAGAGGAGATGGGGAGAGACAGGGTAGGGTAAACTATCCCATGTAGAAGAAGCAAGGGGAAGTGGTTGCAAAGGAGGGGAGAATAAGGAAGGCTAAAAAGGCAAAACCACATTCACATTGAATTTGGTTCAGGGAGAAAATGACATACATACTAAATGGGATATCTCAACCTGCAGCAGGATAGGGGGAAGGGGGATGAGAGGAGGGATGATGGATGGGAGGGCATCCTTGGGGTGAGGGCAGGTTGGAAGTACCCCCTATAGAAGAGGGACAGGATCATGTAGGGAATGCACCAGGTGGGGGGTGGGATGAGTGGGAGGGAATTATAAGCAGCCTTGTACAATATATCTACTATGATAATGTTTTGCATAGCTAGACATGTACAACATATACTGAATTACTTATCTCCCCAGAGGGAATGGGTGACAAGGGAGGAAGGAAATGGATCTGAAATTCGAGGTCTTAACATTAAATGTTTCAAATATATATAAATACTATTATTAATACTCTTTTGCTTGTAATAGGGAGATAAGATGTGCAGGCATTGGGACACAAAGATTCACCTTCCTCTAATGGAAAAGCCGATGGGGGTATGGGAGAAGGTATGGGAGACAGCAGATTGGAGGAAGCGATATCTTGTGGGACTACTATTCTGGGAGGTTGGGTAGGGGAATAATGGGGGGGAAATGATTGTAACTCAAAATCTGGCGGAAATGAATGATGTAAAACAGAAGTTAATAAAGCATTTGTTTAAATAAAAAAAAAGTTAACCCTGGCAAACTGTCAAGAACATAATTATAGCATTATAAATAATGTGGGTTGCCATAGAGAAGAGAATACTTTCTCTAATAAACAGTATACTTTACAAATATATGCAAAATATGTAATTTAAAATAATCATCTATAAAAATAAGTAAACAAAATTTTTTGTGAAGGAAAAAAAAAGAATATATGAACTGATACAAAGTGAAATAGGCAGAACCAGGAAAACAACATATACAAGGACTACAGTGACTCCTTCTACCTGCCCGACCTCTCTATTTTAGACTCCTTTGCTGGCTCATCATTCATATCACTATCCCTAATGGTAGGTGTTCTCCAAGTCCAAGTGTCTGTCCTTGGCCTTCCTTTTTCTCTGACTCTCCATCTCTCTCTATCTCTCTCCATCTCTCTCTGTCTCTGCCTCTCTTTCTGTCTCTCTGTCTCTGTCTGTCTGTCTCTCTCTTTCTCTCTCCAGCTCCCATAAATTTAATAGCCATATTTAATGCATATTTCTCATGGATATCTCCATCCCCATTCAAACTGGATGTGCTGGAGATATATCAAATTCAACATATCCAAAACTTAAAATACATTTCCTCTCAAACCTTCTTCTGTGCTTTTGTGTTTCTGCCTAAGGCATAGCCATTAATCCAGTTTCTCACACTTCTAATCTAGAATTATCCTCTAATTCTTACTCCCCCTCACTCCACATATCCAATCAATTAAGTGACCAGAATCGAACAACTACTAAGTGTCTGAGGCCAGATTTGAACTTAGGGACATGAGTCTTTTTTATTCTAGGCCCAATCCTCTATCCACTGTGCCACTTAGCTGCCCCCTGATTGAGTTTTACATTAGTGTAAACTGAAAGAACAACAATAAAAAAGATAAATTGAAGAATGAGTCATCATAATGACAAGCTTGAACCTGAAGAAATGATAGGAGAATATACCTCTCTCCTTTGTTTGAAGAGATGAAGAACTATGATTGTAGAATATACATGTACTGTGAAAACTAAACATGTTCATTACTCTTTGAATTCCTTTTTTAATTCCTTTTTAAAATTCTTTGTTATAGGAAATAGCTTCTGGGAATGTATAACAATATATTGGACAATAAAAGTAATATGAAAACAAAAGATATTTATAAAAATTAAACAAATAAAAAGCAAAACCTGGGGGAAGTAAATTTGTAGCACCTTCCATGACCATAGAAGGAAGAGAAAAAGTGTTTATTAAATATCTTCTATTTGCCAGGCACTGTGCTATGGCTTTTACAGATATTATCCCATTTGATTCACACAACTAGCCTGAGAGATAGGTCCTATTATTATCCTCATTTAACAATTGAGGAAAATGAAGCAGAGGTCAAGTGAATTGCCTAGAGTCACACATTTAGTGAGAGTCTGAGGCCAAAATTGAACCCATGTCATCCTGACTCTAGGACCAATACTCTAAACATTATGCCATGTAGGTGTCTCCAGCGGTAAATGTACATACATCCACCAGTTTATACTTCAACTTTTAGTAAAACTGGAGGGTTTTTAGGCAATGTTCTCTCTGTTGCTTCATCTATCAAAGTATCATGCCTTTTCTTAATATATGTGTGTGTGTGTGTGTGTGTGTGTGTGTGTGTGTGTGTGTAATAACACTTTGTCTTTAAGGCAGTGTTCAGCTGAAAATTTTTGTTTTTATTCAGTTACCAAGAACCACAGTAGGATCTTGTATTCTCTGTATCTTTTAATCAATTTTAGATCAGAAAAGATGTATTTTGCTCTAGAATAGCATTTGTGAAAGTTTTCCTGTTAATTCCATTCTCCTGTTTTCATGAAAGACACTCTTGATACTTATTTAGATAGTTTAATCAGATTGTTATTGAAAATTTAGTGTTGAACATCAATATAACCACCCAAACTTACTTAGCAACCACTTAGAATTAAATTAATTTCAATGAATAAAATATGCTTTTTTTCCCATCATCCAACCCATTTTACCATCACCCCTAATTTCCATTTCCAAATAGAAGCAATCCTTTATAAAAAAAAATTTAAGTCAGGCAAAACAAAATATATTAGTCATGTCTGAGAATGCATGTCTGGCTCTGTACATCTAGTCTACCACCTCTCTGTCAAGTGTTTTGTAGTTGTATTTATATAAGTCTTGAGTATTTCTTGGTAAATGGACCCCCAGATACTTTATACATTTATAGCTCTCATAAACATTTCCTAGAGAAAAGAAAGTAGTCATTGATGTCACCATAATCACTATTTTTTTTTTTGCAGTTATACCATCTATGGGTTGTTTTTTTTTTCATTCGTTTGATATCTTTCCATCTTTCAGATGGTCTAACATCCTTGAGTGATCTTAAATTGGGTTGCTTCCAAAACAGACTTTCTAAGTGTATTCTCAGTCTGGTGCTGATATTGCTCCTGGTACTTAATTTTAATTCTCCATGTAACAATTTTTTCCCTTTTTGGAGAAGGGAAGGCAGGGCAATTGGGGTTAATTGACTTGCCAAGGTCACAGGGCTAGTAAGTGTTAAGTGTCTGAGGCTGGATTTCAACTCAGGTCCTCCTGACTCTAGGGCCGGTGCTCTGTTCACTGTGCCACCTAGTCACCCCAACAATTTTCTTTTTACTAGATCTGTGATTTCATTGGTATAGGAATCTCCTATTAATGGAACTTCCTCTACCAGTGCAGATCTGGTACCAGCTCTATAACATTTAATCTTGGAGAGTTGGCTAGAGTACTAAGAGTTGAAGCAACTTCCTGACTCTTTAGCTGGTTCTCTGTCTACCACAACATGGTAATATATTTACTGCATAATCAAAGAATATCTAAGTTTTAGTTTATCTAAGTTGCTCTTCAAGTTTCCCAACCTCTGTGCCCTGGCATCATAGTAATGTGAACAAAGGGGTCTTAGTAACAAAATGGGGAGGAGAGAGGGAGAGAAAGAGAGGGGGAGGGAGAAGGAGAGGGGAAAGGAGAAGGAGAGAGAGGGAAAAGGAGAGAACGAGACAGAGAGACAGAGTGAGAGAGACAGAGAGACAGAGTGAGAGAGACAGAGAGAGATTGTAGCCACAGACACAAGGAGAAACATAGAAACAAAGACAAAAAACAGATAGTGCCAGATGGTGCCAGAAAGACAAAGACAAAAATGAAATAGTTCCTGTCCTCATATTCTATAAGAAAAATATAAAATGAGATAGTCAACAAACATTTATACGCTACTCATTATATGCCAGGAACTATGCTAAAGGTTGAAAAATAAAAAAAAAAGAAAAACATATGATCCCTGACCTCAAAGAGGTCTTATTCTAATGGGGGAAAAACATGCAAACAACTATGTGTATAAAAGATATATACAGAGTGGCTGGAAAGTAATCTCAGACAGAAGGCGCTAACTTTTGAGGATAGGATGGGAGAAAAGAGAGAATAGGAGATAGAGACCAGGAAAGATTTACTCCACATGGCCACATTTGAGCTGAGTTTTGCAGAAAATCAATAGGTGGTACTGAAGAAGGAGAGCATTTCAGGCATAGGAGATAGTCAGTGAATGGACATAGAGTTGGAAGGTGGATTGTTATGGGTGAAGAACAGCAAGAAAGTTACCGGATCCAAAGTTACTGGATAGAGTATGTGGAAGGGAGTATGATATAAAAAGAGAAAAAATGTAGGAAGGGACCAAGTCATGAAGGGATTAACATCACCAAAAGAGGATTATATACATGATATACAAAAAGTCATAATGTAGTTTCAGGTTATTAAACCTCAAAAGTTCACTAAGACTTTTGGGATGTACTATATTTGATCCTAGAAAATATAGAAAATTAGAATCATAAATCATGAAATATGGAAAATTAGAGAGAGAGTGGGAACTAATAGAGAGGACAAGCTGATAGAGAATAAAGGATGATGTGGGATTCAGAGTGCATGTGGTGAGGAGAAAGATTAGCTCTTCATGAGAGAAAGAAATGAAGTAAAAGATAAGGGGGAAGACATTTGAATGGCATACTACAATGCAGAATTAATATTATACTACCAATAAATTGGTTTCTTTACTTACATCAGAGTATTCTCTTGGAAAGGGTTTGCTGGGAAATGATAGCATTGTTTTTATTTTTTATTTTTCCTTAGAAAAGTAATTGATTTTAATAGAAATTTTGTGTAGTAAAATATCCTTCTACAAGTACTTTTGCTTTTCTTTTTTTATGTTTAGCATTCCTAAAAAAAGCAAAAAGAAATAGAAGAAAAAGAATTTACAGAATAAAACTCTTTGAACAGTAGCTGAATATATATTTCTGGTAAACCTTCAGGGCATTTAGTCTTCTGACTTTAAGAAGTTTGAGTTGTCATTTTAAATGATGTGATTCATTTTGGATGGATCAATTCTTTTCTCATGGTGGGTAGCTCTTTTAGATCATAACTTTCCCACTGACTCTGTAGACAGTCTTTGAGAGCTGCTGTGATTTAAAACTTTACCAGTCTATGGCCAATCTGGTGACAAATGCATCCCCAAGTTTTGAAATACACCTCCCACATCCCCTCCGCCTCTTAAAACTTAGATTTCTTTTTTTTCTTAGATTTCTTTTTTTTAATTTTTATTTGGTATTTTATTTTCCCCAGTTACATAAAAAAATTACCATTCATTTTTAAAACTTTTAATTTTAAATTCTCTTCTTTCCTCCCTACCAACCACCTCCTCATTGAGAAGACATGCAATTTGATGTATATCAATATGTATATCAATGAATATCAATAATATACAATTTGATGCATATACATGTATAGTCAGTTGTGTAAAATGCTTTTCCATAATACTCATGTTGTGAAAGACTAACTATATTTCTCTCCATCCTATCCTGCCCTCCATTTATTCTATTCACTATTCTATTCCCCTTTCACCCTGTCCGTCCTCAAAAGTGTTTGCTTCTGATTACCTCCTCCCTCAATCTGCCCTCCTTTCTATCACCCCCCATTCTCTTATACCCTTTTCCCCTACTTTCCCATGGGTTAAAATAGATTTCTATACTTAATAGAGTGTGTATGTTCTTTCCTCTTTAAGCCAGTTCTGATGAGAGTAAGGTTAACTCATCTCCTCTCCCCTCTCCCCCTTCCCCTTCACAGTAAAAGCTTTTTCTTGCCTCTTTTATGTGAGATAATTTGCCTTATTCTATCTCTCCTTTTTTCTTTCTCCTAGTACCTTCCATTCTTACTTCTTACTTTCATTTTTTAGATACCATCCCTTCATATTCAGCTCATACCTGTGTCCTCTATCTATATATACTCCTAACTATCCTAATAATGAGAAGGGTCTTATGAGTTACAAATATCATCGTTCCATGAAGGAATGTAAAGAGTTCAACTTTAGTAAGTCCCTTATGATTTCTCTTTCCTGTTTACTTTTTCATGCTTCTCTTGAGTCGTGCATTTGAAAGTCAATTTTCTATTCAATTATGGTCTTTTGGTCAAGAATGCTTGAAAGTCTTCTATTTCATTGAATGTTCATTTTTCCCCTGAAGGATTATACTCAGTTTTGCTGGGTAGGGGATTCTTGGTTTTAATGCTAGCCCCTTTGACCTTTGGAATATCATATTCCAAGCCATCCAATCCCTTAATGTAGAGGCTGATCTTGTTTTATCCTGATTGTGTTTCCACAATACTTGAATTGCTTCTTTCTGGCTGACTGCAATATTTTCTCTTTGACCTGGGAACTCTGGAATTTAGCTATAATATTCCTGGGAGTTTTCATTTTTGGATCTCTTTCAGGAGGTGATTGGTGGATTTTTTCAGTTTCTATTTTACCCTCTGCTTCTAGAATATCAGGGTAGTTTTCCTTGATAATTCCTTGAAAGATGATGTCAAGGCTCTTCTTTTGATCATGCCTTTCAGGTAGTCCAATAAATTTTAAATTCTCTCTCCTGAATCTATTTTCCAGGTCAGTGGTTTTTCCAATGAGATATTTCACATTGTCTTCTATTTTTTCATTCTTTTTGTTTGTTTTATAATTTCTTGATTTTTCATAGAGTCATTTGCTTCCATTTGCTCCATTATAATTTTTAAGGAATTATTCTCTTCAGCGAGCTTTTGGACCTCCTTTTCCATTTTGTCAATTCAGCTTTTTAAGGCATTCTTCTCATTAGCTTTATGGACCTCTTTTGCCATTTAGTCTAGTCTATTTTTAAGGTGTTATTTTTATCGGTATCTTTTTGGGTCTCCTTTAGCAAACTGTTGACTTGTTCTTCATGATTTTCTTGTGTCACTCTGATTTCTCTTCTCAATTTTTCCTCTACTTCTCTTACTTGATTTTCAAAATCCTTTTTGAGTTCTTCCATGGCCTGCAACCAATTCATATTTTTCTTCCAGGCTTTGGATGTAGGAGCTTTGGCTTTGTGGTTTTCTTCTGGTTGTATGTTCTGATCTTCCTTGTTTCCAAAGTACTTATATATAGTCAGAGGTATTTTTTCATTGTTTGCTCATTTTTTCCAGACTATTATTTGACTTTTCACCTCTTTGTTAAGGTAGGGCTCTGCTTCAAGTGTAGAGGATGCACTATCCCAAGCTTCAGGGGCTTTGTGCAGCTCTTTTCAGAGATACTTCTAGGGACCTGTAAGTTTTCGATCCTTCCAAGGCAGTATGATCTAGGGAGAGGTGTTTAGTCCTCTCCTGACCCGTACTATGGTCTGTGACTGACTACAAGCACTCTTTTCTGCCCTGGAACTATGAGGAGAGTCCTCTCTCCACTGCTGTCATGAGCTCTGCTATGCTAGTGTTCCTCTTTGCCCCTGGGCCACAACCCAGGACTGTGACCAAGATCTAAATATGGGCAAAGCAACAGAATCCTGCCTTAGTGCCAGCAAAGAGACCTTATAATATCCTTCTGACCAGTTGTTTGATCCCCTTATTGTCTGTGGGCTGTAAGATCTGGAAACAGCCACTACAGCTGCTGCTACTGATTCAGTCACTCCTAAGGCCTACTCCTGGTTTTCCAGGGCCAGGGCTGTGATGGAACCAGGGCTGGACTGTGCTCCTCCCTCACCCAAGTCCAACAGACTTTTCCTACTGACTTCCTAATTTGTCTTTGGTGTCTGTGGGCTGAGAAATCTGGAAATTGCCACTGCTGCCAGTGAATCAGTTCCCTGAGGCCTGCTCTAGATTTGTTGAGGCCCTGTCTGTGATGGCACAGCTTGCATTGGACTGTGCTCCTCTCTGAACATGGTGCAACAGACCTTTCCTGTTGACCTTTCAGGTTGTCTTGGACTGGAAATTTATTTCACTCTGGTGTTTGTGTGTGTGTGTGTGTGTGTGTGTGTGTGTGTGTGTGTGTTCTGCTGTTCTAGAATTGGGAGGGGTTTGGGGAAAAGCTCAGATGAGTCCCTGCCTTTACTCTGACACCTTGGCTCTGCCCCCAATAGCATTGTTTTTAAAAAGTATAATTGATGCATTCTTTTAAAAAGGGGGAGAGAAGGTGAGGATTGGATGACTGATGAACTGGAGATATAGCTTCAACAAATGCTATGAAGATATATGAAAGAGAAAAGAATTAAGGATGACTATGAAGTCTGGAAATATGGGCAGCCAGGTAGCACAGTGGATAGAGTACTCAGCCTGGAGTGAGGAAGACCTGAGTTCAAATCAAATACAAGGTATATGACCCTGGACAAGTCACTTCACTCTGCTTGTCTCTGTTTTCTCATCTGTAAAATGAGCTAGAGAAGGAAATGGCAAACCACTCCAGTATCTTTGCCAAGAAAACCCCAAATGGAGTAAAAAAAGAACCAGATATGATTGAAACAACCAAGCAATGACACTTAACAGAAAAAGGACTGTTTGTAGGAGGGGTGGTTTTAATTGCTAAATAGAGTCTTGTTCTGAACATGTTGAATTTGAATACATATGGAACATCCAAGCTGAACTGTGAAGCAAGCCATTTAAAATGTGTGACTAGATTTCAAATGGATGATTAAGAATGAATATATAAACTCTAGAGGCTCATTCATTCATTCATGGAGATGATAATTGGTAGGGAGGAGAAAAGAGGAGAGGAGAGGATCCACTAAAGAGTTTTTAATAACCTTCACACTGGTTGATCAGCAAAGGACACTAAAAACCACTTTTCTGACAGAGGAGAACTAGGTGTAATGGTAAGGGAACTTGAAGATGTTTCCTGCCTTTTAATAGGCCTGTGTGATCATGTGATGGGAAAAGATTGCCAAATGGGTGGAGCAGAAAGTGATGGAGCAGGAAGTGTGGGTGAGACAGAGCTGAGAAAGAAAAAAGACAAAGCTGGGAGAGAGAGAGCAGACAGTTTGTTTGTGGGGAGGCCTGATGGAGAGAAGGCTTGGGATACTTGTGCTCCCTGCATTGGTGATATGTATGGACTTTGTCTTAAAGAGAACACTTGGGATGTTGGTGCTTCCTGCATTGGCAATGGGTATAGACTTCTTTGTTACTATGATGGATTTGGTTTTCAGGTGTTTGGATCTTGGTTTCATCTTCAAGGAAGAAAGTCTGTTATATCTTGTGATTCAAACCTGGGAATACACCTGCATATTCATAGCAGCTGCTGTCTGTATCTCATTGGCGATATACCAGGAAAGAGCAGTTTCACAAAGCCAAGATAGGAGAGAATATCAAGGAGAAAAGTGTGGTCAAAAGTGTCAGATGCTTCCAAAGAGATCAAATAAGAAAATAACTGAGAAAATGACATTGGATTTAGCAGTTAAGAGATCACCATTAACTGTGGAGACAGGTCCAGATTAATGAAAATCATAAGGAGTGGAGAAATGAGGGTGTCATGAGGAAATGGACATTTTAGACTCTGAAAGCTTGGCAATGGAAGGAAGGGAAAAAATATTAACTTGAAGATATGGCAAAGTCAAGTAATGGTTTTTTAAGGATAGCTCTGTTTGTAGGCAGCAGGATTTGTATGTATCAAATGAACAGAGAGCTATACTCACACCCACAAAATATTAAAAATTCAGTATGTTGGACAGATCTCTCCAAAAGATTTATGGAAAGACATGGATAAGAATTGCACAAGATAAAAAGGCATAGATGAGTACTAATACATCTGTATTAATGGAGGGGATATCTAAA
This sequence comes from Gymnobelideus leadbeateri, assembly GCA_011680675.1. Lineage (NCBI taxonomy): Eukaryota > Metazoa > Chordata > Mammalia > Diprotodontia > Petauridae > Gymnobelideus > Gymnobelideus leadbeateri. The sequence continues at coordinate 423,647 of WOXC01005991.1, forward strand.
TAATCTTGGATTCACTGAATTATCTTTTTTGAATTAAAAAAATATACCAATGTTTTTTTTTTATATTCCAAACATTTATAGAGTAGTCCCATTCTATAAGAGATATTTTGTAAGAAAGTATAACAATTAAGCAAAATTAACAACAGAGGTGTTGAATTGGATAGAGTGCTGGGTTTAGAGTCAGGAAGACTTGTCTTCATAATTTCAAATGTGGCAGCAGACACTAACTGTGTGACCCTGGGCAATTCACTTAGGTGTGTTCACCTCAGTTTCCTCATCTGTAAAATGAGCTGGAGAAGGAAATGGCAAACCACTCAAGTATCTTTGCCAAGAAAACTCCAAAATGGAGTCCTGAAGAGTTGGACATGACTGAAATGACTGAATAGTAACAAAACAAAAATGGTGACCTCATTTGAAAGTGTGTGCAACATTCCATATTATTAGCATTCCCTCACCTCTTAATTTAAAAAAAAAAAGTTGTGGTGGCTAGGTGGCACAGTGAGTAGAGCATCGGCCCTGGAGTCAGAAGGATCTGAGTTCAGATCTGGCCTCAGACACTTAACATACACAAACAAAAACCTAGCCATGTGACCTTGGGCAAGTTACTTAACCCCAATTACCCTCCAAAAAGAAAAAAAAAAGTTAAACTTATTTTCTCTTTCTTTCACCTCTAGCACTATGGAAAATATAAACAAATTACTTATAATAAATATGTATAATCAAAACAAATTTCCTCATTGGTGCTAGATGGATAGATATGTGCCTATACATACATATATTAGATATAGATATAATTTTGCACCCTAGATCTGTCAAGTCCCTATCATGAAGTGAATAGCATGTCACATCATTAGTCTTCTAAGATCACAGATGATTCATTGAATTACCAAAGGATGGAGATTTTCTGAGCTTCATAAAAAGAAAAAAAATATTGTTAACAAAATTCAAATAAATTCAATTCAAAAAATATTTATGATCATGTGCTAGGCATGGCAAATGGTTTGAATCAAGCATTTATATTGAGAGAAGAAGAATGAGCACAGTTTCAAACACAGCAAACATTTACTCATGTAGATTAAGTAGGAGAATGTCAATCTGAATTAATGAAAGGCTGAATTATAAAATATTTTTAAAGAAATGCAATTTTGTTACTTTCAAGTATTTATATTAACAATCTAAACGAACAAAATATTACCACATACGTGTCCTAAAGGAGTCAAATTCTAATGAGTAAATAAGAAAAATAAATAATTTGCATATTATTTCATCACTTTCTTCAAAATGTGGCACAGTAGATAGACCAGTCTTAGAATCATGAAGACATGTGTTAAGTCATGTCTGACAATTGTAGTAGCTTTGTGACCATGAACAAATCATTTAATTTCTGAGTATGCCAGATGACTTTCAAAGACTGAAAATTCCAGATGAGTTCCTATTAGTTGTCAACACACCAGAAAAAAAATTAACAAATACATTAACAAAGTTCAAATTCATATATGTGACTTATTTTTTTTATCGTGTCGCATATAAATAATGTCCTGAATTACCTAATTCCCCTTCTTCTACATTCTGTCCTACTGTCAAATTCATATTAGGTTTATTTCTTTTTTCTTGCCTACTCTTGCAATTAATTCAAAATCTCCCTAAACTGTACATAAGTGACATGGAGCTATTCCTACTATTTACCTGATGAAGATTTCCTTACATTGCTGAGCAAAATATAAATACAGATATTCTCAATACAGTTAAGGAACAGAGAGTAGGATGAGTGAGGGATATAATCAAAATAGCTTGGGGGGGGGTGGTTCTTTGGGATATATTGTTCTTGATATTCTTTGATTTGTGTTCCTTGTAATAGACAGGTAATAGATAGGTGATTCATTGGCTAGAGATGAGCTCAAATGCAGCCTGAGGTAATCACTAGCTATGTGACAAATCATTTGACTTCTTCCTACCTTGATTTATTTATCTGTAAAATGAGGATAAAAATAATAATATTTACCTCCCAGAATTGTTGTGGGGATCAAATGAGATTGTACATCATAATGATTTATAACAGCTACCATTTATATAGCTATAAAACTGCTCATGTCTGCAAAGTGTTGTATCTGTTTTTATTATGTGTATACACACATACGTAAAGCATTTTTCAAATGTTTAAGTGCTACATAAATGCTAGCTAATAATGTATTAACAAGGAAACATCAAAACATATATAGTAATTATGAAAGAACCTGCCATGACTATAGGATCACAGATCTGGAGCCACAAAGTCATCTAGTCCAAGCCCCTCATTTTGTAGATGAGGGAACTGAGGACCAGGAGAATTTTTGGCTTTGGACACTTCTGAGTGAGAGAAAACTGAGTCACAAGTCAGGTCATCTGCGAATTGGATGCCAATGCCTCTTGATTTCAGTCAGCCAGGATCTCATGGATCCACATTACAACAACAACAAAAACATCTCAGTCTACTACCAAAAGAAGAGACACCAGGACTAGAAGTAGAACAGGAGTATTATTCAGAACTAGAGTTTACAAAATGCCACAAGGAGATAAAAGATTTCACTAGCTTTGTTGGTTTGGAGGCAGTAAAATAAGCTTTTTACTTCCTAGTGGTTTATTTTCTGATTAAGGATGGAATTCAATTTCCCTTCCTAGATCATGGAGACGGGAGTGGTGGGCAGCCACAGAGGGGAAGCAAGGAAGAAAATCCCAGAGAAAAAGAGCCTGGTCATTCCTGAAGGAGGCCATGTGTCATTAATTCAGTTATAAATTATTAGCTGAAAGCAGCCTCTCAGCATTTGTGTTTGATGAGCAAAAATTGATCGCTTCAAGGGCATTGCAATCCTTTTGATGTTAGCATCTCTTAGCCTACCACAAATCTGAATCCTTAACAGAATGATTATAGCATTATAGTAATCCTAAGAGCCAATACTAAAGGATTTGGAAGAGCAACAGAGATCAATAGTTTGAAAAAAGAATGTCATTTTGAATTGACAGGGCTGTCTGGCCTGATAGCGAACCTGAAAAAAAAAATAAGGGAGGGGCCTAAGTACACATACTTTGGCCCCAACCAAACTAAGCTAAGATGATGAGCCATTTTTTCTGCACTGTTGAATAGGCCCTGAAGCGCTAAATATTTCTGAAGGATTAAACCCAAACTAATGGCAACCCAAAGATATTTTGCAAACAATCAACCACCCCCTTCCAAAAAAAAGTTTAGATAATGCATTAGAGGTCTTGGTTGTTATTCAGAAAAAGATAGGGTTCAGCTACAGGTTCAACATTGCCTTTTACATCAAGCTTGAGCTGATGTGAAATTGGATTAGTGGTAACACTGTCTTAATGACCATAGTTTTCAGTCACTCTGAAATCCAGAATTCAGGCCAGTCTGCAGTATTGGCCACATCTTTTCTGCATATCGAAAAGCCCATGGCTGTTTAAAGACACAATTGCACACATCTAGGGGATTTCCAAGTTGTAACATCATTTAGGTACCTCAAAAGACAGAGTGAGCCAGCTGAAAGTGAACGGCTCCTCCAACAATTCGAGGATTAGCATAAAATTAGACATTCAGGAGGGCAAGGCCACCAGTGCCACTTGCTCCAACACTGGGAGTATTGTTAAGGACCTCGAATGGTCTAAGGGAAAGTATAAAGGCATCTCAACATTGTCTGTGGGCCTGCATGTTTTAACATTTGATGTATATATTTTCCAGGTCTTTGTTTCCTCGACAAGAGGCCAGCTTACTCTAGTGGAGCGAGGACAGAGAACTTCAGATGCCACACATCTGGAGAACATCCCATGGTAAATTGTGAATGGCTAAGTAATCTCTTTCAATGCCAAGACAAGGAGTGGTAATTTATGGCTTAACACACAGGCTACCAGGCCTGCCATTAATTCTAATGTACAAACTTCAAACCAGATGATTAGAAAGATTAATATATTCAACAGCAATTAATACACACAAAATTCCTATGCGTAATGACTTAAGTTTCACACATTTTCAAATTTTCTTTTCTTATTTGTTTGTTTGGGGTTTTTTGTTTTGTTTTGTTTTACTTCTCCAAGGACCCAGGACAGGTAATAAAGACTACAGAATTCACCTTATCAACCACAGCAGAGTGTTTTCTCACAGGCCAGACACTGAATTCCACTTTGAAGCCACACTCACATTTCTTGAATCTTAAAGGAGTGGCCCAAATGAAATACACATGAAAGACACAATTCCCAAAAGTGGGGTGGCAGCAGACCCAAATCATTTGGAGGGTATGCATGATACCATGTGATCCTAAGAGTTAACCTTTATCTCAAGGAGTTTAAAATGTTTTGTAGCTGTTCTTGTCTAGATGAATCAAAAGGAGAATAAGCAGGAACTGGCATAAATAATAGCTGCCTTAAAAGGGGGCAGCAAAATTGATGGTGCTACAAATGGCAGCCACCTGTACCAGGAAACTAAAAGAAAGACTAAGCATTCAAAGGAAAGAATAATTGTAGATGTGACAGCAAGGAATAGAAACCATTCAAAAAAGGTGTTTAAAAATCCCTTCTCCCTCCTCCTTAATCACTCTTCTCTTAAACCTATAAATTCAAACACACCATGGATGTTCCATACTTTATAAGTATGGACACTTATGTACTTATGACACCTTGTCTTCTTCCAGAATATTGTCCTATTGCTAGACCAAACACAAACAGCAGAATGCCAGGATGATTCTAAAGTAAACTCCTCTACATGACCTTATATGATTTTGTCAGCTTTCACACTAAGGATTCCCTCCTTTCCTCTCTCTCTCTCTACATTTCTCTCTCTCTCTCCCTCTCTCTCTCTCTCTCTCTCTCTCTCTCTCTCTCTCTCTCTCTCTCTCTCTCTCTCTCTCTCTCTCCCCTTCTCCCCCTTCTCTGCCAGTAATGCCCAATATAAAGAAATCTTGATCTTTACTCCACAAACAAAAAAACCTCTTGCTTTTCATTTGGCTAGAGGCTCCAGTGTAAACATCTTCCCTGTGCTCTTTTTGGGGGGAAGGGAGTGGGGGAGGGCCATCCAAATGCAAAAGGCTCAGGAGGAAAAACCAAGAAAGTAATTTTAAAGCAAAAGAGGAAAAAAATTAATTGAATGTGAAAGGGACTTGTAAAATAGTGAATGGCAGTTATCTCAAGGAAGGAAAATGATGCTGTTAATTGCATTCAGTGTCTTAATGGTTCTGTGACTGTAAGCTAAATGTTTTCAAAGCATCTCTTGGCAGAGAAGACAGAAGTGTATGAATAGAAGGATAATGTCTGAAGGGAAAAAACTAGCATTTCCAGGAAGTACTCAAGTCTCTTCCTCAATAAACTAAAGAACAGTTTATGCTTTTGTTTCTAAGGAAATCTAAAAGTTCTGTAAAAGATTTGTCTCCAAAAGTTGTTAGTTTGTCTTTTATTTATTATTTGGCAGTGATGTTATCTTCACATGGCAATTTTCAAAAATTGGTACTGTCATCTCACCATTATCAAAGACATTATTATTACCTCCAAGCTGTGATGATGGTACAGATATCAATTAGATTTTGAAGGGATTTAGGTATGTTTATATATGGCAGACCCATGTATAATTACTAATATTTTTTTTTGTCTTTTTTTGGAGAAGGGAAGGCAGGGCAATTGGGATTAAGTGACTTGCCCAAAGTCACACAGTTAGTGAGTGTTAAGTGTCTGAGGCTGGATTTTTAACTCAGGTCCTCCTGACTCCAGGGCCACCTAGCCACCCCTATAATTACTAATAGAAATTAGGATATACCCTTTAAAGTGGTCAAGGAAGACAACCTTGCCTTCTTAAGGGACATCTTGGAGAACAATGTTGGAAACAGAATAGAAACCTGGATGGATATTTGTCACCCAGAGACAGTGTTGATGCCATGAAAAGAACCCTCTCTCTGGAGCCCGGATACCTGGCTTCAAATGCCACTTCTGATTTTTACTATCTCTGCAACCTTGGACATTAATCATATGTAGCAAAGCACTTTACACATGTTATTTCACTTGATCTGGAGGAAGTCATTTAACCTCCCTGGGCCTCAGTTACCTCATATGCAAAATGAGAAGAGGATTCTATTAGGACATGGTCTCTGAAGCACCTTCTAACTCTAGCTCTATGAATCCTTGACATGTCCTATGTTCTAGCATTAGATGAGTTATTTTAGAACTGTTTTTGCTAATGACTTTGCTTCAATGTGAATCAGCAGTAGAATTATTTCATGTCACCACCCATTACTCAACTTTAGGCTTGTTTGCTTTTTTTTTTTTAAACTGGAAAGAAAAATTCCAAACAAACAAGATTTCATCAAAATCTTTACCTTATATTTGCATGACAAGCTACGAAATTTTAGAGTTAAATCTAAAGGGAGAGCTAGCTACTAAAGACCAAAACAGATGATGGAATTTTTTAGTGTCCTATATGTTAAACATTATAGAAGAACATTTAGACTGGAAATGTGTAAAATATTCCAGTTCCATTGCAACAGAATAAAGACTGTTAGAGAAGAGGTAACTAAATTAATAAAGCTAAATCAGAGATAAATTAAGCAAAGAGTTGTTAGATCCAGCAAGATGACTTCACTGTTCAGAGCCAGATTATCAATGGGAAGTGCAGCAGTATGATATTCACTGAAAACTTCTAAGCAAGAGATGTAGGATTCTACCTAGAATGCTTAAACAAATGCCACCAGAAATATTTTGGCCACTGAAGGGATTATAAAACAAACTAAGGTAAGTATAAAATTGAGGGAGCCTATATAAGTGTGGGGGTGTACTGAAGCCAGCTCATACAGACTAATCTTTTTTTTATTTGTTTATTTTTAGTTTACAAGATTCAATTCCATAGTTCCTTGGGTTTCAAATTTCCCTTCCCTCCCTCCCTCCAACCCCCACATAAAGTCCTGTATAGGATCTGCAAATACTTTCACATTAGACATCAGTCAAGTTACAAAGGCGAATTGTACTAGATGGGATGAAAAATGATAAAGAAGAAATAAAACCAAACAATGAAAAGAAAAAGATTGATTAGTTTGCTTCCATCAGGGTTCAAGCTCAGTTCTTTCCAGTTATTTCTCTGGATGTAGGCATCTCTCTCCTTCATGAGTCTTTCGGGATTGACTTATATCACTGCATTGCTGAGAAGAGTCCCGTCTGTCATAGTTGGTCATCACAAATATGTTGTGTCTGTGATTGTATACAAATTTCTCCTGATTCTGCTCTTCTCACTCAGCATCAGTTTGTATAAGCCTCTCCAGGTAAATATGAAAACCGTCTCCTCCTCGTTTCTTATAGTACAATAGTATTCCATTACATGCATATACCACAACTTGTTTAGCCATTCCCCAATTGATGGGCACCCCCTTAATTTCCAATTCTTTGCAACCACGAAAAGAGCTACTATAGATATTTTTGTACATATGGGTCTTCCTCCCACTTCTATGATCTCTTTGGGATATAACCCTAGAAGTGGTATTGCTGGGTCAAAGGGTATGAAATTATTTATAGCCCTTTGGGCATAATTCCAGATTGCTCTCCAGAATGGTTGGATAAGTTCACAACCCCACCAGCAATGCATTAGTGTTCCAATTTGCCCACATCCTCTCCAGCATTTGTCATTTTCTTGTTTTGTCATCTTAGCCAATCTGACTAGAGAGATGTGGTATCTCAGAGTTGTTTTGATTTGCATTTCTCTAATCAATAGTGATTTAGAGCATTTCTTCATATGCTTATAGATATCTTCAATTTCTTTCTCTGAAAACTGCCTGTTCATATCCTTTGACCATTTATCAATTGGGGAATGACTTGTATTCTTATAGATTTGACTCAATTCTCTGTATATTTTAGAAATGAGTCCTTTATCAGAGACATAGGTTGTAAAAATTCTTTCCCAATTTCTCACCTCCCTCTTGATCTTGGTTACATTGGCTTTGTTTGTACAGAAGCTTTTCAATTTAATGCAATCAAAATTATCCAGTTTGCATTTTATAATGCTCTCTAATTCTTGTTTGGTCCTAAAGTCTTCCTTTCTCCACAAATCTGACAGGTAAACTATTCCTTGCTTTCCCAGATTGCTTACATTATCATCCTTTATACCTAGATCATGCACCCATTTAGACTTGATTTGGGTATATGGTGTTAGATAATGGTCTATGCCTATATTCCAGTTTTCCCAGCAGTTTTTGTCAAATAGTGCATTCTTATGCCAAAAACTGGGGTCTTTGGGTTTATCAAACAATAGATTACTATACTCATTAACTGCTGGATCTTGTGTGCCCAATCTATTCCATTGATCCACTACTCTATTCCTCGGCCAGTACCAAGCAGTTTTGATGACTGCTGCTGTATAATTCAAATTAAAATCTGGTATAGCTAGTCCACCTTCCCTAGCATTTCTTTTCACTAATTGCCTTGATAGTCTAGACCCAGACTAGTCAATTATCAAATTTTCAGGGTGAGCATTTACATATTAGAAATACACAAATGCTACAAATTAAAGCTTGATTTGTCTATTGTTTGAAAAAAATATTTTTGAAAAAAAAACTTATGAAAAAAATTGAGAAAATGTTAATAATGCAAATTAAACTTTATTGTCTAAATTATGAAAGAGATGAAGAAAATAATAATAATGCAAATTAAACTTTAAAATGTGCCCAAATGTAATGGAAATGCAGATTTAAAGATCTTCCCTGCCCCTAGGCCCTTTGATAGGCTTAAGAGACTCTGAGAACCTTCCTTAAGTTGAAAATATACTCTGCCCCCTAATAGGCTGAATGTAGTCACATGGAGCCTGTGGAAGGAGGTTTGGTTTTCAGAAATGCCTACACCTTGCTGCTGTGTGATTGGGCAGTGGGTCAAGAGGGTGGTTACATTCTCTGACCCAGGAGAAGACTTTATAATCCCTGATGTGAAGCTTTGCTTTGGGGCTCACTTTGAAAAGTATTGTGTGATGTGACCAGATGAGACTCTGGGCAGCCATTGAGAGCCCCCCAGCTTTGAAAACCCAGATGTTGATGCTCCCCTCTCTGGTAACTGTGATTTGGTTTGGATGCAATGGTTGGATGGTTTGGAAGCCTGTCTGCTTGATCTGTTTCTCTGTCTAGTAACTTCTGTCTGTATACTCTGAAGTTTGGGGTGCTGACCTTTTTCCCCTGAACTAGGTAAACGATACATGTTTGATTGATTAAAGTAAGTGTGTTAACCCATTTTGAGTTGCTTTCCTTTAGAAAAGCAGCTCTAAGAACCTGTGTTGGCAGCCACCCTGGGGATGCTGGGGTGCTTGCTGCTACAACAATCAAAAAAAATTTTATTCAGAGAATCAGTTATTAAACATTTACCAGCACCCTGACGGATAACAATCTTATCTTAAAAATAGAAAAACTATGGGGTGGGTGGCTAGGTGGCACAGTGAATAGAGCACCAGCCCTGGAGTCAGGAGGACCCAAATTCAAACCCAGCCTCAGACACTTAACACAAAAACCATGTGACTTTGGGAAAGTCACTTAACCCCAATTGCCCTACCTTCCCTCCTCCAAAAAGCAAAAAAAAAAAAAAAAAAAAATAGAGAAACTAAAAGCAACTTCTCAAAAGGTGTAATTTACAGATTCTTATATCCTGGACAAATTCAGTTGAGCATGAGGAAGCCATGCAAAGGACAGATATGGTTGTTCCATAGAGGACAGTCCCCTACTATAGAGTCCAGCCTTTGCCCCTAAGGCATAGCTGACATTTCCTTGTCCCTATAGCCACTCTCTACATCCTCCTTCAGTCAGCCCCCAGTAAGAGATGAAGGATGTAGCAAGGAGGTAAGGTTGGAGATAGGAGCCATGGCAATGGGGCCCTGAGGGATGTGTCTCAAAGCTAGGTGAGAGGCAGTTGCTATGTGGCACTGGCAAATAGAACAGAAAACTGTACCTCCTGCCACATTGAACCCTAGGACAAAATCTTGATCATCCTGCTCTACTTATAAGTCTACGAATTCTCTCTTTATTCACATATGGCCTAACATAGATTTGTTGAAAGGAAATCTTCAGACCAGCTTTCTTATATAGCCACAGTTGCTGACTACAAACATTGGTACCAGAACCTTCTAAATAGTCAGATAATTTCACATTCCAATGAGGCCTTTAGAGAACTATCCTGAAATTGCTTAGAGTTCAATTCAATTCAGCAAACACTTATTAATCAACTACACTGATACAAAAAGGAATTGATGCATCTACTACACTATGTGTATTCTAGGATGATTCCCAAATGACTTGGCCTTTCTGAACTCATCAGCCCCTCTTCTAAATATCACTGACCTCCTTTGCAAGATTATTAAGGATGCTTTCAAACACAAAAGATAATATCCATGGCTGTATTATTAATAAATGTCTTTCATAACCTATAGCTCATGAATAACATTCAATTCAAAATTAGTGATGTGCTCTATGCTGCAGAATTAAAAGATGTTCCATCCAAAGAGTCTAAGGGCTTATTGGGAGATTGGGTTGGGGAGTCGGGGGAGGGGCGGGGAGTGGCAAAAAGCTTCTCCAACCAGGTTTTGTTCACTTGGATCTAAAGAACAGTTAATTTTAAAATATGTGCACTTAAAAACAGCGTTTGATCTGCCAACAAGTAAACCAAGAATTTTCAGTAAAATGGAAAAAGTTTTAAAGTCTGGAAGTGATATAAAATTGTCATGAAAAATAAAATGTTTCAGTTGCGTGATAGCTGCCTGTTGCCAGGTCTGATAGATTCTGTAAGATATAGAAGGGGGGAGGTGCAGGGGGGAAACAAGGGCCAATGCTGAGATAGGAGTTTTATGTATACCAAATCATTCCTGGTACTTTACACCAGGCTTTTAGTGCAGAGCCAGTCAGTGGATATATTAAAGTATCTGTTTTCATATTGCTTTAGTTGAAATGGAGGAAAGTTTATGCAACTCAGTTGTGGCAAATGTGAAACATTTGATCTGTTTCTAAGATCACTGTTACAGACCAGATTTGGGTCTATTTAATGGTGAATTAATTGGGTTGCTTCTCTTATGGCTCTGTATTACCCTTAGAATGCCAAGGCTACTTCTATTAACAGCAAATGACTTGCCTCAGAACAGCACCAGGAGGTTTTTGTGATAGTATAACCCTAAGTTTGGTCCCAGCAAAGGCCCAGAAAGTTTCTGCTGTTGAAGAGGAAAAATTATCATTGTTAAGGAGAGTAAAGAGAAGCCGAGTCTCCAAATGAATTCAGTCAGTTCTGTTCAGGGTTGGATAGAAGTTTCAGGTGGGAGTGGACAACCTGTACATGATTATCTAAGCTTTGAAGAGTAGCAAGGTTTCCTGAAGGGAAGTGCCTGACTGGAATGTGTAAAAGAGTTGAAAATGCATGGGAGATGAGTGCACAGTGGGAAGTCCTAAATACATTTTTCTTGCCCCAGTCTGCAGCAAATGAACTCCACTAACCAGTTTGCATTGGACATCGGCCTTTGTCACAGATAGATTCTACTCTTCTCAGGGTTTGCAATTAGTGCTCTAACCTCACCATTATAAGAAAGCAGATCAGATGGACTTATGGTTACACATAGGAGCAAAAGTCAGAGTAAGAGGAACTCTTTGTACGATGTGGTTATGAAGGCGGTATGCTGGTTAATAAAATATTCTGTTTATTACACATATCATCCATCAACAACCAATTTTCAAAGAATTAAAATACAATTAAACACCTGGCACATAGTTGGCACTCAATAAATGCTTAGCAAATTTGGAGGGGGGGAGATGACCTGTCTACTAAAAACCCACTAAATATAATTAATTATTTTTAGTAATTTAGAAGAATGCAGAATCTCACAGTGATTAATGGTCATCATTATGGATATCAGTCACATAGATGTGTGAAAGTGTTAGTTAACTTACACTGCAATCTAAAAAATGCCAGATAAACTAGGTTTTTTGTTTTTGTCTTTTTTTTACAACAAAGTGGTATGGATATGCTATGAATATTAATATATTGTACCTAAAGTATAACCACAGTTAATACTGACATTAGTCATGTTATTTGGCTAAAGTCTAAAAAATGCTCATACAGTTACTTGTCCTACTTAATGATTGCCTTAGCTAGTTCTAAGGGTTTAGCTATAACATATATACTCACAGAAAGTTGATTACCCTTTGTAACTCTATTGATATGTGCCCACATTACTCTTTGGTTTGTCCATGGACAAACTGCTAAAATCAATTATTAAGCATTTATTAAATGCGTACTGTAATGTACCAGGTACTATTTCAGTTACTGGAGATATGAAGACAAAAATGAAACATCCCCAAGAAGCTTTCATTCTAGGGGAGAAACAACATATACACACACATTTAAACAAAAGCCTTCCTGGAGAGTCATAGGATCATAGAGTTACTCTGAGCTGTAACAAACCTCTGAAATTTTCTAGTCGGCTCCTTCATTTTAAACATACAGAAACCATGTCTCAGAGAGGTTGCGACATGGCCAAGGACACACAGATATGATTAACAGAGACAAAATTTAAACTCAGGTCCTCTGACTCAAGTCAATGTTATTTCCACTAGATCACAATGTCTCCCTAAGAGATAACCCTTGGGTTATAATATATATTCCTCAACTAAATAATTCAAAATGTTCTCATACTGAACATCCAGAAAAACAAAAAAGTAGCCTCTATGGAAAAGGGAAGAGCCAAAGCACTACATAAAAATCCCTGGAAGACATAATGTTGCACTTTACAGAAAATCCAGTGCCTGCTTCAGGCAGGATAGAAAGCATACCTCATTAGCATTCTGAACAGGCTATACACAGTTTAGAAATGGCTGACTTGCTGGCTTCAGCCCTCCTCCCCATCCACCGACACCCTGCTGCTGGGGACACGCCACAGAGGAAAGCACTCCACACATGCTGCCCAGCAAGGCATCTGGGCTTTTATCACCACTGTAGCGGGTGGATCTGGCCGGACCCACCGCTGGTTACTCCAAATTTTTCTCATGACTAGATGGTTGGAGATGCATTAACTTGCACAGAGCCTCTTTGTAGTTGTTTTTGCAGATATTTGCTCTTTCGACACATTTGTATTACAAAGGGGAACATATGGCCCCCAAAAAACTATTTCCCTATGCAGGGAATCCAGGGTTTTCAGATCTTTTTGGTTCTCATTTAACTCCTTTCTTTTTTTAATCGCTTTTCATACACTTTAAAGGTGGTTCATCTATAAGGACCACATTCAGCCATACTTAGAATTCCTTAAGGTCAACTTGTTTTGAGGGGGGTGGCTTTTGCTTTACAGATTAATGTAGCTCTTTGTGGAGCTTCTAAAACTAAAGAGATTCAAGGATGGTTTTAATATCTTAGCTGTTAGGAGGAGTAAATATTTACAAACGTGCCTCCCCACCCACTTCCCTAACTCATTAGAGAATCATAGGATATCAAAGCTGGAAGGAAAGTTAGAGATCACCCAGCCTTACTATCCATCTTACAGAGAATATTGAGTTTCATAAAGGTGAAGTGACTAAACCATGGGTACATAACATTATGGGTCCCATAATCAGTGACAGAGCTGGGAAGAGAACTTTCAGATCTCATTCTTGATCCATGGTTTGTTTTTGTTTTTGTTTTTTTTCACTTCAGATCAGACAAATGTGGGCTTCAAAGGCTTGATCACATTTGTGCCCAACCTGTGGTAGAACCTTCACAAGCTCATATTGATCTGATCAGTCACAGTCAGACACATTGTACCTGGCCTCCAACATAATGGTGCCATTTTGGTCCTCTCTGAGCATGAAGAACAACAACCAACCAACCAATTCTTGATCTGTGGTTATTGTTTTTCTTCACTTCACTACAAACCACCACAATGCATTTTAAGATGTTTCCCCCTGCTGATTGGGGTAAGGAAAGAGATCCAGAATGTCAAGATTATAGGAAGGAAACTGAACATGTTATTTTTATTTACATGTTGTTTCCCCAAATTAAAATGTGAATTCTTTGATGTTTGGGATGTTTGGTTCTTGTCTTTGTATCTATTGTGCCTAGTACAGATCCTGGAATATAATAAGTACTTAATAAATACTGATTGATTGATTTTCTTTAAAAAAAAAAAAGGAGGGGTGGCTAGGTGGCGCAGTGAATAGAGCGCCGGCCCTGGAATCAGAAGGACCTGAGTTCGGAGCCGGCCTCCCACACTTAATCCATACAAACAAACAAACAAACAAAAAAACCTAGCCATGTAACCTTGGGCAAGTTACTTAACCCCAATTGCCCTAAAGGGGCGGCTAGGTGGTACTGTGAGTAAGAGCGCCGGCCTCGGAGTTTGGATGACCTGAGATCAGATCTGGCCTCAGAAAATGAGCACCCACGCATAAATAATGACTAGCCCTGTAACCTTGAGCAAGTTACTTAACCCCAATTGCTTTAAAAAAAAAAAAAAGGAAAACTATTGAGATCTTATAAGATGCTTCTCAGTTTAAACCTAAAACACCTGGTAGTCAAGACATGTTTAAGAGAGAATGCTTCTCTCATGGTGGTTACATTTGTTAGAAGTATTAAGCAGTAGCAGGATAACCATTTGTCAGCAGTGCTGTGGAGGGAACTTCTCAGGTATAGATTGCACTTGATGGAACTCAGTTCCTTCAAACACTGAAATTCTGATGAATTTATGTTTTACTAAGTATCCAATGATCAAATGATCTAAGGTTTTTAAAAAGTCATCAATTGCTTCCATCCTATGTTTTCCTCTCAATACAAAGATGAGGAGGAGGAGAAGGAAGATGAGGAGGATAGCTATAACTGATTCACCATCATTAGCAAGTCCTTTGAGTTGTTTTTCCATTAGAGGAAAAGATTTACTCTGAATCAGCACACTCTGATACCTAAACCCATATATATCAGGGACAGCTGGGTTAGGGAAGAGTATGTTACATGACAGTCATTGAATAATGTAAAGCTCATCTGAGATGGAGATTGGATTTATTGACCCTCCCCTCAAATACATACCATGCCTAACTGAGTGGCATGATCACAGGTAGAAGGGGAAAAAAAGGAAGGAAACAATTATTAAGCACCTACTATGTGCTCAGCACTGTCCTAAGTGCTTTACAAATATTATTTCACTTGATCTTCACAACAACCTTAGGAGGTAGGTACTGTTATTATACCCATTTTACAGTTGAAGAAACTAAAGTAAACAGAGATTAGGTGACTTGTCCCACGTCATACAGCTGATAAGTGCATGAGACCAGATTTGAAGTCAGGTCTTCTTGACTCTAGGCCCAGCACTCTAGCCACCTAATTGCCTCTAGTAGAGAAACTTAGTGATTCCTAAAGCAACATGCTTGACAGTAGTGAGATGGGTATAGAAAGCAGCTGGCTACCTGACCAACAAAGCACTTAGTACGAGGTAGAGGCTCTATAAGCTCTCCCTGAATCCCTTGCAAAGTGACTGTAATGGCAATTTGAAGACCCCTCTTTGTATTGGCAAGTGAGAAGGTACTTAGCACTTAGTAACTAATCAAACCTATGTGAAAGAAACAGAAGATATGAATCCCTGTTCCTGATGTAACAGGAAGGGGTTGGCTGAAACAGGAAGCAGCTAATGCTGTGTATATAAGAAAAGCCCCAGAGAGGCACAGGCAAAATTTCTTGGAGTATGGTGGAGGCAGAAGCAGCTGCCAGGAAGCTAACCTATTTAAGCAGCTATTTATGATGGAAAATGTCATAGGGTTGGAAAAAAAGACACAGACTATATTAACTTTTTTCAAATATTTAACCTATGTAAATCAATTACCATTACAAGTAAACTCAAAGGACTTAAAAAGTTTCATCATCAGCAAACATTTGGTTTACTTGCTAAGCAGAGAGAAAATACCCAGGGGAACACCGTTTTAGAATATAAATTTACTTGTAAATTTTTTTTTTGCTTTTTGGAGAGGGGAAGGTAGGGAAATTGGGGTTGAGTGAAGAGGCTGAAGAGGATCCCAGGAGGTTTGGCCGGTGACTTATGTTTTATACAAATTTGCTCATTCTGGGACATGAGCACACATAACCCATAACTCTGCAGAAAAGCAAAGCATATTTTACCCAGGGCTTTCAACACTATAGTGTGCAGACTTCACATATCCCCTTTATCATTCCATTTTAATCTGCTTCAATGAGGAACAGGCAAGACAATGGAATATGAAGATAAAACCAAATCTTGAAATTCAGAGAAGTATTGTTTTTATGTTTTCTAATAATACTCCTAGAAAGCTGGTGTGGTACACACCCTGGATGTGTGACCATGGGCAAATCACTGAACCTCTCAGTGCCCCAGGAAATTCTCCAAGATGGTGAGTTGCAGATCTACATGAGTAGAGGAAGGAGGACACCAGATGTTCTCTACATCGATGAAATCCCAGGTACAGTTAGTAAATCAACAAGCATTTATTAAGTGTTTTCTATGTGCCAAGAGCTGTGTTAAGCATTGGGGATCCAAAGAAAAAGCAAAAAAGAAAAAAATAATTCTCCAATCTTCTTTGTTCTGTCCTCTTCTTATTAGTTATTTTTCACTGGTTTGGAAGCCTGAGTATTGATTAGAGCAATAAATGGTTACATTTACTTAAACCATCCATACTCTTGAGTGACCAAACCTACAACATGACCTTCCTCAGTTTCACCTGATGCTTAATATACTCAATAACTACAAATCACAAAGAACATGAGAGTGTTATGATTCCATAGTTCAAATGCCAACTGTTCCAACCCTCTCATTTTAGGAAGAAAGACACTGAGGCCCAGGAAAGTTAAGTGACTTTCCCAAGGCCAAACAGGTAGCAAGTATCAGAGGTGAGATCTGAACCAGGTCCTCTCACTTCAGAGCCAGTATTCTTTCCTCTATACCATGAAAGCAAAATTGCTCATTTTGTGGAATATTTTCATTTTGCAGAATTATTTAGGATACAGTTAGAAATTTCTTTTGGGGGGCGACTAGGTGGCGCAGTGAGTAGAGCGTCAGCCCTGGAGTCAGAAGGACCTGACTTCAGATCTGACCTCAGACACTTAACACACACACAAATAAAAACCTAGCCAATGTGGCCTTGGGCAAGTTACTTAACCCCAATTGCCCTCCAAAACCCCCCCCCAAAAAAAAAGAAATTTCTTTTTGCTGATATTTTAAAGGATTAAGTCTATTGTCTTGCTGAATTACAACTGAGCAATGGACATAATTTTGGGAGTGATGAAGACCTGGATAAATGTCCTGCCTCAGATACTTACTAGCTAGGTGACCTTGTACAAGACTAATTTCTCAGATCCTAAATTTCTTAATCTATAAAACTAGGCTAATAATATCTTTAGTGTCTATCTCAGAAGTGTATGCATCACTGCCAAATAATTTCACAAAAAAATGAAATTTATTCTATTTTAACAGTTGGGAAATATTACTAATAAGTAGTTATTCCTGAATCAACTTTCTTTATACAGTTAGACCAATTTATTAAAGTAAGGATAAAAATTAGTACAAAACTAGAAGAATAAAAGTAATGAGAAAAGGTATGATGTACAATTTAAATAATTTCAAGCTAACCTATTTAAGCAGCTATTTATGATGGAAAATGTCATAGGGTTGGAAAAAAAGACAGACTATATTAACTTTTTTTCAAATATTTAACCTATGTAAATCAATTACCATTACAAGTAAACTCAAAGGACTTAAAAAGTTTCATCATCAGCAAACATTTGGTTTGAGAAAATACCCAGGGGAACACCATTTTAGAATATAAATTTACTTGTAAATTTTTTTTTTTGCTTTTTGGAGAGGGGAAGGTAGGGCAATTGGGGTTGAGTGACTTGCCTAAGGTCACGTGGCTAGTTTTTGTGTGTTAAGTGTCTGAGGTCAGATTTGAACTCAGGTCCTCCTGACTCCAGAGCCAGTGCTCTATTCACTGTGCAACCTAGCCAACCCTACTTGTAAAATCTTATAAAGGATAATTGAAAATTATGAATAGTACTGTTTTATAAAAATAACCAAGGATAAAATTAGTTGGCAACAAAGTCAACTGAGCACAGTTTCATTTAAGAATGAAAATATGAGGAAAGCAAGCTAAAGGAAAATGGAAAAAAGATCTGCAGAGATTTTTGTAACTAACTTTTTTAACCATCAGGGACAATTGAGCCACCATACTTGAACTCCAGCATCACAATCCTGGATGTACTTATGAGGAAGAAATGTCACCAAAGGGAAAAGTAGCAGGATTCAATCAAATATATAGAAAAATATTTGTGTTGGTGTTGACACAATTATAGTTCTGAAGAATTGATTTTCAAGCTATCAAAAGGAGGAGAAAAATACCAAAGGTGCAGGGAAAATCTTGGTTCTCATTAATACTCAAAAAAGGCAACCTAGAAAATATTGATTATTGACCTGGATATACACTTTACTATCTCCATGCATTTAGTTTTAATGGAAATCATTTACATATACATCTAAGGCCTCCTAGATGAAGATTTTAGTAGGATATAGGGAAGTTTTTGCAAGCAGTATTCAATAGTAAAACACATTTTTACTAATACATAATCTACTACAAGATATAAAGAATACAATATCCCACTGTTCATTTTTATTAAAAAACAAACATTGGATGTTTCTCCACATATCAAAATTCAAGATTCCATGACCAATTACAACAGAGATATTCTAGTTCAATAACATCCTAATCATAGACCAAACTTAAAACATATACTCGCCAGTGCTATTTGCCATTGTCATGGAAGACATCTCATACGGAATCAAAATTGCACAGGGATACCCTGAGGATGGTTAAGTATTCCAGATTATCCTGTTTATTTGCTAGTTTCATCTAGTCTCAGAACGTTATAAAGTCTCCTAGAAGAGAATTCAACCTAACCATATACACAGTAAAAACCAAGAAAATGAAAAATGTCAATTTTCCAGATTATAAAATATAAATAGAAAATGGAGCTTATCCATCTATATATGTGAAGGTGTGCCCTAGATTGTCTGACTATATTATGCATATGGAAGGACTATAATACTTTTTTATTTAAATTTTTATTTTTTATTTAAATGCTTTAAATATGGGCTCAACTTTGTCTCTATGATTTCTTCCTTGCCCACTCACGTACATCAATAAATTAAGAAGCACCAAAGCAAAACAGTATCTGCCTCAAAGAGCTCACATTCTAATGTACTGTGTACAAGACAGATGAGGGTGGAAGAGAGAAAGGAGATGGAAGCATGAAAAGAGGTGTAGAAGTGAAAAACTGAGAACCATGAATCCCAGAGCTATTTGTTAGTTACTGGAGAAATAAGCATTACCTGGTGTAAGGTACTATCTCTTTTTGCATATGGACATTTTATTTGCCAAAAGAGGAAGAAAAAGGGCATTTAGGTGTGGAGATCAGGGTGTTGTTGGTTTTCTTAAATTCAATTCAATAAACATTTATTAAGTGCCTACTATGTTCCAGATACTTGTCCTAAGCACCGAGGATGAAAATTAAAAAGAAAGATAGAAAGCACTACCCTCAAGAAGCTTACAATCTAATGGGAGAAGACACACAAAAGGACACTGAAAGGTGGGGAGCACAGGTACTTGGCACCTGAGCATGTTGCAGAGCTGTTGATGCAAAATGGAGTTTGAGATAGTTCTTAACATTAAAAGAAAACAGTTCCTTAGATAACTGTGAGGAGAAGGCTTTTTTTTTTTTCTAAAGCAGCTCATGGGCAAGGCACTGAAGTACAGATAGCTATAGTTAATACATTATGGTCCTTCATTTTATTTGTATATGACCGCTTTCAAAGTTTTGAAGAATATAGCACAGAAGCTATAAACCAAAGAACCATTTCTGAACTGTGGACATTTGTTTATATTATATATTCTATAGCTGACAAAACTATTGATTTAGGCTTTTCAATCCATTAGCCAGAAGTCACAACTCATGAGGAACTCCTGATTTGAGCCATTAGAAGTCAGTACTAATAAAGAACTGGAAGGAAAATGGGTGCCCATGCATCTAGGAATGGTTGAACAAACTGTGACATATAACAACAGTAAAAAGAAGAAGAAGAATAGAAGAATACCATTGTATCTTATTTCTTACCATGTGAAATCACACATCTGAAGAATTCCAAAAAATTAGTATGACCTGATGCATAGCAAGGTAAGAAGAACAAGAACAATTTCCATGATAACTACAGTAATGTAAAGGAAAACATCATTTTAAAGACATTAAAACACTGGTCAAGGCAGAGACCAATCATGATGGTCATCCACAAAGGTGGTACGCAATATGGAATGAAGCATAATGACCAACAAATGTGTTGATGTTTTCACTGGCATCCTGGTAATGTAAGAACAGCCCATCATTATAGTGGGCAGACCCCCTGTGACAGTTAGCAGGAAGACAGACAAAACTTGAACAAAATATGCAAGCATAGATGCAAGAGTTGTTATCTGCACTGTTGCTGGAAACAGAGTGAGGAAGACATAGCTTCAAATCCTAATTCCAA
Source organism: Gymnobelideus leadbeateri (assembly GCA_011680675.1). NCBI lineage: Eukaryota > Metazoa > Chordata > Mammalia > Diprotodontia > Petauridae > Gymnobelideus > Gymnobelideus leadbeateri. The sequence continues at coordinate 444,162 of WOXC01005991.1, forward strand.
AGCATGCTAGCTGTGTGACTATGAGTAAATCATCCTTCCTAGGCCTCAGTTTTGTGACCTGGAAAATAGAAAACATAATACTCCTTTGTGAGGCTCAAAATAAGCAAATGCTGATAAAGCACTCTACATGGCAGCTATTATCAATAAATTTAAGATGATTTAATTTATGTTTTAAGAAGCATCTTATTGTTCAGCAAGGGAAACAATATTTTTCAGGCCAAAAATTTCCATTTCTCTTTCTGTCTTAATCAGATCCTCTATAGCTTAGTTAGGGTGACAAAATGGAAGTCAAATGAGAACGAGATCATGTTTTCTATCCTTTTCTACCCAACACCTGATGGGAACAAAGTATCTGAGAATATTTCCAGTGCAATGAGTTCAATATTCCTTGTGCCATCCTCGGGCAGTGATATGCAATAAATACAGTGAACTTTGCACTGAGAGCTTACTTACAGGATTAGCTATCAGAATCAAGTTTGGATGAAGACTGTATTGGAAGGGACTATCCCAATAGGGAAGTGTGAAGGGAAGCTTTTCATTTTTCATGTACTTCTATAAGACTTGTAACTTTGAAGGATGGAGATAATAAATTGTGATGAGCTAACTATGAGTCAAAAGATATTACTTACAAAATGCCAATGCCAAATAAGATTCCCCTCCAAAACACAAATAAAATGTCATGTAGATGAGCCTTGCCTGTTAGGGAGGGCAATAATGGAGAATTTCCCTAGGTTGATTGTCAGGCAGACCTAAAATATTCTTGCCCTCATGCGATGGCAGTCTGGTTCTGGGCCATCTAAAGAGACATAGGTTCTAATAAGATGTCTCAGAGGGATTGACCCAGTCCAATTATAGACAAACTGGCAAATCCTCTGGAAAAGATTCCTAAGCCAGGATTAAAGTTTCCACTCGGCATTTGGGCATAAAAGGGGACAAAACAAAAGGGAATGTTGGTCTAATTTGAAGGATAAGAAAACTTAGTACATTTCTTATCATGAAAAATTTCCATACTTAATCAAAAGTTCCTGCTCAACAATTGCTAAGTCTGAGCTTCTAAAGAAGTCAATGAAGGCCCTTATCACACAAAAGAACAATTAAGAAAATCTTGTTTTTCTTGAAAGATAAAGTAACAACTTATCTAAATATAAAAAAATTACATATAACTGAAGCTGACAACAAAAAATGGAAAGAAATGACAGAAAATCATAGGGTTTTGAAGGCTAGGTTTAAAGTTCATTGGCTAGAATAATTCTGTCCTAGGTTGGAACTGAATTGGTTAAAAGTACCTTATCCTCTTCCTTCCTTTTTTTTTTTTTTATAAGAGAGGGCTGGGCAATTGGGGTTAAGTGACTTGCCCAAGCTCACATGGGCTAGTGAGTATTAAGTGTCTGAGTCTGGATATGAACTCAGGTCCTCCTGACTCCAGAGCCAGTACTCTATTCACTGCCCCACCTAGCCACCCCATCTTCCTTACTTTCTTTAGGTTAATCTATTCAATACAGTTAAGTATTTAAGTGACTACTTTGTGCCAGAAACTGTGCTGGCATCTGGGAATCCTACCCTAAAGGAGTCTATAATCTCTTGCCTTCCTTGAATTTAAAGATTGCTGGGCATAGTAGAAAAAATGCTAGGACTTTAGTCAGGAGAAATTTGTATCCAAAGATTCCCTCTGATACTTACTAAATGGGTGGGCACAGATACAAACCTTAAACTCTCCAAGCTTCAGTTTCCTCAGTTACTTGCTGATGTATAGCCTGATTCCCAGAGTTCTTATTAGGGGAGAAATAACAGGGTGACAGGGAAGAGTTGGCTGGATGGCTGGATTGGATTAAGGTGTGATCTAAGTCTGATTAGCAAAGTGGACAAAAGGGAGAAAAGAGAGAAAAAAGCAGACTGGTGTAGAAAACACACAACAATAGCAACATGAATATGAATGGGATCAACTAACCCATAAAATTTAGAAACAGCAGTAAAGGTTAGAAATCATAATCAAACAATATGTTGTCTGCAAAAAGTACATTTGAAATATAAATATTTGGGGGGGGGGGCGGAGCCAAGATGGCGGAGTAGAAACAGCCACTCTCCCCCCAGATCACCTCCAAACTATGTAAAAGGGGACTCTGAACAACTTCTGGAGCCCCAGCACCCACAGAATGACACAGAGAAGCTAACCTCCCACTGAGGACAGCCCAGCAGCCCTGCAGGAAGGACCAGCCCAGTGCTCTGGGAACCGGCAGTGAAGCATGCTGGGCTCGGGGAGCCAAGCACAGGTCCGCCTGAGCCATGGTTTTAGGCCCAGGGTGGCAGGGCCGGCAGCAGGCTGGAGGGACCCCAGAACGGCAGCAGCTGTGGCGATTCCAGAATTATCAACATAAACATGCCTAGGACAAAGTGAGAAGTTAGTGCCCTATAGACTTTGGGACCAGTATTTGGGGAACAAGTCGGCTTCCTCCCCTGGGGGCTAGAAGCCACTGAGGAGACACGCCATTTTGTAGTTTTCAGAGGCATCTCCAGCTCCTGGCCTGAGAACTGTAGGGAGATCCAGCAATCAGTCTTGGGGGGTAATCACTCTTGCTTTAACCTCCCTGGATCTGGACTGTGATCTGGGGTGGAGGTCGTGGGTGGGTTTCCAGCTTGCCAGAAACGGAAGTTGTCCCCCCATACGTTTGGGATGAAAATTCCCCTGGCTAGCCCCCTGTCTGGTGGCAGAGCCATACTGTGGCAACAAGCCCAAAAGTCAAGTAATTAAGTGGCAACATGCCAAGGCAAAGGAAACAAAGTAAAGAGAAAAATGCAACCTTAGACTCCTACTTTGGGGGCAAAGAGGATGGAAGCATAGAGCGGGAGGAGGACTGTGAGGTCAGAAGTCCTGCTCCAAAAGCCCCAGGGGAAAACATGAGCGGGTTGCAGGCCATAGAGGACCTTAAGAAGGAATTTAAAAATTAAATAAGAGAAGTGGAGGAAAAATTGGGAAGAGAAATGAGAAGGATGCAGGAAAAGTATGAAAAGAGGGTCAACAGCCTGACTGAGGAAAAAACACCTTAAAAAATAGACTAACTCAAATGGCAAAGGAGGCCCAAAAGGGCAATGAGGAGAAGAATGCCTTAAAAAGTCGAATTTGCCAGATGGAAAAAGAATCTCAAAAAGCTCACTGAGGAGATTCATTCCTTCAGAGTTAGACTGGAGCAAATGGAAGCTAATGACTTTATGAGAAATCAAGATGCTGTTAAGCAGATCCAAACAAATGAAAGATTAGAAGGCAATGTGAAATATCTCATGGGAAAAACCACTGACCTGGAAAATAGATCCAGGAGAGACAATTTAAAAATTATTGGACTACCTGAAAGCCATGATCAAAGAAAGAACCTAGAAATCACCCTTCAAGAAATTCTCAAGGAAAACTGTCCTGATGTTTTAGATCCAGAGGGCAAAATAGAGGTTGAAAGAATCCACTGATCACCTCCTGAAAAAGAACCCAAAAAGAAAACTCCCAGGAATATTATAGCCAGGTTCCAGAATCCCCAGATCAAGGAGAAAATACTACAAGCAGCCAGGAAGAAACAATTTCAATATTGTGGAAACACAATCAGAATAGCCCAGGACCTGGCAGCTTCTACACTGAGGGATCGAAGGGCATGGAATATGATATTCCAGAGGGCAAAAGAACTGGGAATGAACCCAAGGGTCACCTACCCAGCAAAACTGAGTATTTTGTTTCAGGGGAAAATATGGTCATTCAGTGGAATAGAGGACTTTCAAGCATTCTTGAGGAAAAAACCAGAATTGAATAGAAAATTTGACATCCAGACACAAGAAGCAAGAGATGCCTGAGAAGGTAATCAGGGAAAAGAAATCAAAAGGAACTTATCAAAGTTGAACTATTTACATTCCTATATGGAAAAACAATAACTGTGACTGATGAAATCTTTCTCAGTATGAAAATAATGGAAGAAGGGTGTATGGTCATATGAATACATATGTGAATGTGTGTATATATGTTTACAGTTTTATATGGATAGAGGGCATAGGTTGAATTTGTTGGGAAGGGAGGATACTCAAGGGGTGAAATTATGAGGTGAGAAAGGAAAGTGGCAAGAGGAGATGGGGAGAGACAGGGTAGGGTAAGCTATCTCATGTAGAAGAAGCAAGGGGAAGTGGTTGCAAGGGAGGGGAAGAATAGGAAGGCAAAAAGGCAAAACCACATTTTCATTGAATTTGGTTCAGGGAGAGAATGACATACATACTAAATGGGATATCTCAACCTGCAGCAGAATAGGGGGAAGGGGGATGAGAGGAGGGAAGATGGATGGGAGGGCATCCTTGGGGGGAGGGGTGGTTGGAAGTACCCACTATAGAAGAGGGACAGGATCATGTGGGGAATGGACCAGGTGGGGGGTGGGATGAGTGGGAGGGAATTGTAAGCAGCCTTGTACAATGTATCTACTATGATAATGTTTTGCATAGCTAGACATGTACAACATATACCGAATTACCTATCTCCCCAGAGGGAATGGGTGACAAGGGAGGAAGGAAATGGGTCTGAAATTTGAGGTCTCAACATTAAATGTTTCAAATATATGTAAATACTATTATTAATACTCTTTTGCTTATAATTGGGAGATAATATGTGCAGGCATTGGGACACAAAGATTCACCTTTCTCTAATGGAAAAGTTGAAGGGGGTATGGGAGAAGGTATGGGAGAGAGCAGATTGGAGGAAGCGATATCTTGTGGGACTGCTATTCTGGGAGGGTGGGTAGGGGAATAATGAGGGGAAAATGATTGTAACTCAAAATCTGGTGGAAATGAATGATGTAAAACAGAAGTTAATAAAGCATTTGTTTAATAAAAAAAATAAAAAATAAAAATAAAAAAAAATTTTAAAAAGCCGAATTTGCCAGGTGGAAAAAGAATCTCAAAAGCTCACTGAAGAGAATCATTCCCTCAGAATTAGATTGGAGCAAATGGAAGCTAGTGACTTTATGAGAAATCAAGATACTATTAAACAGATCCAAACAAATGAAAAAATAGAAGGCAGTGTGAAATATCTCATTGGAAAAACCACTGACCTGGAAAATAGATCCAGGAGAGATAATTTAAAAATTATTGGACTACCTGAAAGCCATGATCAAAAAAAGAACCTAGAATTCATCCTTCAAGAAGTTCTCAAGGAAAATTGCCCTGATATTTTAGAATCAGAGGGCAAAATAGAGGTTGAAAGAATCCACTGATCACCTCCTGAAAAAGATCCCCAAAAGAAAACTCCTAGGAATATTATAGGCAGTTTCCAGAGTTCCCAGATCAAGGAGAAAAATATTACAGGCATCCAGTAAGAAACAATTTGAATATTGTGGAAACACAATCAGGATAATACAGGATCTGGCAGCTTCTACACTGAGGGATTGAAGGGCTTGGAATATGATATTCCAGAGGTCAAAAGAGCTTGGATTAAAGCCAAGAATCACCTACCCAGCTAAACTGAGTATCATGTTTCAGGGGAAAATATGGTCATTCAGTGGAATAGAGGACTTTCAAGTATTCTTTATGAAAAAACCAGAGTTGAATAGAAAATTTGACATTCAGATACAAGAAGCAAGAGAAGCATGAAAAGGTACAGAGGGAAAAGAAATCATAAGAAACTTATCAAAGTTGAACTATTTATATTCCTACATGGAAAAAGGATAATTATAACTTGATGAAACTTTTCTCAGTGTGAGAATAATTGAAGGGAATAGAAATTACACATTTCTATATACATGTGTATATACATATATATATGTGTGTGTGTGTGTGTGTGTGTGTGTGTGTATGTATACATATGTATACATTTTTTTACAATATGACCAATTACCATTTACCAGGAAGAAGCCTATCTCAATGGAAAATGATCAAGACTTCTTTAATAAGTACATAAAAAATCAGAGTTCTTATCAAATAACATTTAGAATTAAGGCTAGAACAGTCCTTCTTGAGCCATTTTCTATGCCCCCACATACATACATATATGTCTATATAGGAGGGTATATGGGCATATGAATATATGTGTGAGTGTGTGTATATATGTGTACAGGTATACATAGACAGTGGGCACAGAACCAATTGAATAGGAAGGGATGATACTTAAATGGTGAAATTAAGAGGTAAGAAAAATATAATGAGAGGAGATAGGGTGAGACAGAATGGGGCAAATTACCTCATATAGAAAAGGCAAGGGAAAACTGTTACAATGGAGGGGAAGAACAGGAAGGCAAAAGGGAATGAGTCAATCTTATTCTCATTGAACTTGGCTTAGGTAGGGAATGACATACACATTAAATAGTATATCTTACCCTACAGGAGAGTAGGGGCAAGAGGATGAGAGGGGGGGATATTGGAAGGGGGCAGGCTGAGAGGCAGGGAAGTTGGAAGCACATACTTTTGAAAGGGGACAGGATCAAAGTAGAGAGTAGAACAAATGGAGGTGGGATAGGATAGAGGGAAATATAGTCAGTCTTTTACAATATATCCACTATGGAAATGTTTTGCATAGCTATACATGTACAACTTATACTGAATTGCTTATCTTCCCAGTAAGGTTGGGTGACAAGGGAAGAAGGGAAAGAATCTAGAATTCAAAGTTTTAAAATCAAATGTTTAAATATTTATTATTATTATTATTATTTTACATGTAACTGGGAAATAAGACATACAGGCACTGGGGCATAGAGATCCACCATGCCCTACTGGAAAATCAGAGGGGGAATGGGGGAAGATATGGGAGAGAGCAGATTGGGGGAGGGGATATTCAGTGGGATTGCTGTTTTGGGGTGGTGGGTATGGGAAAAATGGGGAAAAAATTTGTAACTCAAAATCTTGTGGAAATAAATGATGTAAACTAAAAATAAACTAAAAAGTAAAATTTAATTAAAAAAAAAAGAATCCAAGCCCCTGAGAAGCAGGGGTTGTTTTGGTTTTTTACTTTGTATCCTTATACTTACATGTTTAATATGTGCTTGGTGACTCATTGATGGATGAATCATTGACTGTGTTGCTGCTGAACCACAACCTATACAGAGACCTCCTTGCTTCCTAACTCAAACCCCAGAGACCTTCAAAAACTATTTCATTTTTGTCTTTGTATCCAATCCCCAAAACATCCCACCAGCCTGTCCCTCCAGTGCCTTATCCATAGCAGATACTTACTGAATATGAATTAAATTGAATGGCCCTAGAGGGAAACACTACGAACAATGGGTAGAAGTAGCAAAGAGGCAAATTTAGGCTTAACAAAGAGGAAAAGCCTCCTAACAGTAAGAAATGGTGAAAGGTAGAATAGGCTGCTCAGGTAGCCATTAAAAAGGCCTTCAAATAGAGATTGGATGGTGTGATGTATTGGAGATGCCAATAGTAGGTGATATATAAATATTAGTTATTATTATTATAAATTAAGTTCTCAAGTGGCATGGATATCTTTGAAAACTGACTCATCACACTTCTTGAGAGAAACTGAAGAAGGGACAGGGTTGAGTACTTGCTCCTTTGCTCACCTATCTTCAGGATGGGCATTAGACTAGAATTATATTCAACAATGAGTTGGTAAATGTTTAACAACCATCTTCCCCCTGCAAAAAAAAAATGTACACACTTTTAAATATGTGTCAGAAGTGACACTTTTAAATTTAATCTGCTTTATTAATATATTCTCCATGTTCTTAAGTCTAGACCAAGGGAGGGGAACTTGTAGCCTTGAGTCCACATGTGGCCATCTAGATCCTTGGGTACAGCCCTTTGACCAAGTTTATTTTTTTTTTAATTTTTCTCTCTTTTTTTATTTTTTAGTTTACCTCATTCATTTGCACAAGATTTGAGTTACACGTTTTCTTCCTAATTTTCCCTACTCACCACCCCAAAACAGCATTCCCACTGAATATCCCCTCCCCCAATCTGCTCTCTCCCATATCTTCCCCCATTCCCCCTCTGACTTTCCAGTAGGGCATGGTGGATCTTTATGCCCCAGTACCTGTATATCTCATTTCCCAGTTATATGTAAAATATTAAAAATAATATGTATAGGGGCCGCTAGGTGGTGCAGTGAGTAGAGCGCAGGCCCTGGAGTCAGAAGGACCTGAGTTCAGATTTGGCCTCAGACACAACACAAACAAAAACATAGCCATGTGACCTTGGTCAAGTTACTTAATCCCAATTGCCCTCCAAAAAGCAATAATAATAATAATAATATGTATATATATTTAAACATTTGATTTTAAAACTTTGGATTCCAGATTCTTTCCCTTCCTCCCTTGTTACTCACCTTCACTGAGAAGATAAGCAATTCAATATAAGTTGTACATGAGTAGCTACACAAAACATTTCCATAGTGGATATATTGTGGAAGACTGACTATATTTCCCTCTATCCTATCCCACCCCCCACTTATTCTATTCTCTACTTTGATCTTTTCCCTCTTCAGAAGTGGGAGCTTCCAACTTCCCTCCCCCCCCCAGCCTGCCCTCCCTTCCATTATCCCTCCTTTCTTCCCCTTCCCCTCTACTCTCCTTGTAGGGTGAGATACCCTATTTAGTGTGTATCATTCCCTCCCTAAGCCAAATTCAATGAGAATAAGGTTGACTCATTCCCTTTTGCCTTCCTGTTCTTTCCCTCCATTGTAACAACTTGCCTCTTCTGTATGAGATAGTTTACCCCATTCTGTCTCTCCCCATCTCTTCTCATTATATTCTTCCCTCACCTCTTAATTTCACCTTTTAAGTGTGATCCCCTCCTATTCAATTGGTCCTGTGCCCTCTGTCTATGTATACCTGTAGACATATATACACACACTCACATATGTATTCATATGCCCATATACCCTCCTATATAGACATATATATGTATGTATACATATATATATATATACATACACACATATATACAGTTCTATTCCCTTCAACTATTCTCATACTGAGAAAAGTTTTAAGTTACAATATCATTTTTCCATGTAGGAATGTAAATAGTTCAACTTTGATAAGTTTCTTATGATTTCTTTTCCCTGTTTACCTTCTCTTGCTTCTTGTATCTGAATGTCAAATTTTCTATTCAACAGGAAGTCCTGTTTCTACTCTGCCATCTTGACTCTTCCCCCTTTCACCAAGCTTTACAGAACAAATCCTTTTATTAAGTGGATATGTTTTGTGAAGTTTGGATTCAGTCAAAGGGCCTCACTTGAGGACCTAGAGGGCCACATGTGGCCTTGAGGCCACAGATTCCCCACCCCTGGCCTACATAATCAACAAAATAATAAGGCAATCCCTTATTTGTAGAGTTTGCTGATTTCTTAGTTGTAAATGCTCTCACTGAAAATTTAACAATGGGCTCCCATAAGATGGTATGAGCTGGCTCCAGGACACTCCTAATTGTATCTATCCTAAATAGATTTTCAAGAGCACCCCTTTTAACGTTACTAATCTAGGAATATGAGTATGGTCAGAACAAAAGCTGCTTCCATGATTACTCTCAAGCAGAAGGGAAGCTCTTAGTTTATAATCTCCTGCTTAATTCTTTCCCACCACAAAAGGCATCAAAAAAGACATCATTTTGTGTATTACACAAAAGACCACCAAAAATAATGAGTAGTAGGCCCACTGAACCAAGAAAAATGCAAACAGAAATTGATTAAGTTCTACAGATTGGAATGTATCAGAAAATACACAAGAATGAATAAGTTTATTTAGTAAGAAAGAGATTAAAATCTCAGTGCAAACTAAGAAAGAGATGCCTGTTTTACTCAAGGAGAAATTCTCTCTCCAAAGTCTCTAAGGAGACAAGTGGGAATCATTTTGGGGAACAGATTTCCCTATGTGTCTGTAGTTTTGGGGTCTCTCCAGACCTTTCCTACCATTATTATAATTTTAATTCACAAGAGGAGTTTCAAAGTTAAGCAGAAGCAAAGAAGGAAGAAACACAAGAATACAAACAGGTCATAGTTGTCAGAATGAGATATGGATATAATTTGATCTCAGTGGTTGGAGCCTGAGTATGATATAGGATGGGGAAGGGGATCAGTTATGGTCTTTCAGAAAGGCTGCCAAAAGTGATACAACATCCAGCTCCACCAAAGTTTCTATCATTCCTATTTCATTCTTCAACATGCCTGACTTGCAGTTACCTTTTTACCAGAGTAGCTTGTTGGTGCATTTAAACATCATGGTCTTTATAGGAATTTTTATCCAGGTGAGTATAATTGTCAGTTAGGTTTTCCATGTCTGACATCATACACAAGGAGACAACAGTGAATCAAATAGAGAACACAAGCATAGGATAAAGGAGTTTCCAGAAAAAAAATGCAGGAAGAGTGGGATGCAGTATCCAGAGAAGAGACAGCATGACACAACTGAAGCCTCTCTGATCCATAAATATTTCTAGATTGTTGCATTACTTAAATGTCTTCTTCTTTCTTTACCTTTTGTTTAATTTGATGTAGATTTTGATCCTTGTTCTAACTAGTTGATGATCTGATTGCAGATTGGCATATATTTTAATATGTTTCATTTCTAATAAATTCCATATGAATTTAGTGAGGGCCATGGGTGTACTAATGGCTAATGTTATTTTGGGTGCTTTGGGTATTACACAAGGAAAGTATGTTGACAAGAACTTCACCATTTAACGATTTAGAGAGAATTCTCCAACTTAAAAAAATTCTAGAAAAAGGGAAAATGCATAATGATTTAAACCTCAAAAGTTTCTTTTCTGTCTCATGAGTCCTTCAATATGAAATGCAAAGAGAATCTACTGAATGATTTTCTTTTCTATTAAAACATATAGGAATCTAGAAGAGATATCCCCTTAGGTAAATGGGATGGAGCATTTTATTTTTATTCTGAAAAGATACAAGTGGAATCTGTATGAAAAAGTCAAGCCAACACAATTGTTTTTTTTTTCAGAATAAGACATAAATAATAGTTATTAAATTCACCAAAGAACAAGAAAGTAAAACCAGAAATACCATTGGAGGATCCCATCCATTTTCTCTACAAAGAATGTTTTAAGATCCTCTGAAAGAATCTGGGTTGAATTAAAATAAAAGACTTTTCCATCCTCTCTTATCCTTTTTCCTTCCCTCTTTATCCTTCTCTCCAGGATTTTGAATCAGAGGACCTAGGTTTAAATCTGCCTGTGGGACCATGGGCAAGTAAGTTAGCCCTTCTGAACCTCAGTTTTCTTATGTGTGAAATGAGAACTTCGACTAGATAACCTCTCACATCCCTTCCATCTCTAAATCTATAATACTATGACCTTCCTTTCTGCTTCCCTTTCCACTCTACTGGCCAAAAATGCTGCCCCAGAAAATACCTTCTAGTTCCCAACATTTCTCTGCCTCTGAATGGTACTATAAATTGCTAATAGCAAAGGAAACCTAATAAGACCAAAAAAATAATTATCCAGAGTGGAATTCTGGCAAAATACCAATATTAAAATGCCTACTCTTGACCAAATAGGCTTTTCAAGGATAGTGTAGGAACCTTGTCAATTTGATGTGTGAGAGGTAATACCTTGAAATTGTTTAACTTTGTATCTACAAAGATTCCTGATAGAGACTTAGAGAGAAATAAGTTGTTATGACTGAGCAGAGCAGTTTATAGCATGATCATAATGTGGGGGAAGGAGCAAGCATTTATTAAACATCTCCTATGTGCTAGGCACTATCCTAAGTGCTTTACAATTTTCTTTTAATTTGATCCTTACAATAATTCCGGCAGATAGGTGCTATAATGTCCCCATTTTACAGTTGAGGAAACTGAGGCAGATAGACATTAAGTAACTTACCCAGGATTCCATAGTTGGTACATGTCTGAGGCTTTATTTGAACACCAGTCTTCCTAACTTCAGGCCCAGCACCTGTTGAACAACTTTGAAAGACTTTACAATTCTGATCAATGCAGTGACCAATCATAACTTCAGAAGACTGAGGATGAAACATGCTTCCCATCTCTTGGCAGCAAAGTGATGAGGTACAGAATAGTCAATGTATTAAGTAGTTTTGTTGACTATACTTATTGGTTATAACGAATGGCTTCTGGTACAGAGGAGTTGATGGGGAGTGATATTTATGGATGAAAAAAGAAAAGAGTATCAATGACACATTTTTATATGCACAGAAAAGAGTAGAGCAAAGGCCAGAAGGGGGCATAGGTGAGCAGGGTAGTTTTGTTACAATCCTGTTAAATTAATGCATGCAAACCGTATACAACAAAAGTTCATAATTTCGCATGCAATCCTTTTCTGTTCTTTATATAGCGAAGTGTTTGTGTTTATAATAAAAAGTTGTGAAATTTACAAAATTCATTAATTTAAATGTAAGTCACTGAGAAGTAAGTTTGATTGAAGTTTTGTTTTGTTCATAAGCCATTTTTAAGATGGCAAGGGATTCAAACTTTGAATTCAAATCTCAGCTAAGAAGATAGTACCTCTGACTATCAAAATTATATCTTCAGATCCCACAGGATGACAGGGTGGGGGAGAAAAGGCCTGATTTCAAGGAAACAGTCCTAACCTTTCTATCACCAGTCCTCTGCACCAAAGCCTGTTCCTGTGTCCTGGAGGTCTCTTTCCCAAAGCCAACTCTGTCCCTCTATGCTCAATTTGTAAGCACAAGACAGGCTCATGGGAGAGCCACAGGAAGAATGCCTTTTCTCTGGATCTTTCAGTGTGGGATAAATGGATCAAGAATGGATTGAAATGAGGATATTCAAATGTATTTTCCCCTTTCTCCTTTTCTCAGCTGGTGTTTGTCATGAGAGGGGGGTGAGAAGCTTGTTCTTTTTTAGTATGATGAAGGGTATTAACGTTTTATGGAGAGGAGATGGATTGGTCTTTTTGAAGTGCTTGCTTTGCTATTATCGCTCAAAGACAGAAATCAGTTCCGCATTAAGCCCCAGCTCTCTTGGTAGCTTGGCAGAGCCAGAAACACATCACGTTTCCACTTTCTGAACTCAAGACAGGCAGCTCAGAGACAGCCATCAGCCTGCCTTGACCACATAACTTACCTCAGGTCTGCTTAGGGTAACTTGCAAATTAGTGGTGATAATTTCATCAAAACCGCTCTGCCGTTGTATGAGGCTGAATGGCTGTGGCAAATAGAAACACCCCATGTCTCTGTGGGATTTCATCCAAGGAGAAATTACCCTCAGTATGGCTTCAGATCAGATCTGCTCAGACTCTGTTGAGTTTTCTGTTTTGCTGGTTTCCATGTGAATTTTGCAATGTATAGAAAGAAATTAGCAACAATTTTAGAAATTCCCCATCCTTTAGTATAAGTAAACACATTCATAATTACAGTCTAAAAACTAACCTTTTGTCCCTCCAATCAAGCTTCAGCTGGGAGTAGAGGGGAAGAGGAAAAGAAGTAGAAGGGTAAGTCCTAAATGGAACCGAAGTCTTCTATTTATTCTCTATGCCCCCACTTTCTCCCTGATGGCTCTGTGGCCACCCTCCTAGCGTTGAGATTCTCAACATAAAGTTTTTATGTCTCAGCATTTGCTTGTGGTCCTAGGCCAGCTGTTGTAGTCAAATCTTACACACTCCAAGACTTCCTCAATGCATTGAAGGGGTGGATCCATGCTACCCTGAGGTATGCCCACAGCTGTGCATTTCACCAAATTATGTTGTTTCTCAGCATGTGAGCTAGAGTGTGAAAATATCCTTTCCCTCGTTATAAGGCTAAATAGTACTCCAGGACTACAGCCAGCTGAATTGCTTCACTGTGAATCAGGCATATTTGGAAATAGGACCTCATGGTAAAATGTCAAAGACATGTCCATAACTCACATGGGGGGAGGGGGGAGGAGAGAGAAGGGAGGATAAATGAGGGGGAAGGAAACTCAAGGTATAAACAATCAAACATAATTCGTGTCAGCTGAGCAAATTTGTTGCGGCTCAGGAAAGGAAAGTGTTTTAGGTTTCCTTGATGTAAGATGCCTTGCTAGAAGAAAACAAATATAAGCATGCACCCAAGTAAAGCCACATCCCCCACATAATCAGTCAATGAAACTGGTGAGGGGGGGAGAGGGGAGAGGGAGAAAGGGAGACAGACAGACAGAGAGAGAGAGAGAGAGAGAGAGAGAGAGAGAGAGAAAGAGAGAGAGAGAGAGAGAGAGATGGAGAGAGAGGGAGAAGGAGGGAGAGGGAGAAAAAGAGAGGGAGGGAGAGAGAGAGGAGAGAACAAATGCACAAAGAAAAAGTAACCATGCAGGTAGCACAGGTGGGGCATCTTCCTATCACTTACCTCCACCCCCAACTGGAGTGAGTTCACCTGGGCTGAGGTTTATCAGGAACCTCTAATGCTGGTGATCTGATTGTCTGCCTTTTATCAGTTTGCCAAGAGAGGTTACTCCTGAGCAGGACCTCTGTGTTATTTCAGAGCCTGGAAGATTGTAAAGTACCTGCCAGTCTAAAGAATTGTCCTCCTGCAGTGTTTAAGATCTCTCCTTCAAATTGCCCTGTTGTGTGAATTTATATCTCTCCTCTGGTTCAACTCATTTGGGACTGGCAAAAAATAGACATACCTCGAAGAAGCAGGAAAAGTCCACAAGATTGGACGTTCTTTCCTCCATTCTGAGAGAAATATAGAACTAGAGATATAGATGGATGGGTGGATGGATGGATGGATGGATGGATGGATGGATGGATGGATGGATGGATGGATGGATGGATGGATGCTCCCCTTAAATATTACTGGCCTAGAAATATGATTTTGGTTCAAGATAGCTACTTCCCTGATTGCTACCTTTTCACTGGATGCTGGTTACAAAAAATATTCCAAATAACAAATATCAATTAAACACTTTTAAACAAACAAAAAAGAAAGCAAAAACTGGAATTCTGTAGCTTAAAATATATCAGAAAATACATGAGAGAATGAACGTTTTAGATGGAAGTAAGATAAAATCTCAGCTTAACCAGGAGAAAGCCCATATTTTGCCCAGGGAAAAATTCTCTGAAGTCTCTAGGAAGGCAAGCCAGAAATCAAGACCAAGTTTAGCAGACAGCTTCCCCTACATGTCAGCTCCAAAATCTTTCTTTCTCTCCCCCACGTGACTGGAGTTGGTCTGGAAAAAGTCTGGTGCCAAATATTTCTTCTCACATAAGGACTTTCTTCCCTCAAGCTTTCAAACTAACTCTGTTTCTGCTGCTCAGGTGTGACTCCAGAGCGGTATAGAATCATAATCTATGTGCATATTTATAGATGTGTATAAATACATGTTATGTGTGTGTACATGTGTACATATAAATATGTATACATATATTTATGTATACATGCACATATGTGTCTACATACACACATACAGTATGCAAAATGCCCTAGCCTTGAAAACCCAGCTTACAAGGTGAAAACAGAAATCATGTCTCTCTATAGCTATTGAGAAGAAACCAAAAAACCTAGCCTAAATTTATCAAATTATTAGAGATGACTGCTTTAGCTCTTACTTGAGATTGTAACTTTGAGCATCTACCTGTGTTTACTCTCAAGAATTAAGACCCAGTGAAGAAAATAGTTACCCCCAATTGATCAAATCAGATCCAAAGTGCAAGAATTGATGTTTTAATTTGATGTTAATATCGAGATACACTAGTTACCATGAGACTAACATTATATAACAGAAGCAATAGCAAAATAAATTAACTAAATATATTCTAGGTGGAGCTATGAATTAGTTATTTTGGAAAACAATTTGTAACAATTACCAAAAAATTACTGAACTATACATAACCTTTGATCCAGTAATAAGTCTATCGGGTATATACCACAATGAGGTCAAAGACTAAAGAAAAGCACCCAAATAATTATAGCAGCACTCTGTGGTAGGATGGGAGGGGAAAAGGGAATAAGTATTTGAAATGTTCCTACTGTATTCCAGGCATTGTACTAAGTGCTTCACAAATATTTCATTTGAACTTCACAACAATCTTATGAGGTAGATGCTATTATGATCTCCAATTTACAGTAGAGGAAAATGAGGAAGACATAAAATGGCTTGCCCAAGGTCACACAGCTAGTATCTAAGGCTTAATTTGATATTAGATCTTCCTGACTCTAGGCCCAGGGTTCTGTCCACTGTGCTACATAACTGCCTATAGTAGTAGCAAAGAACTGGAAACAAAGTGAATACACTTCAACTGAACCAATTATGAATGAACCAATTATGATATTTGAATGAAATATATATTATTACATTCATATATCACACTAGGCAACCAGTTGATATAGTGAATACAGAATTGATAATATAGATGACAGTGCCATTATTTAGTCAGGAAGACATGAGTTCAAGTCCCCCTCTGATATTTACTAGCTATGTTACCCTGGTCAAGTGACCTAACCTTTTTCAGCTTCAGTTTCCTCATCTATAAGATAAGAGATCTGGACTCAATGACCCCTAAAGTCCCTTCCAACTCTAAATGTAAGATCCTTTAATCCAATTTATGCCATACAAAATGAAAAATATGAGCAATTCAAAATAACTTTGGAAAATGTACATGAAACGATAACAGAGTGAACCAAACAGAACCAAGAGAAATAATTATAGTAATGTAAAGGAAAGCAACTTTGAAAGACTTCAGAACTCTGACAACATAGTGGTCCACCACAACTTAAAAATAATAATGAAGCATGTCTCCAGCCTAGGAAGAGAAGGGATGGGCTAGAGGTACAGTATGAGACATTTGTTTTTAGTCACAGTCCTTGATTGGTTTTGTTTGATGATATTTATTTGTTGAAAGAATGTGCTTCTATTGGGAGAGGGGAATGGTGTTAGTGGAAAGTTCCAGAACTATTTAAAAACAGCATCAACAAAGCCTTAAAAGTACACAGAAGAAAACAAAAATAAGTTCAGAAGGGGATACATTTTAAATTTAAATGTAATACATACTTTAAAAAAAGCTGTGCACCAAATACAAGTTCCCAGTTTCATATGCAATTTTCTTTTTTGTTCTTTGTATATTAGAATATTTGTTGATATTTTTAGTTTCATAATAAAAAAACAAATTTTAGAAAATAAATGAATATTTGAAGATCAAGTAGGTATTTGGAAGCATAGTGAAAGGGTATCAGAAAGATATTCCTCATCCTCCTGAATTTCACACATTTCGTAGTTCCTCAGAATGCCAATTTACCCACCCAGGGTCTTTCCAAACGGAGTTAGTCCTATTAGCCTCCTGCCATGCTAATAGCTCCAATTACTGCGATTTGCTTTTTATGTGGTTAAAAGGTTTCTGTTTTATGTGCTTTGTAGATTTCTTCTATGTACTGCTTTCCCAGTAAATTAGTAAGCTCAAGGAGAGAAAGAGAACTTTTTCTTTCATATTTCCCCATAATGTTCTATATGAGACCCATTCATACTCAAAAGTTCAGCCTAACATTCCACAGGAAAAACCAAATGGAATATGATCATTTCCAGATCATAATATGTAGCTAAGTAGATAGACCAGTTAGCTGGTTTATCAGTACATACAATTTGGACAGATACTGAAAATGGACGAGTTTGGCCCAGAATTGAATAGGAGAAAGAGAAGCAGATTGCATCTCCTTAGGAAATTACAGGGAGCTTTCAATGATCTCAAGCTTCTCTCTGGAACAACAAAAAAACAAAACCAGCCTTTTCTCACTAATATTCTCCTGGTGATGCTGTATGACTACAAATCACAGAATATCACGGTCTATGAAGAAGCAGAACTACAGGTCACCTAAAGAGCTGTGGTGAGTAGAGGTGGGTGAAAAAATGTTGGAGCATTTTACCAACGATTAACAGCATGCAAGATGGAATGGGGAAAGGTATCATCAAAGAGTAGTTCGGTCATTTTTCAGTCATGCCTAACTCTTCACGACCTTATTTGGGGTTTTCTTGACAAAGATACTAGAGTGATTTGCCATTTCCTTTTACAGTTCATTTTTACACATGAGGAAATAGAGGCAAACAGGGTTAAGTGACTTGCCAAGGGTCGCACAGCTAGTAAGTGTCTGAGGCCAGATTCGAATCCGAAGATAAGTCTTTATGCCTTTAGGCCCAACACTCTATCCACGGCACCACCTAGCTGCCCCATCATCAGAGAGATAGGAAATTGGAAATTGAGATGAGATAATGGATAATGGAACGGCAGTCTATGTGTTTCATGTGTGCTTTCATGTTAATAGACTTAGATGCAAGAATATCTCCAGCATATTGGGGGTAGGAGGGAGAGTCTGCACCATGTGGAAGATTCCCATGGTAATGTGGAAAGAGTGCTGATTCTAGCATCAGAGAACCTAGGTTCAAATCCCATCTCTGATGGTTACTACCTGCTTGACCTTTTGTTAGTTGCTAGGCCCTCATTACTTCCTCTGTAAAATGAAGGGATGGATCTGGATGACCCCTGCAGTCCCTTGCAGCCCTAGATCTATCACCCTCTGATATATGATTCTAGGATATGAACAAGAATCCTATAGTATAAAAAAGGAATGGATGAACTATGAACCTCCTTCCTAGAGAGAAAATTCCCATCAATAAGATCACAGATTCCTCAAAGTATTCAAAAAGTCTAAGACACCATTCTGAATGTGGTAGAGTTTTCAATAAGTTTTTCTGATTCAATGTCTTGGGAGTAATGGTTATAGAGAAATATTCATATAAGTTTAGGAACATTTACCACAAATAAAAACATACATTCCTGCCTTCAATCTCAAATTTTTTATCTCAATTTAAATGAAATCTCTCCATTCACTGATTAAAGGACTAACACAATGAAAACTTTGAAGCCCTCCCTACAAAATCATATTGGGAAGCTTGTTATTCCAAATTAACCCTTAGACAAGGGCTTCATTTACTGAGGAAATCTCAATAGACTGACAACTCTAAAGAATCATCAGGAAAGGGGTGGCTAGTTGGCACAGTGAATAGAGCATCTGCCCTGAAGTCAGGAGGACCTGGGTTCAAATACGGCCTCAGACATTGAACATAAAACTAGCCCTGTGACCTTGGGCAAGTCACTTAACCCCAATTGCCCTACCTTCCCCCTGCAAAAAAAAAATTCATCAGGAAAGGGTAAAGATAATCCTAGCCAAGCCTACTAAAGGTGGAAGAGGGAAAAAACCATCACTTTTCACCATTCCTCTGTGAGAAAATCTTGTCCAAAGGAAACTATGGTCTCCAACTACAAAATCATATCAATAGAATTAACTGCTGGTAAATTTCTGTTCCTTCTCTTGCCCTCAGAGCAATATAATTTATGGTAAGCTGCATATGCTAAATTATTGGAATCCCCATTCGGTTGTTCCTCATTTACATGGTCTGTGGCAAATAAAAAGATAAGTACAATCCATATTGCAAATGCATCAGACCATGATAAATTTGTAGCCGTTCTTCCCCCTGGTTCTCCTTTACCTCGTGGAATTTATATTGCCATCATAATAACGTCAGATCTACCCTATGAATATCTTCTTGCTAATTATACTTGGATTTTAAAACAGTGCCCATTTATGAAGACAGTATTATGGTATTCTTGATTATACCCTAAATAATTCTGTAAACATAAAACATGCTGAATAATATTGAAATTGAAGCAAAGTATGACAATAAATAGTTATTTGCATACAATACAATATTCTTTTTTTAAAGATGTGTTTAAAGATATGCTACAATTTTTCTATGTGTTTTAAAGGTATTGAACTAAAATACCCAGTAGCTGAACTGTGTTAAGTCTAACCTCCAAAAGAAAAATCAAAGCCTTCTTAGATGGGAGAATGAAAATATCCAGATCTGGAAACCATCAGAGCAAAGGTTTAAATCTTGAGGCTACCTTAGGAGTTCGAGAATCCATGTGTTTCTCACATTTAAAGCCATTCATTGTAGACAGGAATGAGAGATAACTTACATACACAGGCTTTCACCTTGTCCCAATAAATGATGCCAATAATGCTAATACAAAGTACTTTTGTTACAATATCTCTATGAGGCAGGTAGTGCAATGATTATCTTCTCCATTTTATGTATGGAAAAACCGATGTTTAGAAAGCTCACGGGGGCAGCTAGGTGGCACAGTGAATAGAGCACAGGTCCTGGAGTCAGGAAGACCAGAGTTCAAATCCAATTTCAGACATTTGACACTTACTAGCTATGTGACCTTGGGCAAGTCACTTAACCCCAATTGTCTTGCCTTCCCCCCTTAAAAAAAGTATTTCTGTTACCCAAAAGAACATTTTAACAAGTTCTTGAATTGACCTTTCAAAAAAAAAAAAAAAGAACCTGCATGAAGTAAGAAAGCTAATGATATACCCAGGGCCACACAGTTAATAAGGTTGGAGCAAGGACTTGAATAGATCTGTGCTAACTCTAAATGTTGTAGACAAAACACCTATGGTCTGCCTGATAGGTACAAGTGGACGACAGTACAGAGTCTTAGGGGGAAGATGGATTAGCTCATCTCTAAGGTCTCTTGCAACGATGGATTTATTTAAGTGCTATTAACACTGTAATGTAAGTGATTAAAACATCAAGCTTTAGACTAGTGTTTACTATTTGTATCATACTATTTGTATCATACTCTGGCAGTCTGGTAAACCTTAAGAAATTCATGAATCAAAATACATAGGATTTACAAAGAAAACCAATTATATTTAAATATAGTTATCGACAATACACTTTTAAAAAACAAGTTCATAAAACCCAGGTTAAGAACCCCTGTTTTAGATTGAGGAGCAATACCCCCAGGATTGCCTTTATGTAAGAAACACCTAAGGACATGACTGTCTGGAAGACCCCATCTTCTCATTCTAACACCTGCTAATTCTGAACATCTTAGTTCTACTGGTCCTTCCACCTCTGTGATCATCTCTATCTCCACTGGAGGGTCCAAGATTTCTTTACTGCTATGGAATCCAAGTCAGTCAGCTTTCCTAAAATATATAAAATAAGAGCATCACACCAGACAGCCTCTGAAGATCTAGATCTATGATACTACAAAAGTCTTAATTTAAACTGGGCCCCAAGTATCGATATTGGGATAGATAACGCAGATAGACCTAGCTTTAACCTTTAAGCACATGGGATACATGAAAAGTTGGATTTATAAATCAGACAAATAGTAAGGAAATAGTAATCACGACAGCACAGAATGCCAGAGTGAAAAGGACCTTACTTTTTCATTTACTGATCTCAGCAGCTCTCAAGTATTTACTCACCATCTCTAGGCAAATGGCTCCTCAAATCCATATGTTCTGTCCTAGTCTATTAGTCTCTTTCTTGAACTATAATCCTGAACCAGCTGCTGGTTGGACAATTTGAACCAGATATCCTGTAGATACCTCAAACTCCATTTTTCCAAAATAGAGCTCACTATCTTTTCCCAAAAACACTTCTTTTCAACTTCCCCTATTTCTGTTAAGGGTGCCATCATCCTTCCACTCAGGTTCATGACTTCTGAGTCACCTTCAATGCCTCTTTCTCTCAACTCACATATCCAATGCATTGCAAAAATCTTGTCTTTCTGCCTTCACAACATCTCTTGAGCATGTTCTCTAATCTCTATTTGCATAGCCACTCCCCTAGTTCAGGCTTTCATCATGTCTCACCTAGACTATTGCAATAATCTCAAAATTGATCTCTCTGCCTTACAGTTCTCTACACTCCCAACTAAACTTTACATAGCTACAAAGTGATGCTTCTAAAGCTTGAGTCTGACCATGTCACTTTCCTTTTCAATAAGCCCCAGCGGCACATTATTATCTCTAAGATCAAATATAAAACCCACTGTTTAACATGGAAAACACAATACAGTCTAATCCTAGTATTATTATGCAGTGTTTCCTTTCACATACTCTATAGCCCAATCAAACTGAATTTCTTACTTTTCCTCAGACTTAGCACTCCATTTCTCACCTCCATGCCTTTTCGTTTGTCTTCTCGGTGCCTGTCCCCTACTCCTGCAATGCACTCTCGCTTCCCCTCCACCTCTTAGACTCCCTTATATTTCTCAATTACCAAATGCCACTTTCTGTGTGAGATCTTATTTGATTTTCCCAGGGGCTAGGGTCCTCCACCCTAACCATTTTGTATATATCCATGTAAGAGGGCTGGTCAATGATGGTTGAGTTCTCAAATCATGCAAATATTCTCTGCCTGGTGTCAATCCAACCTGTGGAACTTTGGAAGCTGATTTTAGCCATGATGATTCTGGGCTAGTAACTTATGATTATGAAAAAAAATCCTAATTAGAAGGACTGATAACTCAGGAGAGGCTGAGCTGAAATTGAGTGCATATACAAAAGGTTCAAGCATCCAATATCTTTCCTGTTGACTTTCAAAGGAGAAGGATTAGTTCTACTGTGGCCCATCAGTCTGGGGAGGGAAAATGACTACTCCCCACCCCCTATCCCCAATACTGGATACACTTACAATATAATTGTTTTTACCAAAAATCAATAAGTGCATACGTACATAGCACCCCTTACACACACCCACATGCACCAATCTGCTTATCTATCACCAGCTAAAATCTACTGAATAAGGTATAGAAGGTAAAAACTGTACAGGAGAGCACTTAAATTGAATTCAAAATGTCTAAGCTCAAAGATGTGCTGATAAATGTAACAACTAGATCTCCTCCAGGAAAAAAAAAGTACACATAGCATTTTTAAGTTTAATCTGCATTATTCACATTTTCTCCATCACTTTCTTACTTTGTGACAGTCAAGGAAACATTAATTCATATCCTGATTTGTAGTGTTTGCCAATTTCTGAGATGTAAATGCTCCCACTGATCATTAAACAACTGATTCTTCTGAGCTGAGCTAACTCCAGCACACCACTACCCGAGTTCAACTTTTGAGAGACTCTACAAGCAATTTCATCCCATTTCTCTGGGTCTTTCATAAGATCATGGCTTAGAACTGGAAGGGACTTTAGAGGTCATTGACCTGATCATTTTACAATAGAAAACACCGAGGTCCAGGGAGGTTAAGTGATTTTTCCCAAGTGTGATACAATGGGCAGAGTGCTGGCCTGGAAACCAGAAAGACCTGAATATGAATTCTACTTACTAGCTATATCACCCTGGGCAAATTATTTCACCTTTCTCAGGCTCAGTTTCCTAATCTAAATAATGGACATCATGATTATAGTTCCTATCTCCCAGGATTACCACAATGATCAAATGAGTTAATATATGTAAAGAACTTTGCAAATCTTTAAGGGTAAAATAAATGTGAGGTAGTAGTAATTGTAGCAATAGTAAGAAGCATTGCTCCCTGAACCCAGGGCCTCTGACTCTGAACAAAGTGCTATTTTTTGCATGCTGCACTTATATATAAAATGGGGAAGTTGGGCCATATCACAAGTTCCTGAGGTGCATAGACTAGATTTTAGGGGATCCATGAGTTTGGATGGGGGGGAGTGCATTTTTCATTTTTTGCCAACCTCTAACTTAAGTATTTAATATTTCTCTTAATTATTTAAGAACCTTATTCTGTCTGAGGAATCTGTGGGCTTCCCCAGACTATTAAAGGGGTTAATGACAAAAAAACAAGTTAAGAACTCCCTAGCAAAATAATCTGTAACGTTCACAGGTAGTCACCTGAAAGGTTTCTGTGAGATTGCAGATATACCAACACCTGGCAACAGGCCTCAAACCCTGGCATCCATTTTGCTGTTCAATGAAAATGAGAAGAGTGGAGAGTCAAACTCAGAACAGCACAAAACTGAAGCTAGTTTAAGTGAAGAATCTCAATTGCAGTGGCAGAGAATTAATTAGGACAGATCAACTCTGCATGCTGACTTTCCTGAAATGCACTATTCTCACTTTGTCATGCAAAGAAAATAATGGATTTCCTTATAATTTAAATAAAAATTTAAATGATGTAAAAATGAGAGGCTAATAACTTTACTCAAGATATTTTTGGGGATCAGTGTCACCTCCATCTTAATTCAATGTAATTAAATAGTCTGGTAACATCTGTATAAAGAAACTGAAAACCGAAAAAGCACATCTGCAATTCGGTCTGTCTCAGGACACAAGCGCAAATGAGATACCACATCTAACAAAAGGAAAATGATATCATGTGCCACTGAGTCAGCTGGAAATATTGGTAGGTATTTGTCTCCATGAGCCTTCTTCTGATCAATTACAGCCCTTTCAGTGGGACTGACTCTGAAGTGGTTAATTGTATAGGTTTGGGGGTGGGCTCTATTCTGTTTATGTGTTTATTTGTTAAATCTCTAAAAGATGTACTCGTCTTCTCATCTTTCACAGATATTCCCCCCAAGAGAAAGGAGAGAGGGGGAAAACACCATTCAATTCATTGCATCCAATCTAGCCACTAGAATGTATTCATTTCCAGCACAATTCTCCCCCTTCCATCTCCTCCCTCCGCGCCCAAATCACAGAGATACTTTCTCAATGTATGCTTAGGCACCAGCTACAAGAAGTCACTTAAGTAAACACCGAGCACCTTGCTGAAAGCAATTGCATGGTCTGAATACAGCAACTGACACTTCTATTCGGTGACCCTCTCAGGTCTCACAAATGGTCTTTTCAGATTCCTCGTCTGGAGGTATTGATTTCAATCAGCAGCTTTTCCTAAGAGCATCATTTCAAAAATAGCCCTGTCACAATTTCTACTGTCTAGCCAAAGTTTCATCATGGGCTTTGTGTTCCTATTTGAAACCATTCTGCTTGATGACATGAGAGGATTTGACTGAGGCATCGATTCCGAATCATGCATAACCAGCCCTGTTTACTCTTTTGTGTACAAGTAAACATTTGTGTTTCCTTTGTCATGAAAGGTTTCCTTTTCAAACAGCCAGATAATTTTTTTTCTACTGTAAAAATAAAGTCCCACAATTAGAAAGGTTGTCATCACAAAATAGTTTATGTGTATAGCACCGACATAGAGACAAAACAAATTTAATACATCCGGTATTGCCCTTTGGGAGTTTACAGTCAGAGAAATGGTCTGTGTGCAGAGCAGAAAAAGATTTTAGATTTAGAGCTGGAAGGAAATCAAGAGGTCATCTAGTACAACTCTCTTGTTTTACAGATGAGAAAACTGAGGCCCAGATAGGTTAAGTAATTTGCCCAATGTCACAAAATAGTAAGTAGCAGAACTAGGATTTGGACAAAGGCCCTCTGATGGCAGGTCCAACACTCTTTCCACTGGATTTTGCTGCCTTTCTAGAAGTTTAAAAAGAAATCATAGAGGCAGAGTGGTTCAGTAGAAAGTATTGGATTTTCCATCAGAGGACCTGAGTTCAAAGTCCAGCTCTGTCACTTCCTATATGACCTTTAACAAATCCTTTAACCTGACCCTCAATTTCTTCATCTATAAAATGAAAGACCCCTTCCAGATCTAAATCTATGAGCCTGAGAAAAGGAGAAACACTAAATAAATGGAGAAAAAAGAATACCAAGTGTATCAGTCTCTAAACTATAAAAGTTGTCTTTATGACCACTTGTCTAAACCAGTAAACTGTCTAAGTAACGTGTGATGTTTATGATAAGGACACCTTGGGATATATATGTTGTTTTTTGAGATCAAAAAAGCTTCTCCTATTTATGGTAAACCGAGTCCACAATCATGCCTTCGGTAAATTTTTGTTGCAGCTAATAGTGATGAAGAAGAGGAGGTCATCTTTTCAGCAGGTCATTTGTGGACCTCATGATTCCCCATTCAGTAGTTAGGAAACTGAGGCATGGAGAAATTGAGTCATTTATATATAATCATAGTCTTCCTCTATCACAATACTTCTTGGATTACTTGAGTAACTCCAATCAAGAGAGCAAGCATGATATATACCATCAGATATATAGATATGACTGATGGTATCTAGATAGATAGATAGATAGATAGATACCATCAGTGATATAGGGACAGCTAGATGGCACAGTGGATAGATGCCTGGACTCAGGAAGATATGAGTTCAAATTTGGCCATAGATATTCACTAGCTATGTGACCTTGGGCAAGTCACTTAACCTCTGTTTCAGTTTCCTCCTCTATAAAATGGGGATAATAAAACAGTACCTACCTTGAACAGTTGTTGTGAGGATCAAATGAGATAATAATTGTAAAGCACTCTGCACAGGGCTTGACACATGGTAAGTATTGTATAAATGTTGGCTATTATTGGTTAAATCATTTTTCCATTATAATTTGCAGAAAGGATCATTTTTTCCCAATGACTTTTTAAGTTAACTGCAGGTTATTGTAGTTCAGCAAAATTTGGTTATCCCCATTCAAACTGAGCAAGTGTAACTCAATAAGTGACCCAAGTGAGTGAAGGGCACCCTGGGGCCTCCTCTACGCATCTCCCCAGTTACTCACCAGACCTGGAGAACCTTTTCAAGCCATTGACTGGCCATTGATTTAGCTTTCATGCTCTATTTCTGTGCAACTAAAAACCCTTGTTATGTGATGTATCCCACTGCTTCTAAAACAGACTATGGAAGTTCATTAGGACTCACTGAGCTCCAAGCAGAGGGAATTATACTGGGAGAGATGACCAAAACTTTTGTTCCAAGAATTCTGTTTTGCTGACGTGATCTTAGCTGCTACAAGATGCTATCATATCCTTTATATCTAAAATCAGATGGGGCTTTTTTGTAGGCTTTAGGTAAAACATTTTGTTTTTATATCACAGTCATTTCTGGATATATACCACCAACCAATACCTGGTGAGCCTTCTTTTGCAACTAAGAAAAGCAGCTTGTTAAGCCAACAAACATAGAGACCCCATATGCAATGATACACATTCATAATCACCACCTCTCTAAGGAAAAGAGGGAGATGTGTTTCCTCATCTTTTTGGGTGCCAAGGTCCATTATTGTGATTACACAATGTTTGGCTCCTCATTAATCTTCTCTTTGTTAGTGTTATAGCCTTTGCATATATTGTTCTTTTGGGTCTGCTTTCTTCACTCTTCATCATGTCCTATCAGTCTTCCACATTTCTCCTAATTTATCAAATCCATAATTTCTCATGGCATGATAATATCCCATTACATTTCACATACAACAATTTGTTTAGCCATTCCCTAACTGACAGACATCTATTTTTGTTTCCACTTTTTTTCCTACTACACACAAAAATGCTGCTATGTCTACTTTGGTGCACATAGAATCTTTCTTTCTGTATTTACCTTTCTTAGGGAAAAGTCCTCAACAACATCTTGATCAATGGGTATAAACAGTTAAGTGGTTCTCCCTATGTTACTCTAGCCTTCTGCTTTCTAGGCCAAAGATGAGCTGAAAAGGATTGCCCAGCAGCTATGGAGAGGGCTCTAGTGAATGGCAGTAGGGCTTATTGTGACTTTCTCTGTGTGTTGTATGTGTGCAGACAGAAGAAAAATAAGTAAGCTCAAAAATCCATAGGAAAGAACTGAGAAGAAAGAGAAGAGGCAGAGAAAAATCAATGAGAGAAGGAATGAGACATTAGTGTTTTATAAAAGTCATGGCACAATAATAGCATTCTTGTCAAGCCAAACTCTACTTCTTATTCTTTCTCACATGGGACATTCCATCTCCATCTTCCATCTCTGTGCCTTCACATAGACTGTCCTTCATGTCTAGAATATACCCCTTCTTCACTTTAACCTAGGGATTCCTAGTTTTCTTCAAAACTTAACCTCTTACATAAGGCCCTTCCTGAATCCACTTCCTCCACCCCTCAAGAATCTAGGCAGTGTACTATGGTGGATAGAGAGCCAGCTTCAGAGACAGGAAGACCTGAGTTCAAATTCTTTTTCTAGGGTATATGAAACCATCTTTTGCCTCATTTCTTATCTAGCCTCAAATCACTGAATGGGTGTTGCCTCAGATAAGCTGAGACTTGGGAAAGACTTTAGCTTAAAAAGGCCAAGATCTCCCACTGCACCTGGGATCATTTCCAATTGTCCTGACTTATGTCTTGGCACTGGACTCAAATGACTCTGGAGGAGAGAGGCTGACAACTTTGCACAATCCTGCCTCACTTAAATCCAGTTTGCATGCAGGTCAAAACATCACCCTCCTGGTATCATTGGTCCTCTTCAAGAATGAAGGACAAACAACTAGCTCTGTGACCATGAGCTTAATCTCTTAGTGATCTGGGACACTGTTGCAGAGAAGGTGTTGACCTGCATTGGTAGAGAAAGTTTCCTCACCTGGGAGTCCCTATTCCAGTGAAATCACAGGTACAGTTCCTATTCCTATTTATTCTCTATATACTTACTATATACTTTGTAATCTCTATATAATTACCATACTTACTAAATAGTCTTTGAGAATTAAGGACAAACAACAACCTCTATTAGTAGAAAATAGGCACTGTCCCACTGGGGATCCAAATGGAACTGGACAGTTGGGCAACACAGGTCTCTCTCTCTCTCTCTCTCTCTCTCTCTCTCTCTCTCTCTCTCTCTCTCTCTCTCATTCCTTTCCATTTCCTCTGTCCCCCTTGGGTATCATACCCTTTCCTGTGCATGCTGTGCCCTGAGGAATATAAATTTTGATCACTGAAACTTTTTTAAGGCCCATGCCTTAAACCCAAATTACTCTGGCTTTCACTGATTGGCTAACAATAGGTCAGAGGCCAAGCCCCACCTGGTCAGTGTTTGGGCCCTTATTGGCTCAGAATGAATGTAAATAAGCAATTGTTTCTTTTTGGCCAGAAATCCTGAGGGTATTCTCCTCAGATGGGTTTTTTTTTTTTTTATTCTCCTCAGATGGATTTTTTTTGACTAGGTAAAGAGACCATTTTCTGCCTCGTTTCTTACCTAGTCTTAATCACTGAATGGGTATTCCCTCAGTCAAACTGAGGCCTGCTAAAGACCTTAGCTTTAAAAGGTCGAGGTCTCCCACTGCATCCCAGGTCATCTCCAGTCATCCTGATCTATAGCTTGACACTAGACCCTGATGACTCTAGAGAAGAAAGTGAGGCTGGTGACTTTGAATAGCTCTCCCTCACTTAAATCCAATTCACTTTCATGTGGTAGCATCACCTCCCTGATATCATGGTCCTCTTCCAGAACAAAGGACAAAAACAATAACAACATTTTACATACTATGCTTCTTCCTGATAGGGTACAGACTCCTCGAGAGAAGGGACTATTTCATTGTTGTTTTTGTAGCCCCATCATCTAGCACAGTCCTGGCACAAAGGGACTTCATAAATGTCTCCTGATTGGTTGTTATATCAATGGGAGCTGTTTTTCTCAGAGTGTGTGGGAGGAAGGAAATTGAAGGCTGACTGAAGACAGGGAATCCTGCCTCTGATACTTGCTACACAATCTTGGGCAAGTCACTTACCCTTTCTATACCTCAATTTCTTCATCTGTAAAATGGGAATGATATCAGTACTTCATGGGATGGATGTGAGGATCAAATGAAATAATATAGATAAAACCTTCTGTAAACCTTAAAGTGTTATATAAAATTTGAGCTATTATCAATATTGTTTAGAGGATAAATTGGAGAAGATCTGAGAAGGAAAGTTATATTTCCCATAGATCTTCTCTTCAATATTGATGAGAAAAGTCTGTGGTCAGGAGGAAGACTGAGAAGAGCATCCATTTTGGAAAAGGCCATTTAGTGATTGCTCTAGGACAGCAAGTCTCTAAAGGATATGCAATACTATTAATGTTAACACTCAAATGAGTACAGGGAGCGAAGGGCAACCTCTACTTTCTAAAATATGTAAGAAGAACCCTTAATGCTCATGGGAAAAAGAATTTAAAACAAAGGAAAGTTCATATATTACAAGCAATACATTACAAAACATATTACAAGAACCCAAATCTTAAGTGATTAAAGAACAATGTTTCAAAATAAGTTATTTAACAGATGAAAGGACTTCTATAAGAAACTTTCAGGCCCTTGAAAATACAAGATGGCCCAAAAGTCTAGAATATTTAAGCTTAATAACTTCAGAAGTATACATATTACAAACTTACAAGGAGCAAAATTTAAAAGATCAGTTGCTTAAAATTTTAAAATATTCATGACTCATTAAACTTTAATATAATCACCACCTTGTGCTATATATTGTTTAAGTCAATTTTTGAAGTTTGTAAAAAATCTTCTCCAGCTGCTACTCAGTGACTAAAAGGATTTCATTTGTAATCCTAGAGTTGACAATATAAAGAACAAGGTTGTGATTCATACGAAATAGTTTGGACAAGACTCTACAAGAAAGAGTCTGATGGAGATAAATCTGGTGACTTAGGTGGTTGAGCCAAAGGAACCCCCCTACCTATCCACTGGTTTAAGAAAGCTTCATCCAGAAACTGTCACGATGTGTAAAAGCAGAGTACCCTGTCTTGTTAAATTAAAATTTTATTCCTCAAAATTCATCAAGTTAAATACATGCAAAGGAAATCTAAATAATTAAACTTTCAAATGATATTTTTGTAAGTCTGTAGCATTTATACTTCTGAAGTTATTAAAGCTTAACACTGCACTGAAAATTTTGGGGCATCCTCTATCTCTGATGAAAAAACAGCCAATGTCTTCCCTTCCCCCCACCAAAAGAAAATACTTGGTTGTTGCTTCTCTCTTAAATTACTTAACTGCAAGTATGCACAAGAATCTGTTTCTTTCCCTTTTAAATGAAAAATAGATTTACCCTGACACTGCTAACTAATCACTCTCTGCCTTTAAGTAATGTGGCATCTAACCAAGGAAAGGGCTGAAAATTGAGAATTAGAGCCATGTCATCTAAGGAACCTCAATTATACTCCACATGATTTCTTTTCTACATTATGGCTGTATCTTTCCAATTAGCCATTCCCAAGTGAACCCTGGGGACTTTATCCATAAAAAGACGTTTCAGGATTCAGCTTTAAAAAAAAATTAAAAACTAAACAAAGCTATCAGGAAATCCTCACCAGAAACGCTGAATGATTTCCTTATGACTAGAGAGATTTTGCCAAGATTCTCTTTAAGGTTTACTTAGATTGGAGCTCAAGTAAGGTTACCATATGGAATTACTCCGTGCACAGGAGCCTGACCTAGAGCAAAATCTGAACAAAGCAGAGATTTTGTCAACTTCCAAACCAGTGGCTGTTTTGCATTTCTCCTACACTGGATCTAATTCCATCAGTAAATACGGCACATATTAGGTTATAAAGCATAATTATGAAAAGGCCAAGCCATACTAAATAAGGTCAACTATTCTGATGACACAAAGAGAAACAAAACTTCAGGGAAGTGTCCTGGCCTCCTTTGCAGCTTTTCAGTTGGCTGGCACCTGCAAGTTTGCAACTTTCCTGCTGTAACTGGAAAGATTGATCACAGGAAGCCCAAGCTACTTACTTAAAGAATGCCTCTTATAAGAATCCATCTGGTTTGGGGGGGAGGTTGGGAAAAGTGTTGATGATCGTTCCATGTGATAACCAACCTAATGAGCTTCAGTAGGTTTCTGTTCAAATGAGGAAACCTCAGGAGTTAGAAGTGTTCCATCTTAAATATTTTGTCATCTTCATAGCTATAGAATGGCTACTACATCTCACTCAAAAATATCCAGCCATTCCTAGAATATCACACATTGTATGGAGTTGAACTTGTATTTTTCTTTCTTAAAAAATCTAATGGGTGGAGTGAAACATTTCATGGTCATTTCAATGGCAAATATTATAACTTTTATAAGTAGATGAAATGAAAGTCTGTTAATGTTGTTTAAAATGGCTGAGCTTATAAAAATTGACAAGCCCTCAAACAAGTCAAACAGTATAAAGAGAAGCAAGGATCCCAACTATATTGTTCTCTTCATGTGAGTTCAAGTTTTCATGAAAAGAAGAGGAATATCAGAAATTTTTAGGTTGTAATAAGGTGAAAAAAATGGCATAAATCCTTATGAGATCACATGGGTTTAAGTCTTCCTCCTGCCTTTTGGCCATCTGGTCCAATACAGTGACACTCTTTTACATAATGGAGAAAAATCAACACCACCCCCACCACTAACCTCACCCACACTGCAAATATGTACCCTAGGACCTATTCAACAAAACAATCAGACTAATATATTTTTCCAGTGAACTGATCAGTTCAATCAAAACAAATATAAACAACTGACTAGTTGTTTTGTTCATGTACACACCATTGGACTTTGATAAAAAATTATTCCTTTTAAACATTTGAGGGAATGTAGCTGCCCATAAAGAGAAAAGTTATTGGGTAAAATTATTTTCAACAAAATAGAAGTTAAAATCATTGTAGCTTTGTTTCTAAACCATTATTGGATGGTGAAGCCCTAAGATAAAGCACTTTTCAAGAATTATAGTGAAACAGTGGCCAATAAGCCAGCATTGGCTAACCCTTCTGTGACATATTTAATAAGCTTTGTAAAACTGCTTTATGGAAGGCACACAAAACAGTGCCTTCAATTCTTAGAGCACTGTGTGAATGTCTCCCAGGGGCCCGAGTGTGGATCCTGGCTGACAGTTTCTAGGGCAAATGAGATATGTGAGAAATCCCTGGGGAAACACATCAGACACATTCAAAAGGAGGTGCCAAGAACTACTGGCAAACTGTTTGGTAATGTCCCTAGCTCTACATCGAAAAAGCAGTTTAGTTTCCAAAAGCTACATTATTTTAGCACATTTTTTCTGTTAAGAGTCTTGTGCCTAATACTACAGATTTGTCTTTCAAGAAATAATTTCTATTTGAAACAATATGATATAATGGATCAAATATTAGATTTGGATTTAGTAAGGTCTAGGTTTAAATCTTCCAACTAGCTTTGTGACCATGGGCAAATCACCTCTCTGTATCTCCAGCTATAAAAAAGAGATGGTGATTATCTGTAGCACCTGCATCATGGAATTTTTGTGAGGTTAAAATGTGATAATGTATGGAAATTGCTTTGCAAACTAAAATTCTGTGTTGGTGATGATCATTGAAGACTCATGAATCCAGACCAAAAAAATGCATATTGGTAACTATATTTTAAACCAAAAAAATCTTCACATAATAAATACATTTTATGCACATTAACTTCAAATTTACTTCAGAAAGCTATTTACAATATAAATAATTATAAACGGGAACACTCTGCAAGATATTGTTGACGTTGCTAATTTTTCTCTACATTACATTCCAAAGTAAAAGCTCCAGCCACAGGTGTTTTGCCACAGTGTCACTAGAAACTCTATATTGCAAGGCATGGCATTGGAAATATCAGGGATCACTTTCTTCCTTTAACAACAGAACCCTTTCTTTTTCTCCTTGTGCCTTCTTTTTTTTTAAATGCCAGTCCAAAAGCAAGCCTGGAAAATCATATGTTTTGAGCTATACCTTCCTCTTCTTCACATGCTGAAATGTTGCCCTTTGGGAAAAAAATTTTAAACGTCAAATAACACTAAAATAATTTTCCAAGCAGATTTCATTTCCTTTGCAATGTATACACAATGGGATTTGTCATATAACATAAACTCATATGTAATTAAGTGTTATTTTCAGGTTACAGATCAAGTTAGATGACCACTGACATGCCTTCCAACTCTGACATTCTATGCTTCTGGGTCCCAAATTTGTTGATTAGGACAAACTCACCCACAGATGTCTGAAAGCAAATTCCCATTACTTAGTTCCATCCAAGCAATTTTTTAAAAATTACACAGATTTGGTTTGAATTCCTCAGACAATTTGGGAATTCTAAATTTTCCTGTGACTTGTCAGTTTATTAAGAAACACAGCAGATAATTATCTTCGTTTTTATTTATAATGCTTGAGTGTTCGCTTACATTTCCTTGTGACATCCTGCTTCAGGAACTCTTTAGAAGCTCTCATTTGGAAATGAGCATCTCTTTCCCTCTTGGAGCCAAGCACTATCTGTATAATCTTGCACACGAAAAAATGAGCACCACATTGAAAATCTACCTCCTCCCCCGCAAAACACATATTCTCATACAGATAGAACTCATCTGCCATGAATTTGTTATATACCATGATGATGATTTGCTTTCTGAATATAAACCAGGTCTTTCAAAGAGTTAGCTACCTGAACTCCAGTCCCTAATCACAAAAACTGACATTATATTTTGGATCATTCCACCTACTCTTTGGAGTACTTTAGAATTTTACATCCATTATTCATCTATTTAGAAAACAGTATGTATTTCTAGATGGATGGTTCCAGTAAAGGGGGAGAAGGAATTTTGGAAATTTTGGAAATTAAAGCTCTTTAATTGCAAGGGAAACTAGAATAGAAATGTATGCAACCCTCCTGTGTAAGATAAACCCAAAATAGCCATACATTTTGATATTCTAAATCCAATACAACAACTTAAGTAGTTATACATCCAATATTTAGCCTTCTCTAGTCATTCAGTGAATAACACAGAGCTTTTGCTCTTAGTTTTCATAGAAGCAACCTGGAAATTTAGACAGACCCAATTCCTGCTCTTGAGTAGGGGTGTAGACAAATATCCTCAGACACTTACTAGCTATGTGACCCTGGGCAAGTCACTTAACCCTGTTTGCCTCAGTTTTCTCATCTGTAAAATATGCTGGAGAAGGAAATGACAAACCACTCCAGTATCTTCACCAAGAAAACCCCAAATGGGGTCATGGAGAATTGGACATGACTGAAACAACTCATCAACAACAAAAAAGCCAAATATTCATAAAATTGAATGTAGATGTAGCCACTGTTTATTCTTTGCCTTTGGAACATAGGCTTAGAGCTAGAAGGTACCATAACAGGTCAGGTAAATCCAACCTCCTCATTTTACAAGTGAGGAAACTGACACTCATAGAGGTTATTTGACCCAGGTTTTGAGAAAATATGCTTTAAATCATTATTACAAAGAATCCATGGACATTTTTCTAGTCTTGGTTAGCAACAACAATAACAAGATTCTGCCTGGTTTCCAAAAGAAAACATACCAGTTCTGGGTGAAGGTCACCCTTCTCCACAAGGCTTGGCACACAGAAAACACTTAATAAATGCTTGTTGTTTATTCACTCATCTCACATGTCATATAAAGCTCACTAGTAAGTGGGAGATCTCCACATCAAAGTGATAGATGGAATAGGGTATAAAGTGAATTGAGAATTTGGACAAATGCTGTTATTCTCATTCCTCCAAGTATCATCCAGTATAAATAGGGAAAAGTGGTGTTTCTGGGATAACATTAATAGTAAATAATTTATAATTCCATCTCATCTGCAGTGTCACTTCAATAGAGGTCATATTATCTAGTATTGAGCAACTATGTATAGAAATACAGGCATATTCCATTCAACACAGTACATCAACCAACAAGTAGAGATTAGATCGATCCTGAAATGTCTGCCCTGGGTTAAAGGTGAGGCTAATGTTATAAATTAGAAAAATAACAAAGAAAATTTTACTGCATCTTCCACATTCACTAATAAAGTGGTTCCCCCATCCCCAAAGAAGAATTCCTTACATTACTTCAGCTATGCAAAGTTCTGAATTAAGTAGGAGGATTGGCCTAAAAAATGCCGAAGGGAAAGTTTTAGTGTTATTGGCAGAGACACAAAATATAATTCCTATTATTCCTAAGATAGTATAAAAATTATACTTCTTTGTGATTAGTGTTTTAAGATACTGCCTTTTAAAGTTCAATGCCATGGTTCTCAGCATTTAGCAAAGAGATGGAAAACAAAGATTATAACCCAACACCAGTCAGAGCATAAATTTAACCAATCAAGCTATTGGGGCCCTATATTTTCCATTTTATATAAAACACAGAAAGTACACAGTGTCTACACAGCATGGGGAACATATTCTTGTGATAAATGTATTGATGAATACTAGAAACACAGTTTACTGCTCTCTGTACACTCCTTTACGTAGGTTTCTGCCAGAGTAAAATACAGCAGGACTTGTTCTGAGTCATTCTGACCTTGGTATGTTGCTAGACACAATAACAATGCTGCATATTTTTACTCAACTTTCCCCAAGTTATATTTTAATATTAGGTGATAGGATTGTTACCAAAGAACTATTGATATCATTGGTATGTTAAATAGAAAAAAATGTCCTTATAACCAGGCCAACTAGAATTGGTTGTCCAAGATATAACTTGGACAGTCCATGTCTTTCCCTACACATGCTGGTCTTTCCTTTCTTGCAAGCTTTATTTATTCAGGCTGCTCTTATCTATAAATTTCATAGTTTACTTTCTCCATCTATTAACTAGCCTCCACATAAAAATTCCACCCAAATTCCTTTAGGGCCAGCCTTTCCTCTAGCATAAGTTCATTTTCCTTGGTTCTTATGTTTCAACTACTCTTTCTAGCATCTGTCTATGCCATATTCTGTAGAATGTGTACACATCAGTAAGGGCCCATCTGTACAAACTTCCTTTCTAAAGTAGTTCATATTCACTAAGTATTTCAGCTTACCCCTGTCTTTGGCTCTTAATTCTCACACTCACTTTTGCTAAATCCTTAGCATTTCCAAAACATCCTTTCTCTAACAAAGTTACCAGAAGGCCAATGCAAGTACCCCAATATGGTCACAGTTCTCCAAAAAATTACTTCTATTTTATGATTTATACCTAAATAGATTTTTTTCAGAATTCTATTTGTTTTAAACTAGGCATTGGAATTGTTTTAGATGATACAGTTGGTAACAAAAATCATTCATTTACGATAGTCTTTCTTTGTCTTTATCACACACTAAGCAATTCAAGAAATACGTCTGTCAAGAATTTTCAAAGAATTTCACCATTGCTTTTGCTTACAATGGGCCAGTACTCAACCTTCAGATTACTATCATTCAGGACCATTCCTGCCTATGGACTATCATGTGTAATTCGTTAAATAATAGAGGTATATTCTAAATCTGTTCAATGTTATGGGATGTATTTTCTCTTATAAGTTGTAGGTTAATTCCCCTAATGCCTAACACTCCTTAAAAGAGCCAAGAACTCTGTGTCTGGAGAAAAATGAACATCATGAAAGATGGGTAAAGAATAAATTTATGAACTACCTCCTTATGCCATCTATAACATTCTCTATGGATTTCTAGAATATATCTCATTAAGCAAAGTTGGTGTTCTCTCTTGAGATCTAAATTTACTTTTCTTCTTACTTCCCTTGTCAGATCTTGTCATATACATTTTGACTAAGTCTAAACATGGGTGTGAGAATTGAACATACCTGGGAGATTCAAAAGATCTGCTTTAATTACACGCCAGCCATAGTGCTGTGTGAGTGGTACACCACCCAGAAATTAAAATTCCTGCCATTCCCAAGGCATGAGGGATCAAACCAATAGAATCTTTATATTAAATCCAATAGAAAAGCAAATTACCTTAGAGATAGGTTATCTAATGTAACTTCTCTGTTTTATAAATGATCAACCTGAGAACTAGGAAGGGTGGTTATATAATCTACACAGGTTCACACAGCGGGTTAGTGATAGATAATGGAACCTAGGTAATGAAACTTTGGTTTCCCGACAAAAACTAGTACTATTCGTCAAGAGTCAAGTGATCATTCTTACTCCCCCAATATGCCTCAAGAAGCAGTATTTGTCTTTAAAATAGAGAACAACAACACATCCAAGTACGCAAACATTGCAATACCTTGTCTGTTCCTTCATTCAGAACACTACATCTCAAAATCCTGTGCCTCATTCTAAGCTTTCAATTTAAACATTCTCTTGAAGCCAGATTATTTCTTCATTATACTGGCTTTCCATGTGTTTTTACATTTGCACAATCAGATTTAGCAATGTTTTCAAACATTTCCAGTCATTTCACCCAATAACTCCCTTGTTTTTCTTAATTACTTTTCACACTTCCTCTCTATCAGCCTTGTTTCCTGGTGGGTTGTACTGTAGCTGTTTTTTCAAAAACTCTTAATGTGTTGATTACTAATGGCACACACAGTTTGAACCTGAAATGGTCTGTTCTTGGAAATCTTTTTGTTTATCTCTGTTTCTGGTCTCATTGCCTCCTCTGAATTTCTTTTAACTGAGTGCCCTCAATTCTTAGTGCATGTTCTAATGTCTAATTGCTATTATTTAACACAGCCCCTTACCTCTACGTCAGTGCAGTCACATCCCTTTGTATGACTCAAAAGCAGAATGAAAATTGCCACTTCCTGATTGCTTCTAATAGATACCATGTGAGAAATATGTCCAGTGCCATATCCAGAACCGTATCCCTAATTTATGCCTAGATCAAATGTGTCAGAATGGCTAAGAGATCACAGGGAAGAAACCCCTTCTCTGAGATCTCTCATTCTCTTCTTCAGGGAATAACAACAACTTCTTCAGATCATGAAGAAGCAATCACATGTTAGAGTTAAGAAAAGTTACCCCTTTTTGGCATGTGTATTTTATGGTCTACATTCCAAATTTTTGCACGTCAAGGGTGCATAGCGGCTTTGTGAGTAGCGATCTGTGCCCATGCAGCTCACTGGGTCTTCCCTCTGTGGCATTTCCAACTAGTACTCATACAATGTGCATAAATTGCTTATTTGATCTACACTGGTATTTTCGACTGTGACTTTATCCATTCTGGCTCCCATAAATCCCGGGGGGCAACTTACAGGTTCACTTTAACTCCATTCACTGTAACCCTGAATGCTAGTGCATTTCTTATTTTTTTACAGTAACATGTGTCAATTCATACCCAGCAGCTTCAGTAGCTTGGGTTATTCTCTCTAACATACTGTGGTATATTAAATGCTGGTAACAAGGGCATTAAAACATATATATGTTCCAACTATGTTTCAAAGATATCCTTAAAGCACAATTTTTTTTAGAAAAAAACATCAGCTCCCATTGGTTATTATAACAGATGTCCCTTTGTGTCCTTGTGCTGGGTCTTGCTGCATTCTTAAATGGGAAGTTACATCAAAGTGGGAGCCGTTGCAGCCCAAGGAATAGGTTCTAATGGCCTCACTGTCATACAAGTGCTCCAGGGCATACCCAGTTAATGTGTAAGCATGCTTATCAAAATACTGCCGGTGAGAACTGTAATAGTTCGGGGAGACTGCCGGATGATCTCCTACTGTCTGATGAGGGGACATGTCTGAATGGAGATAGTCTTTAGCTAATACCAAGCTGGATTTAGAAATACGATCCGAGTTGGGGCTGCTTATCCTAGACAAGGCTGTGGGGCTGCTGCCATAGTCATTTTCATGAGGGCTCATCATCTTCCCTTCTCTTTGTTGAAGGTGCTCACAGGGGGAAGTGTTGGCAAGAGAAGGGCCATGGCAGACCTCTCCAGTCAGCTGCGGCTGCTGGTAGTTTGCAAAACAAAGGGAGTGTTTTTTCCCTGCTCCATTAATGGCAGCCAGTTGGTCAGGAGGGGCTTTCCGGAGCTGCAATCTGTTCTCTTCCTCTTTAATCATCTGCTGGGTGGCTCTTATCAGAGTTTCAATTTTGCTGGGTTCATGGGGGCTGCTCTGGTACTGTTCAGCACGATAGCGGTCACCTGATTCGCTGGCAGACCCAGGGTCTGGAGAACTGACCACACTGTCTTCATCCCAGTGGCCTCTCCCTAGAGAAAGACCCACATATGGATTAAACACTAAGCAGATTCTTAGTAAGAAAAAAGTGTGGAAAACATACAATATAACATGCTTCTAAAAAAAAAAAACAATCCGTCAATCATTTAAAAATCAGGCACAATGCTGATACATACAGCGGAATGAATGACAAAAAACTGTTCCAAGAACTAGGTTCCAATCCTGCCTTTTATATTTACTCTCTGAGTGATCTATACAAGTCCTTTAACCTGTTTAGGCCTCAGTTTCTTCATCTGTAAAAGTAGTATTAGAGAGGGGGGGCTAGGTAGCACAGTGAATAATAGTACTTGCCCTGGAGTCAGGAGGACCTAAGTTCAAATCCAGTCTCAGACACTTAACACTTACTAGCCGTGTGACCTTGGGCAAGCCTCACTTAACCCCAATTGCCCTGCCCTCCCCCCTCCAAAAAAAAAGTAGTATTGGAGTAGACAGAATTAGGGGTCCCTTCTAGCTCTAAATCTAGAAACCTATGACTGATCCTAAGTCCTCAGAAGCTCTGGAGTTAAACATAATATGGCAAGTTTACCAGAAAGTAAATGTAAACGAAGGGAGAGACTGTGTCAAATTGGAAAGGGCCCCCAGTCTTAGAGTCAGATGACATGGGTTCCAAGCCCATCACTACATACATGACTCTAGGCAATGTACTTGAACTAACTGAACCTCTTACTTCCTCACCTGTAAAATAAGGAGGTTAAACCAAAATTCATCACCTTGCAGCCATCCTTGCAATGCTATTTCCCACACTGAGCTAGGTTAGATATTGTTAATAAGATTTCTCAATTTAGTAGAACCCAGTAAAGCTTGTGCATTGCTGATACAGTCATCAAGAACCCAAAGTCACCTTGTACCACTATGAGGAATTAGGTGAGCATATCAGTGCAGGGATTGCTCTTTTAACTTCAGAAAAAGCTGTCTCCATTCTGGAAGTTCTAAATATATCTTAAGTTACTAAAAAATAAAGCTCTTAGATTCATTTGAACACTACTTGGTATAAAATAAAATCGATATCCCTTAGGGCGGATAGGTCGCACAGTGAATAGAGCACCGGCCCTGGAGTCAGGAGGACCTGAGTTCAAATCTGGCCTCAGACACTGAACACAAAAACGAGCTGTGTGACCTTGGGCAAGTCACTTAACCCCAATTGCCCTCCAAAAAGCAAACATAAAATAAAATAAAATAAAATAAATATCCCTCTCAACATCCATACAACATGTATATTTCATTAGAGTTGACATCTCATAGTATCAGCTCTTTCCAACTCAGTGCTAGCATTTTGGAACTTTATCCAAGCAAGGGTGGAAAAAAAGTCAAAGAGGTAGGTAGAGTGCTTCTTTAGGATTTTGAGAAATAATGCAAACACAGAATATCTACTATAGAAAATCAGATTCCCCAAAGAGTCCAAAGTTAATATAAAAGGAAGGAAGAAAAAAATAAAATCATGCAGATAATCTGTAGACTGAATAATATGGTATATAACATCATAGATTTAAAGTCTATCTAGTCCTACACCATTCTTTTATAGATGAGGAAACCTAGGCTCAGACATGTAAATGTCTTGCTCATTAACACACAGGTAGTATGTAGTAGAGCTGAAATTTGAATCCTGTTCTCTTGGCTCCAAACCCAACATTCTTTCCCCTGAATTACCCTTCTCCTAGAAGAATTCTATAATTGTACTATTAATTGCTCCAAATATTTCCTTGCTGCTTTTTTTTCCTTTCTAGTATTTCCTTCCAGACCACAAGTGTTGGGTACCACCCCCCAACATCTGTCTTGTCAGTATAACTCACATCTGTATAATGCTTTTAGGGTTATGTACAGTGCCTGGCATACAGTAGGCACTTAAGAAAAAAAATTTGTTCTCTTTCCCCTTCTATGAAATCTACTTCCATTTTATAAAACAAGACAAAAGTGGAAAATAAAAATGGAAGAATTGGAAAGCAAATTATTAGGGTATAATTGGGGCGTGAAGCAGCAGGGTATTGGATGCATGAAGGCTAACGTAAGACAGGCTGAATTTTTATCATGGCTAACCTATTTAAAATGCTCAGTACACTGAGGGGGTTCAGGAAACAACAGCAGCAAATACTAGGGTCTTCTAATTAATCTCTGAGTTATTGTCTACTTTTAAAAAGATGTAAGAGGAAGAATTCAAGAGACCTTCCTGAATTCAACTTTGGTGGAAACAAATGGACATCTGCTTACTCCTTGTTTACTCTGCACACCTATCTAAAAAATCCTTTTGTGACACTAAGCAATTTAGTTATATTCTCCATTTTCCTGAGCCGGCAATACCATACAGCTTCCACAGAATAATGCCAAGATGAAAATCTAAGTGTGCTCTGCATGTCATAATATCCTTTACTCCCAGTATTCTTTCTGAATGATTTTCTATATGGCCAAGCTACTTTTTATATTTTCCTGTCCAAGGGAGCACAAGAATGCAAAAGATACACAACAGAATCAAAGGGCTATCAGATCATAAATCCAGAGTTGGAAGGGTCTCAGAAACCATCTCTCCAATTCCTTCATTTTACAGAAGAAGAAACTCAAGGCCCAGAGAGGTTAATTAACTTGCCCAAGGCCAGAAAGGTAGTAAATAAGAATTGATGAGATTTGAACTTTGGCCCCTTACCTACAAATACAATACTCTGGATTTTAAGGTACTTTCTTCTCTCTCAAAAACTCAAAATTTGACATACATTAAAAACAGATCCAATTGGTATTTTTAGTGTAGATTTAATAAAAACTTCTGTTCTGGGGTGGCTAGGTGGCACAGTGAGTAAGAGCGCTTGGCCTCGGAGTTGGGATGACCTGAGATCGAAACCAGTCTCAGAAAATGAGCACCCACGCATAAAAATAACTAGCCGTGTAACCTTGAGCAAGTTACTTAACCCCAATTGCTTAAAAA
This sequence comes from Gymnobelideus leadbeateri, assembly GCA_011680675.1. Lineage (NCBI taxonomy): Eukaryota > Metazoa > Chordata > Mammalia > Diprotodontia > Petauridae > Gymnobelideus > Gymnobelideus leadbeateri. The sequence continues at coordinate 486,562 of WOXC01005991.1, forward strand.
GAAAAAAAAAACTTCTGTTCTTAGCTTTGTTACTACCTCAAGCAGTACAGAGCTGCAAATGTATAAATCCAAAGGAAAATCATTTGGACTAAGAAGCATATTCCCACATCTAGAATACCATACTTGTAGCCTTGAAATTTATGATTCCATCTCAGCAAAGACTCTGCTACTAGGAATATTGCTACTACTAATAGCTCCATCACATACTGCTTGAAGATTTGCAAAGAGTTTCATATACATTTTTTATTTGGTACCTACTACTCTTACCATGAATTCTGTGAACGGAGGTTATGTGTGGCATGCTGTTCTCATAGGCTTCTCTGCTTTCTGGGGAGGCCTTGGTTAGGGGCAATGCTGAACGAGAGCCCCACCAGGGCTCTCTCCCAGCTTGTGGGGTGCCAAGGAAGTATCGACCTGCCTCGCAACGGCCTCCTTCACAGGCCTGGGTATGAAAATGCCTATCATCTGTCAGCCTGGAATGGTCAAGTGCAAAGCCATAGCAAAGAGAGGTGCGGTCTGAATACTGTCTATAGGCACATGAAGCATCATGCTGGGAGCTGGGCCTTTCCGAGGGGTCCAGTAACTGTGGAGATGCTGTATCTGTGAGTGGACTTCCTCCCCACTGACTGTCATGATCCGATTCAGATCTTTCGGTGTGGAATCCAGAATACTGGAAGACAAAATAGAAGAAATATAAGTTTCTAGGAAAACTTATATGAACTGATGAAGAGCTAAGTAAGCAGAACCAGGAGAAAAATTTACAAAGTAAACACAACAGTACAGAAAAAAACCAACAATGAAGGACTTCAGAAGCTATGAAATTGATCCAAACATTCTGGAAAGCAATTTAAAATTGTGGTAAAAAGTAACTATAATGTCCATATCTTTTGGTTATAGATCTCACTTCTAGATATGCATCTAAAAAGATCAAAAAGGTTCTAAAGTATCTAAAAAGGTTTAAAAATAAAAGCTCTGATATACTCCAATATCCAGCATTTTTTTATGTTGGGAAAGAACTGGAAACAAAGTGGATACAACTTGATTGAGAAACAGCTCAACAAATTGTGGTACATGACTGTAATGAGATATTAATTTAGTAAAAATATTATGAATATGAATAATTCAGAGAAGCTTAGGAAGATGTCTCTGAACTGATGCATAGTAAATAGAACTAGTTTAGACATGGGCATGTGTTGATTTATTTAGCTTTAACATATTTCTTTAAGTAATTATGTTTAAAAAAGGTAACTTCTTTAAGAAAGAGTCCTACCAGGGATAAAAGAGACTAACAGCACTTTTTTTTAATTGATAACATTTTTTATTTAAAAAGAAGCTTTTGAGGGAAAGCTAGGTGGCACAGTGAGTAGAGCACCAGCCCTGGAGAACACCTGAGTTCAAATCTGACCTCAGACACTTAATACTTACTAGCTGTGTGACTGTGGGCAAGTCACTTAACCCCACCTGCCCTGCCTTCCCCCCCTAAAAAAAAGACCAAAAAAAAAAAAAAAAGAATTGGGGGCAGCTAGGTGGTACAGTGAATAGAGTACTGGCCCTGGAGTCAGGAGGACCTGAGTGCAAATCCAGCCTCAGGCACCTAACACAAAAAAACTAACCATGTGACCTTGGGTGAGTCACTTAATCCCAATTGCCCTACCTTCGTCCCTCAAAAAAAAAAAAAAAGCTTTTACAAAATTTTAATGAACTAATTAGTAATATCCTGTCTGATTCAAATACTCTTTTACCATGTGATTTTGGAAGAAGTCATTCTTATCACAAGATCTTTATGGAAGTATCTTTAAAACACTCCAAAGGGGGAAAAAATTGGTTTCTCTGAATCACTCCTAGAATTCAGAGTTTTGTAAGCATTTCCAAGGCAAAGAAGCACTAGAATAAATCTAGAAGCCAAACTGAAGCATAACACCAATGCCTCCCAAGAACTCTCTTCTCAAGATTTATACCATTACTGTATAGGCTAAAGCATCTAATAACATCTTCTTTACACTTTTGTAACTGAAACTTCTTGGGTGAGGTCTAACATGCACCAGTCACTGAATCACTCTATAATGAATAGCAAGATTTAGGCATAATTCCATTTTTTAACTTTGTAACTATATTTCCACCACCATAGAATTAGAGAATCTCAATCATGGAAGCATTTCAGAAACTCACTCCATACCCTAGAAGGAGTTCCCACTAGAGCATCCTCAGAAAGATTAGGTGCAGATGTTTTGTTTGGGGAACTACAAAAAATCCTAACAATGTATAAGGTTCAGAATTTTATGCAAATTCCAATTTGCAATTTTTCCTTCACTATTTCAAATTATCTTACTAATTCTTTGCCATCTTAATGAATGAACTACTAGTCTATTCTATCAATCCGAGCAAAAAGAGGGCCAAAAATCCCAGCTCCTTCAGCACACAAAGTTGGTGCAAATGGAGACAGAAGTCTGATTCCCCACATTGCAGCTCTTCAAAATCCCAAACACCTTTTCTTTTAACAAACTTCAAGCCTGTCTTTTCAAAAGAAGAGGCCACCTTCACGTTCACCGCAGTAAGTGGTCAGCTAGTGTCCACCCTCTTCCCCATCAGCAGGGATCAGAGTTTCACGCATTTGCCATACAGAAGTCATCACCATATGCTTGCCCTTGGAGAAATTCAAACCATCTGTGCTCCTCCTAGAGAGGGGTTGCTGGGATTCTGCTTTGTTTTTATAAAAGTATAAACCTGGCCTATTTCTGAAGTGCTCCAGTCAAGACTTTTGAGCCCTATTCAGAAAGAAAAAAGCTTACCCTGAGTGCATGTGAGAAAGCACTATTGGCTCAGGGTAAAGGAACATTCTGTTCCTCATTCACGAGAAAAATTCCACATGAGGCAAACCCGGGCAGGCAGGCACGAGGCAGGCACACCAGGGAAACACTTCAAGAATACACGAAAGCAGAATTTAGAGACTAAGGGTCATGCCAGTGTCTGAGAAACAATAGCAGCAGATAGGCTGCCCTGGGATACAAACAGCCAGAAGTGGGATGGTTCACTCTAAGTAAATATGTCATATTGACTTGGAGAGGAAGAGACACAAATAGCAACAAACCCTTCCAGGTGGCAGCTAGAATTCAAAGGACAGCCCAAAACCTGACAATCTGTGTAGTATCAGCCTGCTGAGCCAATTCTTCTGCTTTGGGATCAATTCCACTAGATTATAAATTCCTTGGGGCAGGAAATATGCCCCTAGTGCTTAATACAGAACCTTTCCATCCTCTTTCCAATATCCTCCTCCACCCCAGTCAGAGAGAGAACCTTCCTAATAGCAGGTGCCAAATAACTATCCATTGAAGATAATGAATAACAACTCACATTTCTGTAGTGGCTGTATAGTTTGCCAGTAATTTTGTCCACAACAAATTGGAAAAGTAAGTAGATTATTATCCCCACTTTACCAATAAGAAAATCAAGATTCAGAAAGAAGGCAAGGAACTCTGTGAAAGTTCCTCAGCTTTTAAGTCAAAAAACCTAATTTGTATCACAGCTCTGACACTGACCATCTATCTGTGTGACCATGGGCACAGGTCTCATAGATTTAGAGCTAGAGACTTTAAAGCCCAACAAGTTCAGGTCTCATCACTTAATCTCTGTATCTCAGCTTCCTCACTTATTCAATAAGGATAATATTTGCACCTCTATATCAGAGGACTGTCATCAGGAAAATTTAATAAACATTAAAGTTCCATCATTGTTATTATTACCCCAGGGAAAAATTGTATGTCTATTATTTGAGAACCAATTGGAGAGATTCCTTCAATGCAATTCAATTCTACAAGCATTTATTAAGCTTGTTCTATATTTAATTGAGCTTTTAATAACTATAGGCAAGTATTAATAGGCAACAAATATGGCACAATGAATAGAATGCAGGGTCTGGAGTCAGAAAGATTTGTGTCTGAATGTGTGAGTCTAGGCAAATCAATTAATAGCTAGCTCCCTCAGTTTCCTCACCTACAAAAATGGAGATAACAGCACCTGTCAGCCAGAGGTGATAGGAGGATAAAATGAGGGCGTATTTTAAGGCAGTATAAATGCTAGTTATTAGTATTATTCTTAAGTGTCAGCTACTATGCTGTGTGCTTAATACAAAGACAAAAAAAATGAAAGTCGCTGCCCTCAAGGCACTCCTCACCAGGTTGGTCACAAGGTTGTGAAATGTTAGGCCATAGGAATTTCTGAGGACTATAAAAGGTGCTATGATTCATGTTAGTAGCAGAAGTGCTCACCGTGACAAAATCACAGATCCTCCCAGTATTCAAATATTATTGTTAAGTGAACCCAAAACTAGCAAGCACCAGAGTTTAGACGACACTGTAGGTATTTTGAATCCCCTCTCAAGGCTCGTGACCATATATCATGACTCTGTACTCTATTAGAATATGCAAATTTGCATGTCCATCCAGCTGTACTGAGGTTGCTAGGTGGTACTGAGGATATAGCACTGGACTTGGGGTTCAAATTCAACCTCAGATATCTTCTAGCTAAGTGACCCTGAGCAAATCACTTAACCCCCTATCTGCCCCAGGGTCTTCATGTGTAAAATGGGGATTTTACCTCACAGTGTTGTTGGAAGGGTCACATGAGATAACATATGTTTGCAAACATTAAAGCACTACATAAAGACTAGTTATTATTGTTATTATTAAATCAATAGATATTAACTGAGGGCCTATGATATCCAATGCACTGAGTAGACAAGAAGAGGGTGAATAAAGTTGAGTAGGACAAGGTCTCTGTTCTTATCGAGCTGATGGCCTAGAAGAAAGATTAGACATGTAGACACACAAATAATTATAATAAATGGTGAATCATAAATGTAAGGTGAACACAGTACAAATAGTAATGTGGAAGTGTAGTGAATGAGGATTTTCCCCAAAAATAAAGTTCTGTATCAGTTCAGATTATAAGAAGTAAGCAAAAATGGGTTGATAGAAATATAAACTCGTTGCGGGCAGGGACTGTTTTCCATTTTGTCATTGTATCCCCAGTGTTTCGCATAATTTTCTACACATAACATTTCCTTAATAGCATCTTGTACAAAACATGAGCTTAAAAAATGCTTGCTGAATGAATGAATATGATGGCAAAAAGACTTGTAGAATTAGGTGCCTCAAAAAAGCCTCAAGAACAATTACTGAAGAAGACATGGAAATTTGAGCTTAAAAATGTGTGATCAAAGAGCCAATATCAACTTGCAGGAAGGAAATATTAGACTTTAAAGTGGTAGTCTATCATTCTCCTCCCCCCAAGTTCAAAACTTCAGAATGTGGGAGCAGTATTACTGGCAGTCATTAATCCTGAACATGAAGAATTGTTTATCAGCATCATTTCCTTGAAAGAAGGAAATTATAATGTTAACTAAAAAATCTTGCTATTCTTCCATATTTTCTTCTTTTTAGCATAGTTTGCATTTGTCTCGTCTTTCATTCAAGGAATCAAGTCATATTACACAGCACAATAAAGTCTTGGTTTGTACAGAATAGATTGAGAGAGTAATTCCACTAAAAAAAAGATCTTTAATAGACTATCATCATATCCCCACTCCCTACTTAAATATAAGGTATATAAAGTCCAAACTATGAGTACCTCAAAATTTCAGGATGAGAACCGGACTGAGAGATCAATGGGAAACCCATATTCTAGTCATGGTTCTGGGTTATTAGTTTGTTACAAGACTCTGAGAAAGTCTTTTTATTTAATTTGCTTTCAGTTTCTCCATCTATAAAATGAGGGTGTCCTATAATCTCACAGAATTCTCCCAAGGACCAAATAAGAACAATATATGTAAGTACTGAAAAGAGTCTCAAACACTAGATACATGTAAACACCAGATACTTTCATTTTATGAAAAATCTGTTGATCGCACTAAAACACTATCAGGTAAAACCGAGGTATTCATTTACTGTGCTATCTGGAGGGTTTGACATTATCCTCCAACTCCCACCCACCTCTACCACCACCACATATGCACTCATTTGCCAAATCTTGCTGTTTCTGCATCTCTCTTTCAATTAGACCCCTTATTTCTCTTGGACTTCTGCAATAACAGCCTCTCAGTTGGTCTCCTGGCTTCAAGCCTCTCCCCTCTCCAGTCCATCCTCCTCAAAAGTGATTTTTCTCAAGCAGCAAGTCTGACCATGCCATTCCCCTGATCAATAAATTCCAAGGGCTTTCCATTGAAAAGAAGAAAATATAAACTAGAAGAAAATATAGAAAAAATATAAACTAAAAGGAAATATAAACTCCTTTATAATTATTCTGCATATACTTATACATGTACTTGTTTTTTCTCCCTGTTAGATTGTATGCCCCTGGAGATCAGGGATTATTTCATTAATTGTATTTGTAGCCCCAGATCTGGAACAGAGTGGAAGCTTATTAAATATTTGTTGATTGATTACTCTTACCAATATGGGGGAAAAAATACCTAAAAATTGAAATAATGTGCTCAGAGTTACATAACAAGTCAGTGCCTTAGCTTTGGAAAAGAAACTTGCCCTAAAAACCTGGGCTCAGTTTCTCAAATACTATCTTCCAATTATTCTCGCTCTAGTCAATTAATAAGATTCATTTCTAAACAAAAAGCAAATCTTTTGAGCTATGATTAAAACTAAAGATAAAAATAAAACAAGAATTCTTTGTAAACCACACAGTGGTGTAAAGGGATCTCCAAGCAACTACTGATAACCCCATTCCTACTATACTGATCCTTAACCAATTAGCATTAAAAGGGACATTATAAACTTATATTATAAACACTCTAAACTGTGGCTTTCCTATGAAAAGACAAAGTTCCCCCAAAGTCATTTTACATAATGAATCCAAGTGACATATTATCTGATTTCGAAGGCTGAGAAACAACAAAAGTCTACTTCTGAACCAAAACAGAAATATTTAGATCCTCTTTGAATTAGGTTCCACAGATCAGTCAACGCCATCTCACCAGAAACTAATATATGCTATCTTACTGCACCCAGTGCCATGCTTTCTCCTGGAAAAGTGATTTTTATAGTGAACATTTCTCACAATATTAATTCTCCTCTTAATCCCCCCACCTCCAATTTTTCTCATCCCTCAAGCTTGACTTTTCAAAAAGTCACTCCTTGTAATCACTTTTATTTAATTGGTCCTGGCATGTAATTTAACAGACTTAGGGCATTCATGATATAAAAAAAAAAGGCTCTAATGGACTGCAACTCATAGTGTTAGAAGAGTCCCCTGGGAGGTTAAACTTGCCTGAGGACCAACCATGTTACAGAAGATAGGGCTTAAACTCAGGCTTTTTGGATCCCTCTCTCCACCAGGACATGATGCCTCTATTGTGACCAATTAAGAAAATAAATACATAAAAGAAGATCTACTTATTCAACTGTAAAACTTGTACCTACTAAATATAGGTGACTGCACTTCTGGCAGAAAAGGCCAACCGCAGTCACAATGCCTGCTGCCTCTCCATTTGGGTTCCTAATCCATGATACAGCTGTGCCTCCCTGAGGCTTAAACTGCTTTCAGAAATTCAGACTCAGTCTATCAGCAAAAAGGCAAATGATTTGGGGATAAAGGTTTATCCAAAAACGGTTATTTTCCCAATAGATTCCTTAGGAAGGCATATTTGAGCAAGACAGACTGGGCTCAATTCTCACAGGTTAAATACATGATAAAACTCATAAAAGATATTGAGTGGTATGAAATCCCAGCAAATTTTCCCAAAGGACCTGCTTTAAACCAAAACACCCGCTCTGGGAAATCCTTCCTGGATACTTCCTCTAATCAAGCCCCCAATCTGATAGGAAAATGTGTGCAGTAGGTATAGCCATGCACATTCCTCTTGGGGTAATATGTTTAAGATTCATGCTTCTCTGAACAATGTGTTACAGGCAGGTGCTCAGCATTCATCTGGATATGGAGGCAACAACCCAGCTCAGGAAAAATGCCAGATGTTCATATAATAAACGTTACAGTTATCTATTTTTTCCTGGCAGCTCATTCAAGTTTTTATCATTTTTAGTTATAAAATATATAGTGAAATCCTCTTATGGTAAAGTCCTGTTTTCCATGAAAACTTTCACTATATCAGGCGTGAGCAGCTTTCTCCTTGATTTGTGTCTTAACCATGAGAAAAAACATCACAGATGCAGACTGCATTGTACTGAGAACATATGCATGCTTTTAAATCACTTTTATCTTACTTTTTACTAATGTAACCCTGAAACATAAAATATGTTCTTTTTTGCATTCACTGTTATGGGCAGAACAGATGGTGAAAGGGTTAGATTAAAGTAATACAGCATGTCCATTAAAATAACCCCCACTGCTGGTGATTCTTCATTCAAACAGGAGTCATGTTTACTATAAAAAAAAAAAGACTTTTTCTTTAGCATTTGGAGCATGCTGGAAGTTGCCAGGAGTTCCTTAAGAATAAACATGAGGAGAAAAGAAGAACTAACATCAAAATAAAATGCATTTCAAAAATACTATCATAGAAGTTGTTTTAGTAATCAGAAAGGCCAAATAAACCCATAGGCCTCTTATAAGGCTGAACTGTCAACAAAGGTAAAAGTAGCTAAATCTAGTAAGAAAATTTTTGAAAAGGTTATCTGACAAAAGTCATTTTGAACCAGAATATTGTTTAACATTTAGGAACTTTAACTTAAACTGCAACAATGGGAGAAACATAACTCTTTTTCCACCTCTATCAGGTCTATTTTAATAATTATAGTATGGAGTGGTTTTGTCTGCCATCTTATCATTCACTAAATGTATTATTAGTAAGTAGTAAATATTGTTCTCTATGGGAAAAAAGGCAGCCTAAATGTCTTTACCCCAGTGAGATAAATAGAATATTCCTTAAATGGAATATTTCTGAATGTGGTTGATGTGGTAATATGGTCAATGGCCTTAAAAAGCGACTGGTAACAGGCATTCAGAGTCATCTAAAATGATCCATTTAGAAAATCTGGGGATAATTCAGGTTGCCCTCATGCTCTCACAGTACCTTCACTTTAGAAAATGCAAGCTTATTGGTTAAGATTATCAGTAATGTTTGCTAAATCTATTTGTTACAGAAAACCACTGTGGAATTCAAATTTTTAAAAATCTCCAAGAAAAACTAGAGAATACATTCCAGTAGCAATGAAACTCAATAATAGAGAGCACACTGTTTCGATTTTTATTCAATATAACTGTGGAAGATGACTGGCCAAATGACCAATATTTAAATTACACAAGATGCAAATGCTTCATGGCCATTTCTTCCATACCTCTAGAGAAAGAGTTCTTAACCTGGGTTTGTTTTTTAAAACATTTTGATAACTGTATTTCATTATAATCATTTTTCTTTGTAATCCTACATATTTTATTTTATGCGTTTAAAAAATATTATTCTGGGAAGAGGTCCATAAACTGCACTGTACTGCCAAAGGGATCTGGGATACATAAAAGGTTGAGACTCTTTGTTCTTGAGTATAGATAACCACTGCCAATTTGCCAACATATAATTTTAATAAGATATATCCATGTTAATTACTTGCACAATCAATATATGTTCATGATTTTAGGTTGTTTTATTTTAATCTATACTTCAATCTTTTTTGTTTTTTTCTGAATAGAATTAGGTTCATTTCTATTTTACCTGTAAAATCTCTGAATTATTTCATTAACAGGGACGTCTGTGGTTTTTAAGAAAATTGTAATGGTGCCTTGAAATAGCAGAGACTTGTCCTTAATCCGAGCCCTTGCAGTAACAAAAACGTCTCTGGGATTCAACCCATTCCTTTTTCTCACAGAAAAAGTAAGCACAGTCTACATCTCATTGTATGTCAACGTGATATGCAGCTGGAAAGGAATCGGCAATCTGGAACCGAGGGCCAGATTGACTTCCAATGTAACTCTACCGGGATTCTCCTCTAGGGTTACAAATGGAGTGAACTGGATCCAAAACCATAAAATCCATTCCTCGCCCCAACTCCCCCCTACCCCCACACACACAACACTCCAACAACAACACATTTTTCCAAAGGTGAGAAAAAAAGTTCTAAAAAGATATATTTGCTTGGACTCTCTTACACAGGCATTACCCATAACTATTTCATTCTAATGAGTTCACCCTGCCCATGGATGGAAATGATAATGCTTGCCCATCCCAACTTGTTGAGATAATACAAAAACATCTAGAGACAATTGGGCAAATCCCAGTTTTCCATGACCAGTAGCACTAATTTTAATAGTAATCCTCATCCATAGCCGGCTTAGGGCGTGAGCCAGAAGCACTCCACTCTGTCCACCCATTCTTCCAAGTCACTATCCGATTGCCCGCAACTAAGTGGCAGATTAGATGGGCTTGAATGAGATGGGTACAGGTGGTGCCACCTGCTCCACCTCTTTTAGAGAAGCTTTATTTGGTCTCTTAATGGTTTATTCAGAAGGTGAGGGAAAAGACAGAAAGACATGCTTGGCAGTATAAATGCACAGGGTCTGTCCTTACTGTGCTGGCAAACTGGCAGCCATTACTAAGCCCATCCCCTACCCCAAACCTGGAGGAAGAGTCCATGAGATTTGTAATTTTGAGGGAAAAAATGGATGCTTAAGGTCATTATTCCAAATTAATCCCTTTCAAACAAACAAGATACATAACTTTAAGTGAAACTAAAAGGAAGTTAACAGATAAATGTTTCTATTTTTTTCTCCTTCTAAATCAAGCAACAGAAGATACTAAAGTTAAACAAACCAAAAACCCAGAGCAGCAACAGATATCATCTATTAAAACATACACATCACAATCTTGACTTTATGGGGTAACACAGTGTAATACAGGACAATGTGCTTAAATGTGTTCCAAAAATATGAGGATGAATGAATGAATGATCTAAGATGAAAATGTGAGAATTCCTGGTTATGGATGCTTAAGGCCTACTCTTTAAAACTTTTCAAAGGCTTCCATAGTGTATGAGTGAAATCCTCTTCTGTAAAGTCAAAGGAGGCACAATCCATCCCCTTTAAATTTTGACTGGAAGAATGCTGTTTTAGCAGCAGCAACAGTTCCATAAATTTAGTCATAATGAAATCTCATTGAGCAGACTTTGTTGTAATAAAGCTTCCTTACTACATTTATGTGTGGGATATATGTATGACCATGAAATATATGTGTCTACATGGGTTATCTAATTGTAAAAATACAGCTCACAGACGGCATAGATAAATATCTCTGGAATCTGGCCCACACCTCTCCAAGGGAGACTGTGATGTTTGCTTCGAGGGCAGGAGGAGAAAGGTCATAACTGGATACTTGCTCCTTCCTTGAAGTGTATCAGGCTTGTCCCTTCAAATACTGATTGTCTAGGAATATGGTTTTTAGGGATTCAAAAGTTGGTCACTCTTAAAAGGAGGGTGGAAGAGGTAGCTCTTAGCTTATACTCACCAGTTTAGCTCCTTCCACCAAATGATAGTTATACAAAAGAGCAGTACAAATTGTAAATGATGTGTAAGCTCATTTACCTAAGAAAAACAGCTAACAAAAGTTGGAGAAATTCTATGGATTACAACATAACAGAAAATACACAAGGATGAGCTCTTCTGCTGGGAGTGAGACAATATCTTGGTTCCAAAAGACAGTGTCCAATCTGACCCAAGGGGAGATTCTGTCTCTGAAGTCTCTAGGGAAGCAATCTGGAAACCGGGAAGCCAGCTACCCATAAATGTCTGCAACTCCTCTTTGAAAGAGTTTCTCTCTTCACATTATCTCTACTAAAGAGTCACTGAAACCACATATGAATCTCAACTAAAAGACTCTGGCTCTAATGCCTCTTATGTAAGTATGCAGTAAGTGTCACCTCAGGATTCTTTCTACCCTTTAGGAGTCATATCTCCCTCTACATACCTAGAAGCATCCCCCACCCTCCAAAAAAACCCTTGGTTTATTTAGAAGCCCAGTGACATTTAGAGTTTACAGAGCCCTGCTCTACCTCCCATTCTCTGGGGAATGAGATGACAAATTCCAAGCTAATAAGTAAAATAGCAGAGGTTCTTTGGTTAAATTGGTCCTGCTTCTTTGCTACATGCCAAGATCTTCTTGCTACTCCCAGCCACAGTACCCTGCAGATTGGAAATACAACAGTGTTTCATCTAGATTCCCCCAAGCTGTGTTAAGCCTTCTTTCTAATGCCCTTCAAAATTGAGAAGACTTCCCTTCAACCCCTGGTCTATAGCCATCTGCCTCCACCTAGATAACGGCAGTGTGGTAGGTGGAGAGAGAACTCACTGACTTTGGAGTAAAGAACCTCAGTTCAGATCTCAACTTTGCTACTAATATTACCTTGCATGAGCCTTTCTTTTTCTTTAATTCAGTCTCTTCTGAAATGAGAGGGCTGAAGAGGAGGACCTTTAACGTTCCTTCCAGCTCTAATTCCTCTCTTTCCTAAGAATTCACTGTTCTTTGTTCACACCTCTCTATAACGATCTTGCCATATTCCTGTGATAAATGTATATTATTATCCTATTTTGCATATGCTATCAGAACTCTAAGCAAATACCTATTAGATCATAGTAGGTCAGGAACTGTGTTTTATTATTCCTTAGAGACAAGATAATAGAGTGAGAAAAGCATTTGGCTTAGTATTTCTGTCCCAACTCTGACACTTTCTAGGTGTATACTTGCTATCTACATTACCCCACAGATTTGAAAAGTATATTGTAAAACCTAAAGACCTCTATAGGAGCCATTCCTACCTTCTCAGACTACTATATCATCTCTCTTCCTTCTTGTCTTGTCAAACTTCTAGAAAAAGAGTCATATTAATTACATTCACTTCCTCAGCATTCAATCCCTTTTTTTTTTTTTTTTGGAGGGCAATTGGGGTTAAGTAACTTGCCCAAGGTCACATGGCTAGGTTTTTGTTTGTGTGCACTAAGTGTCTGAGGCCAGATCCGAACTCAGGTCCTTCTGACTCCAGGGCCGACGCTCTACTCACTGCGCCACCTAGCCGCCCCCATTCAATCCCTTCTATCAATTACTCACATTCTATTGAAACTCTTCTCAAAGGTCAGCACTGACTTCAGTCACCAACACCCCTAGTCTTTCTCTATATCATCACATGCTGTTGAATACCTCCTTCCTTTTGAATATTCTCTCCTTAAATAGGATTCTGACACTGAAAATCACTTGGTTCTCTTCCTACTTCTCTAGTCATATTCAAAATGGCACCCAAAAAGCAAGTTTCAACCTTCAAATCTCTGTGTCTGGGAGATGTTTCCTGCTTTCCTTAAATGCCTTAAGTTCTTTTCAAAGACCTCTCCTTCTCTTGCTTTAACTAAATCTAAAAGACATTCAAGGCTCATCATTAGAAGGAAATGAAGAACTCAGAAAGGCACAATTACAAACCACTAAACAATAATTTTTGGAATGCCCTTCTCCATAGATTTAAGGCAAACTCTCAGTGTCTGTAGAATAGTAATCAAGAGGTTTGGAAAGTCAAAAAGAAGATGAAACTTTGTACCAAGACACTAGTAGGTACTTTTAGGAAGATACTGCATAGCCAGAAAATCTTTTTCTACATAGTAAAAGGATGGTGTGAATACACCTTGTCAGCAGGAGATTATAACTGTAGCTTTGTTGTTTTTTTCTTTTTTCCAGACCTTCTAGAAAGGCAGCATGACATAGCAAAAAGAGGATTGGGTAGTTAGAAAACTTAGGTTTGAATAAATAATTAACTAAATTAATTAGTCACTACCTGTGAGTTTAGGAACAAACCATTTCTCCTCTCTAGGCTCTCATTATTTCTCCTTATTTCTGCTACTGGTGCTCCTTTTCTCCCAGCAACCCAGGCAAGAAATTTCAAAAATAACTTTTCTCCTTCCTTAGCCACCCTCATTCAAGTAGTCATCAGATGAAGGGAGTGTTCAAGAGGACTTGTACCTCTGGTGTGAGTGCTTCAGAGACCTTTAGGGGGGGCTTATCATCTTTGGTGTACACCTAATTCACTTAACTCTCTCACCTGTGACTCCAGGAAGCTGTAGCATACATAGCAGTGACACCATGGTAAACCATCTTGGCAGAAGGACTTCACTAAACAAGCTGACGGTAACCAATAGGCCTCAAACCTGTTGTTGAGTTAGAGGGATGTCTATCCCAAGTATGTGAAGGCTTTCCCTGACAGAGTGGGGAGATAAGAACAATTTGTTCCAACCGCTAAGAAGATGACTAAAGCAGGCACTATGGAGTGCCTAGAGCATGGCCAGGCATTGAAGATGCCAAGGTCACCCACTACATTCCAGGTGTAATGGCAACCACACTGGCATACCCAAGACTGCTGCTAGCCCAGGTTATTAGATCTGCTTTACTAGGAAAGATAACCATTTAAGGCGTCAACAATTTTTTCTAATTACATTCACTAGTTCAGGGGAAAAGTCAGTACCCTGAACTTCAGAGAAAATGCAAACAGAGAAAATACAAGCAGAGAAATAAAGACCAACAGATAGGACTCTGAATGCCTGAATCAACTATGGATTTTTACATACACCCTGGATGGAGAGAGAACCTTTACATCTCAACAGTCAGGGAGCCCTGAACATACCTCAACCAGGGAATCACAAGATTCTTCTCATAAGCTGTAATGGCAATGAAATTTAAAGATCTTTTTGTATTGGAAAGCTAATAGGTACTTAGCACCTAGTGCAAATTAAGCCTCTGTTAAAGAAACAGAAGGTATGAAATCCCGTTGCTGATGTAACAGGAAGGGGCTGTAAAGGGAGGAGCAATACTGTGTATAAGGAAAAGCCCCAGAGAGGGAGAGTCAGAACTCCTTGGGATAAGCTTCCTGGAGGCAGAAGAGGAAAGGCCCAGGCTGGAGAGAATGATTTTGATTTTGGGAACGTGGGTGAAGTGATTTTGGTTCTGGGAACCAGATGGAGCTTCTGCTAGGGAGCTACCATTGGCTGAAGACTGAGGAAGCATGACTGTGATACTGGTTGCATGAACCTGTTTGTGGCTTTGTTAAGCCTTGACTTCCTGGAAACAGAGACTGTGAAGGATTTAAGGTGGACTGAACACTGTGAGCTTCAGCATGGAACAGGAATAGCACAGAGAGCCAGACAAGGAACGGGGACCTGTCTGCCTTTGAACCCAGGTGACAGTTTGGTGAATCCAGGTAGGAGCTGGGACCATGGAAGGGGATCCAGGGAATCTGAGAGACCACCCTGAGTCAACCTGAAATAATACTTTACTTGGAATATGTGTATTGACTGAGAAGATTGCAACTTATTTGTGACTGAGTGGTGGATGGCCTGTGTATTTTACACTACCCCTTAAAAGAGTGCTGAGTAGTGACTGATATTGTAACTTAGTGTGCCCCATGAGTGAAGAACTTTGACGTTTGTATTTGGTGACCCTTAAGGAGGCTTAAGGAGTCTTGTCAAGAATGATTGAATTATTGGGTTGATTGAATGATTGAGTTACTAAGAGATTGATTGACTAAATGATTATACTTTGTTCAAAACGATGTGACCACTGTAGTGAAAACTATGTGGCCATTCTCTAAGTTGTTGTAAATACTGTATTTTGGTTATCTGTGATAAGTTGTAAACATTGTGAATGCTGTACCTTGACTTACTGTGAATGTTTTGCTCTCATTTGTTATTGAATAGAGTTTTCACTATACTATGTAATCAGAATCTTAAAAGCTGTTCACAGTGACTTTCTTATGGAAAGCTGCTCATGCTTAGCTTTACATAAGGGAGCCCCCAAAGCAAAATACAAACTGAAAGTATAGATACACTTCTCTGAGCCAGAAGACATCTCATTGCTAAATGCCTAATTAGAAATTAGCAAAAATTTGAAAGCCTTCCCACAAGGAAGCTTCCCTTAAGCAAGTTTCTCTTAATGGGCTCCACACAAAGTCTATTAATGGGTGGAGAAGACCTTAAATACCATTAACATTACACTAGACCATTGCCAATTGTCTTGACCTTTTCCTGCCACTGGACTTCAATGATTCAGGAAGAGCGAATGAGCTGATGACTGTGCAACTCTACCTCACTTAAATCCACTTCAAAAACAAGTCGATAGCATCTAGAAAATGACTGATCCTCTTCAAAAATGAAGGATAAACAACTTCCACAATATCTCCCCCCATTCATTCCCTTCCTTCCATTTCCATGTTCATCACCCTACTTCAGGTGCTCAATTCTCTCCTCTGTAGTCAATGACGATGATCCCAAAATGACTGACACTCTTGTAGTGCTTTAAAATTTGCAAAACACTACTTCATAATTCTCCTCACTTGGTCCCAAAAACAACCCTGTGAAGTAAAGGCTACACATGTTATTTTCCACATTTCACAGATGAATAAACTGAGACTCACAAAATGATTTTTTTTGCAGGCCTGCACAAGAGCTAACAGATATGTAGGGCAAAATTTCAATCCAGGCCTTCCTAATTTCAAATATAGAACTATCTATTCACTATCCTATGCAGGAACAATATGCTTAGTAGACAATGTGATCATGTCATTAAGCTTCCCATAAGCCTTTGGGGGCTATCAACTGCCCACTGGAGTACAAATCCTTAACTTGCCCAAAAAAGCACTCCACAATCTGGGTTATTCCTACATTTCCAGCTTTACATCCTACTGTGTCCCTTCATATATTCTATGTAATATGCTCACCAGACTTCTATTTCCTAACCATATATTCAGCTTTTCTACTTCTATTATTTTATACATGACTGGAATACACTACATCTCTCTCTATCCATATTTCGAATACTATCTGGCCATTTTTCAACATGATTTTCTCTTTTTCCAGTCAAAAGTGATACCTCCCTTCTGTGAACTCTTCAAGCACTTTGCTTATGTCTCTTTATGCACTAAAAAAAAAATCTAGCCCTTTTTCGCCCATCCAGCCATCGTGGTGGAAGCTCAGCTGTCATCCCATCATCATGTCCTCTCATTAAACATCTAGAATCAAGAGGTTCCTGGCCAAGAAAAAGAAGCAGAATTGTCTTATCCCTCAATGGAGTCAAATGAAAACTGGTAATAAGATCAGGTACAATTCAAAAAGAAGAAACTGGAGAAGGACCAAGCTCAGATTATAAAGAATGGCCAGCGCAATGAATGACATTCAGCACCAAGACCAAATTCCCCCCTTATCATGGCATCCTTCCATTCATCAATCCATCCACCCATTCATCCATCAATCACTCAGTCACCTCATTGTCCCCAATAAGAAGAAAATGCCACTATTGCCCTCCATTTGGGAAACCATCTGCCAAGATGCAGACAAAAAAAAGGCCCCAACAAACCATTAAAATTGTCTTGCCCTTAAATGTTTTCATGAATTTTATCCATGCTTTTGGGTATTGTGTGTGTTGTGATATAGTTTAAATTACTGTTATCTGCAAAAAAAAATCTCCTTTGTATTATATGTATGTGTCTTCCTAATCCATGTCTAGAATAAGATCATATCTTATTAAGCTTCAGACTCCTTTAGTGCCTCCAATAGTAACAACAATAAACTCGATAAATACTTGCCAGATAAATTAATCAAGCAAATGGGAATCTCATCCATTTGTTCACAAATTATTTAGGTTACTTAACACAGCACTTTGCTTCAGTTTCATGGAAGATATTGCAAAGCATAGTCACTGACCTCAAGAAGTCTACATTCTGGCAAGAAAAAGGCATATTAAAAGTCAAACAATATAATAAATAATCTAAACTATGTTACAACATGGAATGTGATCTTATTAATAAGAAGTAAGTAATAGTCAAGGCAGTCAGTGCTTTGGATTCAGAGAAGGAGGAGATAACTAGTCAAGTAAAACTTCATGGAGGAGTAGATAAAGAGCTGGGCCTTAAAGGATAAATAGGATTTAGGCAGCTAATGAGAAAAGAAGAAATAGCATGAAAAAGAACTGAAGGGAAAAAACCCAGCAGTGTGCATGCTACATTCTGGGTTTAGTGAGTGGACAAGTCTGACTGAAGTGAATAGAAGGTTGATATAGAAGTGACAGGAGGAAAATATGGCTTGAAAAATAACTGGAAACCAGATTATAGAGAGTTTGGTGTGCCAGCTAACAAAGTTGTAGTCTATAGGCAAAGGGAGGCCATTTAAATTTTTAATCAGGGAAATAACATGATGAGATTGGTTATTAAGATTCCCCTTTTACATTGTTTGGAAGTGGCGTGGGGCAGAGCACCTTGGAAGTGCTGTTTCTAGTCCGCCATCTTGGCTCTGGCCCCCAAGATTGGTTATTAAAAAATACTCATTAGGCAGGATGAAGAAAGAGGAGACATTAAAGGCAAGGAAATCTATTAGAAAAACGTTGCAGTAACCTAGGAGGGAGATGAAGGTCTGAACTAGAGTAGGGATTTTTTAAAAGGGATATATGTAAGATATATTATGAAAGAAGTGTATATAGGTCTTGACCTTAATAAAATATTCTAGGCCCACTGAGCATTAAAAAATAAACCTTTATTTTAGTAAAAAAAAAATTTAAAGGCCAAGAAGTGATTGAGGGGTCCATTTTCTTTATCCATTTCTAAACATGCAATGTAATATTAATATGTTCATGGTGTAATGGGAGTCATCAGAAGAGCATCCCTGATCTGCTGGACTAGAACATGGCCCTTAACTGTCTGAGCATATTACCTGATCCACTACTTTTGAAACCACCAACTTCTGGGTGGTCCCTATGAGGTCACGTGTTGAAAAGGATGGCCACTGAGCAGTAAGAGCTGCCTTCTTGGTAAGCTCTAAAGGAAAAGACAACTTCCAGTTTTGCTCTCTCTTCTCTTCTGGATGTGTGCCTTTGGAGCACTTTAAGTTTTGCAAAGTTCTTTATACACATGATTTCAGTGGATAGACAAGAGGCCTCTCCACCACAGAACTTAGCAGAGTGTTATTAATTCAATTTAACAAATATTTATTAAGCACCTACTATGTGGTACTATACTTCCCTAAAAGGAAAGCTTTAATGTCATATCACATGTTACTAATTGGCTATGATGCTCCAAAGCCATGCCTGGGAACTGCAAACTCTAATGATAATTATCGGTTATTTACTCCGTATCTTTGGCAAACACCTCACCTACATTATCCCATTCGATTCACTGAACAACTCTAGGAGGGAACATAATAATGGATAAGGAAACTGAGGCTCAGAGAGATTAAGTACAGTAGTACTTAAGTACACTCCTACAGTAGTGCAACTACTAAGAATCTCAAGTAGGACGTGAACCAGGAAAATCTAGAATATACACTTTAGTGGTTTGTGTAGACAAGTACTCTCTACATATATGATATCATTTTTACACTCAATATGCTGTTTTGTCCCCTTTGATTCAACAAACATTTGTTAAGTCCCTGTGAGGTGAAAGGCACAGAGGGATATTGCTGCTAAATAATGAGGGGAGGGGGTAATAGAAGACAAAAACAAAACAGCCCCATCCCTCTAGGAACTTCCATTATGTTCAGGCTTCTAGCAAAAAACTATTCACCATGTTGCTTTTTTCTGCCCCCAGGGTAACTATCCTAGCATTCTGCAACAACAGGTACTTTATAAATCCACTCGTTCATTTTTTCCTCCTCAAAAACAATTTCTTGATTATCAAGCACATGCAAGGTAATTTATGCTCCTATATACTGGGAAAGATCGTGATTACTGGACACAAATGACTACAAACCAAAGTAGCAGTACAGTATTAGTTACATGGCAGAGGAAATCTTGCTTCTGGATAATAGACAATCAGAGATTAACTTTATGGCAAAAGCAGCATTTGAGCTGGGTGCTCGAGGATGATGAGAGTTTTATTCTACTCGGATGGTGGGCAAAACTTGATAGGTGGAAAGAAAGCATGGGATTAACCAAGATTTGCTGGCACTTAAGTACCTGACATACTTAAGGAACAGTCTGATTTGTCTGAAATATTGGATTCACAAAGGGAAGTGGGGTGAGATGAGGTTGGGACCTAGGTAATGGAATATTTTAAATGTCAGGCTAAGGAATGGTTTTGCCCAATGAAAAACCATTAAGTCCTTAAGCAGGAGTGTTATAGGTTAAAAGCAGTGCATTGGAGTACTAATCTGGTGGTGGCATGCAGGTTGTGTAAAGAACTAAATATGTGTAAGGACACATTATTACCTACTGTCTTCTCAGTCACTTGATCACTTTTGTCTCATCATTCATTCTATTTGTTTATTCCTGAAGTATTTATTAAGTGCTAACGTATGCTTGGTTCTGTTCTAGGCACCACAGGGAATACCAGAAGTTTACAATCTAGTTGATAAGATGATGATAAAAAGGGGAAATCAATAACCAGGATGAATTTAAGCATATCTTCAAAACATTTCAGGAACAGGAATTTAAATGTCTCAGACTTCATATTATAGGAGTTCTGATTATTATGTATTTGAGTATAATAACTAGATTAGAAATGACTATGTAGCCTACAGATAAATAGTACCTATAACAAATTAAAATGACCATAATCACTCCCTCTCATACATAAAAATAATTGCCATTATCAATAACATATTTACAGGACATTAAAAGGTTTACAGCATGGCTTCCTACAACATTCTTATGAGGCAGGTAGTATGTTATTAGCCCCATTTTACCTATGGAAAGATTTGAGACTGAGAGAGTCCAAATGACTTGCTCAAATTCATAGGACTCAAATCCCAGTTTCCCTAATTTGAGATTTGATCTTCTCTCCATTGAGCTATTCAACAATAAGAACACCATTCAAGGCAATTTACAAGTAATTTCTAGACTGAGTAGTCATATTGTACACATGTGCACAAACCCACATTTATTATGCATATTTTCTTCCTCCTTACTTATAATTACTTCTCTTCTACTCATCCTCATGCCCTCAAGAAGCTTATATTCTCTCTGGGGAAACATATGCACATATGTAGATATGTAAAATATATAGAATGTAAGAAATGGTAAGTTAAGTCTGTGATGTCAGTCAAAAATGCTAATATTATGAATTAGATGGGACTAGAAACCAAGTTCCATTCATTTAATATTTCTGAATCAGGAGAACTCTGAATGATGTCCAGATAATGGAATGTACTATCTCTATAAATACAAACTTAATGACAGAATAATTCAGCTAAAGTGGAGCTGGGTTAGTGAAACCCAGTAGATCTGAGCAGAACTATTGAAAATTATCTTTAATGTTGCTTAGAAGAATTTTTCCAAGACCATTCAAAACAAGAGCCTTCTTTGTTGACCTCTCTTGTCCATGGTATTACACAGAGGTGGAAAGTTGATTGAGCCATTCATTAAAGTGACCATAATGTAATCAAGTCTGAACTCATTCCCAAGGGGATCATTACACCAATATGAGGGATGAAAGGCTGGCCTATCATTTGCTTCCACTACACTTATACACAAATAACCTGGGTAGGAGCACAGAGCTATGCTACTTGCTAATACATGCTAATAAGCATGTCTGACAAAAAAATTTTTAAGCTATGTTGTAGGCCACACAGAGAGAATAAAACATCAGTGTCTGACCCTTCCTCTCCGATCTGAGTGTGTTCTGATTTTATGGCCCTTGACCTCTTGTCTCTGGGGGTGTTAGCACAGGGTGCAGGTCTTCTGCACACACAGAGTAGGGCCTTTGTCATATGCCTCAAGGTTTTTCCAGCAATTAAAAGAGGCCATTTTTTAATATTTTCTCCCTTTGCTATTTTCATTTGATCTTTTTGACCAAATCATTCATAAAAGTAAATTCTGGGATCATTTTTGAGCTTTTTGGTTATGCCAAGTGTAGTATTACATGCTTAAGATATACATGTTGGCTTTTGTCCCATTATAGTTTTAAACTTGGTATATGCATGTATGTATGTATGTTTCTACCCATGTGTGTTCCTGGGTTTCTGGTGAATAAGGCTGGTTTTGTATCTTCTTTCCTCACTATGACAGGGTCCTAATTTTAAAATATGTAGTGCTTTTATGTGGAGAACTAAGGAACACTGATCCCCACCAAAGGTAGAATTTCATTTTTCCCACTTGAAACTTCTTACAATGCCCTTGGGACCTAGAAAGGACCTTTTTCAAAATCAAATATTTCATTCCCTGGAAATAAAATGTGGAAAGGGGAAGCTTTTGGATCCAGTTCAGTATCTGAGGGTTTGTTTCACCTCCTAGAGTCCCTTAAAAATTACACTGGGGGTTGGCTAGGTGGTGCAGTGAATAGAGCACCAGTCCTGGAGTCAGGAGGATCTGAGTTCAAATTTGGCTTTAGACACTTAACACAAAACTAGCTGTGTGACATTGGGCAAGTCTTTACTTAACCCCAATTGCCCTGCCTTATCCCCTCCAAAAAAAAAAAAAAGGCAAAAAAACCCCACAAACAAAAAAGTCACCATTCAGATCTTAGCATGTAGGGAGCAACAAATGACATTAGACCCTCCACATGCTTTAGAAATTGACATCATAGTTTTAGAAGTGGGGAAATTACTTCCTTAAAATCTACCAAACCTCAGATTTCACATAGGAAAATTATTTGTCAATTTACCCCAAGTATGTGAAATTAAATTATTACACCAGCAAATTATGTGTTTTGGTTTTTAAAGAGTGGGATGTAAACATTTTAGTTTAACTATAATAAATGTTTTCTGAAAAACAACAACAAAAATGCTGCATTGTAGTTTCTGCTTCCTCAGAGAACTAGTAGAAATTTCTGGTCATCCCTAAAAGACAAGATCTTAAAATATTTAGGGAAAAGCCTGAAGACAAAGAATTTATATTCATAGAATCTGCATGCTGTGGTGTAAACAGCTTTTTAGAGTGACAGGATTTCCTCCATAGAACTTAAGAATTGTTGAAGCATGGCAACTTTCCAAATGCCCCAGGCTCCCAGGGCCTTCTCTTCTGACATTGCCTTCCATTTACTCACCTAGTTATTTTCATGTTGTCTTGAACTGTTCTTGCCTTTCTTTGTATCCTAAGAGTTCAGCACACTGTCTGGAACACAGTAGGTACTTACTAAATGCTTGTTAATTGAAACAGATTGGCTCTGGAGTCAATGGACTGAGGTTCATATCCTGCCTCTGATACTCACTACCTGTGTCATCATAGACAAATCCCTTAACCTCCCTGGCTTCAATTACCTCACTTTTATTTATGAGAGATTTTTACAAATAGATTCTAAAAGCCATTATAGATCTGTGATCCTAGGGATCCCAAGATCCTTCCACTCAGAATTTTCAATGTAAATCATTCCCAATTCCCCCAGAGATAATGAACACAGAAACAACTGAGTATGGATTCTCACAAAGGGTATTGTCTTATTCGTTGCTGTTTTTAGTAATGGCAGTATGGTTAAAAAGTCAATACCACCAATGGTATTGACCTTCCTTATACACAAGCACTCTCATATCCAATCAGTTTCCAAGTTGTTTATTTTACTTTCACAAGATCTTTTACAGTGTTCACAGTTTTTCCACTCACATGGATACCACCTTAGTTAAGACTTCCATGACTGTTCAACCACACTTCTTTAACAGACCTCTAACTAGTCTCCTTATTCCAATCAATTCTCCATGTAACTGCTGATTTAATATTCCTAAAGTATAGTTTTACTATTTCACTTCCTTACTCAAAAAATTCTAGGCATTTCTTATAGTCTCTAGGGTCAGGACTTGCTCCCAATCTTATTCTCACCTACACTTGGAGACATTTCATATTATTCTCTTTGAAATACTCTACTTTTTGTTAAGGGGCAGCCAGGTGGTGCCGAGTGAAAGGTCTGAAGTCAAGAA
Organism: Gymnobelideus leadbeateri; assembly: GCA_011680675.1. Classification (NCBI taxonomy): domain Eukaryota; kingdom Metazoa; phylum Chordata; class Mammalia; order Diprotodontia; family Petauridae; genus Gymnobelideus; species Gymnobelideus leadbeateri. The sequence goes on from WOXC01005991.1 coordinate 510,370, forward strand.
GATTTCCTGAGTTCAAATTCGGCCTCAGATACTTACCAGCTGTATGACCCTATGCAAGTTTCTTTATCTATAAAATGAGCTGAAGAAAGCAAACCACTCCAGTATCTAAGAAAACTCCAAATGGGGTCACTAAGAGTAAGACATGTCTGAACAACAAATTTTTTTTCTTAAATTGGCCTAGTAGTGGTTTATCCCCCAACTCAATATTCCATCCCTATTCATCGATGTGTTTTTTTTTTAATAATCCCTAGCTTCCTTTGATGAAAAGTGCAGGTGCTGCCTCCTAAGTGAAAACTTTTCTGATCCTCTTAGTTTTAGCTCTCACTTCTTAAATTACCTTGAATTTATGTCAATGTTTTATAAGTAAATCTGTACCTTCCCAGTATATTGTAAGCTGCCTGGTGGCAAGGAGTGTGTGGTTGCTATTTATTCTATCCCTGGATCCCCAGCACCTAGCAGACTACATTTAGTAGGTACTTCAGAAACACATTTTGAATTGTTAAACTAAATTGACTATACAGAATATTTCTTTCTTTGTCTGGTTCTCAAATCTGTTTGTTCTTTCCATTCCTACTCTTGTTACCTTAATTCAGTCCCTCAGCACTTTGCAAGTAGACTACTACAATGTTTTGGTCTCCCTACATTTCCTTTCCCCTCCAACCCATCCTGCATACCTCTGCAAGATTAATCTCAATAAAATCCACTTTCACCAGGAAACACCTGAAAAATTGTTGAGTACCCCAGAGTCTACATAATAAGGTCCAGGCTCCTTAGTCTGGCATTCAAAGACCTATACAATCTGATCTCCATCTTTTTGCCTTCTCAACATGAATTCTCTATTCCATTTATATCTTCCTATATTTGTTCACATCTCTCTCTCTCTCTCTCTCTCTCTCTCTCTCTCTCTCTCTCTCTCTCTCTCTCTCTCTCTCTCTCTCTCTCTCTCTCTCACACACACACACACACACACACACACACACACACACACACACACATTTCCTCTCCTTGATGCCTACTCAAAACTTGCATCCAAATACTGCTTTTCCATAAAGACTCCCTTGGCCACCAAATAGTTTCTCATTCCTCTAAACTGGTATACTAATACTGTCTGTCATATTCATTCATGTGATACATTCTATCTTAACAACTTGATATTGTTTGTTGTCTAACTTTTAATGTGTATGTATCTTATTTCCCCAAGTAAAATGTAAGCTCTTTGAAGGAAGGAACCAAATGATATATTTCTTACATCTCATAGAACTAAACAATGTACATTTTCACTGGGTTACCAAATAAATATTTGATAATTACTATGAAAGTTAAATATTAAGAAAGGTTCTAAGTAGAGATTGTATCCACTATTAGAATGACAGCTCCTTAAGGAGAAGGATTGTTTCATTTTTGTTTTTGTATCTTTGGTGCCAAGCACTGGGAGTGGCACACAGTAGGTGCTTGATAAATAACTACTGATTTATATAACATACTCAGTACTGAGAACTACTTTGAGGCAGATGAGCCTCTTGGACCAAACAAGAATATTCTAGAAAAATTAAATTAGTATTTTTCCCACAGAAAAGCCTATTGGCATATATAAAAGAAGTTGAGACCTTTGAGTATTAATCCCAACATTATGAAGTATATATGTATATGTGTCTTTATCTTAGTCATTTTCCCTACAGTAAAGGCATGGGACTTGCCTAGAGCCATGTTTATACTATAGTCTACAGAATTAACTGACGACCTAAACCTGAAGGAGAGCTTTGATTAGACACATAACAGCTAAATTACCCAATTCACTTTTATGAAACACTGAAAATATACCATACTATAAAAATTCAAAGTGTACAGGTGTTCACCAGAGAAGAAGATTAACCAGATTTCACTGCATAGTAGTCCCAAAAGAGTACAAAGAATGCAAAATCTTGAGTACTCCATTTGTCATATGAATAAGGCAGCATTAATCTGAGATGCATAATTCTTAAGAATTCTTAAGAAAACCATAAAATAGAATCTCAGAGATACAACTAGATTAGGAATCAGAAGCCTGAATTCTGGTCACAAATTTGTAATTAATATATATATATATATATATATATATATATATATATATATATATATATATATACACATACACATAAAACAATGTACAAACCTCTCTTTACCCTAGCTTTTCTCAATTTTTTTGCCACATATATGGCCCATATATGATTTAAGTAAAGGAGAATTAAGTAAAGGCAAAGGTATCTGAGGGCAGAACAGATTCTCCAAAATTATGATAGGAAGAGCAAAGATCATTGACAGAAGCTAAGAAAATTCCATTAAAATCTTTATCTTAGTCATACAGAATGTCATCTACAGTCATTTTAATTAAAATACAAATTGCTATGTTTTCAGTACTCAAAATTGACCAGCATATGCCGGCCAACATCATTCTGAGGTCAACAAGAAATTGTCCTTCTTTACGACTGAGAATCTTTGCAGAAACAAGGTCTTCCCGAGGAAAATTTAAACCTCCCTAACACAACCAGTGCTTATAGCAAACAAAAATCAGATAACAGGCTCACTTAGGCATAAAGATTTTCTAATTCCTGAACCCACTGATATTTTGATTTCAAAGGTACCCAGAAGTGACAAGTTGAGGAAAGGGAAAGCTCATAAACCCAGTTTTGCTCTGTGTTGTATAAAGTTACTCCATTTGTGAGAACCTAAGAGACCATCTCTTAGCATTTGCTGCTCAAGGGAGCTATTGGAAATGAGAGATGATTCTTTGAAGAAAAAATGAAAAATTGAGAGGGCCACAGGGTATTGAGTATTTGAAGTTGAGAATCCTGAGTTCTCTCGGGAATTCTTCAGACAAGAGAAGATATTCCTTTGCTTTGCTATATCCTGCCAAAGTCTAGACCCTGTGTACCAGAAAAGAATCATGACATTGATTTCTTAGCATTCCTGTTACTATCTTTTGGTATTTCTATAGTATCTCCTCTGGGTCTTTATCCACACCCTTGACAAAGATGAGTGCGTCCAGAGCTACTTTTTTGATCATTACTACCATCTGGAATAGCCTTTCTGCTTCTTTCTTCCTCATGAACTGCCCATCTGTTTCTAAACTGCACAGGGAATCACATCCTTGATCCTTTGCCTAAGTCTCTTACTTTGCTCTCCCTTCAATTCTTGGTCATAGGATTAGAATTTTCTGTTCCAAACTCCTGGCCTTTCTATATCTTGGCTGCTTCCTTAAAATACTTTAGTATAAAATATCTTAGAAAAGATACTTAGCCAAAAAGCTGGAATATGCTATTCTCCATGTTAGACTTAGTACACTGAAAGAAATGCAACCAAAACAAACAAACAAAAGGAAATCAAGGTATCCTCTGAATTTTTTTTTTCTAGGTGAAAAGTGGGAAAGTCCTCTGGCTTAAGAGAAAACAGGTTTTGTTGTGTTTTTTTTTTTTAAGTCATCAGTGGAAAAAAAAATTTTAAGATATGGAAATTTCAATTGTATTAAAGCTGGATGATTCATTCCAATCAATTTCATGGTTTCCTCAAATATGAAATCAAGCCAAATCAATTGAAATGAAAAATATCTACAGCAGCCTTTATACATACCTGAGGGTATGGAGATGTCCTGGATTTTGATTTTGTGTTTGAGAGGCGGGGCTTGTTCCCCTTCCGGTTGTCAGTTATGGTGGGTGTGGTGTTGGTATAGGAGAAGGATGGTTTGGTGGCTGTGATCTGATCCAATGAGAGCTGAAGTCCTTTATATTCTGTGTCTCTGCAAGGAATACAAAAGGCAGAGACTTTAAATATCCCACAAACATATAGAATTTGTGAGTTTTCTTATTAGATATACAAATCTCTGTTTGAAACAGCTGGGAATTTTTTTAAGTATTTGAAAAGATGAGAGAAAAAATAGGTAGTGTTTTCAAACTCCTCATTTTCTAATGCTAATCACAAGAAAGACATGAAAATTCAACCAACAGGGGCAGCTAGGTGGCACGGTGAGTAAGAGCAACAGCCCGGAGTTGGAACGACCCCGGATCGGATCCGGCCTCAGAAAATGAGCACCCACACATAAATAATGACTAGCTATGTAACCTTGAGCAAGTTATTTAACTCCAACTGCTTTAAAAAAAAAAAAAAAGGAAATTCAACCAACAAATTTAGACTTCACTATCATACTTATCACAGAATAATTATAGTACTTGATTAATGTAATCCACCCATATTGATTCATAATTCATTAATTTTTATTGTTTTATTATCTTCTCAAGTACAAAATAATAAAACAAATTCTACTGGTATTTCTTCAATGTAGCTATTTGATGAGGAACAATTAAATGATGTACTTTGGGACTTTAGTGAAACCATACAAGAAATGGATGTCCCCCACAACATCAGTTCCCAGAATATCAATTTCCAAGTACTGCACTGTAGCACTATTTCAGAATATTACAATAATCATATATGAGACTGTTGTTTTATCCACTAACTCAAGATAAGTGAAGAACCCTCTTAAATGAAATAAAAATTTGGAAAACAGGAAAATATGTATTAATAACTCATAGTTATTAGGTTATAAGATTCATCAAGACAGAAGCCATGTCTTTTTAAAACTTTATATGTACTCTGGACTAGGTAAGTATTTAGTAAATGTTTATTGAATCAAGATTTGTATAAAACTACAGATGCTACTTACTCCATATTTCTTAAGTCAGGTATTTAATATGCCATTTGCAATTTAACCCCTGCCTATATTTCCAGTTTTATTTCCCACTATATTTTTCTTTGGGTCAAATTGTGCTCTCTGAAAGTACTTTGCACTCTCCAAGCCTTTACTCACACACTTTTTCCTTCCTTTCACTTTTATCCTTCATCATTTTATGGCCCTACCTGGTGAGAAGCCCTTCCTCCCTATCTCATTTCCATCAAAAACCTATCTATCCCTCAGGGCCCAAATAAAATCTGATACCTCTGTGAAATCTTCCCTGACTAGCTGGCATTTGATCTTTGTACCTGGTTTTCATGTATATACAAACTTATATAAACTCCTGGAGAGTAGAGACTGTGTCTCATACATCTTTGCATTTCCTACATATAGTGGTATAGATCCTAGCATATAGCAAATGCTAATAAATATCTGCTGATTACTATTTCCTGTAACTCTGTGGTTAAAGCAGAAAATTGGAGGAATCAGAAAGACTTTCAAATTTGAGTTATTTTTCCCAACAGTGCATCTGCTAACCAAATGGTCCCTCTTTATGAGAAAAGGCTTTTGGACAGATCCAAAAAGTCCTATAAAGTACACAATCACCCCCCTGTACTGTGATTAGCCATTGTGTAAGCAGGGCAAATGAAGGTCTTGTCTATTGACCAAGAGAGCTCACACTCAGGTAGCCAGTCAATCAGCTTAGAATCTGCCACAATTTGAAATCTTGTCAATAAAACAATGAAAATTCAGAGGACAAAGTACCCTAGCTTCTCCTTTACTGGTTAGGCAACCAGAAACATAGATATTGTCTCCTGTTTCTAATGTAATTTTCCTTGTGAAATTTTTTTTTATTAAAACACAGAGATATTCACTTTTAAAGAGGGAACTACTGTGTATTAACCATGCTCCTTCTGATTGAACTTTTACTCAAGAGCAAAGATCCAAATTGAATATGCTCCAATAGGGAGAGGAAAAGGGTTGTTTTATGGTGAAGATTATGAGCTCCTGAAAATGACTGTGACTAACTCTGAAATGACTACTAAGTCTATATTATAGCTCAGTCACTATGAGGCTAGAGGCAATGAAAAGAAACAAAGATTAATTTCTCACTTTTACCCTTTCAAGTAATAATGAGATTTATATAATGCTTAAAGGTTTGCAAAGTTCTTTATAAATATTATCTCATTATAGTTTTACAACAACCCTAGGACCATTTTACAGATGGGGAAAATAAGATAGGGAGAGGTTAAATAATTTACACAGGGTTATCCTGCTGGTAAGGGACCTGAACTTAGATACTCCTGACCCTGGACCTCTGCCCTCTATCCACTGTATCATCTAGCTGCTTCTAAGCACAATGAATCATACTTAAATTCCCAGATAAGAAGTATCACAAGTTAGATGTGATTTTACAGGGAATTCCCAAATGAAGTGCTTTTCTCTACCAGTCAGTGGGCACCTTCTCTGCAATTTAAAATCTTAGAGAGTTGTCTTGCGCACTGAGAGGTTAAGTGATTTGCCCAGGGTCACACAGCCAGTGTGTGTCATAGTGGGAAACTTGAATTCAGGCCTTCCTGCCTTCAAAACTAGCTTTCTATTCACTTTGACACATTGATAATTAGATTACTCTAAAATCTTTCACTATTTCTGATTTCAATACAATTTAACGGGCATTTACCAAGCACTTCCAGTGTCCTACCAGTATTTCAGAGAGTTTCAAGGAAACATGTTTCATCCATGTGGAAACTCCTCCTACCCATACAAATTTCAACCTTCCTATAATTTATTAGTGTGATTTTCTATGGCTGAAAAATTCATAATTCTATGGCCCAACCTGGTGAAAAGTTCCTCTGACCTAAATTAGGCTGATCCTGATATAATCTGTTAAGTGTTCCATACTCAAAGCCTCTTCAGTTTGAAAGACCATGCCAAAGCTTACACTCAGTCAGTCAATGTTGTTGTTGTTCAGTCATGTTGAACTCTTCATGACCCCATTTTGGTGATTTCTTGGCAAAGATACTAGAGCAGTTTCCCATTTCCTTCTCAAGCTCATTTTACAGATGAGGAAAATGAGGAAAACAGGATTAAATGACTTGCCCAGGGTCACACAACTATTAAGTGTCCGAGGCCAGATTTGAACTCAGAAAGATGAGTTTTTCTAACTTCCAAGCCTAGGATTCAATTGCACCATCTAGCTACCCCAGCCTACTACTGCCAAGAGCTGTGCAAAATATTGGGGATACAAAGAAAGACAAAAAGTCAGTCAGTCCCTGACCTCAAGGAGCTTATAATCCACTGACATACTCTTCAAAAGACCAAGTCATGCCCATGCCATAAAGAAGCAATACAGGGGCAGCTAGGTGACACAGGAGTCAGGAGGACCTGAGTTTAAATCTGGCCTCAGACACTTGACACACTTACTTAGCCGTGTGACCTTGGGAAAGTCACTTAACTACGATTGCCTTGCCTTGCCCCCTCCAAAAAAAAAAAAAAAGCAATGGAGTAGAACTTTGGTCCTGAAGTAGTATACATTGATAAACATTTTTTTTTTTTTAGAGTTAGAATTATTTATTTAAGCCACTCCAATCACAAGCAAAATGATAAAAGGTCAGCACATTTGTCACATGTGATGCAAGTGAACCTAAGGTCCCCTGTAATTTTCTGTTCCACATAGAAATAAAAAGATGTTCCAGCCGCTGCTGTGGTCCCCCAGTGCTTGATTAGTGTAGTCCCAGTTTTCTTTACTCATCCTCATACCCGGTTGGGAGAGGATTGACGTGATGGTTATGAAATAGAGTATGGTTTCCATCTCCCCATGGGAAGGGCTTGGTCCGGATGCGGAGGTGGGGGTAGGGGACGAATTCGGGCCGCTCGTGATGCTCCCGAGACTTCAGGTAGGCGTTCAGCATGCTGACCGCCACCCCGGGGAGAGCCACGAAGTAGGTCAGCGTCCTCCACATGCGGCCAGAGCCCTCCTCGCTGTGGGCGCCGCTGGAGAGCGCCCGCCTCGCCGGGGCGCGGACCTGGCCCAGCAGCCGCCCGCTCACCGTTACAGCCATCTTCCAACAATAGCAGCGATAAACATTTTTAAATTAATAAATAGCCAAAATGTCAAAATATCCATAATGTGGCATATAGTAAGTCTTAACAGTTGGACAAACTCATTAAATGAATGGGCTATATTATCTAACGATACAGAAATGTCTGTTTTTATAGGAATGAGGAGGTGCTTCTGTAAGGGACATTGAGTAAGGAAGGAACTTGTCAAAAGAACTAACTTCTTCTGATAGTTAGTCAGAGCAATACTCCAGCTACACAAAGCAGAGAGACTTGAAATGGGCCACTGTACTAGGAAACACTGTTCTAATCACAGCATCCCTCCATTTGTATGTTACAGGAAGAGTTTCACTACATTGCTAATGAATACATCGCTGATGCATGACCACTGCTATCACGAGGCTGTTTTCTCAAATGCTAACTTCAGAGACAAATAAGACATTTGCATGCAGGTGGAGAAGTACCACACATGCCACCAGATTGTAAAAAGAGGCATTAGTTCCAACCCCTGTAATGAAAAACACTAACAGAATTCTCCAATTCTGGTTACTGTGACATATAGAATGGGAAATAGTTATGTTCTGATTCACTATATAAAGAAAATAAAAATACAGAAAAACCAAACAAAAACTGCTGTCCCTGTATTAAAAACAAAAATAATGACATTCTCTGGGATTCTGAGGCAAGTAATCTTTCAAGTCCATAGCAAAGAAATGATGTGATTTCTATATTTTAGTAAATATGATCTCTTTTCACTAAAGCTAACCACTTATCAATCAACAAGTAATTATTAAATACCAACTAAATTCCAGGCACTCTACAAAGAACTGGGGACATACATACAATGAACAAAACAACCCCTACTCACAAACAGCTTAGATTCTGATGTTATGATTCTTCTGCCATCTTACTCTATTTTCCATGGTCATCCACTTACGTGTATCTTTTCAATGTTAGGGACCAAAACATTTACAAAGGTAAGGTCTTCATTGCTAAAGTTTAAAAATATGCACATGGATAACTGATATCAAATTGCTTGTTTTCTCAAAGATAGGGGAGGAAGAAGGGAGAGAATTTTGAACTCATAACCTTAAAAAACAAATGTTAAAAACATGTATTTACATGTAATTGAGGAAAAATATAAATTAAGTGTAAAAAAGTACTTTACAAAGCTAAAGAAAGAAAGAAAAATAAAGGAAGGAAGGAAGGAAAATATGCACATCAGAACAAAACAAGCAAAATACCTGCATTTCACTTTGGCAGGATTTTGCTCCTTTATCTTAGAACACTAATCTTGGAGTTATAGGACTTGAGTTCTAATGCTGACTCTACTACCCCTTTCTACCTGTGTGTGTGACCTTAGTCATCTCAGCAACAGTTTATACATTTCTAAAATTAAGGGATTAAACTAGATGGTTTCTGAGGTCCATTTCAGACCTAATCCATGATACTATTATTCTTTGCATAGCATGCTATCCACATGCATTGAGAAACACCAAGCTCAAAAGGTAAAGCAAGGCACCATAAGAAACTACATCTATCCTCCACTCTGAGCATTTCACTTGCTGTTAGTAGGCTAATAATAAGGAAGGAAAGAAGGAAGAAGGAAGGAAGGAAGGAAGGAAGGAAGGAAGGAAGGAAGGAAGGAAGGAAGGAAGGAAGGAAGGAAGGAAAGAAGGAAAGAAGGAAGGGAGGGAGGAAGGAAAGGAAGGAAGGGAAGGAGGAAGGAAGGAAAGAAGGAAGGAAGGAATGAAAGGAGGGAGGGAGGGAGGAAGAAAGGAAGGGAGAAAGGAAGGAAGGAAAGAAGAAAGGAAAGAAAAGGAAAAGCACCATGCTCTAATTGGAAAGAAAGCTGGCCTCAGAGTCAAGAAGACCTAGGTTCAATTTCTACCAGTGCCGTAGCCTGACTGTGACTCTGAGCAGGTTAAGTTCTCAGTGCCCCCAGATAACTGTCTAAGATGACAAGTTGCATGAAAGGCTCTGATCTGTATGGTAGAGGCCTGAGAAGCACCCATCAAAGCAAGTACAAAAGTACTCTAACTATGCACCCTCTTAGAAAGGGATAAGAGATAAACCTTTCTCTGGATTGGACCTGGACTGGTCACATCAGCAAATGACATACTTGTAAGAATATATATCTTGAAATGCATATGCTTGTTCAATAAAGCCTTTTAATTTTTCCCTGTGGAGCAGGACAGACTCTAAAAAGAGAATAAAAGAAAGCTTTAATTCAAAAAAAGAATTTAGTACATAACTGAGTTTTGACATCCATATTACATGAATTCCATTATATAAAATCTCCTTAGAAATGCTTTTTGTTAAAGGGCCTATTTAAAACACTGTAGGTGATCACCTCAAGGAAGGGTCAGTTCAATTCTCTCATATAAGAGAATCAGTAAGATAAGCCATCTGCCACATATTTCAAAATAGTTGTCACCAAGGTAAATACAATAGTTCTTTCTCTTCCACTATTAGATACCAGAGGATTAGTCATCTGCTTTCTAAAACTAACTTTGCAATTACTCCAATGGGGTTTCTGGCCCTAAAAGCAGTGAGACATGGGTAATTTGCAATCACTAAAGCTTGGAATTGGTCAATTGCATCTCCATTTGCACAGATGAGGAAGCGTAACCTTATTCAACTATAAGCAGTCAAGAACCACTCAGTTCACAAATTTTGTCATCTGCATCTACTCTAAACTTTAAAATAGTTCCAGATTCACCTTTTTCTTGTAAAACTGTGTAATCTCATTGTCATAGGTCTTTCTTAGCACACACTTCAGTAACATGGTACACAACACAATTCACCACACAGTTGCCAACCTACTCAATGCAGCCCCTTAGCTTAGCAAAATTTTTGTAACTGTTCCTTAGAATAGTTTCATTAGGTGTGTTCCAAATTAAAGTGAACGTAAAACAATATTACACTTAAGCCTATATTCACATTACATGCAATGATTAGGACAGTGTTTAAGTTAGCATTTAGAAGATAAAATACATTTGAATCAAAATATTCTCCCAGAATACATATCCCTGTTGTATAAAGCATCTAATTTCCTTAGGACAATTTGGGAGTATCTGCTGTAAACTTTGGTGCCAACCACAAAAAAATAAAAGATAACATCACTTCAGTAGTTTTTAAGGAAGGGTCTAAAACTGTATACCCTGTAACACTATGAAGAACTACTTTTTCCCTCCAAAAAGACACTTGAATTGTCAATCTAAATTTTTTTAGTTCATTCTTACTGCGGATTCTTAAAGCTTTCTTTCTTCCTGTATCAGCTAGCATTTTTCATCTCCATTTTAGCTAACTTCTTATTCTACTTCTCTATTGATATCTTTGCATAATGTCTAGCAGAATTCAGTTCCTCTTTACCTGTCTGATGTTATATTATAATTCTTAATGGATGTTGCCAGATTTCCCAATTGAGCTATCCATTTTTTTATACAGCTGAAGGTGATCAAATTACTCTGAAAAACGTGGAAACAAAGACATACAACTGATTTGGCTCCAAAAGATGTTGATTGAAATAAGCAGAGTATTGCATTAAGCAGTGATGGGATTAAGTGGGAATGACTGCCTATACTAAACTTTTTAATTGGATTCTATAGTCACTTTTACACGAAGTCCATGACCTTCCTTATAATCTGGCACCATAACTGTCTGTCCACAGTTCCAACCTCTGCAGCAAAGAGATTTACTTTGTGCTTCATTTCCAGGCTCCCATGGAGCCCAGCCTTCAGGCTGATAAGCAGGATTCCTCACTGTGAAGGCCTCACAGACTAAAGAGTCCTGCAGGGAAATTACACTAAGGCACCCTTGGAAATGTAATGGTTTCATACTAATAAGTGGATTTGTGTTTCTTCCTTGTGGCTTTCACCACTTGATTTGGCACTTCTACTAGTTCCCAAATATAATTTGGTTTACATAAATGTTGACTCTGTAATATCCATCCATCTTCTTCCATTCCTATGCAGCCTCAGATCCACTGTGAAGCTGCTGCTATCACAATCACCAGAGAAGTTTACAGGAAAAAAAATTAGTGATATCATATGACTAAAGCTGATGATCTCGTTTCAATGTCTAAAAGAAAAGATCTTAAGGTATTCTTCATCAAATATTTTAAAAGTGAAATCCAGAAACTAAGACCTTTTAAAGAACATTGAATAGCCAACTGCCAGCTGTCCCCACAACATGGATGTCCATGTGGATGACAGGACATCTATTGCAATTAACAAGTGCTTCTTCCTTAGCCTTTTGCTAAGTTGCTTCCATTAAAACAGAATCTAGTTTATACATGCCCTAATGCTGTCTTAAGTCTTATTTCATTGTGAGTTCGTATAGATAGGTTAGATATAAGCAATCTGTCCCACCTCTGAAATCTTGGAGAACCTACATCAATTATTTTACACTTTTTGGGCACTTCCTTATCCTACTGGATATATGCATACATACATATATATAGGCATATATGTATATGTATATATGTACACTGAGAGAGAAAGAGAGAGAGAGAGAGAGAGAGAGAGAGAGAGAGAGAGAGAGAGAGAATTTCTTCCTGCTACAACTAAATTGGACACTCATGTAGGTACAGAAATATACCTAATATCCACCTCCTTACCCTATACCATCTGATTAGATGCTTTACAGAATATACTAAGTATGCAATAAATATTTTCAAATGTTTGATATCATCGTCTTGATCACACAATAAGCCACCATTAAAGCTCATATAAAGCTCAAATAAACAGAACACTTTTTCAGTATTCTTTTTTTCTTTTATGAGAAGCCAATAACAAGTGAGCAAGCTTATGTCAGGAATTTATTACAGCATCACTTCCAAAGCACAGTCTGGAGTTGAATTCTGTTCTCTATCTTATATTTTCTTTATCTAATAATGACCCCTAAGACTGTATATGTTAATGCAATAGTTACAGTGTTAAATTATAGTCAATAAAACTGAATTGCTTAGTGTGTTTCACAATATTATAAACTAACAAATATAATGGGATACATGGAAACTCTCAGTTACCTTGTGTATTTATTTGGAATTATATCACTCTGTTCCATAGCATTTCTTATTTATAATTATGATAATGACTTCAGGTAAGAAAACTGGTAGTTAAAAAGTCACTTGCCACACATCATTATTACTTAACATAATATATAAAAAACCTAAAGAACCTAATCTTCTAACCGTTTTATTGCTTTGGGGGCTGAAGGCTGGGGGTCACAGAAATAAAAAATAAAATGTTTTATTATACTCTATGTCATTCATCTATTGTATAAATTAAAATTTTGAATCCTACAAGATTTCAGTTCACTCTCCTTCCCCAGACCTCAGCCACTATTTAGGAAGTTGACAAAAAGTAATATCATCGTGGTGTAGTATAAAGGGCACTGAGTCTGAAGTCAGAAAACCTGGACTTTAATAAGGGCTTTTCTACTTGCAACTTGTGGGATACCTTGGTAAAGTCACTTTCCAGAATCACAGAATCTAAGTTTCTCAGAATTTAAATATATTTCAGGGGCAGCTAGGTGGCTCATTGAATAGAGCACCAGTCCTGGAGTCAGAAAGACCTGAGTTCAAATCTGGCCTCAGACACTTAACACAAAAACTAGCCTGTAACCTTGGGCAAGTCACTTAATCCCGATTGCCTTCCAAAAAGCAAAAAAAAAAAGTTATCTCAAAGTTCATCTAGTCTGACCTCTGAACAGGAATCCCTTCTACAATGGCTTCAGGAAGAGGACACTTTTTTGTAGGCCTCTACTGAGGGGGGAACCCATTACATTTTAAGTAGTTCTATTTCATTATTTTATATCTTTTATTAAGAAGTTTTTTCTCATATCAAGCCAAAATCTACTTCTCAAACTTCCACTGGTTCTACCTGGGAGGCTAAGCAGAACAAATCATCATCATCATCATCATCATCATCATCATCATCATCATCATCAACAGCTAACATTTGCATAGCACCTACTATTAGCTATGCTATATGCCAGGTACTGTGCTAAGTGCTTTACAATTGCTATCTCATTTGATCCTCACAACAATCCTTCATTTTCCTCCAGGTGAGAAAAATAAAGCAGACAAAAGTTAAGTGACTTGCCCAGGGTCACACAGCTAGTAAATGTCTGAGACTAGATTTGAACTCAGGCCTAGTACTTGAAAATCACTATCTTTCTACTCCCCCAAAGTCCTCCGCTCTCAACTTCCAGTGGTGTGCTAGAGTCAGCCCACACCAGATGGAGAGCTGATTGTTATATTTTAAGTGTATTGGGGCGGATAGGTGGCGCAATGAGTAAGAGCACTGGCCTCGGAGTTGGGATGACCCGGGATCGAATCCAGCCTCAGAAAATGAGCACCCACACATAAATAATGACTAGCCGTGTAACCTTGAGCAAGTTACTTAACCCCAATTGCTTTAAAAAAATGTTTTAAGTGTATTTACAGCTCAGAAATCAGCAAACACTACAAATTAGGGCTTGATTTATTATTTTGTTGACTACCTAGACTAAAGAAAGTGATGGGGAAAATGTTAATGCACATTAAAATTAAAAGTGTGTTATGAATATATCATCCCCTCCCCCCACCCCCAAAGTAATTATGAAACCATTCTGCCAACCCTTAATCTTTTCTTTTCTACTCAACACATCACCAACTCTTTAAACTGTTTTTCCAGGACCCTCACTACTATGCTGGACCCCTATACTAGAAATTTGCAGCTAGCCAATGTCCTTCCTAAGATTTGGTATGACAAACTGAACACAATGCTAGACATATGGGTTGACAGAGTATAACCAGACTATCATCTCTCTAGTCCCAGACATTGCATCTCTCAAGGAAGTCCAAGATAAAGATGTTGAACATCAATTCATTGAAATATCCAACTCTTTTTCATACAGACTGCCATCTTGCCACACCTTCCTCATCTCCAATTTCCCTTCTCTATGCCTTGGTTTTCTTCTCTGTAAAATAAAGGGGTTGAACTAAGTTAATTCAGAGGTTGCTTTCAGCCCAGCAAATCTATGATCCCAGGAAAACAAAAATAGGAACGAGGTAATGGCACTTGAATCAGTCAAGGTTGGGCTCTACATTTTACAGCAGATCAAAGAATGATAGCACTAGAAAGGACCTTGTAGACTATCTTAAGCCAACCTTGCCATTTTACGTACAGATGAAAGAACTGAAGCCCACAGAGGTGAAGGGATTATTCAGTCTCACATGACTCAAGTAGAGTAGACCCTGGCTCTCTCCCTCCTTCTGGAGTTGTAATGCTTTTCTTTTTTATTACTAAAACTTAAATACACAGTAAGAAAAGAAAAAGAAACATATTGTAAACTTAAATACAGGGATGGCTAAGCGTCGGCCCTGGAGTCAGAAGGACCTGAGTTCGGATCCAGCCTCAGACACTTAACACACACACAAACAAAAACCTAGCCATGTGACCTTGGGCAAGTTACTTAACCCCAATTGCCCTCCAAAAAGTGAAAGAAAGAAAGAAACTTAAATACAAAATAAGAAAAGGGGGGAAAGCATGTCACGTGCACAGCAGAATTCGAGGACTCAAAATACATAGCAATAAATTTCCATTTCAAGAAAGCCTAGATAATAAATACTAGGTATTGTGTTTTCAATGCTTTTCTTGTTAAAACACATTATGTACCAGACCATGGCCACAGCCCCTGGGAAAGTCACTCTAACACTGCACACTGGCTGAAACTATTATCTAATGATAAATAAAGTGAACATGATACCATGGACATCACAAGAGGGAAAAAAAAGCAAGCCAAATTTTTTTACTGATGCAAACAATATTTTTAAATGTACAAATCTCCGTTTATTTAACTTAAACATTTTGTGGTATGTTCTATAGCATTTATCCTTGATTAAGCTTCTTCCAGATAGTTAATCATTAATGGTTTCTTTACTGTTGCTATGCAAACAGCTCATTCATACCTAGGACATATCAAATCTCAAAGACATGTTCTTTAATTGGATTCATTTATTTCTAATCTGCTTAAGCCCTTACTACTGTAATGCTTGACTAAATATACATTAAACTCTTTTATTTAAACTGCTAAAATAAATTTGAAATGCGTTCCATGAATAAAAATACTTAATTGAACACATGTTCTACCATTGTTGTCATGTGCCTCACTGTTCACATATTAGATATGGCCTGGGACACAAGCTTTTGTTATAGCTACTCGGGGTAGGGTAAAGAGGTATGAATTGTTGCTGGGGAATTTGGGATTGCATGAAAATAAGTGACCTTTTTAAAAAAATTATATTTGGATGTACTTGTCAAAGACCTATGCAAAAGCACATAGGGTTTATAGATTCTGTTAGCACTACCCTCAGGTAGAGTAATTGGCTACCAATACAGTGAGATCTGAAGGATTTGGGGAAAACTCCACCAAAAAAACAGTGTCCTTCAGTGTTGAGTGGGATACTTAAAATCCCACCACTTATTATTTATTTCTGTAATTTAAGACTGTCTTCTGTTAAAATGTTTTCTGAGAAGCATAAATATTTTTATCAGCCCTTTATACATTTTTCTTGCTTTTTTTCTGTTTTTCTTTATTTCTGCCTTTATTTCTCCCTTCCTTTCTTTCTCCCCTTACCCCCCCTTTCTTTCTTCTTGGTCTCTACCTGTGATTTCATTGGTATGAAATCTTAGAGAGATGTTGGGGACACTGAAGTTAAGTGACTTCCTGTGGTGGGGCGGGGGTGGGGAGTGGGGAGGGGGCAGGATGTAACATAGCTATTATGTGTCTGATATGCAAGTTTAACCCAGTTCTTCTTGCTTCCAAGATGGGACTTCTATCTATTATGCCTCATCATCTTAAACTGAGTGAATTTATCAATTTTTCCCCCTGAGATTATATTTTGACTTGGGAAAATGGAGAGCATCTGAGGGACTTCAGTATCTGAGACAACAGCAAGAATAGCCCTCTGAGAGAAGAGGCAGCTGAAAAAGAAAAAGAATGGCTATAAAGACAAACTTCAAATACTTCCTAATTTTCCCTGCTGGTGAGGAAACTATGACTCTCCCAATGTTACACAGATTTAAAAAAAAAAAAAGAAAAGCCTGAGATTTGAATCCACATTCTTTGGCTCTAAACCCAGTGTTCCATACCTTGTTGCTTCTTGAACAAGGTGGTTTTGGAGAAGAAAGCAGTATAAGAATTTAGATATTTTGCCTGTCCACGGTGAAATTTGACATGAGAAAGACCATTCATTTCCAATATTCTTATTTTAGAGATCATTCAATAAGCATTTCTTAAGTACCTACTATATACCAGGTGCTGTAACTCAGAGTCACAAGAAGATAACTGACTCACCCAAAGTAACAGCCATTGCCTCAAGTCCCACTGACACAAATACTTTATAAAGAACCATTTTTAATATATTGTATAGCATATCCTAAGTAAAGCAACACAGATTGAAGTGAGTGCTTCCCATACCTGAATTTATAGAGAAGATCCTTCTTATTCAGATTGGTCTGGTTTGGTTTGGTTGTTTTCCTTTGTGCTTGAAGAGGACCAAATGACATCATGATGTTGGGGTCAAGGTACAGAGTGTCTGACTGTGACTGATTGGACCAATACAAACTCAGAAGGATCTACCCCAGGTAAGTCACATATCATATAGGCCATACTCAAACAGGAGATGCCTAGACAAGGAGGACTCTACTATGAAACAACATTTAATTTTTCTAGACATTTTTACCTGGCTTTCAGATAGCCCTCACAAAACAGCACTACCCTGCACCCCGCTATTTCTTTAACTATTCTAAATTGATGACTGACACATGCTCTGGATAGTTTTGAGTCATCATCCCCCAGAGCATCCTTGGAACCCTGCAGGGGTTCAGCAGTACCCAAATCCAGTAAAACTAATTAGGACTGCATTCTACCCAGGCTGCAGTAAGATTTCAACAGTTATTATAAATTCTGTTTGCTTCCACACTGTTGGTCTCTTAGTGGTTTACAAGAGATGAAAATGGGAAGAAAGAAAGCTGCTGTTGTACTTTATGGGTTCTGCAAGAAAATTTGCCCTTTTAATGTTATCTGTTGAGATTATTAAAGGCCACAAATATCAATTAATTAACAGAAATGGAAAACAAGCAAACCTCATGTTTGCTTCTTCCCTTTAGCCATTAATAGCAACACAATAGTTGGCAAATTATCAAAATCAGAAAGGTAGGAAGAAGAATGACACAAAGTAGACACGACAGAGACTCTGAGGAGAAAGTCTAGGATTAAAATTGAACTGCATCTGCAGAAGAGGAAAGGATGGGAGGTACCAAGTAGCCTAGGACAGTGTTTCCCAGAATGTTCCACAGACCACTGGTGATGCCAACAATGTGAATAAGGGATTCATGAGAAAATATCAGTGCTAGTGATATTCCCCATCCTCCAAGATATAAAATATGAAATCATATGTGAAAAATTCATACAACATGCAGTCACTTCAAAACATGAAAATAGGCTCATTTTCATCTATTTTACTTCAAAATGTTCCTGTGTCTCCTTTTTCCCAAGAGTAGTACATACTTCCTAAGTTCTTCAAAGCAGCATTTATGGATTCTGTCAAAACATTCCAAATTCCAAGATCAAATTAACTTCAGACAAGCTGCTCTACAAAACATAACCAAACAATGTTACTTACAGAAAAACATAAGAAGTGGCAAGGGACTTGAGTGTGAATGTAAGAATAAAAGAGTTTGAATCTTGTCTTGACAAGTAACACCCAAGTTCAATATTCTGAGGCTACCTTTGTCCATGTCCTTACCAAGAACCCGTATTAGCAAGGCTTTAAGATATGGATATAATGAATTGCTTGAATAAGATATAACGAATTATTTGGATAAAAAAAGCTTCCATCAAAGATGGGGAATATCTTGCTTTTGGTTAAGGGATCTTGTAATATGCCTGCCTTTTAAATTTGGTTCTATCTATCACAAACTAGTTATATGGCTATGGACAAATCACTTAGCCTCTCTTGGGTCTTGGTTTCCTCATCTCTAAAGTAAAGGTATTGGAGAAAATATATGTTTCTCAAATCCAATTGTATCTTGGACAATAAAATATCTAAATTCTCAAACTTCTATGCCCTCCAAAACCCCTCTTCCCAAGAAGCTGTTTATAGTAATTTTGTGTAGGATAGAAGCTCGATGAATGTTGATTGTATGCTATTCATTCATGCTGTCTCCCCTCATAGACTATAAACTATTTGAGGTCAGGGACTATTTCATCTTGCTCTTTGAATGTCTGGTCCCTATCATAGTGGCTGGTACATAGAAGGGGTTTGAAAAATACTCACTGATTAAGCACCATGGAAAGAACTGAGATGCTGCATTCAAATCTCTGCTGACTACATGTTGGACCTTGGGGAAGGTTATCTCTGGGTTTCCATGTTCTTCATCAGTATAATGAAGGGACTAGTCTAGATCATCTCTAAAATCCCTTCCAATTCTAAATCCTAAATCCTGTCACCTTGGTTTTTCATGTTTTATGGGGTGAGAACCAGGATTTGAGGAGGATGTGATCTCAGAGAAAGATATAGGGAAAAAATGAGAGGGGGAAGAAATGAAGTGGCAAGAAGAAGGGAAGAAATAAAATGCATGGGAATGGAAGGACAGGCAGCAAGGTAAAAAAAGGAAAGGTCAGGTTTTCTTTCTTAACTTATATGATTTTCTGAAGAATATTTGGGTAGCAAAAATTCTGAATGCTACTTTTTTTATGATCCCTGGTTCAGATAGTTGAGAAACCTCAGACTCTCTGAAGTCTGAAGATCTCTGAAGTTCTTTCCATCTAAAAAGGTGTATGAATCTATAAATTTCATAACTTTTGCAGCGTCGACTATTTTGCATTAACTTTTATAGGTTTTTCAAAATACTGTGTTGGTGTTTTTTATAAATTATTTTCTACATGAAGAGTTCTTTCTAAATTGCTGCTTGGGACTGTGGGGGTCATTAGGTTAAGCCAGGACAAAAAACAAGACAGAGCAAATACAAACTGAGGGAGGCCCTCAGCTGCATCATGGAGGTTCAAGATTTTGAAGGGTATTAAACTACTTAATGCACCTGGCCCAGAACAATTAATTACTTCCTAACCTATCATTCCACCAGTTTGATTTAGCTCAGATTTTGTATTTCACAAAGCAGCAAAAAGTATTTTTCAATTTAACTTCACCTTGAGCTGATCAGAATCCTCATACTTTATGGTTCCCATTCACTGTACCAGTAGCCATGAGTTACTCTCATTGACCCTCCATCAAAAAAAAAAAATAAATAAAAAGCTTAAAACCCCCAAAACACCAAAATATCTTAAACAGTATTTTTAAAAATTAAAATACGTTATATGGGACAGAGGGTAATAGAGAGAGAACAGAACTGGTGCTGAAGTCAAAGAACGTGGGCCCAAAACTCACCTCTGACACCTTCTATTTGGTGACCCAAGGCAAGTACCTAACCTTCCTGGGAGTCAATTTCATCATCTGCAGAATAAGGAGATTGGACTATACGGCTTTCCAATTCTAGATCTTGTCATATGCTCTGATAAGTTAATTAATGTATTCCCTAGGTGTGAATCTCTTTTATGTATATCAACCATGTTTAAAAAAACAAAAAAAGGGGCGGCTACGTGGCGCAGCAAGTAGAGCTTCGGCCCTGGAGTCAGAAGGACCTGAGTTCGGAGCCCGGCTTCCAACACTTAACCCACACAAACAAAAACCTAGCCATGTAACCTTGGGCAAGTTACTTAACCCCAATTGCCCTAAAGCGGGCGGCGTAGTGAGTAAGAGCGCCGGCCTCGGAGTTGGGATGACCCGAGATCAGATCCGGCCTCAGAAAATGAGCACCCACGCATAAATAATGACTAGCCGTGTAACCTTGAGCAAGTTACTTAACCCCAATTGCTTTAAAAAAAAAAAGTTATACCTAAGCTAGTGGAAGTAGAATTGCTTTTATTTGCAACTGTATTACAAAAATAGCTTTGTTCAGAGCTCTATGCTGCATTCCTACCCAAACAGAAATAAACAGTGCCCAAATTGGGCAAATCTGAAGGCCTTTGAAATCTGTCTTCCACATTCCCAGCTTCCATCCTGCTTCAGGGGCTCAATGTTCTCCATAACTTCTTCTCTATTAAAATAGTGAAGCATCTGTCATCAATCACTTTCATTTATTGGCTAACTGATTACACTGTCACTGACATTTGTTTGGACTGAAGTGTTACAACAACAAGATCTTTACATTCTGAGTCTTTTCTTTCTGATTACTGAGTTAAATAGTTTTTTGTCTTATTAAGGGAATTAGAGATAAGGAAACAAAGTTGGGGAGAGGAGGCAAATGAATCCTTGAATAGCACTAGGCCTGCTCAGCTCAAGCAAAAGTAAACCTGATTTACTACTCTTAGGGTAATTTGGGAGTGAAGGCAAGAGACTGAAAGGATGAGTTGTTGGTCTCTGCCCCACAGACAAACTCTTATTCTCCTAAGAAAAACAAGATGAACCTGACTCCTGCTAAATACCTTGTCTACGAGGTTGCTGCTGCTGCTGCTGCTGCTACTGCTGTTTGGTAAAGAACACCAACTTTTTCAAGAACCTAGAACTTGCCCTGGTCCTAGAAGGTCTGTTAAGAAGCCACCTCTTTAAAACTACAACAGCAAGCAAAAGCAAACAAACAAAAAACAGGATCCCATCTTCCCTACCTGCAGCACATCACATCCCCTTTCCTTAACCTAACCTATCTTTCTGCACTAAGGTCCCAAATACAAATTAATGTTAAACACAAATTAATGTTAATGCTAATTTTATATTACTTTAGTTAATATCTAAAATTGAATTAATATGGGAATGTTATTTATTCCACCTGAAGTTATAAAATTTCTCACACAATAGTTTTACTGGAATACACTCTTTATTTTTAGAAACATTATTATACTAGAGCTACTTTTGTAACTGAAACATAATTATAGAAAAAAGACAAGAGGTATTTACTCTTAGGTACTACAGTTTTGAAACATGGAAAACATGTTAAGTTTCCTCTTTTTCAATTTAGTAGTGTTATCCTATGTTTAAAATACCCAAGTTAAAGGAGGATAGCATTGTATAGCATAAAAAGCACTGCTTTTAGACTCAGTGGCCCTCTGAGATCCTTTTCTTCTATGATCCTCAATACCTTTATGACCCTGAGCAAGTCACTAAACCTGAATCCCAGTTTATTCTTTGGAACAACAAAAAGGACTGGTTTTAGATGGTCTTTGATGTCCCTTGCAGCTCTAAATATTTCTAAAAGCAATTTTTAAAAAATATAATTCTTCTCTACATAATACCAAAGTCTGGGTATGATACATCATTTTTGTGTCCCTATAAACCCAACTCATATGCATTGTAAAATCATATCTAATTCTGAAGCATATTGAAATGTATTGATAATTTTCTCATGCACCCTAAAGATAAAAAGCCTTTGGGTGTGTGTGACAGGGAAGAAATCATTCTATATCCTTTTAGAATAAAAATATCATGATCAGGACTGGTAGATAAGTTAGAAATAAAAAACAAACTGTGACAAAAACATATATTATAAATTCATTACCCTCTAAATCTAATTTTTTAAGTATTACTAATTGTGTTTTAATAGCTACCTAATCTAAAAGGGAATTGCATGTGTCCTATTCCAATCCTTGTCCTAGTTTTCCTTTAACATTTTCAATCCAACAGTACTTGAAATATTCATGTCCCCATCATTAAAATGCTGCTGTGATTCTCTCTGATAATATTCTGTCTGACATTTTATATAAATTCTGTATAATTCTATTTAATTCTGATATAATTCTATATCATTCTGGATGACATCATTCAATGTTTGTATTAATTCACCTGATGAGTATTTAAAATTACTCGGACAGTGTATATTCTATTTTTTGAACTAGATCTAAGTCTCTTGAGGGGAGACACCCTTATCTTCTACTTCTTTTGATGCCCTTCAGTGTGCTTATTATACCACACAGCACACAGATGTTATTCAGTAATTGTCGTCTGTGACTATTAGCAAAGCTGAATCACTAAAACTATCTTTTTAACTATTGCATAAATGGATAATGTGCTGGGCTAGTTATCAAATAAAGAATAATGGAGCTGGACTGCACTTGTAGAACTTGTACAATGCTCTCAGTGATAACAGACATCCTGTGGATCCAAAAACCATTTTCTTGACACCAATATTCTTCCAGAGGGGCAAGAAGAGAGGGAAGCATGGAATACCATAATCTCTCAAGAATTAAAATTACAAATGGCCCAAAGGACAATAGAAAGACTCAAGCTACAGCAATCACTCACAATATCACTCACAATATGTTTAAGAAGTGGTGTAAAAGATGTTGTCAAGAATATGTGTGACTAGAAAAGAAGGTGGGCTGGTCATGAAGTGAGAATGAGAGAGAACAGATGGACAGCCCAAATGGCACTATACCAACGGAGGGAGTATCCATAGTCATGAAATCACACCTCTACCAAAGGACCTCACTAGAAAGAAGATGGGCAAGTATGTTTTTCTCCAAAATAGCTAAGGATAGAATTCAGCAATAAAAAAGCACAGGCTTCATTAAAGACCTATGCATGTTATTATTTGATACCTTAGACATAAAGGTCTTCAATATGGCTATAAATGAATTACTAGCCTTTAACTTTAGGTATGCCACTTAAACTCTCTGGACCTCCATTTTCTCATCTGCAAAATGAAGGTATTAAATTACCTCAAAGGTTGATCCAGTTGTGATAGTGTAGGATTCTATAAATTTTATTGAACAGAGGAAAGAACAGTTAGGGCAAAGAAAAGCAGTGGAAAAGGGATTTAAAAATGGCTGGAAGCAACATACTTTAATCTTCACTTCTGTCCCTCCTGAAATTATTAGATAGAAAGATAGATATAGATAGATAGATACATAGATGACAGATATTTAGATAGACAGACACATAGACAGATGACATATTTAGACACAGACAGATACATTTATACATATGTGTATATATTTATATATCTTTATTTACATGGCTTTCCCCTACTCCTACAAAATATAGGTTCCTTCAGGAAAGGGACTACTCTCATATTGTCCTTATGTCCACAGTGTCTAGTATAGGGCTTAAAACACAGAAGGCTTTTAGTAAATGCCTATTGGATTGCATTAGTTGATATTACAAAATTATTTCTCAGGTAACAAAAGGGTCAGTACAATGATCACAGAATCAGACTCTAAAATGATTCAATGTTGGGAGAGAGGAAGTTGGTAGTGAAATTTAAAAGTCTGAAATACATACATACACACACACACACTTGAAGAGAACACTAAGCATAAGAATTTTCTTTAACTCCAGACATTTGAGAATTTAGAGATTCTCACTTTTCATTCCTCCAAAGTACCTTAACTGCTAGGAAATAGCAAAAGGATGCTGAAGTTAAGGTGTACATAGCACTTACTTGTGGTTTAAAAACACACACACAGTTGTGTGAGGGCGGAGCCAAGATGGCGGAGTAGAAACAGCATTTCCAATGTGCTCTGCCCCACACAAATTTCAAACAATGTGAAAGGGAGCTCCGAACAACTTCTGGAGCCACAACACCCACAGAACGGCACAGAGAAGCTAACCTCCTGCTGAGGACAGCCCAGCAGCCCTGCAGGGAGCGGCCAGCCCAGCGCTCTGAGAGCAGGCAGCACAGCACGCTGGGAACCGACAGCACAGCCCACAGAGCCGAGCCCAGGTCCGCAGTTTTAGCCCCAGGGCGGCCGGGCCTTCAGCCGGCTGGTGGAACCCCAGAACACCAGCAATTGTGGCGATTCCAGAATTATCAGCACAGATATGCCTAGGACAAAGTGAGAGGTTAGTGCCCTATGGACTTTGGAACCAGTATTTGGGGAACACGTGGCTTCCTCCCCTGGGGGCGAAAAGCTGCTGAAGAAACAGCTGCACAGAAGCCATTTTGCAGCGTCAGTAGTGGCTCTAGCTCCTGGTCTGCTAACTGTAGGGAGATCCAGCAATCAGTCTGGGGGTTAATCGCTCTTGCTTTAAATTGCCTGGATCTGGATTGTGGTCTGGGGGGGAAGTTTGGGGTGGGTATCCAACTTGCCAGAGTGGGTGGAGGCTTTACAGAGGCCACCCAACTGGCAGAAGTTGTGAAGAACCCACGTTTGGGCGGAAGCTCCCCTGTCTGGTGGCAGAGTCCTACTGTGGCAACAAACCCAAAAATCAAGTAATTAAGTGGCAACATGCCTAGGCAAATGAAACAAAATAAACAGAAAAGTTCAACATTGGACTCCTATTTTAGGGGCAAAGAGGCTCAAAGCATGGAGGAGAACTGTGAGGTCAGAACTCCTGCACCAAAAGCCCCAAATGAAAATACAAGCTGGCTATAGGCCATAGAGGACCTTAAGAAGCAGATGAGAGAAGTGGGGGAAAATTTGGGAAGAGAAATGAAAAAGATGCAAGAAAAGTATGAAATGACAGTCAACAGCCTGACTGAGGAAAATAACACCTTAAAAAATAGACTAACTCAAATGGCAAAAGAGGCTCAGAAAGGTAATGAGGAAAAGAATGCCTTAAAAAGTCGAATTTGCCAGATGGAAAAAGAATATTAAAAGCTCACTGAGGAGATTCATTCCTTCAGATTTAGACTAGAGCAAATGGAAGCTAGTGACTTTATGAGAAATCAAGATACTATTAAACAGATCCAAGCAAATGAAAGAATAGAAGGCAATGTGAAATATCTCATGGGAAAAACCATTGACCTGGAAAATAGATCCAGGAGAGATAATTTAAAAATTATTGGACTACCTGAAAGCCATGATCAAAGAAAGAACCTAGAAATCATCCTTAAAGAAATTCTCAAGGAAAATTGCCCTGATGTTTTAGACCCAGAGGGCAAAATAGAGGTTGAAAGAATCCACAGATCACCTCCTGAAAAAGATCCCAAAAAGAAAACTCCCAGGAATATTATAGCCAGGTTCCAGAATCCCCAGATCAAGGATAAAATACTACAAGCAGCCAGGAAGAAACAATTTCAATATTGTGGAAACACAATCAGAATAGCCCAGGACCTGGCAGCTTCTACACTGAGGGATCGAAGGGCATGGAATATGATATTCCAGAGGGCAAAAGAGCTGGGATTGAAGCCAAGGGTCACCTATCCAGCAAAACTGAGTATCTTGTTTCAGGGGAAAATATGGTCATTCAGTGGAATAGAGGACTTTCAAGCATTCTTGAGGAAAAAACCAGAGTTGAATAGAAAATTTGACATTCAGACACAAGAAGGAAGAGATGCCTGAGAAGGTAATCAGTGAAAAAAAATCAAAAGGAACTTATCAAAGTTGGACTATTTACATTCCTACATGGAAAAACAATAACTGTGTTTGATGAAACCTTTCTCATTATGAAAATAATTGAAGAAGGGTACATGGCATATGTCCACAGGTATACATGGATAGAGGGCACAGGTTGAATTTGATGGGAAGGGATGATTCTTTTTTTTTTTTTTTTTTGGAGGGCAATTGGGGTTAGGTGACTTGCCCAGGTTCACGTGGCTGGGTTTTTGTTTATGTGTTGGGTGTCTGGGGCCGGATCCGAGCTCAGGTCCTTCTGGCTCCAGGGCTGGCTCTCTGCTCACTGCACCACCTAGCCGCCCCAAAGAAGGGATGATTCTTAAGGGGTGAAGTCAAGAGGTGAGAGAGGAAAGTGGCAAGAGGAGATGGAGAGAGACAGGGTAGGGTAAACTATCTCATGTAGAAGAGGCAAGGGGAAGTACTTGCAGGGGAGGGGAAGAACAGGAAGGCAAAAAGGCAAAAGCATATTCTCATTGAAGTTGGCTCAAGGAGAGAATCACATACATACTATATGGAATATCTTACCCTCACTCACTCTCCTGAGTAGGGGAAAGGGGGATGAGAGGGGGGATGATGGAGGGGAAGGCATTCTGGGGAGAGGGGAGGTTAGAAGTACCCACTATCAAAGAGGGACAGGATCAAAGTAGGGAATGGACCAGGTGGGAGGTGAGACAGGTGGGAGGGAAATATAAGCAGTCTTTTACAATATATCTACTATGGTAATGTTTTGCATAGCTATACATATACAACACATACTGAATTGCTTATCTTCTCAGAGGGAGTGGGTGACAAGGGAGGAAGGGAATGGATCTGAAAATCGAAGTTTTAAAATTAAATGTTTCATAAGATGTCCAGGCATTGGGGCTCAGAGATTCACCTTGCCCTAATGGCAAAGTCAAAGGGGATATGAGAGAAGATATGGGAGAGAGCAGATTGGATGAGGGGATATCTAGTGGGACTGCTATTCTGAGGTGGTGGGTACGGAAAAAATGAAGGAAAAATGTAACTCATAATCTGGTGGAAATGAATGATGTAAACCAGAAGTTAATAAAGCATTTGTTTAATTTAAAAAAAAAAAAGGAAACACAAACACACACACACACACACACACACACACACACATACACACACTAATTAAGTAGGGAAGAATCATGGCCTAGTAGAAGGAGCACTGGATTTAGGGTGAAAAGATCTGTGCCCAAGACCCAGCTATGCCATTTACTACCCAGGTAAAAATGGGCAAGTTATTTAACCTCTAAATGCCCCAGTTCTTTCCTCTGTAAAATGAGGGCATTGGACAAGATGATCTCTTTCATCTATAAATACTATTATACTATGATCCATTTTATCCTAATGACTTGCTAGGTGCAAGAGTCTGGGAATACAAAGATGAAATTAGGCCTTATCCCTGCCCTCAAAGAGCTTACACTCTAATAGAGGAAATAAGTACAATATAAAAGAGAGGACTCGAAAGAATATGAAAAGGGGGTATCATCTTCATCTTTGGAAGTCAGAGAAGGGTTCACAGAGTGGTTCCACCTCAGCTGAGCCTTAAAGAAAGAAGATTTCACCTTGCAGAAATGTGAAAAGAGGGTATTCCAGGCCATGGAAGATTGCCTTCAGGAGTACACAAAGACAATAGAAAACAGAAAGAGATGGAACAATAACTAACAGTCTAAATGGGCTGGAACATGAAATAAAAGTAATTTGGTAAGTGGAAAGGTAATTCAGAGCTGTGGAGAGCAGTAAATGGCAATGACATAGGGCCTGTATTTTAATTTATAGACAACTGACAGTCAATGGGGGTTTTCGAAAGGAGTAGTGACCTGGGCATTAGAGTGATAATTTTGGCAACTATAAGGACAGACCAGACAAAGAAGAGAGCAGAGGAAATAGTCAGGAGTCTACTACAATAGTATGTATAAGTAATGAGGCCACAAATTTGGCTGGTAGCCATGTGAATGAGGAATAAAGAACAGATGTAGAAGATAGTGCCAATTTGGCAACTGACTGGAAGTAAGAGGTTGAAAAAAAGAACAGAATCAAAGATTATTTTGAAGTTTTAAGTTATCATCATCATCATAATTAGACTTTATATAGCACTTGCTATGTGCTAGATCCTGCACTAAGTGCTTTAAAAATATTATCTCGGGGGAGGCTAGGTAGCGCAGTTGAGTAGAGCATTGGCCCTGGAGTCAGAAGGACTGAGTTCAGATCCAGCCTCAGACACTTAACACACACAAACAAAAAAATCCTAGCCACATAACCTTGGGCAAGTTACTTAACCCCAATTGCCCTCCAAAATAAAATAAAATAAAATAAAAAAATAAAAATATTATCTCATTGGATTCTCACAACAATTCTTAAAGGTAGGTGCTATTATTGTCCCCATTTTTTTAAGAAACTGAGGCTGACAAAGGTTAAATCACTTGCCCAGGGTTACATAGCTAGTAAGTATCTAAGGCTCATGTTTGAATTCTGGTCTTCCTGACTCTAGGTCCAGCACTGTATTCGCTAGTGGTGCCATCAACAGAAGTTGAAAAAGGTGGAAGATCTGGGCAGGATAGGGGTAGATATTTTCAGTTTTAGACATGCTGAATTTGAAGTGCTAGCTGAACAGTCATGGAGAGATATCCAACTGTCAGTTGAAGCTGTGAGATGGGAGCACAGGAGAGAATAAGGCTGGGAAAAGGGATTTGAGAATATTCTGCTTAGTGATAACAATTAAAACCATAGGAGTAAGTACAAAAGAGAGGTAAAGAGAATTGAGAATAAAGGTTTAGGGGATATGCAGTTATGGAGACCAGGAAAAGGATGATAAATAATCCAAAAAGACTTGGTCGATTGTTAGGCACTGCAGCTCCTACCCATCTTTTCTTCTTTTTTTCCCCAGAAAAGAACAACAGAAACGGTCCAATTATCCTAGAGAACACCAAGAATACATTTAGCTTTTTATCCCTTTGGATAAATGAACTCTAAGACTAAAGGAGTGAGTAATAATAAGGTGAAGGCAGCAAATATAAGACTACTCTTTCTAGAAGTTTAACAGTAAAGAGGGGAGAGAAGTAGGATGAAAGCTTAAGAAAAGTTGCAGGATCAAGGAAAAGTATTATTTTTTGTTTGGGTTTTGTTTCATTTTTTGGATAGGGGAGACTTGAACATTTCAGGCAGAGAGGAAGAAGAAAGGGAGGGACTGAAGATGAGAGATGGGAAGGAAAGGGGAAGGGATCCAGGTCACAAGTGGAGGGAGTAGCCATGGCAAGGAGGTAGAACACCTTATTCTCTGAAAGCAAAAGAGAGGAGAGGGCAGGCAAAAGGACAAGTCAAAAAACATCACTTCACATTCAAAATCAGGACTCTGTTGCCTTATCACTCAGAGAAGATAGAAGATAGTGATTTGAAACGTCATAGGTTATGAGAAAAAAAATTAGCTCTTTATTTACCTTTTGCCATTGCTCTTCAACTTTATAAGGGTGTGGGGGGGGATGAGACAAAAGAACAGAACTAGGAAGATTTAAAATTATGTACTCTGTTATATTCGGGCACTTCTGTTGACTAAGTCAGCTGTCAACTACCACATTAAAGTAAATGGACTTTCCTTCTGTCTGAGATGACATGAAGAAAAAGTAACAAATTCTGCCAGAAGAAAAAGTAACAAATTAGATGAGGCTCCTCTCAACCCTATGATGTAAGTCAGGAGGAAAAAACATTCTTTATTCCTTTTTTCTTGTCATGCTAAGGGGCAATAAATGGATGGCAACCAAGTCCCAATTTAGCAAGCACTAACTGGGCCTCTGTTCTTGCAAGTGAGATAGAAATGACTATGGCCAAGGAAGAACCACTAGGAGCCTCATATAATAGCAATAACAGCAGGGAAATCGGAGAAAAGCAGTGCACTGAGGCAGTGGATAGGCAATAGCTATGAAGGGAAATGGAAGTTAAACTCCTATGAAGCAAGCTGAGCAATTTCTCACCTGCTAGCCCCTAGGCAGAGGTTACAAGGGCTATCAGACACTGCCATCTCTTCTCCTCAATCCCCAAAAAGAATACAAAAAAGCTGGTAACCCCATAACCATGATCTAAACATACATGGGGATGGAGGGAATCAAGGACACAAGTTGAAGTATTTTTTTAATCTTCAGAGATAATTTAAACCAGTATGAGCACAGACATTCTGAGAGATTTTCCTAAACTAGGCTTTTGGTGCTTGATGCTTTGAAATGACAGAAAAGAAAAGAAAACAAAAATACTAAGTGGCAAAAACAGATTGACAAGTGGCAACAGTTACTTCTCTGTTTAACAGACTCTCTCACATGTCTATGTGGCTATATATATATATGTGTGTGTGTGTATATGTACATATTTATATATGTATATGTATAATACATTTTATTATATATGTGTATACCTATATACTTACCCCATATGTACATTATATTTAGCTATCGTAATTTTTACAAAGGTTCAGTATGAAAGAATTATTTTAAAATAAAATAACAATCACTTCTTAATGTGTTAAGTGCAAGAAATGGTAGAGGAGCTAAACTGAATGCATGTTATTTCATGCAACTATTTTAAAAGAAATTTCAATAGGTTAGATCTAGCTTTCATGTAATAAAGAATTTTAATGCAGTAGTTATAAATTATCTTTCATATGAATGATCTTTCCAATTTGTGTTTTTAATCACTGAGTTACATAAAACAAGACTATTGGAAGAAGACAACTGGGACTTTAATATACAATATTATCATAATATAAATTGTATACAATTAAAGACAATCCAATTTATGAGTATACATTACTTCTATAATGATTATTTTTAGTGTTAAAAGGGATTATTGCTATACAACAATTATTCCTCAGTTTGGGGGGTTGGGGAGGTAGAGGTAAATTATTTTGTTATTTACAGAGCTCTGAGAGTCCAAAAGAAGCTTCATTTGACATGATCTCTTAAGTGAAAGATTTTATATACACTGAAAATAAACTAAATGTCAAGAATTATATGTTACTGGCTAAATCCACTTTTTAAATGTTTTACTTAAAACTACCTATAATAAAATGGAAAATAAGCACATGAAAACAGTCTCAATCAAATGTATACCAAAAATCTGTGCTACTTAACATGTCAGGAAAAATCAACCATTTGGGCGCCATATTGTGTGCAGATCAGGTGTAAGAAAGGTTAAAGTTATAGGTGAAAAGTAAGTTAGCAAAGAAATGCAATTTTTTTTTCATGAGGGCTACATGAAAACAAAACAAAAAGAATTTCAGTATCTGTGTTTTGGGGGAGGGATTCTCTTTTTTCCTGTTCAACCTCTTTTTTAATATAAATTCACAGAGATGTTGAACAAAAACCATGTTCCCCGCACTAATACAAATTGCTTGGATTCATTTTGCTTTTAATTGCAATGAAATAAAAAAGTTAAAGTAAAAAAAATGTTTTTGAGGTATACACCTACTTCTCTGTCTTGTGCTTAGATAATCACTGAAAAACACTGAATAGCATTTGTTCCTGAAACAATGTTACATCTTTTATTGTACCAGAAGGGTTTAGAGACTTAAATCTATGTCTGAGGAAAAAATTACCAAATCAATCTCTAAATCAAATGTCTTTTTTTCTAAATCTCTACTCTTAATATTAATGCTCTGTCAACAATTCTCACTGGCATTTGCTATTCTCATTGGAATTCTAATTTAAAATACAAGGATTTTTGCAAAAATATGCTGCTCTGAGACTTCTAAGGATAATTCTGACTCAGTGCATGTACCTACTGAGTGCTAGATGAATATTAGCTGGTGAGTGTAGGTGACAGACATTAGTAAATTCTTACATGTATATTTTTATAAGCATCCAAATTTGTGCAAAATGGACTTCCAACAAATTAATGTACTGTTCCAAGAATATATGTGTGTGTGTATATATGTGTATGTATGTATAGATATACATATCTAAATACACACATATATATATTTAAAACAGGAACCCTTCACATCATCTTTTTTTGGCTTACTGAAGGAAAAGCAGAGATCAACCTAGTCCATAAAACTCTATCATTTCTGAGTGGGGAAAAAACAATCTGAATGTGTAAAAATAATAATTACGTCAAAGCCTTTACTTCTATTCTCTTTTTTACAAAAACATTTTCAGGGTTTATTATTCCATATTTTTCCTTTATCAATATATTTCAAGACCAAACATTTCCTATCTGAGTAAAAGAAAGCTAACAGACATAAGTATAAATAATTAATCCTGCTAATTAAACAAACAGTGAAAGGACTTCAAGAAAATGAATGAATTCAAATGAATGAATGAATGAATGAGGTCAAAATATGAATTCAAGAAAACCACTTAACTTTTTTAAAAATGTACTGTCTTCCAAAAAGTTTTCTTCCTACTCTCCATCTTGACTCATGATATTTCCAAAGTTCATTGATTAATGGCTACAAACTTCATTCAAAGGCCTCTCTGAAAAGTATCACAAGGCAGTCATTTACCAATGCTTACCACATTTCAAAACATGTGAGCAACTTAGAAAAGCTGCCCGTAGAGCTATGATGATAGGCATGCTGCAGAAAAACATGAACAAGGAATGAAGAGCTAGTCAAATGTCATGAAACCTCAGGGACCTAGACATACCAGCAGAAGATTTTAATTCACAATGTCTTTACTCTCCAGCTTTCAGCCTTTCCAAATCACAGAGAAGCCACACAAGGACCAATAACAGCACCAGAACATTTGCCATCTGCCTCTGAAATAATACAGTTTTTCTATCCACACTGATGAGGCAATTAATTTAAACAAGCCAATAGTCTTAAATAGATCAATTTATGGTGAAGTTGTTAGACAATACTAAAACAGGTTTTCCAGGCACGTGTTAATTGAGGGGTTGAAGCAGGGAGGGTAATGAATTTAAAAAGAAAATGGCAGCTGATCTGAAAATTTAGAAAAACTGAGCTTCTTGATGTCTTCTGATGTACTAGGGCTAAACAGGCTACACCAAAGAGACATCTTCATTTAGCCAATGCCTAGTTAAATTACCCATCCTTCAGTTTCATAGCAATGCTCTAAAAATATATGCTCTCAAATGCTTAAATTTGAAATCCATCTGGCATGTCAAATTATTTGGAGGATTGTGGTTTTAAGTGTATTGTTGGAGGCAGTGTGTTTGGAAAGAACTCACTTATCATTCTAGTGCTTCATAAAGAATCAGCACAGAAAACAAATGTAAGTTCTAGTCTGCTGCTACCACAGAGAATCAATAGTCATCTATTTAATTTGCTAAGACAATGTAAATTAGTAACTTCCAACCAGATGTGTGATGTACACATCAAACAAACTGCAACCTGTTCATTATGAAAATCCCGTCAGCACACACAGAGCTGCCTGATGACATTTTATCTACTGTGGTTTCCCCATTAGTGGTTATGAAAATTGTCCTGAGGATTTCAGTACAAAGAAATGGGCGTTATAAACCCATAATGGTGCAATCAATTCCAACTATTCATCTTGTATATGTAGACTTATACAGGCTTCTGTGTGTTTCTGTGTCTTTTCATTTGGGAGGGATAAAACATTCAGAAAAAAAATGTGACATACTATTTTCCTTCAATAAATCATTTCTCTGTAGTCATTAAGCCTCTTATTTAATGTACAGTTTCTACCCTATTTCTATGGCAGTGAAGAAGTATGCAAAGTGAAAAAAGACAGAGTCAACAGCAAAAGAAAGTATACATTCACTGAAAAACAAAACAAAATTTTTCAAAATGACTCTAAACGTAAATTAAGTTTACCCATTGGGAGATCTAACTGGCATTCTGGCCATTTATATGGGCCTATGTGACTATGTAGCCTGCTGTTTGATAAAAAATGATTACTAACCACAGGCACCCACAGGGTAACAGGATATATAAAATACTGGTGATGTCTCAGACATACAAAGTGCCTTCTTCAAGTATGTAAGCTTCCTTTTCATGGTAAGCAGACATCATTTTTCACTCTTTAATACTTTTGCTTCCCCAAAGTGGTTTATTATGTGAAATGTACTTTGCCATTTTCCCTCATGTTTATTTTAATAATATCAAAAATAGCAAACGTAAAATAAATGGTTATATTTTGCAGGGATACACAGTAACCAAAACATTACTGATGTGTTTGTTAAAACCTACAGTAATCTTACCATTGGAGCATCATTTACTCTGCTTCCTAGAAAAGGTGAAAGCTAAAGGAGGTTCACAACTACCAATAATCCTTCCTGTAAATTGATCCCCTCATCTCAAGCAAATTCATTTCCCGAGTCCATCTAGTTACATTCTTTTATCAAACAAGGCATAGAATGAATAATGCTTTTACTAAGTACAATATTGCCAACTAAAACATTTTTATTTTATAATTTAAAATAACATAAAATGAATTTATTCTTATTCATACGATTGTAATCCACACACCACTTCCTTCCAATGGAAAAATCCATTTCTACTAAGCCTCTGTTCTGTCAACATTTGCATGATAGATAATTATTGCCATACTCTAAAATCAGAATCATTTCTGTTTTCCCATCTCATCTCCTCTCCCCTCAAGATAAAAAGGTAAACCAAAACAAAAAGGACTTTCCACGAAGGCTTAAAAATAAAGCAGGCAGCCCGGCCCTTACAAACATAAAGTACGTGCTTCTTCACCAAGAACACAACAGGCCATGTGACCTAGCATGCATTGGCATACTGGCAACCAGAAACTATGATTATTTCCAGGGGGAAAAATATGAATCAAATATTGCAACTTCAGCCAGCCTGCTGGAGATTAGACCTGGCCCTACTGGCCCCAGGTCCTGAAGTACCAGCAGGTAGCATCCCATATACACAGATCTCATACCCTTGCAATCCAGAAGTACAAGGGGAAGAGTTAAGAGCTGAGTGTTAGCCAAGATTTCCAGCATTAACTTGAGTCTCCTTTCTTTCTGTGGGTTAAATTCAGACCCTTTTGGTCACTTAAACCTTCTTTGTGGTTCAGCTTAAGAATCACTCTCTCAGAACTCTCAGCTTTGATTGGAGACTCTGGTTAAAATTAAGAACTTCAAACCCCAGATTTGAAAAAGTGAAACAGATGTCCTGTTTGTTAACTATAAATGGCTCCTTAAGGAGAACCTCACTCCTAACTCAGTTTTCTCTCTCTCTCTTTCTCTCTCTCTCTCTCTCTCTCTCTCTCTCTCTCTCTCTCTCTCTCTCTCTCTCTCTCTCTTCCTCCTCCTCCTCCTCCTCCTCCTCCTCCTTGTCCTCTCCCTCTCTCTCCCTCCCTCCTCCATTAAGGTTTATTTACTGCAGGGCAGACTTAAAAGAAATAGAAAGAAAAATATGTACTGGGGATGGAAAACTCCTAAATCTTCCTTTGAGAAATAAAAATAAAGGGAGCTTTTTCAGAAAGATGAAAGTAGTGGGTGGAGCTGTTTCCTCCCAAATCTAGCCTATACTGAAGGTCCAAGTTGGAAAGAGTGCGTAGAGCCTGCCTTTTTCAGTGCCCTCTCTCCATCTTTTCTCCTTCTAATTTAAGCACCCCAGGCTGTGAAAAAGGAGGGTTTAAGATGGGATGGGAAGTGGAAGGGGAAGGTGAGATTAGATCATAGAACATATAAACCGCTAGGTGCTAGCTGTCTACTGTTATTTTTCTAAGTGTGGTTGGAGCAGAAAGGGCACTCCAAAGGGTCACTGGGCATCCTCCCCCTCAGCAGTCTCCCATGCCAGCGGAGTATTTTTCATTGAACTTACGTGAGGACATAGTTGACGCTGACGATGCAATGGGGCCTTGAGGAGCGGCTGTTGTGTACGATGGTGGCGTAGCTCTGTACCCACACCCAGCCCCCGTGCTTTGCCAGGAACCGGTAGTATTTTGTGGTCACCTGCCCTTTCACCAACACTGAGGTGAGAGAGGGGGAGGAAAAAGCATAGTGGGAAACGGAGAAAATCCTATACCACAACCCAGGACTAGTCTGCTAACTTGCCAGTTTCCAGACTAACCTTGATCCCTCCCCTCAACCCCCATACCTCGCAGCAGCAGCAGCAGCTGCTGCTGCAGATACAAGCTGGGTGATGCCACCAAGCCCTCTCCTTATAGAAGGAAAAGAAATGCAGAAGACAAAGGGATGTTGGTCAGGCTTGAAACAGTAACTGAAGTAATCGGAGAGGAACTGGGGGCTGTCGAGTTAGGAAGAATCCTGAACGGGATACTAATAACCATGGAAATGAAGAGGACAAGAAATTTCCAAAACCAAAGGATTAGGCAATGTTAATTTGTATCGAATTCATTCGATCCTATTGACACGCTTTTCTTTTTTGAGGGGAGCTAAAGCTATTATTCACTTGTTCAATTGCTTCTATGTTTGCAGTAGGAGGAAAACGGAGTATTTGGCATTAACCATAAGATCCCTCCCACCCCAAATTCATACTTTGAACTACAGAAGGGACTTGGTGGTAGACGTCTTCCTGGAAGCTAAAATCTGACTCCTAATTTGCCCTACACCTACTCTCTTTTCGAACTCGGAGATTAAGCTCTAAAAAGTGCCCGGGGGCATCATCTAGGACTTGGAGTCAATGGTTGAACTGAATTGTGTATTTATAACAAAGAGATGAAGAAAATGTTTCCACAGTCCACAGGCTGTTGGGATTTTTCAGCAAAAGTAAATAAACTGGGGAAGGCGTGTGGAACCCAGCTCTGCGCACAAGGAACGTGACTTCTATTTGTAAATTGGGTTTAAGGATTGTTGGTTGTTTGGTGGTGGTGGTTGTTGAATAAAAGGGATTCTCTGTTGACCAGGTAAAACCCTGGATGGCCAAGCCTGTGCTACGAGGAGCTAAACTGACTATTTCAGCCACCAAAGGAGGGAAGGTACGGTGCTTAGGCTTGTTTGGCCTTCATCATCTGTCCTTGCAATATAGATCCATTTTTCTCCCGACAAAACTGTGTCTGGGGGATCTAGAGCACCGAAGTTCTACATTTCCTGACTCCAGATTATGTCAGGAGCAAGCGGTAGAATTGTTACCAAAAGGAACAGTACAACTAGTGGCGTTTACAGGGAGAGGAAAGGGGTGGAAGGAGACAATGTTAAACGATGCTGAGAAAATGCTTACGCAGGTGATGCGCGCAGCGCAAATGGAAGGTGTCACAGCCGTGCACGTGATGATAGAGGGTCTTCTCAATCAGGTCCTGCGGCTCATAGCCGGTTAGTTCAGCTACCCTGAGGAGCACAAGAAGGGGAATTTAGTAGTGGGGGCGGAGGGAGGGGGAATGGCACGGAAGGAGTAGGCAGCACTGTACAGACAGGGTGAAAGGAAGAAGACTTGGGTTTTGGTCTCTGCCATGGCCATTCCACTAGTGACCAGTGAGAGGAAGCAAGTCATTTCACATCTGAGCCTCAGTTTCCTCCTTGGAAACATGAAGATGACTTTATTTACCCTTCCTACTTACCCCACAGACCTATATAAGGATCAAATGAGATAACAGACGTAAAGCATTTTGTAAACTGTCTTAGCCCCTCTAAATGTAAATCATTCGGCTCACAGAATGGAATCTCAAACTGTTAGAGCAGAAAGGGAACTTGGTAGAGCTAGCAGATCCAACCCGTTAATTTCACGGATCAGGATACCAGCCCAGAACAATTAGGACATATAATGAAGTTCCCACCATTTAACACCTGTGCAACAAGACTGTGACAGACCCAAGACCAAAACCCAAGTCCCTGGCTTTCTGGCAGCCCAGTGGTTCCCCAACACACACACACACACACACACACACACACACACACACACACACACACACACACTTTTATCCGGTATATTCTTATTAAGGCATTGGGACAGGCTGCAAGATTCAACTTCATCTTCAGTACTGGCTCAGTCCAGCCCTACCTGGAATCCAAAAATATGAGCTTCATGTCCAGGCTGGCACGAAACATAAACATATTGCTGTGTAGTTTGATCTCTGTCACAGCACTGGGGGGCAGTGAATGGCCCACAGCTACCAAGCCCACATTTTGGTAGCAGCCATCAAAAGGGGACATGTCCAGGCTATACTGTCGGATCTTTAGGTATCCACTGCAGTGAATGACCTTCAAAGGAAGAGAGAAAATTAGACATCTCCATCTCCACCCTTCCTGCCTAAGTCAAGGTCTCAGCTCAGGCACTGGAGAGGGGAAAGGGGACATTCCAGGGGCCATGGAGAAGCTAGCTCAGTTCTCTGGTTGAAATGTTTACCCCTCAACTATAAACCAAGATACCTAGCAAAAAGTTCAGATGAGGTTTGAAATCTAAATCGATAGATAATGAACACATCTTTAGATTTCTCTAAACAAATCAAGTGTATTTACACTTAGTAATTTTGTAGCAACCTTGAGCAAATCATTTAGCCCCTTTATGCCTAAAGACAGTAAATTCCATTGGTGGAAGGAGCTTCCACCTTGGGAGTTCTTTAAACCATCTTCCCTTCCTCCCTTCCCCCAAATCCTTACATATTCACTCTTTTTCTGGGGATAATACAGTAATGCTTCAGGTGAGCAAAGAACATGTATTCTTACTTTAAAAAAATCATATTACAGCTAGCTTAAAGTGGAGCTGTACTCTGCCTATATCGTAGACATATATAACTGCTCTTGGAATTCTCATTGTCCAGGATATCCCACCACTGTAATATGACATGGGCAATCATCACTGGCAGTTGCAGCAACTGGGGCTTCAGATTCTCCCAGATACGCACCTTATAACCACCACAAGTGAGACCAGCGTTCCTCTTGGCCAGGACACACTTCATCCTCAGGAAAAAAGAGCGCTCTATCTCGTACTCTGGAACAGAAAAAGGAAGATATGTATTTTTAAGAGCTTATAAGGTTCATTCAAAAGAAAAGTGAGGCAAAGGGGTAGAGAGAAATATAATGGAAGACTTTTGGGGTGTTCTTTACCCTGTACAAAATGGGAGTGGTAGGGTTGATGGGCTGTGAGCACTGCAGTCATCTCGTCATGGTCTGCTGGGTGAATATACTCATAAATGCTGTTCCCGGTCAGTTCTACCTGTTGTAGATAAGGATTTCAGAGTTACCTGCACTGATTTATGGAAAAGTTAAAAAAAAAAGTTTGGGCTGGAAGGGGATAGAGTGGGCATGGAGGTCTTTGCCCCTGAACTCTGGAAAGGGCAGCCTTTCATCCTATACAACTCTTTAAAGTTTCCCTCTAGCCCCAACCCTAATTGTCCTATGGAAATAATATTGGCTTAGTTCGGAAAAGAAAGCTATGAAAAAGGAGTAATGGGACCTAGAGTTTAAAAATTCCTTGAAGTTATCTAATCCAAATCCTTTCATTATACAGATGAGCAAACTGAGGTCCAGAAAAGTTGTCATTTTTTAATCTTTGTATCCTCAGTGCCCCTCATATAGTAGGTTCTGAAAAACAAAAACAAAAACACTTATCTTTGGTAAATTATTTGCCCAAAGTCATAGAGGTAGTAAATAGAAAGATCAGATTTCAAGCCCTTGTTCCCTGATTTTAAATACACTTTCCACTACACCATGTTGGATACTGATCTGATATCTCCTGGAAACTTCATTTAGAACTCAGGAATCATGCAAATATATGTGTCCCATTGAAAGATACAGTTTCACCCTGCCCACAGAACACTTCCAGTTTTCAGAAAAAATAAAACCTTAACAGGCAAGTGCCCTAAAGAGAATGAAAGCCTAAAACTATTTCTCATGCTCTCATTATTGCCACACGACAGGAAAAGATCAAGAACTGGGGAGTCTGTGGACCTACCCCACCTACCTGAGAAAGACCCAGGTGGACAGATGCAGTCTCTGAAATGTACATGATCTTCCCATCCGGAGCCACTACAAAGATGAAACCATCCAAGGTCTAGGAAAGTAGACAGAAAGTATGTAAGAGACCATAGAGGCAGAGCTAGGGACTGACTTGGGGGAGTGTTTCAAGAGTCAGAATACTCTGTGGAGAGGGGAAAAGAAGGCCCAGCAAATATAAGGAAATGTAGGGGGAAGAAGAAACCAAGAAAAGTTGACCGGTCAATAGGAAGCATGTTACTGGAGAGGGCTAAAGGTAACCTAAGTCAGTCAACATTTATTAAGCTCTTCTTTAATGCAAAGCATTCTGGAGAAATAAGTTTAAATGGAGATCTTTGCCTTCCAAGGTCTAATGAAGAGAATAAAACCAGTAGGTTTGAAAAATTCACAAGAGAAACATGCAATTGGAGTGACTGTGAAGACCACAAAGCAGGAATGAATGAACTGGATTGAGTAAGTTGTTCTCCAGGAAACATAAAAAGGTTTGTTTGGTCATGATGAAGAGTTGGCTTCGGGGTTTAAGAGGAGATAAGACTTACTGGTACACACACATATAATAGCAGTTGCCCTTATAGCCTCTAACTCCCTGAATTGATCCTATTCTCCCCAAACAAACCATAAGTAGACAGCCAGCCAGCCAGATAGATATGTATGTAGACAGATAGATAGACAGACATAGAAAGAAATATACATGCACATACACATGTATATATACATATGTATATTACCAGGTGCTCATCTCTTATTGTGTCCTGATTATACAATCATAAATAAATGATTTCTTAAAGCTAACAAAATCATTCTAGGGAGTTAAGGTACAAGAGAAATTAGTTCTCTGTTTCCAAGCTGCAAACTTCTTTTCAAGGCTCCCACTCAAGAAGCTCATGGTGGACTTGAATGACAATTAAAGGGATGAAGGAGCAGGGGAGAAGTGTCAAGCCTAAAAATGCCAACGGGAGTTTTACTATTTTAAATATTTGCTCTGCGACTTAAGTGGGCAACGGGCAATTTAAAACGGTCTGCACTGCAAACAATGCTATAATAGGACCTACACATTGGTCATACACATTACCTGAATATAGTATGGTGTGCACCTGCGCATGTGCGTGTCTCTAAAATGCTAGATACAGGGGATGAGGTCTGGTGGAGGAGGGGTGGAGTAGGCGACAGAACGAGAGTTGAACCGGTTTGTGACAGCGGATGAAAATTTTATTCCAAATGCAAAGTATCCAAAATGTTGTAGAATTTTAAAAATCGTTAACAGGCGATAGCATTTCCCTATTTCTTGGCTTCAAAAAAGCACTATAGACACGATTCTATAGCTGGCATCGCTTCCAACATGTGCAGGAATAAAGAGCTCTGTTTCCACGAACTATGGTTATTCAGCTTTGCAGTACCTTTGAAAGGCCTACCAAAATCTGTCCAGCCCCACGGAGCTCGGTGATCTCTGTGTCTCTCTCCCTCAGTCTATCTCTTTCTCGATAGAAAGAGATCTAAGAAAAAAAGCCAGTTCACCTTCACTCCTAACAAAGTACAATTGTGAAGTCCTACCAACTTGCCTGTCCACGGACAGCAGATCTGTGGTCATGGGTAAGGTGCTGGAGAGATAAGAGAATTTTATCCAATTCAATTCTACAAACATGTTTAAGTACCTACTTCTTCCAAGACACCGTGCTGTTTGCTGAGGATAGTATGGCAAAAAAAAAGTTAAAAAAGAATTTCTGTCTTCTAAGAGCATACTTTGTACTAGGGTTGGAAGCTAACACAACTCCGCTCCTGCTACCCTGCTCAATCACGCCTAAGGAGATAGTACCTGTATTCCTTGAACCTTGACCTCAACAAAAATGCAAAAAAGAAAGACCCTGAGAATGCTTGTTTTGGTTTTTTTGTTTGTTTAAGTAAAACTACATAGACAGCAAGAGAGGCTGATGGTGCTTCAAAGAAAGAAATTCAGACTTTGGCTCGGTGCTTCAATCTATGAACGGTTTTGTTCTGTTTTTAAGCAAATACACAGGAATACAACAAGCTACAAATACAATCAATCCCCTGTCACTGATAACCTTTTGGGGAAAGGGGCTTTGATTTCAAGGCCATTTACCTGTAAGAGATGGGACCCCAGCTCCCGACCGACGTTATCCAAGGGACTGGTACGGGTCGAATGGCCCCACGCTTCTCCGAGCCCTGTGTACGGAAGACACCGAGAAAACTCTTCAGTAGAAATGAAATTGACAAGATCCCGGGTCCCCCACCTGGGAAGAGTTGCCCGTAGTTAGGGACGCAACGTCAGCAACCTCGGGACTACTAATTACTGTGCCCAGGGTTATTAGTAGTACTGTTAGGGCTACAATCGCAATGACTACCATAAGGTGGTATAGGTAGTGATAATAAACAGTAAGCATTCCCCAGCAACACTAGAAAGACAATAGCGATGGACTGTGGAACTGGAGTTACTTTCAATTCCAAGGGCTAAGTGAACTCCAGTCGGGCGGCCAGAGTCCAGGGATGCCGATAATCAGACCTTTCACACTACCCTATCTCACCTAACTTGCTTCCTTTACTGAAGAAGTACCGAGCCACAGCAAGCTGTAACTCTATTTTGTGCCCAGCTTCAGCATCTTCCTCCCTGGAAACAGTGTGCAACCGTAATAGAGGGTGAGGGAAATGGTCCGTTTGGGGTTGCATCTGATTATGACTGCTTAGCGATTCCCCTGATACTGTGTGCTATCGATGCGTTTTGCGTACTTCATTTGTGTGTCTACAAGAAAAAAACCACTTTATTCCTCATTCACATTTTTCATCCTCATCATTAACAAGAAGAGAAGGAAACTAATAGCACGGGAGGAACTTGTGCATCTACATAGAGTAATCTAGGAGGTCTTTGTCATTTTAGCCTCTGATAGGATTTTCTGATTGGCTATAATGACACTCCTGTCATTCGACTCCCTTTAAACCTCCGAAATTAATCCCCCTTATTAAAAATCAGTTTGCTTTCAGCTTTGTGGCAGCTCTTAGGCTCTATGTCACCAGTCGCAGGTTTTGCAAGCATCAGTCAAACCATTCCCCACCTCCACCCTCATCCCTTCCCCGCCCCCCCATTCCCATCCGGTCTCACGCACTTTTCTGAAGTTAGTTTCCTGGGGAACTAAGAGGCTCTAGATAATACCTTAATATTAACACTATCCCAGGTAGACTGCAGAGCCATTCCACTTCCCAGACTTCTAAATTTCAAATACTAGAAAATGTGGGCATTCCATTTCCTTTTTGCTTAGACTTCCAAAACTTTGTATCCAAATTCTCTGCTTACGTCGAAAAGAGATCGCTTTGCTTCTCGATGTATACAGATATACGTGTATATACATACATAACATATACATACATTATGTGTGTGTTCCTATTATATATACGTGTATTACATTATATGTATATATAATATATAACCAGGATTGTTTTCTTGTTTGCAGAGAGATAAGGAAGAGGAATGCCGAGGGGAATTGGCCGAGACAGAGTTAAGCTATTTATGGGTAATATCTTTTAACAATGTTGCTGCTGAAATAATTTAAACTGGGCAGTTAAAACCTTTTATGCTTACCCCATTAAACAGGGCTTAACGTGACAAAAAAAGGTGATTGATTGCAGTACAGTGCAAATCACCATGAAGTACACAATGACAAACACGCGCATTATGATGTCTTACCAGGGGCTAGGTACTACAAATTAGAGCATGGAATCTGACTGTTTAAAAAATACTGACCAGGTGCTACTTCCCGCTTATCCACCGAACTAGAGACAAATAAACAAGTGATCAAAATCTGAGCAGCGCAGAATGGTTAGTTCTCTTTCATCCAGGACCCGATTTACCTAAGTGTTTGCACATCTAAATAAACCTAACGATTTCCCCACAGCTATGCAAACATTAATGCTCCCAGCCTACCTCCCTCCCCTCACTTGCTTCCTCCCTCTTCTGTAACCCTTCTTGATTCTTCTCCATCCCTCTGGTCTAGCTAAATCTCTCCCATTTCCCTCTTCCCCGACCC
Organism: Gymnobelideus leadbeateri; assembly: GCA_011680675.1. Lineage (NCBI taxonomy): Eukaryota > Metazoa > Chordata > Mammalia > Diprotodontia > Petauridae > Gymnobelideus > Gymnobelideus leadbeateri. Next base: position 554,383 of record WOXC01005991.1, read on the forward strand.
CCCCCCCCCGCTTTCTGTTTTCCTGCCTCAGCTATGGCCCCTCTTTCCTCTTTACGTTTTTTCTCCTGAGCTTTTATGCACAAGACAGTCTTATTCGAGGTTCTACATACAGAATCTGTTTGTCTCTCTCCCTCTCCTTCCTCTTTCTCTCTTCTCTCTCAACTTCCCTGTCATCTCTCCTCTCTTTTCCTCTCTTCCCATCTTCTGAATCCTTCCCTTCTCCTTTCTTTTTTATTACTAGAAAGTGGAAGCGGGGGAGGCGGAGTGGAAAATGTGTGTTGACTGTGGGGCTGCGGGGGGCGGGGAGGGGGGTGTCTGTCTTCTCTGTGTGTTTGCCTGACTTGACTGACAGTGATCCAGATCACCCAGGTACCTACACGTTGAGCGACAAAATCCCCCGTAATGGCACGCCATCTGATTTCTTTTGCTAAAGCAGGTACTGAAACCTCAGACTAAAACGCGGTGAGGAATGAGCAAACCGGGATACCAGAGGGAGACTGATCAGTCTTTTCGCAAAAGAGTCTAGAACCAGTACGTGTGGACCACTATGTGTATCTGTTCCTTTTAAAAACCAAAAGGTTCACAAGAGACGGATGGAAAACATCCCAAGAAGGTTTCCCTACCTGAACAACTGGGAAAGACAGAAATTCGGTAGGCTACATATTGAATACTCCTGGTTTAGGCTCTGGGCTGATTATTAATCCAAGTTTACGGGTCTAATTAGTATGCTCTTACGAGGGAAAGTAAAACTTCCATCGCAAGTTAATGAATAACTCATCTCCATTACAGGTTAATACAAGCCTCCTTTTCTTTTTCTTTCTTTCTTTTTAATGAACTTTTTTTTTTCACGGAGCACTGCACTCCACTTTATGTTTCTGGTAAAAAAAAAAAATCTCTGCCTTGAGATTGAGTTAATGTTTTATAATGTAATGTGTCCTCTTTTTTAACCTGCCATGACTTTTCCTAACCCTAATTCCTTGTGCTTCATGGGGTACCACTTCCAATTGCAAAGTCTAGAGCCTTTCTATCTTCACACCCCCAGAAAAAGAGGGAGAAGGGTATACACAAAACAAAGCAAAATCCCTTCTGCCTACTAAGTCCCCGTTGGAGACTCCTCTCCTAATACGTTCCTTTACCATAGTCAGTTGGTCCCTGGATCCGTTTCTCCGTCCAATTCCTTTTAGTCGGAGGGGTAAGCTGTGATTTTTTTGCACTTGACCTACCGCAGAAAATTCTGCAAATCCGTTGATTGTCTGTTTAAAACAAGAAGGAAAGCAGCTCCCTTTGCTGCAGGATTACAGTGGGAAACCAGATCTAAAGATTCCCTTGTAATTTGGAGAGGCCGAAGGAATAAAGGGTTTGCAAGGGGAACAAGTAGCTCTGTGAGGGAGAGGATAACTAAATCGTTTTTTAGGCAAAAGGATTTTCCCCAGCTAAAGTGGTCGAAGACAAAGAAAAACATAATCTATTTTGGAAGATCTCCAAGATATGCCACATTAACCTTAGCAGATAAATTTTACTTTTCTACCCCCCCCATTCCCCTTAAAGTCTGGTTTATCATATTTACATAAGTAGCATTAGAGGAGGATGTATCTATTATAGATCTAAAGGACTAGCTCACATTTCATTAGAAAACCTAGGAGAAGTTTCCCTGTTGCTGTATACTTGATGCATTGTAGAGCCATTTCCATTTAAATACCCCCTGACCCAAGGATTACCTCAATGGACTGACTGCACGGGTTTTGTAATTTCCTGAAAATGAGATTTCGATTTATAAAACAAGAAACCAATTAGTAACCAAATGAGGCGAAGTAGATCCACTAAAATTGACCTAATCCCATAGGCACCATTTAGGCCAGTTCTTGGCGAATGAATGATGAGCCCCAGTCTAGCATGGGCTCAAAGCATCATCCAGCTGTGTTATTGCAAGCAGCAAAAATAAATTGATCGAGCTTTTCCTTCAGAATGAATTTCATATCCTTGACAAAATATAGATTATGGCTTCAGCATCATAGCTTCCTCCACTCAAACAGAAAGAGGAGGAAGAAAAGAAACACTTGGTGTTATTGTTTGTTTGCAACCCTCCCCCAGAAAATAACATATATGATATATGTGTATATACTCTTCTTTTTCGATAAGTAATAAGTAAAAGTAGGTGGATAAATTGCTATCTGCATAGTTAGAGGGAATACACCAATTATATCACGCATCCATTTGAATATTTTGCTAGGGCTGCTTCAGCTTTCTCCATAGCTCCTGACACTCCTTTCAGCTGTCATGTGGGATGGGGGGGGGGGGGGGTCACAGCACTCATCTCTTGACACGACCTGAACATGACCCAATGATTACTGGCAAAGATGCCTATCCACTTTCAACCTCAGGCCAAATGCAATCTTCAGTCGTAGATTTTGCTCAGGAAGAAGCGGGAAGATGGAGTGAGTGCAAAGACCAAAAGGAAAAAGTAAAGGGAAGGGTAGGAAAGAGCAATTACATATCTCAAAATGTTGCACATAGAGACCCAAATGCCCACTATCCTAACTGGAATTCCAACCTACCTCCTTTACTTTCTTCAGTCGAGCAGAGATATGGGGAAGGTTTGAGGGCTGTCATGCTAGAACTCAGCCCACCAGCTCACTGGGACCCCTGGCTCCAGTGTCTCTAGAAGGGTAAAGGAACTGGAGGTAGGGGATAAGGGAAGGGAAATCCCATTAGGTATGCAGGGTTAAGAAAAAACTCTCACCAAGTTTAATTACCAGCTTGTACCCTAAGACATCTGTAACCCCTACCCTAGGGGTTAGCAGCTTTGCCTTGTCTCATCCTACTCTGGCTCTAAAGGAGGAATATAGGAGAGAGGACTATGTTTTTGGAGATGGCAGTGTATGTCTCTGTCTAAATGGGTTATTGTCCCTAGAGAGAAAGAAGATTGTCTGGGTTCCTGGCTCTTTCTACAGATAAATCTGAGCCACATTTTTCTTAAGTCTCACGGCTTTTCAAGAAGAACGTGGGCCTGATCAAGAGGCAAGTTTGTGATTCTGGTTGCCAAATCAAACAACGTATGGACACCCCATCCCAGTAAAAAAGCAGAACTAGATGGGATCTCAGGCAGGGGATTAAGATGGAAGACATGCTTAAAATGGGAAGAGAAAAATTAATATTTTTTCAAAGGTTTCCCTCAGCCTCAGCTAAGGGTGTCAAAAGAGCTTTTCTTTTTGTAGGGTAAAGCTTTTCATGGACCCGTGGCCTCCGCTCTGGCTCCCATTTCTGCACTTGGGAGCAATCTTCTAACCCTGTGCCAAAAGTGGGAACCCAATTCCGGTGATCCTGTCACTGGGCGCTTGGGCTGTGAAGTGGAAGTGGGAGTGGCGGAGGCCAGAAGGCGTGCAGTGATGCAGGGGTGGAAACTGGTATCTTTCTTTCGGTGGCCCAGGAGTCTACATGCCGTCCACTCCGCTCAACCCCAGTTACCCCGCAGATAGGGCCCCCTCTGTCACCGCCCAACCCCTCCTCACCCTCTCCCCACTCTGACTAGTTCAACAATCCGCTTCAACATTTAATCTGGAGCGACGGCATTTAAAAGCAGCCTTTCCTAGCTGGGAGGGGCAAAGTAAAGGAACCAGGAAAATGTTTTAGTTGGGCCTGTATCCTTTCATGCCCATTCGGATAGATGACTTCTCGGCCCAGAGATCATTTCCACTATTATTAGAGGGAGAGGTAGGAGAGAGAAAAGAGGAAGGAAGTAACTTTAACTCGGTAACTTTTAAGCTCTGTAGACTCCCCAGGAGGCCATTAGCTAGGACGTTTTGTCCCCCTCTTGGCCTCTCTCCTCCTTCCTCTTCCCTCCTCCCCCAAGTCTAGGAGGTACGTTTAGGGGGTGGGGAGTGAGTAATCACCGCTATTACACTGTTAAGCCCTGGATGCAGTTTTCCCAAAGGAGGCCGAGGCTTGGGGCCCGGTAGCTGCCGTGGTTGCAGATCTCGGTTCAATCCAGGCGGAGGCAGAGGGCTGGGGAGAAGGTGAGCGGGAGGAATGTCTCCCGGGGCTCCAGAGTAGGCAAAGGCTTGTAAGCCTTCGCAGCCAGAGGCAACTCCTTGGGGAACCAGGTGAAGCCGCCTCATAAACCTTAATGACTTGTCGGGGACCAGTTGTTCGCCTCTCACCCCATTCCCCTTACACTTGGTTAGTTCCCAGCCAGCTCCTAAACTGCACCTTTCGTGTTGGTTCTCCTAGGCAGGCCTAGCTACTGGTGGAGATCTCTCCCAGCTCCTTGGGAACTCGAGGCCGGTAAGGGAAATGAGGGGTGAAGGGAAAAGGTGGAAATGGTTGAAGAAAAGTTGGCTCGCTCTCTCTCTCTCTCTCTCTCTCTCTCTCTCTCTCTCTCTCTCTCCCAAAACCTGGCCATCTTTTCTCCCGTTCAGGAGAACCCCAATCTGTTCAACGAACGCAGATGAATGCGAACATCGGTGAAAGTAAGGAGTCAATCTAGGGTCGATTTCACGTCGGTGTACGAGTTGGAAAGCACGCCACAAAACAAAGCCACAAGAAGCACCTAATGGGGTTTGTGAAGGGGATCTCTATCACTTGGATGATAAACGGTGGTGGTTTTCCTCTAAATTCAGAGTTGATATCTTAGTAAGAAGTAGACACTGAGTCCAGTGAGGCCTTCCTTCTAAATGAGGATAAGGCTCCTGCTTGAGAAGCCTGAAATAATAATTTTCACAATTCAAATAATCACAAGGATGACTAAAATTCGAGCTTTCTGGTACCAACGTGAGAAGAGACTCCGTCTAGGGATTATATGCCCCAAGTCTCAGCAACCTAGAAATGAGCCAGTAGAGTCTGCAAACCCTCCCAGGAGTTGACCTAGACTTGCTCAATGGCCAAATTCGTTGCCGGAGTCATTAAATCGAAAACTTCCCTAGCCAGAAATCAACCAGCATTTTTCACAAATCGGTTACCATGAAACTGACCAGAGAAAGATTTAGCCCCTTCTCAATTCCAGGCAGACGGTTGTACTGTTTGATGAAAGCACCCCCAGCCTTAAAAAGTCGTTGTTGTTGGGTTTTGTTTTGTTTTTTTTTTTTTTAAGGAAAAAAAGTCAAGGGATCAACACCTAAAAAAAAGGTGATTTCCCCGATTGATCTAATCTATAATTTCTGGCACATAAACCTGCCTTTGCAACTGCTCCGCAAGGAGTTTAGTTCTGCACTTCGCATTTTAAGGCCACATCAAAACTGGAATTAAACAGAGAAAAGCAGCGTGGAGAGTAAACTGCTGCTTAAAGACTTTTAAATGAGAAAAACTTCTGTAAGAAAATAAACATTGAAACCTAATGCTCAATCATTTCCCTGAACGGTAGGGAAAACAGTCTTAAATCACCGGCCCACGTGGGAAATGGGGTTTCTTATGCCCTTTTAGTTCTCGGACCCTAAAATCTAACAAGATTAAGTATTTCAATCTAGAGGTGAACGCAATAGAACCCACCCCCTGCCGCCAAAGGTTTGTTTAATCATCATCCCTCCAGTCCTCTGAGAGTGTGCCCTTCTTTTTGTGAGGCTGTTAAATTTCTAATCTGTAATTGTTTTTTATTTTCCCCAAGTCATCTTGACACCAAAATGGTAGAGATGTTGCCAAATTGCTGAATAGATTTGAAAACGGTGCCTGACGCCTTTCAAAGGTTATTCTGAGTTACCCATTTTGTTTCCAGCCAAAATACATTTTAATCCAATCACAAATTTATGATTCTTTTAAGGTTGGGTTAACCCACTTTACACACAAAGAATGTAACCTTCCTTTTATCGTCCCTCTCTCCCCCCCTCCCCATTCCTGTCTTTGATACACTAAAGATTTATTCATTTCTACACGTCTCAGTTTTTCCTCTGCAAGCCTGTTTAAGAATAGATTATGTTACCAGTTGGAAGACATGGCCGTTTTAATGATTTCACAGCAATCTTCCGAGTTTTCTTCTGCTGGTGTTTGTACCCTGGAGTCTCCGCTTTAGCGGCTGCATTCTAAACTCCCCAAGGGACCTAAACCACCCGCTAACTTTCCTCTTTTTTTCCTGCCACCCTTATATTCCTCTTCTTTCTCTTTTTCTCCCATTACGTCTTTCTGTCTTCCTCTTTCTGACTTTCATTTTTCTCTTTGTTATATTCCTTTTTCCCTGCCCTTTCAGTCTTTCCCCCCTCCCTCCATTTGTTTTTCCTCACCTTTTTCCCCTTTAAGCTTTCCTTTTCCTCCCCTTCCTTCTTTCCTCCCTTTTCTCTTCTTTCCACTTTTCCATTCTTTCTACTCAAAATTTTGAGCTCAAACTGGTCTATTTGGGTTTGGGTTGGAGTCACTGGTCGTTGAAGTCCCTTGAGATCCTAAATCCCGAGAGTGCTTGGAAAATAGTATAGCTTTCTCCCCCCCCCGCATTTTTAAAAAAATTAAGTTGGAAAGTCAGTGAAGTACACCTTTAGAAGTAAAGACTTTCCTATTTAAAAGTCCTGAGTTCTTTAAAAGAAGACTTTAGTGGAAATGGGAGGATATCCATTTTTAACTTTCTGGCCTTCCTCGCTGCTATGGAGGGAAAATTTTAAATATGTGTGTGCAATCTATTTTTTTTCTTTTAATCAAACATGAGAAACTAACTCCAAAAAGTGACATGTGCACACGGGAGTCAACTTCTGTAGTAATTGTTATGAATGGTCAAGCTGTTTCCTATGCTCAGGGTGAGTTTCAAAGTTGTGTAATTTAATGTTGACTATGAGTGAAATGTAAGTCACCTTCGACGTCATTGAAATTTTCTGCCCTTGGGACAGCCCCACAGCTCTAAATTAAGTCTAGAGTTTCCTTTCACAAAGCTGAAAAGGATTTCCCTACCCTTGGTACTAAGGGTTCCCTTTAACTTTCCAACCCCATCTTTCTGTCTCTACTCTCTTTTTTATTCATCTGCATCCTGGTTCAGCACCCCCTGCTGGCAAAGTCGGACTCTGAAACTTTCCTCCCTTTTTAAAAAAGTGTATTTCAGTCCAGTCAGTCACATTAAAATGAAACGTACCCAGCACATGCTGGGAATGGATTACCTCGAGGCCTCCTGCATTTCTAGCTCTCTCTGATGACCCCACATAACTCATCAGGGGACTTTGTGGCACTCAGCCGCCAGTGAGTTATGAGCTCGTCAATAACTAGGGGAATAAATGAGGTGCCCAGAGTTAGCACATTGTCTCTCCCCTTTATCTCCATAAACGTACCATTACTGGAAGAGTGGGAGAAAAGAGTTGCACAGGGTGAGGTGGAATTGTGGGAAGAGGGAACTACCAAAACCATAGACCCCTTTCTCCCCCCACCCGTACTTAAAGGAGACACATTTGGAAGGTTGGTTAACATGAATCTTGACTAGGATATAGAAGTGACTCAAGAGAGTGTTTTGCATTAATGAATTAATTTTTGAATTGCTGTTAGCACTTCATTAGATGAGGAAGCTTGCTGGCTTTAAAAAAAAGCAAAAAGGAAAATAAAACGATGAAGAAGGAGAAGGAGAAGGAGGAGGAGGAGGAGGAGGAGGAGAAGAAGAAGAAGAAGAAGAAGAAGAAGAAGAAGAAGAAGAAGAAGAAGAAGAAGAAGAAGAAGAAGAAGAAGAAACCACCCACCCCCACCCAACTCTGAGCAGAAGCTCCTCCTCAATTTCTTTCCGACACAAATTAGCATATGCTTTGGAGGGCGGCAGCTCGGGCTCCTATGCACTTTGCCACACAATTCCCTAGTGCATGTAGACATTCTGTTTGGCCACGGAGGGACGGGGATCCGCTATTCTTCTCTTCCCATGATTACTTACAGCCCTACAAGCAGTACCATATGCTTCTTCTGATCAAACAACTCGCTACATAGGCACCAATAATTGACGAGACCTGCTAGAAATCACGAAGAAAGGTAGCCTACTGAGACTGCAGGAGTTGACAAATCACTGCTAATAATCCTTTTAGGCCCATCACGGCCATCAGAGTTTACAATAGCTTTATTTTTATAAAGTGGGTGCTGACAATATAAAAGACAAACTAGGTCTCTCTCTATTTTAAATCAGAAGACAGCCTAGCACTGTCATCATCTTCTCTCCAGTAATTCCTAAACAAAAATGGAATTCGGGTTGTGATTTTAATTTTAAATTTTAAAAAATCCCTTTTTAAAAGGTGCTAATTTTAGTTAGCTTTCAAGCTGGATTTTAAATCCAAGATGAAACTATTGGTTCAAGGAAATCAATTTAAAATGCAATTGACTTAGAACAGTAGTTTTAGTTTCCAGAATATTTTCAAAGGTTTCCTTTTTAGCTCTGGCTGGACTGATAACATGATTTTCCAAGGCTGGTTCTCCCAACCAATGAACAACAACATAAGATATTTTCAATCAAGGAAAGCTGAAACACAGATTTCATACATTTCCTTCCAGTTTCTCATTTTTAAAATGCCAACATCCCCAAACACTCAAAGTCCAAAACAACAGAACCCCTTTCTCTCTAATGGATACTGGCTCACTAATAAATAAATAATCACACTTCTCTATCTTTGTGAATCAGACAACTAGCATTTATTAATTACTACTATATTCCAAGCACTGGGGATACCAAAAAAAAAAAAGAGATTTCAAAACAGTTCCTGCTCTCAGGTAATTCACAGTCTAATGGGGGGAGGCAATGTAAAAACAACTATGTTCATACAAACGATCTATACAGGATTCAGAGGGAAGGCACTAAAAGGGAGGACTACAGCGTACTGGGAAAGGTTTCTTGTTTTAATTCTCTTGGTAAAAATTAGACCATATGAGCTATCCATTTCCCTATTCTTCAAATTTTTCTACTTACCCTAGGCAAACTCCATATATTTTGTAATCCTATTTCTTCTTTCTCTCTTTTTTTCTTCTTTTCTATTTTTGTCGTTATTTTGTTAAGGATGGGGAAGAAGACACAGGGGTTTTATTTCCATAGTTAATATCTATATCTTTAACTAGGGCAACAGTTAATTAGGTAGATATCATACTCCTTTATTTCACTGATTTTTTTTTCTTTATTTGGCTTTAAGGTGACTCCTATCCCTTTACACACAGATTTTACATATCAGTTGAAACTGATTATTTTGTACAATTCCTTAGATATGTCAGACAATCCTCTCACAGCTCCTTTTGCCAGTCAGCCAACAAGAACTTACTTTCTAAATGGGTTACTGATTGCAATTGCCTTAACTTATTCTGAAGTGTATTATAAATACAATTCCTTTATTATATATTTTTTAAATTAGCCCAATCTTTCAAGAACATCTCTGCCACTGTTGGGAAGTTTTCAGAAATTTCGGATACCAAGAAACAACAAACTCCCAAAGCAGTAAGGTTCCTTCTGGCTAAGTCCAAGAAATCAACCTGGAGGTGGTATCTCTCCAGTATTTGCATCTTGAAAGTGTTGGCTGACTTCCCAGTAGATTTTACCCACCCATATTCAATCTATGTACCTAGCACAGTGTCTATCAGTATATACACACAACTAAATGTAAGCATGCTGGCAATGCATGTGTTTTCTACTGAATGCAACTCTCGGGGAATAAAAAAGAAAGTCCTGTTTGCTTTAGGAGTACACTTTCAGTTGAGCTCAGTGTCTGAAGTGTTGACAAAAGCACTGTTGGTCTGCTTCCCAGCCAAACATCTCTGGAGTGAAGTGAAAGTATTAATGGAGCAGAAGAGGGAAGAATGAAGAGGCAAGATCTAACACTGACTTTAGGAAGGTACTTGTGCAAATAGTCTCAATAAATTCCCATTCATGTCAGGCATATTCATATGTGTGTATATGACTTAGATCTGGGTGCACATGAGTGCATTTACACACATGGTGTACCAGCATATGAAGATATCATTTTATGAAATGTTACTCAAGTTCTTTCTGAAATTAAATGTAAGCAAAGTCACTTACCTTCAGGGAAAACAACTCTCATTTTTAGATAGCTGGTGGTGAGCCTGATTATGGATGCTTTGTCCAGCTGAGAGGTGATGGCTGAGGGCAAAGGCAGTAATTTAGCCAGTTCATAAAATTCACTGTTTTCCTTCTCCCGTCTAGTCCGGGCAGCATTTTTGGACTTCTCTTTCATTGTGTCTTTTTCCCCCTTTCTTCTTTGAATTTAAGCTCCTCAGATTCATCCAAAAAAACACAGAAATTTTCAGCTACACTTCACGTTTGGCAAAAAAACAAACAAAAAAAAAAAACAAACCAAAAACACCATAGAACATACCTTGGGTGAAGTAGTTTACAGTCTTTTTAACTGTAGGGATCTATGATTGCAATAAAAGACCAGAATTGGACAATAAAAATATTTACCGAAACCAAAAACAAAACAAAACCAAAAGGCAGAAAACAAGAGGATAGGAAAGATTATTTTCCAATGCAGATTCGAGAATCCAAGTGTATCTGCAGGACACTATATGTCAATAGGACCATTGAGGAACCATTCTTCTCTTCTGTTCCAGGCAGCAAACCTCGGTCCTCGGAAAACAGACATAACTCCAGTCTTTTTAATTTCAGCTCTCAATCCCCAGGCCTCAAGGAGGGCTCTGATTTCTTGAAGGTAGATCAGGTATTCGATGCAAGTTCTTTCAAGCCACTGTAAAGACAACAGCATTGAAAGGATAAAAGATGTGCTGCCGAACAGTCTTACACTTGCATACAGGCTGGGGTGGGGAGTAGGGGGGCCGCGAATGGTCAAGAAGGTGCCCGGGAGTTTCCGCAGTTTCTGTTTGTTTTTTAAAGATCTGGAGAAAGCGGCCAGCTTAACTGAGCGTTCCACGGCACAACATACATCTTCCTCTAGCTAACAAGCTTCTCAGTCTCCCCCAGTCATGTTCATTTGATCAAACAACAAATAACTTACTTTTTAAATAGACAAAAAATTCCGTTGCCCCACTCTCTCCTCTCATGCTCCCTTCCCACAATAAGACACATACACCATCACCCTCAACGACAGAATAGCAGGTCTCTGGACTGGACTAAATGTGCCAATAGGACAACGTAGAAATTCCCGTAATAGTGATAACCACAGGTTAAAATCCCAACACATTTTGAATGTATTCATATTGTCCCGGCTTTCTGTTAGGAGAGCTGGGAACTGGTTTCTAAGACAGTGAGTGACACTGACTGTTAATTGATTTAAACTTTAAGTCAAATGGGGCCCAGTGCATTCTCTTTAAGATAAAAAGAATACAGTTAGCAGGTTGATCCCACAGCACCAGTGCTCCCCCCCCCCCATAACTTTGAAGGTCATAGAAAATCTTAAAACTCAACTAATAAGGTTTCTATATCTCTAGCACAGAATAAACCGTCTACAAAGGAGTCCACAGTGGCATTGGGTGGGTAAGTCGAGTGCTTCCACCTACCTTCAGTCCCCGAAGTCTGCAGTAGGTAAGGAGGCCAACTCTTAATTGCAACCATTACTACCATCCAACTAGAGAAACTTTGCCCCCTTCTGTGCTGCCCAAACTCTCAGAGAGTCTGCTTCCTTTATCTTAGTTATCAGGGTTTGGGGTTTGGATTTTTTTTTTTTTTAGGGAGATGCGTGGGAGAAGGGGACGAAGAAGAGATAATAGGTTTTGGTTCTGGTAAGATGGCCTTAGAGAATCTTCTTTGGTAATTGTTATAAAGTTGCTATTTTGCCTAATTGAAAACAAAAAAATACACCCCAAATAACTTCTTTATAGCTAAAGGATTTTACCCTCAACTTCACTCCTAGTCTCCCTCTCTCCAGCCCTCCCTTAATGCCACTCACAGGACCCCCTTTCCTCCTATTGGTCCGAAGCGCCTCCAAGGCTAAGTAGTCATTGGCTCGAGGGCTGAGTGACGTGAGTACGCTACGGGCTACCCTCCCCTTTCTCAGTCCCCCTCCTCGATCGGGGGGTAGCGTCAGCCCTCTGACCCGCGTGGCCGCCAGGGCTCCTAATGAGATCCGAGCTCTGGGGGCGGGCGCGCAGGCGAGCACAGGGGATCCCGGGATTTGCTGGCGGGACCCAGAGCTTCCAAGTCGCTGCTCCAGCTCCCCGGACACTTGGTCTGGTCTGGCTCGGGCGGTGCTCCTGCCTGTTCTGCAGCGTCCAGCCTTCTGTGGGCAAGGGGCGGAGCGGGTGTGAGGATAGCAGCTAGGGTGGGGGTGGGGTGAGGAAGGTTTTCTGTTCTCCTGGCCTCCCACCCCTCACCTCTCACTCCTGCAGTTAGTGTCTGAGTGGAGGTGGATGAACATTCAGCCAAAGAGAAGGCCTAGCACTTTGACGTCCCTGATGCAGTCCAGTAGCAGTGGCAGATTCGGGGTTGCAAGGTGCATGGGGCGGGCCATCAAGTCATAACAGTAACAGCAGGAGGCGGCTACAAGCCGGCAAGCTTGCAAGGGTCAGACTTCCCTAGTTGAGGACGCAAAGTAGCCAGGAACAGCCAGGGAACAGAAGCCAAATGAGAACGGGGGCGGGGGTGGGTGTGCATGGGCTGGAGTGGGGGAGGGGGGACACTACCGTAATTAATGCCACTAGATTATTACCGTGTAGAGGGATTCTTTAAAACTAGGATTATATGTATGTGTGTATGTGTTTACTCCTTCTCCGCCCCCAACCTCCACACACCTTCTAGCACCACCTGAAGGTATTTCTCGTGAAACCTGAACTGTGCCTTTTCTGGTCGCCTCAGAAGACCTTGCTATGCTCTGACAGGTTGTGACAGACCGCCTGGCCCAGCCCTGAGAACCAGGAACGTGGGCGATTGAGTGTTTTCCCGCGTTTCGTTGAAGCGTACAAAACTACAATCTCCATCGCCAACGGAAGAAAATTTAATCTCTCTCCTAAAATTAGTCCCAAATGAGAGAACCTCCTTCCAGATGGGTCAGGTTTCTTGTTTTGGGTTTTATTTTGTTTTGTTTTTCTGTGGTGGGGGTAGAGTGTTGGAAGATCTGTTCACTTTGTAAAGTTCTGGGAGTTAGCTTTCCTTATGAACTTTGCGGGAAGGAACGTGGAGGATTATGGTCCACGCCAAAATAAATAATGCATTGTTTTAATGGGGGGGACCCTAAAATGCTAAGCACAGTTACTCATTCATAAATACAAGGAAAGAAACACCTTTGGGGGGGATTTAAAAAAATCCCTATTATTTCAAGTAGTTTGCTTAAAAAAAAAAAAAAAGATGATCACTTGTAATGAATAACCTTGCTCCGAGCTTTTTAAAAAGTATTTACACTGGTTTTATAGTACAGCTATGGATGCTTCGGCAGCTTATGTTTTAAAACACCCAGTTCACTTCTACCACCATCATTAGAAGAAACAAAGTGGATAGCACAGAAAATGTTTAGATACTAGAAATCAATTAGTGCCACATTCAAAGGATTTCCATAAAGATGTGTCGATTCCTCTAGATTTACTGTTGACTTTTGCTTAAGTTGTTGAAGGTATATGATAGGCGATTCATTCAGGATACTATAGATGAATGTGAGAAAAATAATTACAAAAACCGAATATCCGTTGGTTTATAACGGGAATTGCTTCAGGGAAAGCAAATACGTCAAGGAAGGATACCTGACATTTTACCGATATTCTGAAAAACTTTAAAAGTGTTTGCTCAAAAATATCGACATCTGCCACCTTGTTGCCATCCTACGGCAGAAAGCTCTTGGAATGATCGGGGCGTCTCTTGGAGGGTATTTACACATCTGGGCAACATCTGGGCAGAAGGAGAATGAACACTGTCCAGGACATACAACCACCGGCGCCGAGGAAAGTGGTTGATTGTTTTTCAATTCTGGGTAAAGAAAAGGGAAATCAAACATATAGATTTTGTGAAAGATTCAAGTTAGGCATCTAATCAATGTACTCGACCGCAAAAGAAGACAGCAAAGACAAGAAGAATGGAAGGAAGGAATAATAGAGATTATATCAATTTACAGATACTTCTAGATTGGAGAAGAGTCTAAACAACCAAATACTTGGCTGGCTTTTCTTCTTTCTTTTGGAAGAAAGTAACTCACTTGTTTTACATTTGGCCCCAAAGTCCAAGTTTTCAGAGTGGAGAGAAGACCTTATTTCATTTTAGTGGGGGATGGAGAGGAAAGGAGAGAAATGGGAAGAAACCCTCCATAATCAACAAAGTAAGTCCTTTAGCAAAGCAGCGGGGTGAAAAGGAGCAGCCCAGTGAAGAACAATTACCGTGTATCCAGTTTTTGTTTTTTTTCCCAGTAACACCAATCCAGATGGGAACCGTGAGAGGTTAGTGTGTGTACTCCAACCTCAAAATGTTTTCTAAAGAGATTGCAGACATGTGATCCGCTGCTTTAAAATAACAACAAACTCCAAACTTCAAAACAACTCCTTGGCTTTCGTTCCTTTTCTGTGGTGTATAATGTCAATCTGTGTAAAGTGACTGTATGAAGTCTTATCAGTGCCCCGGCTGCCTGATGTAAGGTATATTTGACACACCAGAAATTCAATATCTTGTCTTCTATAACAAGATGGACAAAATTAGTATGTAAGTCTTCGAATCAATTCAAAGGCCGACGTCACGGTGGGCTAAGCAGGGCTGTTCTAGAGTCCCAATGAAGCTCATTTGTCCAAGAATGGAGTGGATTATTTTGTTTAATAAACAAAGCGAATGCACAGTCATGAGATTAGGGTACCACGATAAATCCCAAGCATACAATGGTTCGGAACTGAGTTTGCCAATGAGGGCGAATGAACTGCTAGAAATAACACCTGTTATTCTAATCTTTGAACCTCAGCAAAGGAATACTGTGCAAAGAACTGACTCCTTTTTGTAACCTACACTCTTGCCCCGCCCTCTTTAGACACCCAGAAGCATAGCTCCTGCACGTTGGTGCATACGCACGCCAGACAGTCTTGCACAGAAAGACACACGCACTTATCCGTCTTCTCTTTGAAGTTTCTCACGGTTAAAGTGGTAAAAAAAAAAAAAATCCCCCTGCAGAAAAGCTGTACCTACCTACCTACCTACACACATACACACACACACACACACACACACACACACACACACACACACACAATGAAGTACTGCTCGTCACAAACTATATGCAGCAGCAATATTCCCTCTAAAACTGCAAACATTTCAGTATACATAAAAAAGTGAATCGTAACCACACTTCACCCACATTATGTTCAGGGAATTTTTACATTTGGCATCATTAAATCAGAAAAATCTAAAGACGTTTCTGGAGACTTCAATCGAGCAGGAACCTTAGGACTTCTTGGCAAATGTAGTACTCAGCCTTATCAAAAGCACAGGGGTGCAAAGACCAGGGGGATGCGCGCTCAGGCACGCGCGCACACATTTCGTGCCAGTATCCTTGGAGATACTAATCTTGAATCGTAAAAGGGCCTTTAGACAACCAGCCCATTACCCTGTCCACTATGGGATGGCTCTCTAGCTTGGCATTTAGCCTGATGTTTTCACAAGGACCATTTCTTTCAAAGAAAAGTGTAGAAAAAGTAAGGGAGGGGCGGGTTGGAGAGATATAGTGATAGGGTGGAGTTGAGAAAGACAATTTAAAACAACCCTCCCCCTTCTTCTATAATCAAGTCAGGCTTGCAATCTTTATTTCTGTATTTCTGCTAAAGAGATTTACGATCCTGCAGCCCGCTTTGTTGCCTCTTCAGAATGATTGCTTTGCTAAAAAACACAGCCAGACTTCCACTTAATTACAGTGTTGCCAAACGCAGTGAAATGCTCGCTCTGTCAGGAGCCGAGGAACTCTCTTCTCCAGGTTTAGAGACTCTCTGGCCCCTTTCTTGCCCCCAAGACCGTTAGAGAATAGTGGGTCCCCTTACATTCAGTTAATTTAGGAACGCAGTTGGACACTTGGGTAGAATAAATGTGCGTGGGAGTGGGGAGGGCGGTTCTAATGAGTAAGAGATTGGAGTTAAGCTTTTTTCAGTTACTGCTTAAACGCACTAGCTTACTCGGGCCAAGAGTTTGCCATATACCCTCAGAATGACTAGCTCTCCAATCCTAACCAGTTGGGATATTTGCAGGCTAACAGTAAAGTGATTCCTTCGAGTTTGGGTTTTAAGTAGGGGTGAGTACCTCCGTCGCGGTCAGTGGGAACTTCCTAACAAGTAAAAAACAAACAAACAAAAAACAACCAAATTGTTCAGGTGACTCTGAAAATCGTGCAGTTATCCAAAACAGTACTCTTACACCCTTCCTTGCAGTACAATTCAGAAACTAAGACGATTAAAAATTTAAAAAGAGGATGGCAAATCCTGTAACTTAGATCAGTCAGACTCAGGTTGCAGTTATGGTAACCAGATTTCAAACAGTCCCTTATGACTGTTGTAATCTGTCAGTTCTTTGAGGTCCCCCAAGTCTAAAATCATATCTAGGGTGCTGACCCACCTCCTACT
The DNA here is from genome assembly GCA_011680675.1 of Gymnobelideus leadbeateri. Lineage (NCBI taxonomy): Eukaryota > Metazoa > Chordata > Mammalia > Diprotodontia > Petauridae > Gymnobelideus > Gymnobelideus leadbeateri. The sequence goes on from WOXC01005991.1 coordinate 570,778, forward strand.
TTATATGTCCAAGGTGTCTTTCAGAAGAGTTCTTCAAGCTGACTGTCTCTCTTTTTGGTGACCTAGTTTGCTCAGCATTTTAAAAATCAGAAATAGTTTGATTGCTTTCTTCTATTTTTTTGAGAAGAGTAACAAGAACAACTCATTTCTTAAGAGCAGAAACTTGTAATGCTCTTAAACATAGAGTCACAGTGAAGAGTAACTTCACTAGTTGTGTCCTGCCTATGGGAGTAGGACGTTGCAGTGGAGTTGCGGCAGCAAGAGCACTGACATGAAGTGGGAACATCTGGCAGGATCTGAGTTTCAGTGCCACCTCTCTTGCATAATAAGTGTGACCTAAGGTAAGTCTCTTAATCTCTCTGGGTTTCAGATTCTTCTAGTGAAAAAAAGGCTTGAACTGGGTGATGAGGACAGTCTCTTCTCGTCCATGTCCCAATGATCCTATGTTCCCAGAGGCTTAAACTGTGTAAGAAGCAAAAACTTCCCCTGCCCTTTAAGAGTATGGGGAGTATAAAGGAGGAAGACATCTACTCTCCCCTCACCAGGACTGGGATAATCAGGAAAAAGTAGCATGGGTCTTGAATGAATGGAATTGAGCAGGAGATGAGCAGATGACGTGCAGAGTTGAGGGAACTGAAAGATGAAAGATAAGTAAGTAATGAGGAGATCCCCTGTTGTATTCTCTGCTGGCAACTGTTTGATATATGGTCTTTCACCAGGCCTTATGAATGTGAAGGACGAATTTATGATTAAAATCCTAAAATCTAACACGGTCACATAAATATTTGTATGGGGTATTGTGATCAGTAATGAAGGTAGAAATGTGTATGGACACCAAAATGTGTGTGTGTGTGTGTGTGTGTGTGTGTGTGCATTCCTAAAGAAAAACAACAAAACTACTTCCTATCAAAATAACTTGATTTTTCTACTCTCCCACCCCAAAACTAACCTCAACTCAGTTCTGGACTTTGGATCCATTTGCAACCTCCTCAAAATCTCTGTCAGAGTTATTAACGAAGAGAGTACTGAATGGAGGTTGGAAACTAGATGACCTCTGAGACACTTTGTAATGCTGAGATTCTATGATTTCCTGGCTTAAGGCGAGTTTGACTAGTAAAGGAAAGGACGGTTAGAACTGTTAATTCAAGAAATAGATTTATCCAGACAGGGAATCCTTAAGCTATAGATAGATAGATAGATAGATAGATAGATAGATAGATAGATAGATAGATAGATAGATAGATATCTCTGTCTCTTACACAACTGTCTGGAAGTTGAAGCACTGGATGGAAAATTATTACATAGAGTTATTAGTGAAACCTTCTTAAAACCTTTTGCATTCAATGGTGACATCACACAGTATATATTCTCAGTGAATAATTTATAGTTCCATTCAGGCACTGAAGTCACAGGAATCTGAAAGTGGAATTTTCTGAAAATATTTTATTCTAGAATGAAATAGCATATTCTCAAAAAGTGCTGACCACTGAAGCAACATTATTTTCCCATATATTCACATATATTATCTATATGACTATAAATCAATATTATATTTGGTTATATTCATCATATGTGAACATAATGTTGCTTTATATTAATACAGATGATTATATGTGAATAAAAGTATATTTGTTATTTATATGTATTATATTTCTGCAATTGTATCATTATATACACATATATTCATGATCTGTGTGAATATAAAGCAACATTACATTCACATATATATTCATCATGCAAATAACATGTTTTATATTCATATATATGATGAAACACACACATACACAAATGAATATAATGTTGCTTCAATCATCAGGATTTGAGGATATAATATTTTTTTTCCTGGCATAAAATATTTTCGTAAGAATCTAGTTTCAGATTTCTGAGACTTTAATGACAGAATAAAACTATAAATTCATTACTCCTTGACAATATATGCTGTGTGATACCAATGCTGAATGCAAGAGAGGTTTTAAGAAGGTATACTAATAACTTTATATATTTTCCAACCACTGTTCCAACTTCCAGACAACCTAGAACAATCTGAAGTTGGTTGCTATGGCTAGCCTCAACTGTGCACCACTTTTTTTATATGTGCACATCTATTCTAATCTTTAAATATTACCCAATAAATAAAGAATTAATAAAACCTGGCAGATTTCTGCTCCTGGAAAAGGGAGAAATTTCTTGAAGCATACTCTGGGTACTTGCTTCTCCAGGTGGACACAGTCTCCCATTACATATGTACTTTTTACTCCTTCTCTCGCTCCAATACCCAGTAAGTCTTAAATACAATTTTCTTTTGGTCAGGACCTATGATTTCCTTGTGTAGGGAATTCCCACAGTGGAAACTCTCTCCATCAATGCTGACCAACAATGTGCATGTAATTTAATAGCTTAGTTGTGGAAAGTTTCAATGTGAACTTAAATTACTTGCCCATGGTTACTAGTTATATGCTGGTCAGGTTATATTGCTAGTTATATGTTGGTCAGGACTGAATTCATATCTCCATAATGACTCCAAATCCAGCCCTTTATTCACTACTACAAACTGCCATCTGTGCATCTAGAACATTTAAGGGAAACAAGGCAGAGAGGGATAATGTGAGATTATTAAGGGTTCTGAGTCTTGTTAATTAAGGACCAGAAGAGAGAAAGGCCTTTGGATGTTCTAGTCTAAGATGATGGACTAAATAAAATCTGAGATCATCTTCAACTGTATCTCTCTCTCTATCTGCCTCTTTCTGGGTCTTGATTTCCCTCATGCTCTCCCCACTCTTCCTAAAAATCTACTATTGTACTTGTATGCACAAAAAAAAAAAAAGGTTGTGAAAAGGCTCCTATTTTCTAGGCAATACTTACACGTGATTTGAAAATAGATAGCAGACACCAACCTCCCCTCTCTCCCTCTTAGATTATCTATTGGAGGATCAGAATGGAAGAGAGTTAGAAACTGAAATCCATAAAGGAAACCCTCATCGAGCAAAGCCAGTTGTTGAAGTTGCTAGTAGCTTTAGTTCAGTAGTTTCAGTTGTATATGACTCTTTAGGGCCCCATTTGGGGTTTTCCTAGCAAAGAAACTGGAGAAGTTTGTTATTTCCTTCTCCAGCACATTTTGCAGATAAAGAAACTTAGGCAAATCGGGCTATTGACTTACCCAAGGTCACACAGTTACTAAGTGTATGCTAGTAGCTAGGACCACTCAACAACTGCTCCCCAAAGTCTGACTTTAAGTCACATCTTGCCTGCTTCAGAATGGCTGCTCTTCCCCATAGCTCCCTCAGGCAGAAGTTGAAGAAGCATAGCCCAGGATCCTAGTGTGAGTATTCTGATCTCATGAGTGAGACAAAGAAACTAGGCTTCTGTCTAGGTCAGGAAAATAATAGACATTAAAATCTGGAAAAATTGGAATAAAAAATGGAAAAATTTCAAGTGAGATTCTCTTCTGAGGGGTTACCTGTCTAGATGTGCCTCTTTAGAATCTATCCTTCACAAAGATCCCAAAGTAATCTTTCTAAATCTCACTCCTCCTACTCAGTAAATTCCAGTGGCTCCCTATTACTTTTAGGATTAAATATATATTCCTCCATTTGGCATTTAAAGCTCTTCACATGGAATACTATAATGTGCTATAAGAAATGAAGAGTAGAATGGTTTCAGAAAAACCTGGAAAGACTTATATGAACTGAAGCAAAGTGAAGTGAGCAGATCCAGGAGAACTCTGTACAGAGTAATCTCAATATTGTATCAACTGGGAATGACTTAGTTATTCTCAACAACACAGTTATCCAAGACAATTCTGAAGGATTTATGAAAAATGCTATCCACCTCCAGAGAAAGAACTGACAGAGTCTAAATATAGATCAAAGCATGCCTTTTTTTTTACTTTCTCTATTTTTCTTGGTCTTTTCTTGGTCTTTTTTTTTTTTGCAACATGACTAATATGGGAAATGTTTTGCATGACTGTACATGTATAATCTATATCAAAGTGCTTGCCTTCTCAATGGGTGGAGGAGAGAGGGAGGAAGATTATTTGGAACTCAGACTTTTAAAAAAAGGCTAAAATTATTTTTACATTAATTGGAAAAAATAAAAAAATTTAAAATAAAATAAATAAAACTTCAAAACCTAGTTTCTTTCCATCTTCCCAGTTTTCTTCCATATGACTCCCTTCCATGAGAGCTATGGCCCAGTCATACTGGCCTACTTGTTGCTATTGTTCATTCATTTTACAGTCTTTTTTCAGTGCTTTTGTACTGGTTGTCTGTCATGCCTAGAATGTTTCCCCTCTTTGCTTCTGCCTCCTGGAATAATTATAGCTGAAATTCATATAGCATTTACTCTGTACCAGACACTGTGTTAAGCACTTTGCAAATATTATCTCATTTGATTCTCACAGCAACCCTTGGAGTTGGATGCTATTTTTATCCCTGTTTTACGGACTCATAAACTGAGACAAACAAAGGTTAAGTGACTTGCCCAGGATCACACAGCTAGTGAGGGTCTGAGGCTAGGTTTGAATACATCTCTCCGACTCCAAGCCTAGTACTCCTTTTCCTCAGTCATCTAGCTGCCCTAGAATCCTTTCCTTACTTCAAAATTAGCTTCAAACAGCCCTTGCTTGAGGCATCAGGTTGCCCCCAGATGCTAATACCTAATCCTCTAACATTACATTTCACCTGTTTTGTATGTACCTTATATTTGCTTATTTATATACAGTTTTTCTCTCCCATTACGATATAAGCTCCTTGAGGGTAGAGACTTAATTTTTTATTTTTATGCTCCAGGGCTTAGTGCAGAATGATAATGCATAGTGATCAATTAATAAATGCTTGTTGATAGATTGATCAAATAGACGTTGCTGAATTTTCTTTCTGTTGCTCCCTCCATCTTCTCTACCAAATCCACAAGGGAACACGAGTATTTTTTTTTTTTTGCTTTATAACTGTGCCTCCTATGTCTATTAATTTAGGGAGGAACAATGCCTCCAAAGTCTTAGTAAAGTTTTGAGCTATTAAATCTAGACATAGGGGAAAGCAAGAAAGCCCTATTTAAGGAATTTTTTTTAAAATAGTGTAATATAATTTTAGAACTGAAAGGAACCCTGGAAATCATATTTGTGGTATAGTGGATAGGGCTTTGGACTTGGAAACAGGAAGACATGGGCTCAGATCTCACGTTAGACACTTGTTAGCCATATGACTTTGGGCAAGTCATTTACGGTTTCTCAATACCAAATAATAAAAAAAAAAAATTATTACCATCTCTCAAGATCAATTCTTTCACCTGCAAAATGAGAGCATTAGACTTGATGAGTTCTTTTTTAATTTTTTTAATTTTTAAAAAAATTTTCCAAATGCTTTATTAACTTCTGGTTTATATAATTCATTTCCACCAGATTTTGGGTTACAATTTTTCCCTATTTTTCCCCTACCCACCACCCCAGAATAGCAGTCCCACAGGATATCCCCTCATCCAATCTGCTCTCTCCCATATCTTCTCCCACACCTCCTTCGACTTTTCCATTAGGGCAAGGTGAATCTCTGTGCCCCAATGACTGCACATCTTATCTCCTAGTTACATGCAAAATAATATTAATAATAGTATTTATATATATTTGAAACATTTAATTTTAAAACTTCGAATCCCAGATCCATTCCCTTTGTCCCTTGTCACCCACTCCCTCTGGGAAGATAAGTAATTCAGTATATGTTGTACATGTATAGCTATGCAAAACATTACCATAGTAGATATATTGTAAAAGACTGACTATATTTCCCTCTCACCCATCCCACCCCCCACCTGGTCCATTTCCTACTTTGATCCTGTCCCTCTTCAAAAGTGGGTGCCTCCAACCTCCCCTCTCCCCAGCATGCCCTCCCCTCCATCATGCCTCCTCTCATCCCCTTCCCCCCTACTCACCTGCAGGGTGAGATATTCCATTTAGTATGTATGTCATTCTCTCCCTGAGCCAAATTCAATGAGAATATGGTTTTTCCTTCCTGTTCTTCCCCTCCCCTGCAACTACTTGCCCTTGCCTCTTCTATGAGAGATAGTTTACCCCCCCTCCCCATCTCCTCTTGCCACATTCCTCTCTCACCTCTTAACTTCACCCCTTAAGTATCATCCTTTCCCACCAAATTCGACCTGTGCCCTCTATCCATGTATACCTGTAAACATATATACACACATTCACATATGTATTCATATGCCCATATATCCTTCTTCAATTATTTTCAAACTGAGAAAGGTTTCATCATAGACTTGATGGTTTCTAATATCCCTACCAGCTCTAAATCTATATTACTGTCTACTGGTAGTGGAACCAGAATGACAATGCATGCCTCTTAAGCACTAATCATTCTATTGATACTTTGAGGTTTGCAAAGCACTTTATACACATTATCTCACTTAATTCTCCCAACAAAGCTGTGAAGCATGTATTAGAGATATTATTATCTCCAACTGATAGTTTAAAGAGCCTGAGGCATGGAAAAAATTTATTCACTTGCCCATGTTCATACATATTGTGTGAGAGATGGGAATCAAACTAACTCTCTCCTGACTCAAGTCTAACTTCTCTTCTTAACCATGTTGTCCCCTTTGCTTCTTGAGATGGAACTGAATTTCACCTAACAGGTTCTCCATGTATGAGGCCTATATCTCTGTATTTCCTAAGTTGGGTAAATGAGAAATGGTTGGTGGAGAGAGGTAAGACAGAACAAGTAGCATTATCCATGGCTTATGTGCCCCCAGAGGATTCAAGACTATCTGCTTTCTAAATGCAGGTGGAAATTTCTCCTGTGACCCCTAATAAGGGTATTCTTGTAAATAGTGAGAATGGAGGCCTGTAGTACAAACACAATATTCACAGCACTGAGGGTGACTATGAATATACCAGCATAGTTCTTAATTGCAAAATATAACAGATTTGCCATATAGAAGACAGAAGCACATTTATTCGGATACCAGAAAACCAAATCCCAAAACCAGGAAACCAAATCTATCATTATAGCAACAAATAAGTTAATATATCATAACACAGCAGAGAATCACACCATCTTTTAGCCTTCTCACAAACAAACACTCACAAGCCTAGCTGTCTCCTTGGGTTCATCCCTTCCTCTCTCTAGTTCTAACTGACTCCCAGCTTCCTGTGGGCTCTGCTTTGGCACGCTCCTCCCACCACAGACTCCATGTGATTACATTTGGCCTATTAGGGGGCAGGGAAGATCTTCAAATTACCATCACAAGGCTCCACAGTAATGAAGTCTCATACAGTCTCAGTAATACTAAGACAAGGTGAATAACTACAAAGCCTTTTAAAGGAAGGAAAGGTGAATTGAGATGACATTGATCATATCTTTCTGTAAATATGCATCAAATGACTACTATGATCAGGGTGCTAAATGAAGAATATTTGGCACCTTCTATCATCTGTTATGTGCCCCTAAGGTAATAGGTAGTAAACAATATAATCCCTTGGCAAAGTGTTTTCTTTCAGGATTTGTTGTAATAGTTCCTGCAGTCCAGGGTATTGTTTACTGATTTCATTTGGCTTTTGCCTGATCCAACTCAAAGTTTTTTCTGGCCTTTTCAGTTTTCTCTCCAGAATTTGTATTTTACTAAATATATATACATATGTATTAGTAGAGTAGAAATACAGAGTTGGGGGAGTGGGGAGGTATAAATAGGATATAAATGACTTGAGGATGGGGACTTTCCCCACTTTTTTCCTTTTTTAAAATCTTCATATTCTTGGCCTCTAGCTAAATTGAAATGCTAGTAGAGTTGAATGAAGATGAGGGAGCACTTTTAGGGACCAAAGGAATTTTGTTCTTGGAGCAATAGCATCATCTGCAATGTGTGATAGGAAACCCATCTTCAGGTCTCCTCCTCTCTACTAGAACAACCAGAGAGCTCACATGAGCTTTTTCTGTCCATTTCTTTCGATTATTGAAAGACCAAGTAGTAGCAAGATATAATGGAAAGGGAACTATTAAGTAGACCCATGAATAAGGAGACCCATGGTTGTTCCCACTCTGCAGATAATTATCCATGTTGAGTAAATGGCTTAAGTCTTTCCAGTCCTCAGGTCCCTCACTTGTAAAAATGAAATTGTTGGACTAGATAATTTTAAAGATCCTAGCTCACATTCTGTGACTCAGTCTTTAATGCAGCCCATTTGCGGAAGAGTATTATTTGTGAAGATTATTTTGAGATCAGCATGCAGGCAGACATTCTATGAAGGGGAAAAGATCTTTTATATGAATATGTTTGGGGAGTTTCAGAAACACTCAAATTTTTAACCCCCCATTCACCACCAGATAAAGAGAAGTCCATGTGAACATTCCCTATAGCTACATATCCATGAACCAGACAGACCATCAAATTCTATTTTAGGACACTGAATAACATGCCACACCAACTTCATGAGGATGAGTCAGAAGAGCCAGCTCCTTGAGATTTGTTGGACTTTTCTTCTCTAGTTACTTCTGCCCCTAACATAATGCCAAGTATAATACTGGGATCTGGTGGGACAACTGCTAAATATTCACCAATAGTGACAAGTTGATGAAGAAACAAAGTGATATTGACTGTTGCTTTGGTCTCTACAAAAGTAGGGGCAGGGAAGACAAAAATTTAAAAGACAAAAATTTTTTTACTTTCCCTTATGCTAGAACAACATGTCTAGATCCACTAGAGGTTAAAAATAGTGCAATTAATCTTTTAAAAGAACTGAACTACATAATTTTGAAAGTAGGGTGAAATTCTAATTTTCTACAATTCCAATGTTCCATGTGTAGTTAATTCAGGATAATAATAACAGTTCCTATTATATAATACTTTAAAGCAGTGATGTCAAACTCAAATATAAACTAAACCATACATAAGAATGTCTACATACTGCATATTTACTTTTAAAAAATCACATATTAAAATTATCTGTGATCTATTGTATTTTTATTTTATTTATACTTTATAATAAATTCATTCATAACATATTTATATAATCTATAACATGTATAACATTCTATATGCTAATAATTTATCTATAATATAATTCTAATACATTAATTTATATTTCATTTTATCTATTTTATCAAATGTTTCCCAATTGTATTTTAATCTGTTCTGGCCATACTAAGGAGTGTTCTGGGTGCCTGCTGCCCACAGACTGCATGTTTGGCTAAAGCATTGAAGCTAAAGTTAAAAGACCTGGGATAGAATCAGAAGTGCACCGGTAAATATTTGACAGCTGGCTCTCTGAAAAAGCAGGAAGCTTTTTTTTGTTTAATTTGCATTATTAATATTTTCTCCATTACTTTCCTAAGTCTAGAAAACCAACAAAATAATAGCTCCAGCCCTGATGTATAGTACTTGTCCATTTCTGAGGTATAATTTATATGCTTACCCTGAGAATTTAACATTGGGCTTTCCTTAATAGGTCTGAGCTAGCACCAACAGGCCCCTGAATGGAATCCTAGTTTTACAACTTGTTACTTTTGTGACCTTGGTCATGTCACTTCTCCTTTTAGAGGCTCAGTTTCTTCTTCTGTAACATGAAGTTAATTTGGAGGGGACAATTAAAATGACTTTGTGTTTTCATTGAATTTCATAGTGAGATGGGATTCTTTTTTTTTTACTTTAGAAAAAAGAATACAGAGATGAGGTGGAAAAAAATGCACCTGGAATAAATTGAATGCTGTAAGACTGCATAATATACTGATTGCCTTTTCATTTCTAATGGTTATATAAATATAACACTTTATACTTTCTTACATACATTTATGTTCCACTTAGATAGGGAAAGTAGAAACTGTTTTTTTTCTCTTATGAACTGTGTTAGCAATATTTATAATAAAATTTAATATAAGATTTTTTACCCAATGTAACTTGTATGGTATAGAGGAAACCCAGGGCAGAAACTCCCCCTTCCAATGCAGATGAACAGATGCATTTTGCATATTTGTAAACTATATGGTTTTACAACTGTGCCTGCAGAACTAAAAAATTAGGAGACTTACCCAGGGTCACAAAGTCCATGTAATTAAGAAGTGGGACTTGAATAAGGTTTTCCTGATTATGAGGCCAACTCTCTATTCATTGCACCATGCTGTCTCTGTATAACTAACTATGCCAACACAGTATTAATGAGTCATCATCCAAGGGACCTTCTCGATTAATGAAAATCAATTCTGCTTGCTGGTAACTCACTGATTTTTAGTTTTTTGAAATTCAGTTGACTTGAATTTTCTCGTGCTTCTGAAGTCTAGCAATTGAATACAACAGTTGGGTGCGCCATAGAAACATCTCAAAAAGGAATATGATGGCATTGGAAACCCAAAGTTGTAACTGGGACTGGGAATGGGTGAGTAAGGCTGTGCCCTAGAGTGCTAGAATTTAGATGGTGTAAACATTTAAAACAATGATTTTAAGAGAGTTTACACTTTTAAATTTTTCTATATTCATATCTTGATAGCAGCAGAAAAACAACTGAGTTTAGCACTTAGTAAGAGCAATTACTTAAAATAAGAAATTACCAGAGGGCTCATAAATCCTGCTTTCCCTCACTGATTCCAAACCATGTCACAGGTAAGCTAGGTAAGCTCCTCCGTTGTCTAGCCATATAATGCTCTGCCTCCTACTCCAACAACTTAGATCAGTGGTCTCTCCAGCATTAGCTTTGAGGTGTCCCAGGGTCTCTCCCAATGAAGACCAGCATCCCAGGGTCTCTTATCTCCCCATTACTGCCCAGCAGGTCCCCTCCCAATCATTTGAATTTTCCTTGGTTATTACTTACAAAGGGCATTGTAGCATAGCTGATAGAGGACTGGCCTTTCAATCAGGAAGGTCTGGAAGTCCTACCTCTGAAACAAACCTCTTTGTGAATGAAAGCAAGTCACTTAATCCCTCAGTGCCCAGGCAACTTTCTGACTATATTTTACAGGTGAAGAAATAGTCAAGGAAGACGAAGTGACCTTCCAAGGACAAGAAGGTAACAAGTCAACAAGTAGCAGGACTAGAATTCCAGTTCATGTTTTTTGATTCTAATTCTAGTGTTTTGTAAACCTTAAAGTAATTCAATCATCATTCAATGGCCACCACCACCACCACCATCATCATCATTATCTGCTCATTGAAACTATTCTACATGGACCTTTGGAATTGTGGAATTTCGAAATTTCATTCTAACATAAGAATTTTCAGTGTATTGAAGTTCAATTCTCATAAACATTTAATTATTGTTTTTAAAAAAAATTCTAGTGAATTTGTCAATTTAGGTGTTCCAGCAGGTGGGGAAAGTAAGAAATGTTACATGTTCTGAAAACTGGTCCTTCTTAGCTAGGGCATCTTTAATAAGGCTATAATTGCTGACAAGCATCAAGAAAGGGAGTTTCTTCAGGGGGAAATTATCCTCTTTTGGTGGTTTGGAGCTATGATTTCATTGGTGTTGGGGAAATAGTTAAGAAATTAACTCTCTGAAAGTTAGCAGTTTTTAGATTCGTAGTTTCATGTACAATCACTTTTTTTTTCTATTCTACTATGTTATGGAAATGCTTTGTTTTATTTCTTAAGTTTGAAATTAAAATAAATAAGATTAAAAAAAGAAAGTTAGCAACTATTCTATAGATTACAGGTATAGAGAATTGTGTGGGACGCATTGAGAGATTGTGATTATAAAGCTTATATGTGTCAGCAGCAGAACTTGAACCTGGACCTTTCCTACCTCTGAGGCCTACCCCAAACTACTTCTTTGTACTAAAGAAATCTCTAGTCTTTTTGAATCTTGAACTACAAAGTTCATTTGTGAGCATTTCATGTTGCTTAGACAGAGGTCTAACCCTGTTACTTGCTCTATTCAGTAAAATATCATAATATCTTCTGGCCTCTAAGATAAATTATAAATTCTTTTATTTGGCTTTTAAAACCAGTTACCTCTTGGCCCATGCCTATGTTTCTACGCTTACAATGTTTTATTCCTTTTCTCACATTCTAGATCCAGGCAAACTGGCTTCATATATACCCTTCCATTCTCCATATCCATGCCTTTACATTGACCATATTCCATTCCTGGAACTCATTCCCTTTTCACTTCCACCTCATAGAATGCCTCATTTCCTTTGAGTTACCTCAGGCACCTACTTCTACATGAAACCTTTCCGGATTTCACTAGCTATTAGTGCCTTCCCTCCCTAATGACCTGTTTAACTTCCTTGTATTTATTTTCATCTATTTTTTCTGTGTATACACATACACACATATATGTGCGTATCTATCTATATGTATGTATGTATGTGTGTATGTATATGTATGTTTGTCTATGTCTATGTCTATGTCTATGTCTATGTCTATGTCTATGTTTATATACTTGTTTCTCCAGATAGAATAATTAACATTCATATAGCACTAACTTATTGTGCTAAGCCTTCTACAATTATGGTCTCATTTGATCTTCACAACAATTCTGGGAGGTAGCTGCTATTATTATCCTCTTTTTTAAGATGAGGAAACTGAGACAAACAGAGGTTGAATGACTTGCCCAAGGTCACAGCTAGTAAGTGTCTGAGGCAGGATTTGAATTTAGCTCCAACAAGCTCCTTAAGAGCAGGGATTGTTTCATTTTTTTTGTCTTTGAGTCTCCCTGTACTTGGCACATAGCAGGTATTTATTAATAGTATTTAATAGTATGATTAATAGTGTTTGATAGTTTTATTAATAGTATTAATAAGTATTTATGAAAACGTATTGATAAGAGTGTTTGCCCCAGTTGGCTATATATTTGCAGGATACAAAAAAACAACTCTATCTTAGTTTATGAAAGGGGACAAGTAAATAGTGACAGCTAATTGCCTTCCCCACAAAAACTATACACAAAAACAAAACAACAACAACAAAAAAAACTCCAACACACCATTTAGTGATCTGTTTAAGGAGCAAAAATATAAATAACAGATTTGAGAAAATACCAGCTACACTGAGCATACTGTAAATGTGCAAACCACTGTGATGTGGATTCTAGATGACCTTTATTTTCACTCCTGAGATTTCCAGTAACTTGCTTGTGAAGATAAATGTCACACTAGATCTAAGCTACTGCTTCTTTCCCTTATATTCTCTTACAGGACATGAAAGGACACTGATATGTGAGTCTTTTGCCCCAAATCTGTGACCAGCATCCACCTACGATGCTGCCAACATTTACAAGTTTCAGATTTAATTTAATTTTTTTTTGGCTTCAAGATATGTGAATGAATTAGACCCTAAAGTACAATTTCTTCTTCAGGAAGCTACTTCCCTGCTCCTGGTCCTTTCCCCCCTCCCCAATCCTTAGAGTTAGATGGACATGATAATGAGACACTATTCCAGCAGGAGGAGCTGGTTTAGAAACAAATCGATTCCATGGCAACTCCTGACTCCACATGACTTCTCATAACCAGCATTGCTGTAGGAAATTGTCTGCCTACTATTCAGCCACTGCTGGTGCTTTAGATGGGGTTTTCCCTTTTAAATCACAGGCACCAAGTCTCCATCTTCCAGTTTCATGAATAAGAAGCAGTAGCAAGGCTTCTCCACCCAGAACCACTAAGACAATTATTTTCAGCTGAGACTAGTGCGATTTCAGGGGCTAGTTTCAAAGATGAGGCATTTTCTGAGAAACACAACAGGCAAATATTCTAGGACACACACACACACACACACACACACACACACACACACAGAGTCCTGTGAGGCATTTACCATTGGGAATTGGCAGAGAGAGAAAAAATTCTGTTCAAATCCATGGAATATATTTATTTGGCAGTCTAAGAATATGGTGTGGGTGGCATGGCATGGATATTCTTACACCCTAGGGTGTTTACCGAGGGAATTTTATTTTTCATTTTTAAGGTGAACATTTATTAAATGCTCAAATAATATTTATTCCCCACACTAAAGAAATTAAAACAACTTCCAAAAATAATAAGCAAATGACTTTTAAAAGGAGACATAAAATACCAAGGTTTTTTGGTTTGAGGGGTTTTTTTTGAAACATTGAAATGAGCCTATATGAACTTTGCATACTCTTGCTAATGTGCTTGCTCCAAAAGCAAGAAATTATTTTTAATTAATGCATGTGCATTTTAAAGCCAAAATAGTATTGCACACTTAATTGATTACAGTATAGTAAACATATGCACTGGGAAACTACAAAATTCATGTGACTCACTTTATCATGATATTTACTTTATTGGGGGTGGTCTGGAACTGAACCCACATTATCTCTAAGGTATGCCTGTACTTTGTCTTTGCATCCCCACTGCCTAACAGTATCTGAGACATAGTAGGTGCTTAATAAATGTTTGTTGGATTGAATTATAGAATTGAAAGGCTAAAAATCTTCCAGCAAAATTCTTCCACTTCCCTCTCATAAAAATTGAATAAGGTTGGGCGTCTTTTCTATCTCTTTGGAGGGACCAAGAAATTATTACTACTACATGTAGAAAGCATCTCAATTTTTATCCTATCAGCAAACATCAATAAAGGATTTTATTAGTCCACCATGTTTTTTTTTAATTGTGTTATGAGATTTTTGGTATTTGAGAAAAAAAATTAGTACTGAGTTAGTTATAATAGTAAATCATTAGAAAAGGTTCCTTAGAGATTATTTATTTCAGCCCCCTCCTTTTATAGGTGAAGAAATTGGGGCACAGAAAGGCAAAACAATGTGTTCAGGCTCAAATGATTATTAGCAGAAATGAGGTGATAACTCCACCCCCAGTGCCCCAGTATTAGATATTTTCTTTGATACTTCAATGTATCTGTGATCTCCTTGATGTGAATATTGCTTCAAAGGCACAGGTCACAGTTTATTTTTACCTTCTTATCCTCTGTGATTCTTGTCTATATCTTCCTTAAATTTCTTCATAGAGGATCTACCTAGTGAACTGGAAGCATTCCTCTAGGTCTTTTTACATTCTGTGGGTACTAGCACCATCACTTAGGCTGTCTTTCTCTTCTTATCCCTTGCTTTGACTACATGATTGGTCCACCCACCTCCTTTTCTGATGATACATTTCCTGGAGGAGACCTTTCTTGCTACTTCTTGTGTGCAAATCACCAGTGGTAATATACTGTTGACTTAGAGGGGTTCTAATTCAACCTATTCATGTTATAGATAAGGAAAAGAAGACTCAAAGTGAACTCTGAGTTGGGGTTCTTCCCCCATTCCAGACATCCCACTAGCTAGAGCACCATGTCTAGAGTCAGGAAGACCTGAGTTCAAATCCAGTCTCTGGCACATACTAACTGTGTGTCCCTGGGCAAATCACTTAACCACTGTTAACCTCAGTTTCCTCATCTGCAAAATGGAGAGAGGAATAGGATCTACTCCCCAGGTTCCTGTGAGGATGAAATAAGATAATAACTATAAAGCACTTAGCACAGTGCCTGGCACATAGGGAGCATTATATAAATGTCAGCTGCTATTATTGTTATTATTATTACCTTTTCATTGAAATAACTGAGTACAAACATAATGTGACTTGGTTTGGAGGATTTTGTTGAAATCTTCATAGAGTTTTGCTATCTCTTCTCCTGCTGCAGAACATGGTAGGGACTATTGCAATTAGCTTTAAGATGGTCCTTATGGGGGACCAAGTTTTCTGTGATCTTCCTCTTTGCTTTTGGGTACATGATCCTACCAAGTTTGCCAACTTTTGTTTGCCTCTCAAGTAGAACCTGGAAGCCATCTTTCCATTGAGCTGTTTGTTTCATGCTTTCACTCATAGAAAGTATGTCATCGTTGATTTAGTTCAGTTCTCCTGATAGTATGTTGACTACTTTGACTGTTGGACAAGGATCTCAGTTAGCATTCCAATACTTAAAGGGATATTTGAAAACAGCCTTAAAATTGTGAGTTTCTTAGCACTCTCTGCCCCATTTCCCACCATTCTTGTCATGATCAGTGCAGAACAGAAGACATCTGCACAGAGCTGAGGGCTAGTGTTTATTTTGCTGTTGTTGTTTTGTCATGGGTTACTGTGGCCAAAGAATTCCTCACTTAGTGGCCAGGCTGCCAGAAATGAACCTCTTCTTACATAGCTAGGTTGGTCCTTCCATGAGAGACATGATCTTTCAGCAGGATTATACTCAGAGCTTTTCTAACTTAGAGGACCCCGACACAGCTGCTCTCTACTGGTGTACCCTTCCAGAACCCATAGTCACAACCACATTAGGATAAGCACTGAGACGAGCATTTTTGTGGGGATGAGTTTTTTACTTTTCCTGAAATGTAGTTTTAAAATTTCTTTTAAAAAATGAGTTTAACCATCAACAAGTGAATAAAATAGATTCTATTTGAAACCACACATTTGTCGCATATGGGTTTTTTAAAGATATATCAAGTTGAACAATATTATTTTCTGTCTCTGTTTGAAACTCTTTTTCCATATTGTTACTACAGATCTTAAAATATTAGAACTGGAAGGGGATACATATCTCTAGTTGCTATCTTTACTTTACTGACAAGGACATGGGATCAGGGAAATAAGTTAAATAACTTTCCCAAGATTACAGAACTAATTAGTGGCAGAGCTAATGCTACATCCCTTCCCCTTCTTTGGGTGTTACTGTTTTCCATTTAAGACTTTTCTTATGATAGAAATTTACCTAAACAGCTTTCCTTAAGACAGGTAGGTATCAAAGTCAGACTACGAAGAATTTGAACAGGGGTTATTTTTTGTTTGTTTGTTTGTTTTTGCTTTTTGTAGGGCAATTGGGGTTAAGTAATTTGCCCAAGGTCACACGGCTAGGTTTTTGTTAGTGTGTGCATTAAGTGTCTGAGGCCGGATCCGAACTCAGGTCCTTCTGACTCCAGGGCCAGCGCTCTACTCACTGAGCCACCTAGCCGTCCCTGGGGGTTATTTTTTAAGCTATAAAAAGCAAGTCAGCTTTTCCTCTTTAAAGCAGTGTTGAATATTTATTAGACTAAAACACATTATTTAAATTTCCTAGGAATTTGATTTAACCAAATAAAAACTTGTTAAGCCTCTCCTGTGTTTGATTGTAGAGACACATGGCTCAAAAAATAAAAAGACAATTCTTCTTCACAATGAACTTACATTCTGCTCAGGGTAGGGTGGATTTGATATTATGATGTGGCCACAAACAAGGTCAGTACAATCTGGAGTATGCTAGAGGCAAAGGAGTGATCTAGATTTCTAGACAAAGTGCTCTAATGAAATTTGAGGAAGGAGATACATTCAACTGAGGGAAATTAGGAAAAAAATTGACAGAAGAGGTGGCACCAGGGTTAAGCTTCGAAGAGAAGGGTTTCAATAGACTGATAATGTAGAAGGGCATTCTAGACACAGGAAACATCAGCTATGTGAATGCATGTTAAGTTTTTGGGGAAAGCTAGTAGTTCAGTATGGCTGGAGTAAATGTCAATTTGGAATCTGGAATAACTGTCAACATCTAAAAGTTACCTAAGCCTAAACTTCTTCTCATTCATAATCTTTGCTCCTTATTCTTCCTTCCTTCCTTCCTTCCTTCCTTCCTTCCTTCCTTCCTTTCTTCCTTCCTTCCTTCCTTCCTTCCTTCTCTCTCTCTCTCTCTCTCTCTCTCTCTCTCTCTCTCTCTCTCTCTCTCTCTTCCTTCTTTTCTTTCTTTTTTTATTTTTTTTAGGAGTGTTATGATAAACTAGGGGATCAGCCACACCGATAGTAAATAATAAGCTAGCTGTGTTCTTATTTGGTGTACTGCCTCTTAATTTCAAACAATAGCTCATAATTTCTTACGACCTTTCAACAAGACAGTATTTCTTAGATTTTTTTTTATTGGATGATATGCAGATCCCAAGTCCTCTTCTACCTCCAAAGAAAAAGACAAGGCAAGATTACATCCTGTTGAAAAGCATATCCTCCCCCAAGCAGAGTAAGTCTGTTGCTAGGAGGGAGAAGCAGGTAAGGGAGGTTACAGTGGCTGAAGTGGTCAAGGGTTCAGTTCACTGGGGTAGAGGGTCAATCATTATTTCTGACTGCTAAGATCCAGGAAGCAAGAGAATTGGAACTGCATTGCCACCCCACAAAGGCTGTTTCAATCCCATCCTAACAGTTCCTATCTATGATCCCGTAGGAACTTTTTTATGACCCTAAAGGGGGTCAAGACCCCCACTTTAGGAGCTATTGCCCTATGATTAAGTAATAAATCTGGGTTAAGACATTTCTCCCCAGGATATTTGACTAAGTCACTGGGAAACGCAGGAAGAGAAACCTTTGTTTACTGATGCTTTGGACCGCAGGGTATCCAAGCTGTCTTGGCTTGATTTCCCTGAGGTGTTTTCTAAGTGGGCTTGGACTTCACTCAGTTTAATGAATTTCCATAATTCTTTATTTTAAGTCATGTGGGGAGATGATTTCTAGGAGAAGGATATGAGGGGTACTCATCAGGAAGACCTGTGTTCAAATTGTAGACTAATAATAATAATAATAATAATATCATGATGATGATGATGATTGCTGGCATTTAATAACACTTGTTTGCCAAGGGATTTACATCCATTATCTCATTTGAGCTTCACAACTACCCCTGGTTATGTTGATTCTATTACAATCCAGACAAAACACATAAAAGAGATGCATTTTATTACAATCTCCATAAACTTTTATCTCCAACCCGAAGATGAAGCTGATACTGATGAGATAATATTCATGACTGTGGAATACTTAAATCTGCGTTGCTCTTTGCCAATTGGCAGAAGTTTTGTCTGCTGACAAAAACTTGACAGTTGACATATGAATGTGTTTCTGTATCTTGGCAGCTGATAATATGAGTGTATATCTGTATGTGTGTACCAAACTACCATTGGGCCACCCTGATTCAGCCCTCTGAGGGAATGTGGTGCTTTGGAAAGAAAGAGAGCAATGGAGCGAGAGTCAACTGGTGTGGCCTTCAATTCTTATTATTTGAGGGTGACCTTGGGTAAGTTGTTTCATTGGGCCTCAGTTTCCTTATTTGGAAAATAAAGGGCCTTTAGTGTCCCTTACAACCCTCCATCTACATTCTCTATATATTCTATGTTGTGACTATAAATTTTTAAACTACACATGTGTATTTATATACATATACACATAAACATGTGTGTATATGCATGTGTATATGCACACACATGTGTATATATGTACACACATGTGTGTGATACACACACATCAGAAATTCTAGATCCAAGTGACTATCATTTTCTTCAAAGCAGTCAGCTTGGGTGGTTCTCTGAAATCATTCAAAACATTTGTGGAAAACCTTTGGAATTGCTTCAAGTATCTAGTCAGCATAGTAGATAGAAAGTTAGACTTGGAATCAGGAAGATAGACTCAGGTTTTCATTCTGCCTCAGGCAATTGATAGCGATGTCACTCTAGGCAAAGCACTTAAATGCTCTTAGCCTCTGTTTTCTCATCTGTACAATGGGGATAAGAATATCACTTACCTCATAGAGTGTTAAGAGCAAATAGATAACATGCAAATTTCAAATCTTAAAGTGCTATGAAAATGATAGTAGTTGTTACTATTATTATGATGAAATCCCTAAGAAGGTCAGTTTGCTCACAAGTCACCTATTCACATTCATATCCATCCATCCACCCATCCACCCATCCATCCACTTCTTCATGCATGTCGATTGTCTGAGAAGTCCCAGTCCTGAGAGAGTGGCCTGGGTACTTAGCATTGTGCTACTAATTTGGGGGAAATATTTGTTTTTCATAGATTTTTAGCCTTTTACTGCTTCCCTCTTTTCTCCCTCTCTGGTCTCTCTATTCTTTAATTCCTCCCTACATCATTTGCATTTTCAAAGAGCTTTCCATCAGTTTCACTCACCTAAGACTAGCCATAGGAGATTGCATTAGAAATCTAGAGATTTATGTGGAATGGTTTGACCCTAGGATATGGGCTCTAACTAATTAGTTCATTCTCTGCCCAGAACAATACAGCCTGCAAAATGTATGCTTAATGAGAGGAAGTGACTTCAATCCAGTCAACTTTTCCCCAAGAATGTTCAATCTAAACAATGCTCTGGGCAAACCTGAAACTTCCCTTAAAATTTGGAAGCTGGAGTTTTTTTCATTTCCCCCACTTTTACTTTTCTTAGAGACTCGTTTCTCCCTTTTCCAGCTTGTATCAGTCCCTGTCCAGGAAAATACATCAGTGACATTGAGGGCTTCATAAATCGGCCTACTGGCCAAGCCCTCACACTTCCTGCACTGGTTTTCTTCCGTTCTCTTTTGTTCCTGGCTCATAAACAATGTGTTAGGACCAGAAAATAATGTGTCGAAGGTTCCACTATAATCAATTCTTGGATTAAAAGGGATGATCTGAGAATGCAGTGATAATCGTATACTGGGCAGAGAGAGGACCGACTTCAAATAAGCTCTTTCCTTTTTCGTTTTTTAACTTTGGAGCTGATGAGCCTTGACCAAGCTCAATTAAAGACAATGGTGAAATCTTCAAAGGGAAAAATGAGGCACTCTCTCCAATGGGCTAAGACTGTTTTAGGTTCCCACCATCTAGCTGTCCTTGACGGGTGCCACTAGAAGTCAACAGGTGGTGGTCCAAATATAAATAAAAAAAGGCTTAAGCCTAAAACATCACTGTCTGTGAGGGTTTTAATGAGACTTTACTCTGTGGTTTGGCAGTGACTATGTGTTCCCTTGCCAGGATACAGAGAAAATCTGACCAGTGTCACTCAAGAGTTAGAAAAGGTCTCATCCCTACCTTCTCCCTTCCCCCAATTCCACCAATAAAATGAAATTTAATAAAAGGGCAAGCATGGAAAAAGGGAAGAGAATTGCATTTTATTGTCCAGGTCTTCATAGAATTGTCTGTGTCAAAGAGAAGTGGGCCTTGTTTAAAGTGGGTTTGTCTTAAAGACATGGGTGGGGGCAATGTTCTGACCTGACTCCCTGGGACATAGTCTTCTCCTTAGAAACAGCTTCTATTTGAGTTGCCACTGACTTCATACACAGAGTTTGTCAATGGAAGGAATTAATTTCTTCTGGGTTTTTTCCTTCTTTGATTGCGTTTAAGCGTCCTGCTTACTTGGATGACACCCTGCCACCAGAAAGGTGGTGTGAAACCACTTGGAGAAAGTGGATGATTCTTTTTCTGCTAATTGACATAAAACTTAGAGCTCTGAAGGGTCACATTTTCTGGATAGCCTACAGATCTGATCAAGAATTTAGGATTGTGGGGTGGCTAGGTGTTGCAGTGAGTAGAACGCCGGCCCTGGAGTCAGAAGGACCTGAGTTTGGATCTGGCCTCAGACACTTAATGCACACAAACAAAGACCTAGTTGTGTGACCTTGGGCAAGTTACTTAACCCCAATTGCCCTCCAAAAAGCAAAAAAAAAAAAAAGAATTTAGGATTGTAACTCAGAACCTTCTTTCTTCCTGCTCATGTGAATTTGCCCTAATTTTTTTTTCTCCTTCTAGGGAAGGGAATTTGATTGATCCATCCACATTTGGCAGGATATTTTGAGGGCACTCCCAAGTTTGGTTAACCTTCTTATATAACTGAAAGACAACAAGACAGTGGATAGAGAGCTGTTCTTAGAGTCAAGAAGACCAGGTTCTAGTCCTGCCTTTGACACATTGTCTAGGTCACTTAACCACTCAGTGCTCTAGCCAACTCTCTAAGACTATAGATCAGAGAAGGTACTGACCAGCATTAGTAGGAGTTTCTGTTCTTGAGAGTTCCTACGACATGAAATCACAGATCTCGTTCCTATCCTTTTCTATCATTTAAATTTGTACAATAGATATTGAAATTTGTAAAGACAAACATGAAACAGTTCCTGCTCCCTTCCTACAAGGAACTTATATTTCCACAGGGGAGAAACAAGTATATCCATAAGTAAGTGCAACATATACCATTGGGGGGAAGTTCTCCTGAAGAATTTGGCATCTGAGCTGGCCATGAAGGGACCTATGACATCCCAAGAGGAAGGAATTTTCAATAAGATATAACAGAAACATAATTTTTTCTAAACAGAAGAAAACATAACTTTAATTATATTTTTCAGAATCAAATGTAAATCTAAGCTCCATTAGCACATACAACATTAGAAACGGACTAATTCCAAAGAAACACCCAAGAAATGATGGTGAGGACAGTCAACACTCACCTTCACACACAAAAAAACACTCTGAGGTCCTTGAGTGCTGTTCCGTTCCAGTGGGTGAGAGACATCAGCCAAAACCCCTAAGTGACAGGTGGATGATTGAGTGGAACACCCTTATGTACTGCTATCTGAAAGGCTCTTTGCAGCTAGGTGCCTGGCTCTTCTTTCCTTGATGTTTTCTAGGATGTCTAAGGCTCCTCCTACCTACTATCTCTCCCTGACTTTGGCTCATTAGAAACACACACCCTTTTAGCTCAATGCCAAACTTCGCATGTGTTCACGGACAGTAGACCAACTCCTCAGAGACGTCCATAGACCTTATAGCCCTGGTTTCCTGGGTGACACTGCTGTGTTCCCAAACACACAGCTGAGATTCCATCACAGCCTCCTGTTAGTCTGTCTCATGAATCACGGTTGTACTTGGTCAGCAGGGAAGGTAGAAAGTGTCTCTTTCTTCAGTGCTGGATCAAAGGGGACAAGTTTGTGCTAATTTCAGTGAGGTGTGCAATTGTCTCAGAAACTATCAAAAAAGGGAGTCAATTTAGAGACAATATAACTCTATATATCTATATGTACGTATGTATGTATGTATCTATCTATCTTCCAATATGTCTCTTTATAACATACAAACATCTACTCAGGAACTGAGCCAAAAGCAGCTCGAAATGTTTTAGGTGGAATAGGAGCCCCCAAGTCTTCGTGATGGCAGAGATTTGCATGGGACAAACCTTAATACTTCTCAGCTACTTAAGTTCCCAATTGTCTCCTAATGAGCTCAATTTTCTATCAATAAATGAGAGAAGGGGCAGGTGGCAGCTAACCCCTAAATGGTCCTGGCATCAGAAGCATGTTCAAAACTAAAACTTTAGCATTTGTTCTCAGCAGCTTATGAATGCCAGGAAACATAAGCAATTGTAAAGAGCTTATCCGTTATGACCCTGTACTTGCTAATTAGTTATATGGGCTTCAAGGCAGCTTATTTTCCGTTTCCACCAGTTTGGAAAATGTAAAATTGCTGCTCTCTAGTGAAATAACACCAAGTCTTAAAATGTTTGCTTTAAACTACTTTTAATAAAGTTGCCAAATCAATTGCATTGCTATTTGGTGTTACTGTAAAGGAGACAAAATAAGCAGCCTAGCAGAACTGAAATATCTGAATCTGTGTTCCTTTACAAAGTGGCTGCCTAGAACACTCACAGAAGCCTGCTAAGACAAGAATATAAGAAGCATTGATGTCTCCATTTTATAGATACAGAAAATGAGCTTGGAAAATTTAAGTGACTGATCCATGGTCACACCATTAATATGCTAGGATTCAGACCTCAATTCAGTTCTCTTTTCACCTCACCACAATTTGTTCCAACAATGCTACTATTGCTTTGAACACTTCTTTTTTTGGAATTGCTTTTAAAAACTATTTTATTAACTACATAAGAAAACCCATCCAAACTGGTATCATTTGAAACCAGAATTGGTTCCAAATGACTTCTGGCTTTTCCTACAAGCCAAACTCAACTTCCAAGGATAGAGATTTGATATGACTGCAATATTAAAAAATATATATGCTTTTGGTACTGAAGAATATTCACCAGAAGGAGTTCCCAAAATTTGATGTGTATAACCTCCCATATTGAAGAAGGCAATGTTAATATTTAAGTGTTCAAATTCTGGTGTGTTTATTAAAACTTTATTTACACTATTTTACATTGTTACCTTATTGTGTTTGATGAGTTGGTTAAGGCCCAAAAGGTTGCTTAGAATCAGCTTGAGTCATGGAAGATTTGGGAAGCTCCCCTATAATTCCAGGTGAGCATCTTTTTTCCCAAGAACCTCTCTTTAAGATTCCTATAAGCACTTAAATACTTGCTTATATAAACAGTCTCCTCTATTCTGCAATTTTAAAAAGTGTTGCTTTGTCTGATGCAGCCAGAAAATCAGTTCCTCCCTTCCCCCCACTTTTGAGTGATTCATTCCACCACCACCCTGCCTGAGCGTGCACACACACACACACACACACACACACTGCCACTAAGAAACTTATATCACTTGGTGAGATACAGCTATGAAGCTTTTAATAGTATGGCAGTATTTCTGACATATTCCTGAAGGAGGGGTCTCATTCTGAAAAAGATAAGTTTTGGCACGGTCATACATCCATGTTCAAAGTACTATAATAATTTCTGAAAAGAAAAGATACTGAAAATTCCTGCTATAGTAGTATAGCTCTGAGGACTATCCCTCAAGCAAGGCTATGACCATTTAAAAGGCACAATGATCTCAAAGCAAAGATCCAGAAACCAAGAATGAATTTAGTTCTTTGTCTCTGTGCCAATTAATTTGACAGAAAAGTAGAAACTAAGAAATGGAGTTCAAAGATAACACCTTAGAAAGGAGTATAAAATAAAGGGACCATTAGCTTCCTGGATGCCTTTGTTATATAACTCCACAGGCCTAGAAGCAAACGTCAACTTAAAGCTTGAGCAGGGAACAATGTGGGCACTCCCTGATGCAAGTATTCCTATTGACCCTTCCAAGGAGACAAAACTCTGAGGCAGGAGGGTAGAATCAATATGGTGCGGCTAGGTGGCATAGTGAATAGAGCACCAGCCCTGAAGTCAGGAGGACCTGAGTTCAAATCCGACCTCAGACACTTAACACTTACTAGCTGTGTGACCTTGGGCAAGTCACTTAACCCCAATTGCCCTCCAAAAGTGAAAAAAAAAAGAAAGAAAGAAAGAAAGAAAGAAAAGGGAATCAAGAGGAATACTTACTTTGGGTCATGGTGGTACATTTGAGTACACCTGGCCCACCACAAGACATTTCTGCAGGTGACTAAGCATATAATAAGGTGGGCAAACATAATCATGATTCACCAGGAAAGGATAGTGGTGGCCTGAGTGTCTTTGTTGAATAAAAGTGGAACCAAAGACATGTTTGTGTGCATGCATGTGGGTGTGGGGTTTACATGCTAAGTGGTGTTCAGAGTTTGGCTACTAACAGGTACCCAGAATGGGAGGAACTGATCACCTTTCTCATTATCACCTTTCCTGAGTTTCCTTATCATGTTGCTAGGAACTACCCCCTAAACACAAGATTAGGTTTATAAAACCAAACCTGATTTGCCTTAGACAATTCTCAGTCTCTCTCTCGCTTCACCCATCTTTACTATTGTATGTTAATTTGAATTTTTCTTGTGCTGGTTTTTAATGAGAACACCTCCCCCCAAATAATCTCTGCTTTCTTCACTGTTTCCTGAGTCTAAGGACTTTTGGAGGATTATTTGGGTTAAAATAGAGAACAGGAATCTAAAACGGAAGGAAAGAAAAACTCTGGAGTCATTTTGACTCCACACACAGCTTTCTATTCTTTTTGTGACTATTTTCCAGACACTACTCATTTGCATTAATAAGCAGTCACATAGCATCTAATTCAAATTGAACCTTGGTAAAATTATGTCTCGATAAAAATTGAATTTTATAAACAATGAATTTATTCTTTGAATCTCCCCTTTTCTCCCTTCTGGTCCTCTTGTCTCTGAAAGTCATATTGACTTCTCTAGAACTGATGGAAATTTTCCAAAGCACCAGAGTTTTCCAAAGTGCTGACTCAATCCCTTGGATGCAAGAGTGCTCAGAGGGCATTTATAGAACTTTTCCATGGACTTCCCCCTCAATGTCTGGGCAGCAAGCAAGATAGACTAGGTAATTCTATAAAGCCACAGACGATCTCATTATCAAATCACAGCCTCAGTTACATGATGATCACACGAACAAGGGATTTAAAAAATGGTTTTTATGAAGTAATTTCCCCCCCCTCATCATGTGCAGGCAATATTCGTATCCCAGAGCCTTTCCAGCATGTCCAAACAAGATTCGGCCCTTATAAGGAAGAAGCTACTGAGGCTGGTGGGTCAATTGCCTTCAACTTTGTGAGTCACTTATGACTGAACTGATGCTGATCAGAGTGATGATGGCCATGCCCCACTCTCTATAGTAGGTCTCAAAATACATTTGTTTAGACTTTAGTTGTGTATGATATTCAGATTTATTGCACACAGCAGGGATGAGGTGTTATTTTTTTAAAATAAGTTTTGTAGAAGCCTTTGTTTTTACATCACAATCACGGTTTTGTTGGAGCCAGCTGTTGCAGGCTCTAGAACTGCTAAATTTTCAGTGTGAGCATTTACACCTTGAAAATGAACAAACACTAAAAATTGGGGATTGATTTATTGTTTTGTTGATTGCATAGATGTAAGAAAGTGATGGGGAAAAGTTAATAAGGGAGATTAAATTTAAAAGTTCATCATGTATATATTGTTTCCCCTTGGAGAGCTGGATTCTAAACATTTATCAGCACTTCTCAGTCATGTCTGGAAATACGGACCCTTCTCTCTGAAATTGAACTCACTCATAAGAACAGAAGCAAATAAAATAAAAAGTTGAGGCAAAACACCCAACAGCAATGGCTCTGACTGATGGTTTTGAGTCCTGTTATTTCCCTGACTCTGCAGAGATGAAGGAGGTTTATTTCTTTTTTTTTTTTTTTTCTGTTTGTTCTCTGGGACCAACACTGATTTTTCAGTTACTTAGAGTTTGTTTCCCTTTTAGTGATCAGTCTTCCCATGTTTTTTTTTTCTGATTTGTTAATTTCTTATGTGTAATAAAATTCCTTTATATTCAGATGCCACAGTTTTCCTCTAGCCCCTCACTGTTTCTATTTCTTTATTAACACTTTTTCTTTGTCTCCCATATTAGACTATGCCTTTCTTTGTATCCTCAGTGCTTACCACAGTGCCTGACATATTGTTGTTCAGTCGTGTCTGACCCTTTGGGACTCCATTTGGGGTTTTCTTGGCAAAGATAATAGAGTGGTTTTCCATTTCCTTCTCCAGCTCATTTTACAGACAAGGGAACTGAGGCAAACAGGGTTAAATGACTTGCCCAGGGTCAAGCAGCTAGCAAGTATCTGATTCAAATTTGAACTCAGGTCTTCTGTCTCCAGGACCAGTGCTCTAGCTACTCCACCATCTAGCTACCCCATCTGACATGTATGAAATGTTTAATAAATTTATATTGTCTAACATAAGAAGTGCTGCTGTGAATATTTTTTAGTATAGAAGATCTTTATGTCTGTTACTGACTTCATGGGGAACTTGGGTAATTTTTGCTGGCCAAGATCCTATATGTAGTTTAAAAATATCAACTTCCTAACAATGGTATTCAGTGGAGGGAATACTGGATTTGGAATCAGGGGACTTGGGTTTGAATCCTAGCTCTTCCATTTACTACCTGTGTAACCACGAGGAATCTGTCTAACCTCTGTGGGCCCCATTTTCCTCAACTGTAAAATGAGACAACTGGATTAGTTGACTTCTAAGGTCCCCATCCACCTCTAAATCTATGCCTCCCAGTCCTATAATCAGACTCTTCAGAATTGGGCTACAGGAGTGGGGATGGAGGAGTGAACAGTTCTTTTGGGGGTCTTTGGAAGGTGCTGGTATTTTTTGAGACAGTGAAAGAAAGAGACGTGTTTTCAAACCACTGTCCTTTAATACTAGCCAAGGTCAACCGGAGAACAATTGGCAGGGGTGGATGACACACAGCAAAGTCTGCTACTTGCTTCCAATTAGGATCTAACCTTTCTTTATTAGGTGAACTTTTTTCTTTATTCCTTCACTGTGGAGGATGGAGAATCATTGAATAATGAAATAATATGCTAATACATGGATAGTCATAACTTATGGGTGATTAGGAGAAAAATTATTTGAGATTATGGTTTACAATAACAGTTGTGGTTGGCCTTTCACTGGGCTTCAAAAAATGAGGACTTGGGTAAGTCGGGAGGAATTGGCCTTTGTTGTTATCCCCTGACCTTACAGAAGATAGTAACTAATACTGATATAAGAGTTTGAGTTTTGTAGAGTCTTTACCTATAGTATCTTATTTGAGCCTTGAAAGAACTGTCAGGTAGGTTCTGGAGTTATTGTCATTCTCATTTTACAGGTGAGGAAACTGAGATTCAGAAGTGTTAAATGACTTACCCAGGGCTGCATGGCTAGATGAAGTGAGGTAAATTCTTTGGAGTCAGGGACTGTTCTCCTTTTGTCCTTATGCCTTCTTGGTTTGTATATATGTCGAAGGTACTTAATAAAGGCTTGCTGATTGAACAACTAATAAATGAATAATGAATGATGGCCATTCTGATTCCAGGTCCAACTAGTCAATCTACAAGCAGTTATTCAATGCTTCTTAGGGGTGAGATCAGTGAAAAGACAGGGGTCACCATTCATTCTATGGACCTCTTTCATTTTTACCCATTTGTTTAGTCCAAGTTCAGTCCAAACTCCTTTCAAGACTCAGCTCTAGTGTTGCTGCCTATAGGGGGTTTTCCTTGATTTCTCCATTGTTAGTTCCTTTTCTTCTTCCTGATATTACTTTGTGTTTATTTTGTATAATTTACTTATCTGTGTACCTGTCATTTTCACTCCTGTAAGGGAATGTAAATTCTTCAAGGACAGGGGCTATTTCATTTTTGTCTCTGTATCCTCAGCACCTAACATGAGGCATGGCTCATATTAGGAGTCTACTAATTAATTGTTGGTTGATTGATTGAAGCAGCTATTCCAGTTCTGCTACCAAAGGCCTTCTATTAGGCCTGTTGAGTCCCAAAGACTTTAAGTAAGATGTGACCCTTTCCAGAGAGGAACTTAAAATCAAGTTCAGTTAAAGCAGATACATATAGATAGTACATGGTTGATACAGGTAAACATACCTCCAACTGCTAAAGTCATATAGGGCTGAAATGGTCTTATTTCTGATTCCTGACTCAGTTTCTCAATTACTCCACTTTGCTGCTAAAGAGAAAAGAGAGCAGTTGTGTTTCAGGTGTATTTCACCAAAAGCTAATGTTAGGGGATAAAGCAAGAAAGGGGATAAAATGAGGCCCAAGCATTTCTTTTCTATTTATCTTAAAGGAAATGCCTAGGGTTATAACTCTAAATCTCATCCTTATCACTTACTTACAGTTTTAGGTCTCCATAAATATTTATGGGGCACATATCTTGT